>CM057345.1:63353781-63984248 GCA_030015575.1 Agapanthus africanus
CCCACGAACCTCTGAAGTATAGCATACAGGCTCTCAGCATATCTTCTAGGATCTGAATTTTCCACTCGGACTGCCCGTCTATTTAGGGATGATACTCCATGCTGAAATTCAGACTCGTTCTCAGGCTAGCTTGAAGACTCTGCCAAAACTAGGATCAGAATCTAGTATCACGATCGGAGACGATGCAAACAGCTACCCCATGCAATCTCACGATCTCCTGCATGAGTTTATGGGTATCAAGACCAGTATGTTACATCTTGAAGGTTTAAATCTTACTTTAGATTTCTACTCACCTCTATGTACTTTGTTTCCAACATCTCGGTTGACTTGCCAACTCTGAATGGAATAAAGTGAGCCGACCTGGTGAGTCGATCCACAATAACCCTGATTTCGTCGTTACTCTTCATGCTGCGAGAGAGAGCAGTCACGAAGTCCATCGTAATGTGCTGCCATTTCCATTCTGGGATTGGTAATGAATAAAGTAGACCAGCAGTTCTGTGATGTTCAGCATTCACTTGCTGACATATTAAACGCTTTGCTACGCTCTTTGCTATTTACGCTTCATTCCATACCACCAGTAGTGTTGCCACAGATCCTTGTACATCTTCGTGTCGCCGGCGTGTACAAAATAAGGAGAGCTGTGAGCTTCTTTAATCAACTCTTCTCGAACAGGGCCGAACGACACGTATAAATGGCTCCCATACCGTAAGGGTCTATCTTCATAGATAATGAAGTCAGTTCGAAGACCACTTTCTACTTATTCTCGGATCTTTTATAGCTTGGCATCATTTGCTTAAGCTACCTTGATCTGATTAACAAGAGTGGACTGGACTTGTAAGTTCATCAATGATGAAGCGTTACCTGGCATAACTACTTCAATCTCCAATCCGTGCAGTTCTTACTGTAGTTTCTACTGAGCGGTGAGATTCATTAAAATAGGTTGGAGACTAAGTGCATCAGGAAATACGTTCACCTTTCCAGGATGATACTGTAGATTGATGTCGAAATCCGCCATAAGTTCTAGCCATCTTCTTTGCCGCATGTTGAGTTCTTTCTGAGTAAATACATACTTCAGACTTTTGTGGTCGGTGTATATATCCACTTGTTCTCCCAAAAGGTAGTAATGCCAAATTTTGAGTGCGAAGACCACGGCTGCCAGTTCCAGATCATGTGTTGGATAGTTGCGCTCATGGATCTTTAGCTGTCTTGACGCAAAAGACACAACCCTTCCATGCTGGTGTATAACACATCCTATTCCTTTACCAGACACATCACAATGTACCTCGAATCTGCCAGATCGATCCAGTATTACAAGAATAGGTGCAGAGGTTAACCTCGACCTGAGTTCTACCAAAAGCTTTCTCACATACTTCTGACCACACGAATACTTCGTCTTTACGTGTGAGCTTGGTCAGAGGTGCTGCGATCTTTGAAAATCCTTCGATGAAGCGTCTGTAATATCCTGCTAAGCCCAGAAAACTTCTTATATCTTTGACTGAATTTGGTGTCGGCCATTCGCTGACAGCTGACACCTTAGCTGGATCCACAGAGATTCCTTCGCCTGAAACGATATGTCCGAAAAATCCGACTTGATCTAGACAAAATTCATACTTGCTATACTTGGCGCAGAGCTGGTGTTGTCGTAATGTCTCCAGGACAATACGTAAGTGCTCGGTGTGCTCTTCCCGATTCTTTGAATACACCAGAATGTCGCCGATGAATATAACAACAAATTTGTCTAAGTACTCTCGGAAAACATGATTCATCACATTCATAAAAATGGCTGGTGCATTGGTCACTCCAAATGGCATTACAAGATATTCATAATGGCCATAACGAGTCATAAACGCTGTCTTCGGAATGTCGGACTCCTTCACCTTCACCTGATGATAACCCGAACGAAGATCTAATTTTTAAAAGACACAAGATCCACTTAACTGATCGAAAAGGTTACCGATGCGAGATAGTGGATACTTATTCTTAATCGTTACTTCGTTCAGAGCTAGATAATCTACACAAATCCTGTAGGTACCTTCCTTCTTCTTTACCAGGAGCACCGGAGATCCCCAATTTGAAGTACTGGGTCTGATCCAACCTTTCTCCAGGAGTTCGTCCAACTAAATACGGATCTCCTTCAATCCCTATGGACTTAATCGATATGGAGCTTTTATTACAGGTTGTGCATCGAGTTATAAATCAATTCCAAACTCTAGAGCTCGATCGAGAGGCAAACCTGTTATGTCTTCAGGGAATACATCCTCGAACTCTCTAACAACCTGGTTTCGATCCTTCCGCTTGCAACGTTGCAATCTGTACCGTCTTTGGTTTTTCTCGGTAGATGCTAGGCTCCAAGGTCCGGTTTCCGCTTTTGAAATAGAACACTGGGTGATCTGGTATTTCAAACACTACCCTCCTTTAGCAACAGTCGATGGTAGCAAAGAAAGTTCCCAGCTGGTCCATTCTCCAGACTATGTCGAAATTCAGTATGTCCAACATCTTGAAGTCCGCATAGAATTCTCGACTGCAGACGACCACTGGACACAGATTGTATCCCAATGTTACTTTAAGAACGTCGTTCGCTGAACTGCCATTCCAGCTGGATATGAGCAGCTTAACTGGGACCGTATAAGTTCTTACGAACAGTTACGACATGAATGTCACGACCCGAATATTTCGACTCGTGACCGGCACTTAACCACGCTACGTCTACAGGCGTAACGCGACTAAGTAAGCCGAACCCAGAAATCAAAACCATTTAAAAGTAACGAGTGTTGAAAACATTTAATCAAAACATTTAGAAAAAAACCTTAAATAGTTCAATAAGTTCTTTTAAAGTTACGTCATCATCTAAATAATTTTGGCAGCATTTCCTTTGTAAAAGTAAACCCGAAAACGGATATAAAACAGGATATGAGTGAAAATGAGATATAATGAAACCAAACATTCCCAAACGGGAGCAATCACGCCCAACGGCGGAAACCATCATCACAAGAGTAATATACGACGCCATAGCGAAGAATGAGCAATAAGTAAATATCACAGAATAATGACTGCATATAAAAACAGTCGGCTCCCACGAGCTCGACACCAGAATACAAAAATATATATCATCGTCCTCACATAGTATCTAAGTCCAGTACATATATGGTAGATGGATAATACTAGATACAAAAGGGGTACAATAAAAGTAATCAGATACCACAACCCACCTAAAAGCAAAACAGCTCTCGCACCAACTGTAGTGGTATCTGCAGCCAAAAGATGCAAAAGGCAGCCTGCCGTGACTACTCTGAAGGGCAACCTGCAAATACTGCGGCACAACGGGGGTGAGTTGCCAACTCGTGAATAGAGATAACATATAAAGGTAATCGCGAGCATGCACGTACTGCGCTACTCTATCATATGCCAGCAAGTAAGATCTATATGCGACAAGCAGTAGGTGCAATAATCATGCAAATGCTCTGTCTGGTAAAATGACTACAGGATGAAATGCATGATAAACAATGCTGAGCATGGGATAAACAACATCTACATGGAAGTATCAACATGGAAAAATAATCGGTGCCCCAAACTGCACCCAAATCCCAAATAAACTCAGGCGTTGGCACCCTCCTCGGCCCTTAAATCCTGTAAATCTCTGAGAATCACGAGTGCCCAATATCGGCACTCAAAATATCATAAAATACTCGTGTCCAGCATCGACACACAAATCCTCATATATCGGGCTCCGTCAGTCCGGATCAGCCCACGGGCTCCGTCTGCGGTATCGGCCCTGGGCCCCGGCAGTACGGATCATCCCGCATCCATCTCTCGACTCTGGTCAGTATCCTCCGGATAACTGCCAGGTCTAACCAATCACCGGTAGGTACTCGCCACCCTGCCAGGCTCATCGTCTACTCCACGAAAAACATTTCTCGCCCCGGGGAACCATACCGGGTCCACCACGAACCCGCAAACGGATCATCCAACTCCTCGAATCGGGTTTCAAGCACACGTCTCAGCACCGAGAAAACGCGTGGTGGACGCACCAAAATATCATATCACGAGGGACCGGGTTTTCAAATAGTGCATCTTTTCTTTAAATAGTTCCACGGTCCTCAAAACCAGAAATTTCATGGAAATCCAACACCAATGAGTGAATCAAATGCGATGCGCTATGTACATCAAGTCACAATGTAGGTACAAGGGAGAACCGCTTTTTAAAATAGTTTCAGTTTTCAAAGACATCTTGTGGCTCCCAATTTCTATGAAAATCATAAAGAATCATATATGAAATGAACTACAACAATATAATCATGGCAATTGTACAGTGAGTGTGTCATGGCAATTACTAACGGTGTGTGTGTAACATGCAGATTAGTGCTCGTGCAGCATGAACCGTTAGTAATAGTGCGGTGTTCTATCAATTCTAAGTTTACGTAAATATAGCAGGGAATGCAGTATGCAACAATAGTATACATGACAGTCAATGTAGGTAAATGCAATATATAACTATAAGGTCCTATCAGCCCTGACGCATAACGCCATGCAGGCGATATCCCCATAGATTTATCCCCATAGATATTAAATCTACTCACCGAAGTCTCGCGCTAAGTGTAGCCGACGACTTGCTTCCCTTTCTTCGCAGCGTCCGTCTCACTCGCCTGCGAACCTAGAATCACACAATATATCACACATAAGTTCAAATCCACAAAAACGTGACATTAAGGTCAAACTAGAAACCCGTGTCGCAAACCAAGCGCGCGTCTGCGCGATACGTAAAAACGTGTGATTTCGCGCCTGAAACTACCCTGACGCGTCACAATACGCAGAAATCCCAAACCACAAGCGTATCACGCGTGTCGCGAAGGTTTAAAATACGAGAAATAGGGTATCTAGCTCCAGATTTTTCTACAGTAAGAATCAAATAAAATTATACATGCCATGAGTCTAAGGGCTGCAACAGACACCACTAGAGACAAACCTTAACCCAAACCCTCCCCATCTGGCCGCAATTTGCGGCCAGATACAATTTTTCGGCGGCCTGAACAAGAGGTATGGGGGTCGGGTTCTACCTGGGGGATCAGCACCTAACAACTATACTGCAGTCCTCTCAAAATTATTCTGAACTCATCGGGTCGATAGCAGTTTGCAGAAAGATAGTTTTTGCTCAAAAACGAAGAATTTGCATCAATTAGGTATCTGGTGGTATTTTAGTGCAATGGGGGTTAAGCTAGGTTAACAGGGCCCTAACAACACTCCATCAACTTACTAAAGCCAATTCAAACATCACTTGGTCAAAGTTCCCACCAATCACTACACAAAGCACTAAATACACAAAACTATCGCTAATCGAAGCTAATCTACTCAATTAAGCGAAAGTAGGAATAAGTTTAGAGGTTATACCCTCAAGAAATCTCACAAGCAAGTAGAAGGAGAAGAAGAAGAGGGAATGGAGCTGCTGGGGTGCTGTTGCTGCTGCCTGGAGCTGTTGCTGTTGTTGTTGCCTGAGCTGCTGTTGCTGAGGCTGAAGTTGCTGCTGCTGTTGCTGTTGTGTTTGCTGCTGCTGCTGTTGTGGGGGGTGTGTGTGTGAGTGTGAGAGTGAGGTTGAGAGAAACAACACAAGAATGAGTGGAAAAGAAAAGATACCCCCCAAGGTCAACCCCTCCACTCTCTCTCTTCATTGAATGCAAGCATGGCTTTTGCCATGATGCATTCTCTCTCTCTCATTCTCACCAAGTCAACACTCCAAAAGGGAAATTCAAATTAAAGCAACCCTCAATTAACTAATTAAACTTAATTAAAACCCAAAAGACTTAATCTCCATGATTAAACCCACCATAGTTGCTAATCATGGTATTACTTCATTTTAAAACCCTAGTTTACATGCACATGTGTGTGCAAGCCTAGGAAAATTCTAGAAAAATATTTATTAAATTTGGAAAAATATTTGAAACTCAATTTGGTAAACTTTTTATTAAAAACCCTTTATTTAAATATAATTAGCCACTAATCGCATCCTAAGGTGTTACAATCTCTCCCCCTTAAAGAAATTCGTCCCCAAATTTCAAAATCTAACTACACGTACCTTCGAAAAGACGGGGGTACTTCTTCCTCATCTCGCTTTCGGTCTCCCAAGTGACCTCCTCGCTGCTCGGACCACGCCAAAGTACCTTGACTGATGGAATGTCCTTCGATCTCAATTTCTTCACTTGTCGATCCAAGATCATCACCGGCTGCTCTACATAGGAAAGGTCGCGCTCAAGCTGGATCGTCGGGTGCTGAATCGCATGCGAAGGATTATGAAGATATCTACGGAGCATCGAAACGTGAAATACGGGGTGCACATCTGGAAAACTGGACGGAAGGGCTAACCGGTATGCAACTGCACCAACACGCTCGAGGATCTCGAAGGGGCCCACATATCTGGGACTGAGCTCCCTTTCTTCCCAAACCTCATCACACCTTTCATTGGGGAGACCCTCAAGAAAACATGATCACCAACAGAAAACTCAAGTCTTCGCCGCCGATGGTCCGCATAAGATCTATGCCTACTCTGGGCTGCTCTCATCCTATCGCGAATCAACTGGATCTTCGCGGTCGTCTCCTCAACAATCTGTGGCCCTAAGATACTGCTTTCACTGAGCTCTGTCCAACAGGCGGGCGATCTGCATCTCCTCCCATAAAGAGCCTCAAATGGTGCCATCTGAATGGTCTCCTGGTAGCTGTTATTGTAGGAGAACTCTACTAAGGGTAAGTGATGATCCCAGCTACCTCCGAAATCTAATACACACGCTCTGAGCATGTCCTCGAGAGTCTGAATAGTCCGCCCTGACCGTCCGTCGGTCTGCAGATGAAATGCTGTGCTGAAACTCAAGCGAGTGCCCAAAGCTTCCTGAAGCCTCTGCCATAGTCGACTGGTAAACTGGGTGCCTCTGTCGGACACGATACATGTCGGGACTCCGTGCAGTCGTACTATCTCGTCGATGTAAATCTGGGCGTACTGAGCAAATCCGAAAGTCGTCTTCACTGGCAGGAAGTGAGCCACTTTCGTCAAACGATCTACGATCACCCAAATGGAGTCATACCCTCGCCTAGTCCTGGGTGGACCCACAACGAAATCCATCGAAATCTGCTCCCATTTCCACTCCGGAATGGGTAACGGCTGTAGCTCTCCCGCGGGCCTCTGGTGCTCGGCCTTGACTTGCTGACAAGTCAGGCATCTCGACACAAAATCTGCGATGTCCCTCTTCATTCCGTCCCACCAGTAAACATCTCTCATATCATGATACATCTTGGTGGAACCGGGATGGACGCTGTACACCGATCGATGTGCCTCCTCGAGAATCTCACGCCGCAGCCCCTCAGCATCTGGTATGCACAGTCTAGTCCCAAATCTCAGCATCCCCTGATCATCGATCACAAACTCTGAAAATCTGCCCTGTCCAATCTGCGTCCTGATCTCTGAACATCGGTCATCACTGTGCTGTGCCTCATGTACACGGTCAAGCAACTGTGGGCGTGCACGAACATGCGCGATCTGTCCTCCAATCGGCGTGAACTCGAACTGTACTCGGCTGTCACATAATATCTTCCAATCTGCCGACGACTGCCCCTGTACTGCGCTCAAACAAGATAGACTACCCTCGGGCCTCCTGCTCAAAGCATCCGCCACCACATTCGCCTTGCCCGGGTGATACAAGATCTCGCAGTCGTAATCCTTCACTAACTCCATCCATCAGCGCTGTCTAAGGTTCAGGTCTCGCTGCTGTAATATATACTTTAAACTCTTGTGATCAGTGAATATCTGGCATAACTCGCCGTATAGGTAATATCGCCAGATCTTAAGTGCAAAGACCACTGCAGCCATCTCCAAATCGTGAGTGGGGTAATTCTGTTCATGTCTCTTCAATTGTCGCGAAGCATACGCGATCACCCTGTCATGCTGCATCAATACGCACCCTAGCCCCACTAGAGAAGCATCACAATAGACCACAAATCCGCCTGATCCGGAAGGTAATGATAATACCGGTACCGTAGTCAGCCGAGTCCGTAGCTGCTGAAAACTGTGCTCGCACTCCTCCGTCCAATCGAAAGGAACTCCCTTTCGGGTCAACCCGGTCAAAGGTGTAGCAATACTGGAGAAGTCCTGCACAAATCGCCTGTAGTAACCGGCCAACCCCAAAAAGCTGCGAATCTCCGTAACTGATGTGGTCTGGGCCAACGCTGAATGGCCTCGATCTTCCTCGGGTTTACACATATACCGTCTCGTGAGATCATATGCCCCAAGAAGTCTACGTTGTCTAGCCAGAAAGCACACTTGGAGAATTTCGCGTAAAGCTGGTGCTCCCTCAAGGTCTGCAGTGTAATCCGCAGGTGCTGCTCATGCTCCTCACTACTCCGGGAATACACCAAGATATCGTCAATGAATACTATGATGAACAGATCCAAATATGGCCGGAAAATACGGTTCATCAAGTCCATGAATGCTTCTGGCGCATTGGTGAGTCCGAACGACATCACCAAAAACTCATAATGGCCGTAGCGCGTACGGAAAGCTGTCCTAGGAATGTCCTCCTGTCGAACCCGCAGCTGATGATAGCCCGATCGTAAATCGATCCTCGAAAAGTATCCTGCCCCCTGGAGCTGGTCGAACAAATCGTCGATACGCGGCAAGGGATATCTGTTCCGCACTGTCACCCTGTTCAGCTGGCGGTAGTCGATACGCAGATGCAAACTGTCGTCCTTCTTCTTGACGAACACGACTGGAGCACCCCAAGGAGAAACACTGGGTCGAATAAGTCCCTTATCTAGCAAATCTTGCAACTGACCCTTCAATTCCCGAAGTTCCGCCGGGGCCATCCGATAAGGCGGTATGGAAATAGGCCCCGTGCCAGGAACCAGATCAATACAAAAAGAAATGTCGCGCTCGGGCGGTAGCCTAGGAAGCTCGTCAGGGAAATCAGGAAACTCGCTAACAACCGGAACCTGATCCAATGGAACCTCTGTAGCGCTAGCGTCGCAAACATAGGCGAGAAATCCCTGACATCCCTTCCTCAAACGCTGTCCAGCGCGAAAAGAAGAAATCACACTGTGAGGGGAGGCACCACGGTCCCCCAACACAACAAAAACCGACCCGCCGGGGAAACAGAATCTAACTTTCTTCTCACGGTAGTCCACAGAAGCATAGCACGTGGCTAACCAATCCATGCCCAAAAGAACGTCGAAGTCCAACGTCTCAAGAAGGATCAAGTCGACAGGCAACTCTCTCTCACCAATACAGACGGTGCAAGATCGGAATACGTGCCTAGCAACAAACGACTCTCCCACAGGAGTAGTCACCACAAGCGGCTGATCAAGCAAACCGGACTCTCTACCCAAACTCGGCACAAAGTGTGTGGATACGTACGAGTGCGTGGATCCGGGATTGAACAACACGTGTGCATCAACAGAACATACTGAAAGGATACCTGAAACCACCGCATTGGACGCCTGCGCGTCCCGATGCGTCAAAGCAAAGACCCGCGCCTGTCCTCCACCGGTGACTGACTGCCCTCTGCCTCGGTCATCCCGTCCTCTCTGAGCAACTCCTCCACGCCCACGACCTCTCTGAGTATGAGTCTGATGCGGAACAACGGTAGGTACAACTGGCAACGCCCTCTGGGGTGGTGAAGGTGGTAAAGTAACATGCGGTGCTGCAGCCTCCCTCCGGTGTATCTCAGGACAATCTCTAACGAGGTGAAGTAGACTGCCGCATCTAAAGCAACCCCGCGACGACTGCTGACTCTCCTGGGGATACGAACTAAACATCTGACCTCGCCCCGAATCTCTGCCACTCCCCGTACCTGAACGATACCTGTCGCGGCATCTGAATGACTGTCTCCGTGCGGATATACTAGTACGAACTCTCTTCGGCTCTGGAACTACCGAAGTCTCAGCAAGGCGCTCCTCAACCAATAAGGCTGCATCTACAGCTGCTGCATAGGTCTCGTAGTGCTGCGCGCTGATCGCAAGGAACTGTGGTGTAAGCAAGCCTCGAACAAATCTCTTGACTCGCAACTCCTCGGTAGCCACTAAATACGGGGCATAAACTGCTAGCTCTGTAAACAGCACGTCATAATCTGCCACTGTCATCTCTGGCGTCTGGCGCAAGGACTCAAATCTGCGTGCTCGGGCATCCCTAACACTCTGGGGAAGGAAACGGGCTAGAAATACTGTCACAAACTCCGTCCAGGTCATAGGAGGAAGACCTGCCGCTCTGCCCTTCTCAACTGAATCACACCACTTCTGCGCAAGACCTTCCAGGCGAAAGCTCGCGAACTCAACCCATCTCGCATTTGCGCATCTGAGGGAACGGCATATCCGGGCCATCCTATCAATAAAAGACTGTGGGTCCTCGGCTGTATCGGTGCCTGTGAAGACCGGAGGCTTCAGCCTCATAAACTCTGATAGCGATACCGTAATCACCTCCGTGGCTGCAGGGGCAACTGGCTGTGCGGTAGGTACAATCGCGGTCTCTGGAACGGGTGGAGCTACTTCTGGTCGCTGCGCTCGAAGCATCTCAACTAGCGATCCTATCATCTGGCGCATCTCCTGCATGCTGGATCCCACCGTCTGGCGCATCTCCTGCATACCAGCCCCTAGCGTGGTGATCTGATCTATCACGGGAGGAACAACCTGCTCGGGTACAACCGGTGTACTGCCCGGATCAGTCCTCGTCTCAGACGAATCAACTCGAATCTCGGCCCTCGCGGCCGCTCTCTGCGCCCTCGTAGTCTTTGGCGGCATAATGGCTGAAAGGAAATTAGGATCCGATAAGAATACGGAAATCGAATCACAAGAATATTATACTCAAAAAGGAATTTAAATCAATAAGTCCTAAGGTCGCCTTGGCGGAGTACCGTGTTGTGAGTATGCCGCGGAACATATACACGCTACGCCACTCTGCTTCAGCTACCTACTCCATCATACCAAGGTCTGTTTCCCCTAATCAGAGCAAAGCTCTGCTGGAAATTCAAAATTCAAATTTTGAAGCAACGCTTCAAATCCCGGGCGCAACGCGCCACGTGTCAGGCGCAGACACATCAGCGCAGCGCCCAAAACAGCACACCCAATCAGAGCAAAGCTCTATTTTAAGAAAAATTAAAGGAAGCAACGCTTCAGTTGCGCAAGCGCTGCGCTGCGCGACACGTGTCAGCGCAGATGCGCTAGCGCGGTTGCGCTGCACGACGCGTGTCAACGCAGATGCGCTAGCGCGGTTGCGCTGCACGACACGCGTCAGCGCAGATGCGCTAGCGCAATTGCGCCGCGCTTCGCGCTGCGCGACACGTGTCAGCACAGATGCGCTGGCGCAGTTGCGTTGCGCTGTGCACTGCTTGACACGTGTCATGCGCTAGGGCATTTACGCCAAACAGAATTAAGATTTCAAAAGAATTTTTCTGTTCTTGTTAAAACAAAAAGATTTTCTTCTGTAAAACAGAAGCCCTTGGATCAAAGATCCAACGGTGGGGAAAATTCCCCAAATCACTCAGAGAAAGATCTCTTTAACTAATTTATGGGCACTATAAAAAGGACCCTAGACCTCAATTCAGAAAAATGAAGATTTTTTTTTGGTGAAGAATCAAGAACTTCAAACAGAGAAAACTCTGAAGAAACTCCAAAAGAAGAAAAGGTAAAAACCTTTAGAAAGAAGAGAAAATTCTCTTATGAACAGATTATTGATCTAAGAGCAAGAACAATAATCTTAAATAAACAAAAAAATAATAATAATAATAGTGCTTTGCACTTTCTTATGAACCATTGGTTCTTTGAAAACAAGAAAAAACTTGTTTTCTTTGATTTAAAATCGATCAAAATATAAAACAGTGCTTTGCACTTGAAAAATTGCACTGTTGCGCTCCTTTGTTGGCGCAAGCCACCAGGGAGCGCCACGTGTCAACAGCGCAACAGCGCAGCGCACTGACACAGCGCACTGCGCTATTGCGCTTGCATTCACCGGAGTGCGACACGTGTCGCTTCCACGAGCGCTTGCGCTCATTATTTGGCGCAAAGCGCCTGACAAGCCACTGTCAAATAATTAGTGCACCGCATTGCTTACAAAAGGGCCAAGCCCAATTAAAGAAGGCCTAACAGGCCTAATAAAATGCAATGCATTATTTTAAAAAGGGCAGGGCCCAAACCAAAACAGATGCTCTGCATCATTTACAAAGGGACAGAGCCCAAATAAAAAAGGCCTAGCAAGGGCAAAGCCCTAGCACAAGCCTAATAGGCCAAAGATAAATAAAAACGTTGAACATTCTTCAACTGGACTTAGCCCAATCATGGCCGTAAGTCCTCAAATTAAATTGACCGAGCGCAGCTCTCTCTTAAATCAATTTATATCCGGTTCGAGGGTACATCTCCGAACTCCTCTGACGCCTGTCGTTGTAATCCCTCAACGACGTCAGAGAGGTGGCGGGTCCCGATGACCACACATCAATATGGACTGCGGGGTCCTTAAAACTCGTGGACCGAGACGTCCTTAAACTAATATCGGACCGAAACGTCCTTAAACTAATATCGGACCGAGACGTCCTTAAACTAATATCGGACCGAGACGTCCTTAAACTAATAATGGACCACCATGTCCCTAAACTGGAACATGGACCACTACGTCCCTAAACTGGAACAACAGAGCCTCCAAATGCTCTTTTGCCGGATCTAAACGGTCTCGTTTAAGTTGATCTTAGCCCCAAACACGGCTAACGTATCCTTAAACATTTAAATGGACTATAAAACTCCAAATCGACTTTGGTTTAAGGGTACATCTCCGAACTCCTCTGACACATGTCGTTGTAATCCTTCAACGTCGTCAGAGAGGTGACGGGTCCCCGACAGCCATATATTAAATGGACCACTACGTCCTTAAACTGGAAATGGATCTAGACGATCCCATTAAGTTGATCTTAGTCTCAAATCAGACTAACGTATCCTTAACGAACGTTTAAGTTGATCTTAGTCTCAAATGCGGCTAACGTATCCTTAAACTAAAAACACCAAACCCAAATCTAAGTAAATACGGATTTGGACTAATCCACGTCCTACGGGCGACGACATTACTCAGTCTCCGTATACAATCCACGGGCAACCACAAACAAAACAAACACCCACGACACGAAGTGAAATTCTGGAGAAGGAGAAAGTTGTTACCGCGATGCGGTAGCGTAATTAACTGCAGGGGCTTGCACCTGCAGGGAAGAGCGTCCCCACAATCAAAAACCCCTCAAGCGAGGGGGAATCTGATGAAATCTGCTACATCGGCCGCATCCGTCTAAACCTCCGATACACGGTGCCATAAATCAACTTGGCATCTTCGGAGAGGTAGACGGATAAAACCATATAGCATCTGCCCCGAATCTCAGGCGAGACGTCCTCATGTCTTTCGGAGGGGAACAGATTCTGGCACGCCCGGTGGGACATTTTCCTCTTTCCACTCCATTCTTCGTGTGTCGTCCTCGCGAACCGATCGCGGTTTGTTAAATGGTTGCCTTCGGATTTCAAGTTACTAAGATTTGGTCTTTTGCCTGGCGCAGAACTCAAGATTCAATGGCCTTTAACTGCACCAACTGCTCGAAATGCCACTGCAACGGACGCTCCACCTCACCGGGAGGTGTAGCATATGGGCCCCAAGTGGCTTCCTTCCTCGCTCTGCCGGTAGACCAGGTGACCCAGGCCACCACTGGCCTGTTCTTCGGGACCATGATCACACCTACAAGCTTCTCTGCGCCAATACCTGCACCGGAAGTGAACAAGAAGTCGGTCTTCGACCGGCTCACTGCTACGACGACCCCTGTCAACGGGTCGCCCACTACCAAACCGACAGCCTCTGTTTTCACCAGGCTAAATCAGAACTCTAAATTGGCTGTCCCAAGGAAGGCAATAACTGCTGCTCCAGAAGTCGTCAAGGCGGCTTCCCCTGTCAAAGAGTCAGTCTTTTCAAGACTGACGATTCCTGCTCCTGCCCTTGCTCGAGGATCCGTCTTCGACAGGTTGAATATCACCCCTCAAAAGACAACCTCAGTCTTTAAGAGGTTAACACCGGCGGCGCCTCATTCAGACAAGGGGCAAAAAGAAGATGTCTCAATCTCTGAGCCAGTCCCAACGGCTCGTCATGCTCGACGTCGCCATTGGCAACGAGTGAGGAAGGCAGGGGGTAACTCCCTCTCAGGACTAACTCCACCGGCTCCAGTGGTAGAAGTCAACGCTGCTGTTCCAACTGCGAACAGCTTTGAACTGCTGAGGAGGGTACGTAAGAACTCTCCAACCGCTACATTGAAAAGATCTCCTCCGCCTGCTGAGAGAGTTCCGGAAACAAAACAAGAACAGCCCCCTCAACGGCTGTCCTCAAGAATTTATAAAGTTTGGCGGAGGGTTCAAGACTCCGTGATCGACTCAGATCACTCTCGTCAACAAAAGAAGACTAAGGTGCAAAAAGAAAAAGACCGTCCGATTGAACAACAGAAGACAACAATCGCTAGGGTGCCCACTGCAACGGCCCCTTCAACTTCAACGGCCCACAAAAGAAGAAGGCCGGAGAAAACCCCCGCGCCGGCGACAAATATCAGAGGTGGTGAACCCAAACGCCCTAAGTCAGGGGTCATTGTAGTTCATACCGTCTATGTGGCGTCAGGTAAAGAGGACAGCCGCATATCTACGGGTCATCGACCTCTTACGCGATCAGTGACCAAGGAGCAGGAGAAGCAACAGAAGCTCCAAGAAATGATGAATGCTATGGCCGCACTTACAGGGCCAAAAGAAAACCCTGAAACGTCCTCGGATGAACGCCAAGAGGAAGAAACCGACGCCGAATTTCTTCGTCGAATATTGGAAAAGAAGGACAAAGAGGCTGCTGAACAAGAAGCCAACATACAGCGTATGGGCCTCCTCTTCCAAGACATGATAGGGATGATGATACAACAAGATCCTCCGGCTGAAGATCCCCCGATTGTCCTTGGTGACGATAGGGGAGAAACATCGAATCCTCCGCCAGCCCTGTCGACAGCTAAGGAGGATACAATCTCCAAAGCTGATTTGGATGAGTACATCGCCCAACAAATACGGGTTCATCATGCGACCGAAGCAGCCGGCCAGGTCGTAAAAACGGGGCGGCCATATCCATGTTGGTACGATCAAATCAAGTACCCATCCGGTTACACAATTCCCAAGTTCCATGTCTACAAGGGGACGGGTAATCCTCACCAACATGTCGCCCAGTTCAGGGCACTCTGCGGCAACACCGGCAGTGATGACAAGCTTTTGCTTCGCCAGTTTATTGGAAGTTTATCAGATACAGCGTTCGAATGGTACTCTGAACTCCCGAACGACTCTATCAAGACCTTCGCGGAGATGGAGCTGCTGTTTACTCAGCGTTTTGCAAGCGCCAGTGAACGCACCCCGATGACGGCACTGATTAACGCCAGGGTAAAGCCAGGCGAGACATGAGTTCAATATGCTATACGGTGGCGGAACTGTTAGTGTTTATGCCCTAGAAGGACATTACTGTATCATACTAGCTTGTATATTACTTAATGGAAGCTTGGGATATTCACATGTATATAACAGTCTTGCTAAACATGGTAGTATGCTACTTGGTTTTTCTATCTTAATATGTGAGTGTACGTATTGATAGAGCTCTTAGGATCTTGCTTGTCTACCAGCGTTGTGATGGCAGTCACACTAGTGGGGGCTGGGTAGTCTACAAGCACATCCTTATTCAGGTCCCTGGTCGTTGGATTATCGAGACAGAGCATCGATACTCCGGAGTAGACTAGTGTGTACGCTTCTCATCCCAGTTGGGGAGATGGTCTGTCCCACAGCCGTCAGTACGTCGTACTGGAGATAGTATACAGGTGCTCGTTAGGTTACGGGTACACCGGATAGGACTCACAGGGAACTGTTGGTTGGTTTGATACCAGTCGTCAGTGAACAGTTCCCAGGTGACATGAGTACAGCGTAGTCCGCAGACTTGACACTGCTACTTCGTCTCGAGTGTGTCCCACTGTTCTTAGATTGCTACCCTACCACGGCTCAAAGGAGTCGTGCAAACAGGTAGCAGTTGGGTGCAGTCCCGAGCACTTGGAGGCAGTGGCGGTTAGACAGGATTCGTCCCTCCCGGTATTGGGAGTAGATATCGTGCTGTGTCAGAGAGCCATTACGCAAAGTCCCTGGCCAGGGCAAGCGAGATTTGCTGGTAGGTTCCAGTAGTTTCTCAGGGTGTAATGGGCTACCCTCCGACACGACTTATACCGCTATTAGGGGACTGACGCTTGCCGCCCCCTAGGCCCGATATGCGATAGTCTTGGACGAACGGACCGGACTGTATGGAGATTGTCACATCAGACTCAGTAGGAGTTCGAATGGGTTTTCTCATCGGCCTTCTTATCGACAACTACCTGGGGACCGTTACGTACAGCTAGTGCCGCTTGCGGTCTGTGGTTAAACCCACTGCCAGCGTAGTAGTCGAGTCTCTAGAGTCCCACACAGAGAGTTTCCTACTCCAGGCGAAACGATATAGAGGTTGCATGGTTTTGCGACAAAGAGTTCGGACGCATACGTGCGTTTACGCACGTACGACTTTCGGACAGTTTTTACCAGTCGGCTTTGGTTTAAGCCAGTTACTGGTATCCGGTTATTGGATTTTTACAGTCTAAAGTTTTTCCGTATTTTTGCGGATTGGAGGGGCGTTCTCGTAATTGTACGAGAAGCTTCTAGAAGATGTGACTAAGGAGGTTACTTATGGATAAGAAAGTGAGTCATGAGGTGATTCATCATTATCATTAATTGCACCATAAATGATAATGACTCATGGTTAATGAATCACCTCTTTTCATTTATGAAGCATGCTTATTCATTTCTTTTATTCATTATTCTTAAATAAGAATGCTTCATAATATATTATGATACACTCTCTCTCTTCTCTAATAATCTTATCTCATATTCTCTCTCCTCAAGCTCTCATCTTCAAGATACTAATCCTTAATCCTCATGTGTTGAGATCAAAGGTTTAGTTAGACTTAAGCATCCATTACCTTCACTCTATATCATCCTTTCATCTTTGATTAGCAATCAAAGTTGATTAGTTACCTCAAGTTAGAGGTGTAGCTTGGTGTCTTGCTCTCGGGTGGATCGTCTACTACCTAGAGAAGGTCGAGGAGAACAAAGGAGGACACAAAGACGAAGGACTAGTTTCATTAGGTATAATCCCTTAACACTATAGTTTAGTATAGCTATGTGTTCGGTTATTATTTGTTTAGCTTCGATTCAAGCGGTTAGTCGATGTTCGTTCTTTAAACTTGATCGTTTTTGAAATTTCCGCCTCCCCATAAGTACTGGGGTGTACTACATCGACTTACAGGAACTTATGGTTGAAGTGCGAGCAGCGCATTGAAGAAGCTCCCGCGGTGGGTATGTTTGTGGGAACCCTTGATCCTCAGGCGACCATTTCACAATTCATGATGTTTTTCAAGCCGACTACCTTCCAAGCCTTGATTGACAAGCTAGCGCAAATGGATCAGATAGGCCATAAACCCCCTCTTCCAAAGCCGGACTCCCGAAATGACAAAGGAAAGGGAAAAGCGATCGTCGTCGCTAATGCTCAACAACAACCGAGCAACTCGAAGCCGGTTGTGCGTCAAAATAATATGCGCCCGTACGTAGACCTCGAGGAGAGACTATGGCGTCCTTACTCGTTTCCCCGCGATAAAACGAGAAGGTTATTCGAGCTGGCATTGCGCAATAGACTCATAAATCTGCCGGATCCAAAACGTCCATTGCAACCAAGTGACGTCAACGAGCCCAACTACTGTCCTTATCATCGAGTACTGGGTCATCCGATCGAGGATTGCTACGTTTTCAAAAATTGGCTTGAAAACCAGTACCGACAGGGCAAATTCGCATTATCTGACAAATGGAAAGTGGATCCCCCGCAGCCCCATACCTCTAAGGGGACGAATACGCCGGGGGCAACATGCTCTGTCGTTGAAGAAGCTCCTTTGGAGGTTGTATTATCAGCCAAGACAAAGAGGATGCTAAACGATCTTCAGACATGTCCAGCGATCAAGTAGAAGAACCCGTTGGAACCGCAGGTCATTGAAGGGATGTTGAAGCCACGTCCAACTCCAAAGACTGATGGTGGTGGCTCAAGCACTCGCAACCAGCCGTCAAAATCCTCGAAGAAGAAGAAAAAGAAGTCAAAGAATCCCGTGAAGCCTGGCGACAAGCACACGGACTTACAAAAACAAATTGACGCGCTGGAGGAATACAACCAGAAGGCACGGACTCCCATTACATTCCAAGAGTTCCTCAATCACGTCTTTCAAGAAGAAGATGAGGGAGAAAGTTCACCTGATGAATCTGAAGAATGCGTGGCGAGCTGTCATATGATTTCCCATTCGTTCACGAACGGTGAGGAGACTTCTTGTACTGAACGCTGGGGGCAGATCTTGAATCAAAAATTCTGGGGCCATCAGATGAAGTGATTGACGCATTCCTTAATGAAGCTCGGTTGAAGAGTAAAGCTGATCGAGAACGCGAGGCAGTCATATTTGAAAAGGCCAAGCGCCAGCAACTTGACGAAAGAGCTGAGATGATCCCGCTGGAGCAAAATACCTCCACCGTTGACAAAAGCCAATTCAAGATAAAGAAAAGGTTTGCTAAGGCCATATCAATGGGCATGAAACTACCATCCTCTGAAAGAATCATCACCGGTGAATTGGAAATGCACCCCTCCTATTGCTTATATCATCAGAAGGTTTCGCACCCCACTCAAGAGTGCAAAGCTTTCGATAGATGGTGGCAAGGATACGTTGCTCATCGACAACACTTTAAACGGGAAAAGCGTAAAACTCGTCGGGAGCAAAGAAATGCGACCGAAGAGCTTGAAAGAACTACCGGCGATTGTCGCATGGTTAACACCAGCGGGTCACAAGTGCCTACATTCGGGAGCGATTCTGATGAAGAGCTGGAACTTTCCCCTCTCTTTAAAGAATCCACTTCGGGAAAAGGAGAAGAGCCGAAGGTCTGCGAAAATATCCGGCTGCGGAATCGGACGCTGCCTGAAAAGAATCTCGGACCCTCAAACAGAAAAGATAAAGGAAAAGAAAAGGTCTCTGAAGATATCGTCTTAGATGACCAAGTTCTGGAGGAGCTAAGCGCCAACAACCCGCCGAAGAAGAATAAGGTGGATTACAACGTCCTAGCGCACCTGAGGAAACTACCCTCACAGCTCAGCATTCTCGACGCCCTTTTGCTATCAAAGGAGGCGAGAGATTCGTTGATCAAGGCACTACAAGATCCGGAACAATTCCAAGCATGCCTGACCGAGGAAAAGATGAAGGATGAGTTGGAGGAAGTGCACACGGCCGATGTCACTTTCGGCGACGAGGACCTTCTCCTTGGGACGTGCGAACACAACCGCCCCCTTTATGTCTCAAGATACTGCCACGATATTAAGATAGGCAAAATCCTGATCGACAATGGATCCTCCGTTAATCTCCTCAACGTGCGGGTCTTAAAAGAAATCTGCATGAGCGTCCAGCACCTTGCTCGGGACAAGATCCATCTCCGGGTTCGATTCCCAGTCATCAAGAACTCTTGGGTCTGTGATACTGACGCTACGCTTCGGGCTACTCGTCACGGACATTAAGTTCCACGTCATAGACGCCAAGACATGCTACAACGCTTTGCTCGTCCGACCATGGTTACACGAGTACAACATCATCCCTTCTACACAACATCAGTGTATGAAGTATTTTAAGGATGGTTTCGAATATACCGTGATGGGAGAACTGAACCCGTTCTCTGTCAATGAGGTCCGCAAATACGAAGATGCCAAATACTTCTTACCGGATTTCGAAGACACAGAAAGGTGTCACAAGCCAGAGAACAAAGCTAACGCCACCATCCCTGTTTTCGGGAGTGATACCGAGGAGGAAGAGGAGATAGTGTATTCGGGTCCGCCCCAACACAACAAGCCAGGACCGTCCGCACCTACGTTGTTCTTTGGTAGCGACTCGGAAGATGAGATCCATGCTGTATTCTCTGTTCGACCTTCAATGCGAACGTCCACTGACGAAGAGCAAAGTCTACAAGTCGTCATAGTGCCGCTTAAACACCATAATGAACTGGATGCACTTAATATTTACAATGTAGAAGAGCTACAAACGTTCTACATCCCTCCCAGGCGAGAAAGCGAGAAAGCAATTTTGTTCTACCGCTCTGAAGAAACCAAGGTGGAAAAAGAAATCTGGCATGGCGCGGATCCTACGCTCGACAGGCTTCAGCCTATCCGTCTTCCCAGATATTATACAGAGGGTTTAAAAAAGCTGCTGAAACGCCAGGGGATATCCTTCAAGCAGACCGTTCGAAAAGCCAAGTTCTATGACAAAGTCTGGAACGTTCCCGGGACTCAACGCAAACTGCCTAATGGGAGAATGGAGACAAAAGGACTTGGATACATCCGGTCAAAGAAACGAGAGCTACTAAACAGCTGCTATGTCATGTATGACTTCGATGGAGAGGCGGATGCTCAATGGGAGGACGCTAATCCTGAGACAGTGAAAGTTCCAGATGCAAAAGTGCCCAGTCCGTCGTTCGAAGAACAAATGGACAAGCTTATAAAGGAAGCGGATCAAAAAGTCCGGGACGATCATAACCGCGAAATGGTCATCTACGAGAAAGCCAAAACACAACGCCTTCTCCAACAGGCCGTGAAAGATGAAAATGCCGCTCCTTGTCAACCTGTTATAAAGAAGGCTCGACGCAAAAGCAGAAACAAGTCGAAAGGCCAAAAAGGCGCTCAACAGCAACAAAGCAGGGCTAAGAAGCCACGCAAACGGGAGTCAAGCGTTATTGATCTATCCCTTATGAAGAAAATGGGTCGAGCATACTCGTTTCCTCGGGACAAGACGAAGAAGATACTTGACCTCGCTCTAAAATATCAGATGCTTACACTGCCGGAGTCCAAACACCCCGAACAAGCAGGCGAAGTCTCACACCCAGACTATTGCTCTTATCACCGAGTGGTAGGGCACCCTCTCGAGGACTGCTTCACCTTCAAGAAATGGGTCGAAGATCAGTATCAGCTTGGCAAGTTCGCTCTGTCCGACAACTGGAGGGTAGCACAGCCACAAAAGCATGAGCCCAAGGCCACGAAAGAAGAACCAGTTCCGCATTGGGATTGGAAGCGAATTCGTACTTGTCACGTGATAATGATATCAAGGGAAGAGCCCGAGAACATGGATGACCTTCCCTGGTGCTTCGAAAACAGCAACGACGAGATAATCTCAGAATTCCCACCAGCGCCAAAAGAGTTGGAAGATGGAATCCATACCCCTGCAGATAACCTCAAGAAAATTGAGTTAGGGACGGCAAACGATCCACGACCGACATTCATCAGCGAGCTACTATCTGAAGAAAGGGTATCTGCGTTAAAGAATGTGCTCCTACAGCATAAAGATTGTTCCGCATGGAACTACTCCGAAATGCCGGGATTAGATCCAGAAATTGATGTGCACAGATTGGCGATATCTCCGGACGTCAAGCCAGTCAAACAGGCGCCGAGAAGAATGCGGCTCGAGCTTGAAATGAGTACCAATGCTGAAGTCAAAAAGCTGATCGACTCTGGCTTCATCCAGGAAGTTCAATACCCTGAATGGATCGCCAACATCGTCCCGGTGATGAAGAAAAATGGGACAGTGCGCATATGCGTAGACTTCCGGGATCTCAATAAAGCCTGCCCGAAAGACGATTTCCCAGTGCCAGTCACCGAAACGATGATAGACAATACGTCCACTCATGAGGTTTTCTCCTTCATGGATGGCTCATCAGGGTATAACCAGATAAAGATGCATCCAGAAGACCAGAAGCATACCGCATTCAGGACTCCTCTGAGTATATTCTGTTACAAGGTGATGCCCTTTGGTCTAAAGAACGCCGGTGCCACCTACCAAAGGGCCATGACGAAGATCTTCGATGACCTTATACACGAAATCGTCGAATGCTATATCGACGATCTCGTGGTTAAAAGCAAATCATACGAGGAACATCTCGAGCATTTGAAGACTGTATTTCAACGCCTTCGACAATACAACTTGAAAATGAACCCGCTCAAGTGTGCATTCGAAGTTTCCTCAGGCAAATTCCTGGGATTCATTGTTCGACACCGAGGTATTGAAAAAGATCCGTCTAAGATCAAGGCGATCATGGAAATGCCTCCGCCAGGGAATCTCAAACAGCTGCGGTCTCTCCAAGGGAAGCTCGCGTATATACGGCGATTTATAGCCAACCTTTCAGGAAAGTGCCGTCCTTACAACCACCTGATGAAGAAGGGAACCCCGTTCATCTGGGACCAAAAATGCCAAAGCGCGCTAGACGAGATCAAGCAATACCTGCAGAACCCGCCGGTGTTGGCTGCTCCGGTCAAGGGAAAACCCCTCATTCTTTATACAACCGCCCTCGAAGGTTCCTTAGGCGCATTATGGGCGCAAGAGAACGATCAAGGGAAGGAAAGAGCACTCTACTACTTAAGTCGAGTTCTGCTGGGGGCAGAAAGCAACTACTCTCCCATTGAAAAACACTGCCTGGCGTTGATCTTCGCGATAACAAACCTCAGGCACTATGCGTTGGCGCACGAGGTCCGTCTCATTTCAAAGGTGGACCCCCTTAAATACTTGATGTCAAAGGCCATATTGACGGGACGACTCGCTAAATGGGCCCTGCTCTTGATGGAGTTCTCGATAACATATCAACCTCTCAAGGCAGTGAAAGGCCAGGCCATCGCCGACTTCCTCACTGAGCATCCGATACTGGCCGACTCTCCTTTAAACTGCGATCTTCCAGACGAACATGCGTTTGATGCGATCGACAGTGATAATACCCGATGGGAGCTTTATTTTGACGGAGCATCTTCCGTGAAGAAGCGCAAACAATGTACCCTTATAATCAAATCGGGGGTAGGACTCATCTTTATAACTCCACAAGGAGGGATAATGCGCTACGCGTTCTCCCTGACGGAGCCGAGGACAAACAACGAAGCCGAATACGAAGCTCTGATAGCAGGCCTCGAGATCGCCATTGACATGGGAATTGAAAACCTCCTAATATACGGAGATTCTCAACTGGTCGTTAGTCAAGTAAAGGGCGACTACCAAACGTGCAAGCCAGAATTGGTAAAGTACGGCGAAAAGGTGCAACAATTGTTGACCCAAATTCCCTCTTATACTTTGGAGAACATACCGCGCGCGGAAAACAGCAAAGCAGATGCGTTGGCCAAACTTGCTAAAGAATTGGCTGACGAGAACCTCGATGACGTTAGAATCGTAGTACAAAGCCGTCGAGTGCTTGCCCCAGCAGAAATATCTCCGGAATCATCCGAAGAAAAGGGAGCGAGCGAGCAGACGACCCTGCAAGTAAAAGATTTGAAAAATGCCGAGGATTGGAGAGAAATCTTCATAGACTACTTTAAATCCCACCGAATGCCTGAAGAAGCGTCCACAAGACATCAGCTCATGAAATGAGCTCTGTCTTTCACCTTCGTCAATGATACTCTATACAAGAGGTCGTTTGATTCTCTGTGGTTGAGATGCCTGCGACCTGACGAAGCGAAAAGGTCGTCCAGGAAGTTCATGACGGACTCTGCTGTTCTCACCAAGCGGGCCCAAAGATGAAGTTGAAGATAAAACGGATGGGCTACTACTGGCCCACGATGATTCAGGACTGCCTCGAATATGCGAAGCAGTGCCACTCATGTCTAATTCATGGGGATTTCATCCATCAGCATCCAAATCCACTACACCCGACGGTGGCTAGCTGGCCGTTCGAGATGTGGGGAACTGATATAGTCGGCCCCATCGAACCAGCATCGTCCAGAGGACATCGTTTTATCCTGGCGACGACTGATTACTTCTCCAAATGGGCAGAGGCAGTACCGCTGAGGGAAGTGAAGACGAGGAATATCCTCCACTTCTTTAAGACGCACGTCATATATCGGTTTGGAACGCCAAGACGGATAATCTCCGATAACGGGCCAGCCTACAGAAGCCATAAGATCAGTCGCTTCGCACAGCAGCATAATATAGACAGGAGATATTCTTCAGTTTACAATCCGCGAGCTAATGGTCTAGCTGAAGCCTTCAACAATACCCTGATGAAAATCATGAAAAAGACGGTGTCCCGAAATAAGAGAGACTGGCACGAGAGACTGCAAGAGGCTCTTTAGGCGTATCGAACTACGTTCAAGACGGCCACGAGCACAAGTCCGTACGCGTTGGTATTTGGGACAGAAGCGGTACTCCCCCTCGAGATAGAGTTACCCTCTCTACGAGTGGAAGTCCACTACGAGCTGACGGACGAAGAAAATTCTCACCTTCGGCTTTAGGAGCTTGACGCCCTTGATGAAACCCGACTCATAGCGCAACAAAATCTAGAAGCTTATAAAGCAAAGATGACGCGCTCATATGAAAGATTGACCCGACCGAGGACATTCCGCCAAGGCGAACTTGTGTTAGTGGTCAAAAGGCCTATGATCCCCAATCGCGCCAAGCGGGGAAAATTCGAGCCAAACTATGAAGCCCCGTACATCATAGATAAGGTCTACCAGGGTGGGGCTTATCTACTCATGGACATGCATGATGAAAGGCCTTTCAGGCCAATAAACGGTCGCTTCCTAAAGAGATACTACGCTTAATGAGCCACGGCCTAGGTCAATGATAGATGACGACGACTATGTCCGCTCGCTATCTTCCTAAGCTCAAGCTTTATAAGCAGTAGCCGGCCTTCTCCATGTCTGACCGAAATGTCCTTAAACTAATAGCAGACCGAAACGTCTTTAAACTACTACCGCAACATCTTTAGGCTGACGAGATATAAAAAAAAACATATAAAAATAAAAATAAATTAAAAAAATGGTATGTCCATAAGCAAAAAGGGCACGGATGAAAACCCGAAAGGGCTCCGTGAGTAAAAACAGCAGGGCTACCGGCGAGTGTTCGTGAAAACCCGAAAGGGCGCGACCTCGTAAAAAAAATATATAAAAAGAATAAAAAAAAGAACGGTATGTCCATAAGCAAAAAGGGCACGGATGAAAACCCGAAAGGGCTCCGTGAGTAAAAACAGCAGGGCTACCGGCGAGTGTTCGTGAAACCCCGAAAGGGCGCGACCTCGTAAAAAAAATATATAAAAAGAATATAAAAAAACGGTATGTCCATAAGCAAAATGGGCACGGATGAAAACCCGAAAGGGCTCCGTGAGTAAAAACAGCAGGGCTACCGGCGAGTGTTTGTGAAAACCTGAAAGGGCGCAACCTCGTTAAAGGACAGTTATAGGGTCCTCTCGACCTTGTAAAGAGAAACCACCCGCGTGAGATCCTTACGACTCACAAGGGAACAACACACTTAGGGATCCCTACGATTCCTAATGAGAAAATACACTTGCGAGATCCTCACGACTCGTTAGGAGAAATCTCTTATGGGACCCTCACGGCTTATAAGAGTTGAAAGTCTTAAGTTACAGAGACCTAAACCTGTGCTTAAGCAACCTCCACAACTTCCGATATTGCCCTACAAGTGGCTCAATACTGACTCTTGTATACAATCCACGGGCGTGAATAAACATTTCCCTAACCAAGTCTCATCCGTGACTGGGGATATGTTCGCATGGTGAACAACCCTTGTAAATCCTCTCGATTTATGAGGAGAAAACCCTCCTGTAGGATCCTTACGACTTACAGAGGAAATGAACACTTAGGAATCCTCACGATTCCTAAGGAGAAAATACACCTACAAGATCCTCACGACTTGTAGGAAGAAATACCTTTGTGAGACCCTTACAGCTCATGAAGTCAAAAGCCTTAGTCGGCGGGACCCTAACCCTGTTCGCTAAGCCACCTTTGTTCGACACCGACGGAGGCAAATGATGATTCGCTCCTGGCAATATCCCAGTTGTAGCGGTGCTGATGCCGAAATCGACATCTAATTTCAGGTTTACGGCGAAAAGCCAATAGGCCGCACATGCAAAATAGCCGAAATGGTAGGGCAACTTGCAATAAAAAGAAGCAAGTAAAATGTATGCATGCAAAATAGCCGAAATGATTGGGCAACTCGCAATAAAAAGCAGTGAGTAAAAATAAAATAAATAGCCGAAATGATTGGGCACCGCGAAAAATAGCCGAAATGATTGGGCAATCGCGACCTTCGCGATATAAAAGCTGAAATAATAGAGCATCGCGGAAATAAAACAAAAAAAAGATGATAAAACTTTGGCCCTACAGTTAAGATCACGTCGATCCCTGTATACAATTCAAGGGCGTAAACAAAGAGGGAACCATACTTTCCCAACAGGCTCCGCCAGAAAACGAAGCCAAATCTCGACGGTTCATCCCAACTCCGAAGAAACCAGTGTCTTCGGCAAATACCTCAACTCACGGATACAAACAATCCTTGACAAGAGCCTCCTGATCCGCGTCGACTCGCAGAGCCACCAGTGCCTCCGTGGGAAATTCTCGACTCGTTTCAAACCCCAAGGAAACAAATAATCCTTGGCGCTAGGGAAACAAATAATCTTTAGCAAATTCCTCGACTCACGGATACAAACACTCCTTGACGAGAGCCTCCTGATCCGCGTCGACTCGCAGAGCAACCAGTGCCTCCGTGGGAAATTCTCGACTCGTTTCAAACCCCAAGGAAACAAATAATCCTTGGCGCTAGGGAAACAAATAATCCTTAGCAAATTCCTCGACTCACGGATACAAACACTCCTTGACGAGAGCCTCCTGATCCGCGTCGACTCGCAGAGCCACCAGTGCCTCCGTGGGAAATTCTCGACTCGTTTCAAACCCCAAGGAAACAAATAATCCTTGGCGCTAGGGAAACAAATAATCCTTAGCAAATTCCTCGACTCACGGATACAAACACTCCTTGACGAGAGCCTCCAGATCCGCGTCGACTTGCAGAGCAACCAGTGCCTCCGTGGGAAATTCTCTACTCGTTTCAAACCCAAAGGAAACAAATAATCCTTGGCGCTAGGGAAATAAATAATCCTTAGCAAATTCCTCGACTCACGGATACAAACACTCCTTGACGAGAGCCTCCTGATCCGCGTCGACTCGCAGAGCCACCAGTGCCTCCGTGGGAAATTCTCGACTCGTTTCAAACCCCAAGGAAACAAATAATCCTTTGCGCTACGGAAACAAATAATCCTTAGCAAATTCCTCGACTCACGGATACAAACACTCCTTGACGAGAGCCTCCTGATTCGCGTCGGCTCGCAGAGAAACCAGTGTCTCCGCGGGAAAATTCCCGATTCGTCTCAACTTGTAAAATGAAGCCTCAGGCAGCAGGGACTAAAAAACTTGCTTCTTGAACAATGGGACCCTGCAAGTCGATCTAAAACGATCTCTTGCATACTATTCACGGGTCTCACTCTCCGAAATCGAGTTTCGACAAGGAGGGAAACAACCACTTATGAGTCCTCTCGACTCGTAAGAGGGAAGAATTCTCTTACAGGATCCTTACGACCTATGAGAGAAAACACACTTAGGAGTCCTCACGACTCCTAAGGAGAAAAACCCACCTACGAGATCCCCTCGATCCGTAGGGAGAAAAATCTCTATGAGACCCTCACGGCTTATAGAGTTGAAAAGTATTAGGCAGCAGATCTGAACCTGCGGCCTAAGCCATCGCTATTTCTTGAAGTGGTCAGGATACTCGCTCTAATCAGCCGTCAACCATGGTTACTAAGGTGGCATGCTGATAATAAAAGAAAGAAAAGACGGAGAAAATGACACAAGACATTACAAAAAAATGTGTATCTTTTATTCATAAACTTAATTGGGTACATGATACATTATGTCAAAGAATAAAAAAATATATATACACATTCTCTTATCTACAAGTACAAATGATACAAAGAGGGATAGCTACTGATGAGGAAGTGTCTTTAGTAAATCCACAAGCTGCTCTCGCACTTCCTTCAGCGCCTCCTCCTGAGTGACAGCCGCAGCCACCTCCGCCTCCACCTGGGCCCGCTGCTGCAAGAAGGATGAAAGTTGCTCCTCCGCCGCCTTCCGGGCTGCTTCCTGGCTGGGTGCATCTCGCTCGACAACGTCAAGTTGTTGCCTCAATGATAACCCTTCAGAAAGACATTGTAGAAGGCCCTCAAAGACAACCTTCAGCCGTGCGGCATTGGCCTCCACCCGAGCATGCAGTTGGGCAGACTTGCTCAAAGTCTCACCACGCTCCTTACGTCTTGAAATGACTTCTTGTTCGAGGTGGCGGAAGTAAGAAGCGCTCTGCTCAATCCACGCTGTTCTTTGATTGCTGGCAGCCAAGGTCTTGGGAGCGGGACGCAGCGACTCCAACTGATACAGGCGGGCCTCGATCTCCCTGCAATGGTTAACCCAAGATGCGATGATGCCCTCATCATGAAAGTTCACAAGTATTGCCAGCATCGGGTTAACCACCGTAGCGAAGTCTGCGGCAGACGTAGGAGTTTCAACGTCGAGTTCCTCGACGTAGTCACTCAACATGCGCAGACTATTCGCGGCGCCTTTTGAAGACGGACTTCTCAGATAAGGACCCGCCGGCATTGTAATACGAGGCTCGAAGGGCGCCGAGGCCGGAACGACAGCTGAAAAGAAACAGGATGCGATCAGATAACAATACAGAAAATAAAGAGAGGGAAGTTATCAATGTGATGGTCGCTGTACCAGTTGAGACATGTGGCAAGGTCGGAAGGGTCGGTGGCGCAGCTGATCTTTTACCCCCTCCTTCAATCTGTAGCACTGTAGTCGAGATGAGAAAAAGGGGTTAGAGGTAATTCCATCAATAAAAAAAAAGATGTCAATGGAAATCATACTCACCAACGCCACCAGGAAAAGAAGCAAGTTCGGATGGGAAGGAGAAGTGTGGGAGCAACATCTGATATACATGATCAAAGAGCACTCCTGAAAAGACACAACAATATGACTTTAGTACACAAATTATACGTCTAAAGTATAGGATTAATAAATTGCAAACCCATAACTTCCAACATCTTAGATGGTATGAGAGAGGGTTGAGAGGTGACCACCGCCAAGGCAGTCGTTGAAGGCGCTCCCTCAAGCAGAGGGGCATCGGCGCTGGCTGCACCTGCGTTACAACAAATGCGAATTTGTCAGAAAGGATTGTAAGATAAAGAAGATAGCAACTTGGGATTTACCTGATGAGCTGCCGGCTGAAACGGAGGCGATTTCCTCCTCTATTGACATGAGGCCACCGCCCGTGGCCTCATCACCCGACTCAATGGGAACCGTTGTTGTGCTCGCGAGACCTGGAGACGGCGGAGGACCAGAGACGGGGAGGGCTATGACTGGAGCATTGCCAGATTCCAGAGAAGGAGCGGTTGGCTCGTCCTCGGGAATCATGGCCACCTCACCCACTACTCCCTCAGGTTCAGTAGTGGCGGTTGCCTCGTCCACCATCACCATGAGATCGTCGGCCTCGAGCGCCTCATCCGCCACCACCCTGGGCTCAGTTATAATGATCATTTCATCTGTCACCACTTCAGGTTCGGCATCAATGACCTTCTCGGCTGCAGGCCCCTCGACCTCCACCTCAGGCTCCAAAGCCACAACGACGTTGCCCACCGTCGGCTCGAGTTCGGCAGGTACCGCCTCCTCTGCTTCCTTGGGTTCAACGGTCTCCGCCTCCCCCTCGGTTGGACTTGGCCCTGCAGGGTGGAACATATAAGAACCGACAGTTTTATAAGTCTTATAACAAGATTCTGAAAGAAGTATTACCTGAGGTAGACTTGTCATTGGCCTCTCGATTGGCGCGGATCGCCTGTCTATGAGCTGTAGACAGGGCGACCGGAGGCTCTTCTGACGGAGTGTCGGCATGAGGGGTGGTGCTTAGGCCAGCTGCCGTAGCCAAGGCAGCCCTGCGTGCCTTTGCTTCGCGCCTCGACCGCTTCCGTTCCTCCCGGGCTGTCACGATGGACCTCCTTGATGCTTCCTTCATCGAAGCGTCGTCGTCCTCATTTAAAGATGCCTCCAGAGCCTTTAAGGCGTCTCTCATCGGCTCTTCAAGACGAACCTCCTGCAGTAACCCTGAGGAAGCAGGAACATCCGCAACTGGTAGAACATCTGCGTCACTTGGCGGGAGCGGCATTGAGGTTCCTGTGATAAAAAGGGAAAGGTTAGATCGACCATAACACAAGAAGAATAAAAACTTGATGAATTGCAACTTACTGAGGCCTAAAGACGCTCTAGCGCGTTCCTCCTCTTGGAAGGTCTTGAGTGAAGCGGCAATGGCTTCTTCTGTGGTGATGCCTGTTGAAAAAAAAGGAGAAGTATTAGTGAAAGGCAATTATAAAGATATGATGCGATAAAAAAAATGCGACTAGTGATTACCTGAAGCCGCAAGCCTAGCCAGCCATGCGTCACGCCTTGCCAACCACGCTGAAGTTTCGAGAGCGGCCTCCAAGTCTGTATCGTCCGGCGGCGGCATGACTAATCCCTCGATAGTCCCATATTCGATCAGGCCCTCGGCATAGGGAACATGGGGTTCCTGACCAAACACGACATCGGCGGCGAAGAGCAACTTCTTTTTCTTCTGCCCGCCAACCCTAGGTGCACGCGGGATCGACTTACGTTTAGCAGCCACCTTGGGACGGCGGGTCCCGATGTCTGCACCCACGCCAGACTTCGGTGAGGCTATAACCACTGTCTCCACTGGAGCACAGGGCGCTGGTGGTGCATCCGCAATATCAGGGAGCGGCAATCCGCGTGAAGGACTTTGCGCACGCGATGGTCCGGCTTTGGCATCTTTTAAAGTGGGGATTACCGGGGTCCTTGGCACCAAAGGAGCGTTGCGATCGCTACGTGGAGGTGCACCCTTACGGTCGATCAGCAACCGCCTTTCCTCTTTTATGACCGCTCCCGTCGAATGACTGTACCATTCTGTATATACCCTAAGAAGTCGTGGGGCGCAAGCCGGCTCACTGATAAAGAAGTGAGAGCCCGTGTTTAGACGCATGAAATGATGCGGCGCTCTCTCCATCCCTTCTTCGGTCGCGGCAGGTTCCGATAAAAAGGCCTCCAGCGGTACCCCTTGATTATAGCTCAGCTGTTGGGCGAAACGATGCTGGTTATATCTCATGAAGATCACTGCCCCGTCCTGCCTAAACACCAAGAAGCCCGGTCTGATGGAATATAAGTGAAGGGTCACCCGGGCCGTTAAAACTGAAGCTCCATCCTTGAAAGTGTCTTGCAATGGCCGCACTGCAGTGGTGGACGTTTTTCCAATGGTCAACACCTTGTCAATGAAAGACACACCGGCTCCAACGGTGTGGGAGCGAAGGAGTAAACCCCGGGCATTTCGTGGCGATGGATTTACAATTGATGCGCCGATCAGCTGTAGAATGCGAGGAAAACTGCACCTTTCGTAGAACGAGGGCCTTTTATGCATGCCGAAGACACCCGCCGTATGTAACTCGAGCCACGACATAAAGTAGTGCATCGGGAAGACCACGTGCAATACCCCTGGCTCGTTAGCATCCGCTGCTCGGCTGAGGCCATGATATAGGTGCGCCAAGCCAGCGATCCCAACGGCCACCTTTACCCCGATGGTCATCCGGTGGGCTGGGTAAAAGACGGAAGGCCGCATGCGGTGAGAGTGAATTGGGAGCGCAAACCAACTCAGCCAAAGCCTAAGAAATCCTAAAAAGAAGGCCTCCTCATCCATCTCGGGGGCTGCGACTTCTGCAAAAGACATGGTTGGGGAGTTAGGAAGAAAAAAGCCCTTTTGGTCTATTTCCTTCGCCGGCAGGTTATCCAAACCTAAACCGAAAGGGTCCTCAAGGGTGGCAAACTTGGCAACTTCGGCCAAGAGGACGTTTGGGTGAAGGAACCGAGCAATGAAATCCTAAAAACTAACTCCGCGGCTCCCACGCTCAATGAAAAGGGCCTCGTAGATGCTCAACACCTTGATCAGACTTGGAAATTGGTGTTGAACAACGTTCTCCGGCGTGAGCCCCCTTATCACCGGCTTAGTACCGAAGACGTACTCGTCCGTCGGGAGCAACTCCTCATAATGTTCCCCCATGACCGGTAGACCGGATACCTCCGTAAACTCTTCCAAAGAGATTGACACTTCCCGATCCATGACGAGGAAAGTGTGGGTAGGAATGTTCCACTGCTCCAGGAAGGCCTTGAACCACCAGGTCGGGAGTGTGGGATATTGGAACAGAGAGACGTACACTGCGGTGTACAATCCTAATTTTATCAACTGCGACTTCTTCGTCGACAGGATGTACCGGGCCCACGGCAGATAACCGATCGGGTGGCGGGGGATCAGACCAATGTTATATGATTGCCCCCAAGGTCGCGCCTCACCCTGACAGATACGGCGTCTTAGGATATCCAAAACCATAGGACGCTGGACCGGGATGGCATCTATAGCCGGATGAAGAAAACCTTTCGATGTCCAATCCACCATCTCCACGGCATACTGCACCGAGGGTGGGGTAGCATAGTGAATCGCTGTGATGGGTTCTGACGGCACCGCGCATGTGAAGCTCCGGCGGCCCATGATGATCTGGTTATACCACGACCCCCAAAGGTGGAGACTCTTGTATTCCGGGTCGTATTCCTTGATCATGGCCAAGACTTCACGGTCCAAGGGCGCTTCAGGAAACCCTTCCTCCAAGCGGACGAACGGAAACGAGGTGTCGAGAGACATGATCGCTGCAAAAGAACAATCTAGCCGTTAGTGTTGTAATTCCAACGCTTGGCGTTTAAAAAAGAAAATGCGTTAATCAATTAATTAAATTGAAAACTAAATTAAAATTAATTAATTACACCACACAGCAGTGCGGCGGGTAGAAGACCGAAGGGGGACACACAAAATCTGGATGACGATATGTCAGTTAATAAGACAACCTCATCATTGAATGAGATTGTCAGTTGGTCCCCAGGAAAACATTCCCATTAATAATAATAAAAAAAAAATCCCTAGAGACAAGGAGAAAATCTCCTCTTTCAGAGCAAAGCTCTGTCACAGAATGACACTTGTCAAATTCTGGTCTCAAAGGAATAAAATTCCTTAAAAGAGCATAGCTCTGTGATAATAATGGAAAAGATCCATCAGAAAATTTTGACACTTAAAAATTTTAAAATTTTTTGGGGACTTTGAAAAATCCATGAAAACTTATAATGAATTCTTCATTTTGCAGATCTAAAAGATCCACACTTGATCCAAGAGCAAAGCTCTGTTCATGGGTTAAAACCCATGAACAAGATCTCTTCAGATCTATGGATTCATGAGAGCAAAGCTCTGTTGGTGAAACCCCAATGGGGATCCCTTTAGATCAAAAGATCTATGAGAGCAAAGCTCTATTGGTTAATTAAAATTAATATAACTCAAGATTAATTTTACCTAAAGTTCTGGAAACGAGAGCAAAGATCTGAAGTTCTAAGCAAGAACAAAGCTCTGGAATTAAAATCTAGAAAATGGTGAAGTTTTCTAAAGGGCCATAGGTCCTATTTATAAGGCGCTTGCGCCCCTTCAGCTCACCCCTTGATCCAACGGTCAGGGGCTTGCCACCGCTGCACTCACGTGCGCACCACGTGAGCGCAACGGTGGGGGGGCATTTGTTTCCCCCAATCAGAGCAAAGCTCTGCTGGAAATTCAAAATTCAAATTTTGAAGCAACGCTTCAAATCCCGGGAGCAATGCGCCACGTGTCAGGCGCAGACACATCAGCGCAGCGCCCAAAACAGCGCACCCAATCAGAGCAAAGCTCTATTTTAAGAAAAATTAAAGGAAGCAACGCTTCAGTTGCGCAAGCGCTGCGCGACACGTGTCAGCGCAGATGCGCTAACGCTGTTGCGCAAGCGATGCGCTGCGCGACACGTGTCAGCGCAGTTGCGCTGCACGACGCGTGTCAGCGCAGATACGCTAGCGCAGTTGCGCTGCGCTTCGCGCTGCGCGACACGTGTCAGCGCAGTTGCGCTGCGCTGTGCACTGCTTGACACGTGTCATGCGCTAGGGCGTTTGCGCCAAACAGAATTAAGATTTCAAAAGAATCATTCTGTTCTTGTTAAAACAAGAAGATTTTCTTCTGTAAAACAGAAGCCCTTGAATCAAAGATCCAACGGAGGGGAAAATTCTCCAAATCACTCAGAGAAAGATCTCTTTAACTAATTTATGGGCACTATAAAAAGGACCCTAGACCTCAATTCAAAAAAATGAACATTTTTTTTGGTGAAGAATCAAGAACTTCAAATAAAGAAAACTCTGAAGAAACTCCAAAAGAAGAAAAGGTAAAAACCTTTAGGAAGAAGAGAAAATTCTCTTATGAACAGATTATTGATCTAAGAGCAAGATCAATAATCTTAAATTAAAAAAAAATAATAATAATAATAGTGCTTTGCACTTTCTTATGAACCATTGATTCTTTGAAAACAAGAAAAAACTTGTTTTCTTTGATTTAAAATCGATCAAAATATAAAACGGTGCTTTGCACTTGAAAAATTGCACTGTTGCGCTCCATTGTTGGCGCAAGCCACCAGGGAGCGCCACGTGTCAACAGTGCAACAGCGCAGCGCACTGACACAGCACACCGCGCTATTGCGCTTGCATTCACCGGAGTGCGACACGTGTCGCTTCCACGAGCGCTTGCGCTCATTATATGGCACAAAGCGCCTGACAAGCCACTGTCAAATAATTAGTGCACTGCATTGCTTACAAAAGGGCCAAGCCCAATTAAAGAAGGCCTAACAGGCCTAATAAAATGCAATGCATTATTTTAAAAAGGACAGAGCCCAAACCAAAACAGATGCTCTGCATCATTTACAAAGGGACAGAGCCCAAATAAAAAAGGCCTAGCAAGGGCAAAGCCCTAGCACAAGCCTAATAGGCCAAAGATAAATAAAAACGTTGAACATTCTTCAACTGGACTTAGCCCAATCATGGCCGTAAGTCCTCAAATTAAATTGACTGAGTGCAGCTCTCTCTTAAATCAATTTATATCCGGTTCGAGGGTACATCTCCGAACTCCTCTGACGCCTGTCGTTGTAATCCCTCAACGACGTCAGAGAGGTGGCGGGTCCCGATGACCACACATCAATATGGACTGCGGGGTCCTTAAAACTCGTGGACCGAGACGTCCTTAAACTAATATCGGACCGAAACGTCCTTAAAATAATATCGGACCGAGACGTCCTTAAACTAATATCAGACCGAGACGTCCTTAAACTAATATCGGACCGAGACGTCCTAAATCTAATATCGGACCGAGACGTCCTTAAACTAATAGTGGACCGAGACGTCCTTAAACTAATAATGGACCACCATGTCCCTAAACTGGAACATGGACCACTACGTCCCTAAACTGGAACAACAGAGCCTCTAAATGCTCTTTTGCCGGATCTAAACGGTCTCGTTTAAGTTGATCTTAGCCCCAAACACGGCTAACGTATCCTTAAATATTTAAATGGACTATAAAACTCCAAATCGACTTTGGTTCAAGGGTACATCTCCGAACTCCTCTAACACATGTCGTTGTAATCCTTCAACGTCGTCAGAGAGGTGACGGGTCCCCGACAGCCATATATTAAATGGACCACTACGTCCTTAAACTGGAAATGGATCTAGAAGATCCCGTTAAGTTGATCTTAGTCTCAAATCAGACTAACGTATCCTTAACGAACGTTTAAGTTGATCTTAGTCTCAAATGCGGCTAACGTATCCTTAAACTAAAAACACCAAACCCAAATCTAAGTAAATACGGATTTGGACTAATCCACGTCTTACGGGCGACGGCATTACTCAGTCTCCGTATACAATCCACGGGCAACCACAAACAAAACAAACACCCACGACACGAAGTGAAATTCTTGAGAAGGAGAAAGTTGTTACCGCGATGCGGTAGCGTAATTAACTGCAGGGGCTTGCGCCTACAGGGAAGAGCGTCCCCACAATCAAAAACCCCTCAAGCGAGGGGGAATCGGACGAAATCTGCTACATCGGCCGCAACCGTCTAAACTTCCGATACACGGTGCCATAAATCAACTTGGCATCTTCGGAGAGGTAGACGGATAAAACCATATAGCATCTGCCCCGAATCTCAGGCGAGTCGTCCTCACGTCGCCGCGTCTTTCGGAGGGGAACAAGGTCATCCTACACTCCGAAAGGTAAAACCTATGCTCTGATACCAACTTTGTCACGACCCAAATATTTCGACTCGTGACCGGCACTTAACCACGCTACGTCTACAGGCGTAACGCGACTAAGTAAGCCGAACCCAGAAATCAAAACCATTTAAAAGTAACGAGTGTGGAAAACATTTAATCAAAACATTTAGAAAAAAACCTTAAATAGTTCAATAAGTTCTTTTAAAGTTACGTCATCATTTATATAATTTTGGCAGCATTTCCTTTGTAAAAGTAAACCCGAAATCGGATATAAAACAGGATATGAGTGAAAATAAGATATAATGAAACCAAACTTTCCCAAACAGGAGCAATCACGCCCAACGGCGGAAACCATCATCACAAGAGTAATATACGACGCCGTAGCGAAGAATGAGCAATAAGTAAATATCACAGAATAATGACGGCATATAAAAACAGTCGGCTCCCACGAGCTCGACACCAGAATACAAAAATATACATCATCGTCCTCACACAGTATCTAAGTCCAGTACATATATGGTAGATGGAGAATACTAGATACAAAAGGGGTACAACAAAAGTAATCAGATACCACAACCCACCTAAAAGCAAAACAGCTCTCGCACCAACTGTAGTGGTATCTGCAGCCAAAAGATGCAAAAGGCAGCCTGCCGCGACTACTCTGAAGGGCAACCTGCAAATACTGTGGCACAACGGGGGTGAGTTGCCAACTCGTGAATAGAGATAACATATAAAGGTAATCGCGAGCATGCACGTACTGCGCTACTCTATCATATGCCAGCAAGTAAGATCTATATGCGACAAGCAGTAGGTGCAATAATCATGCAAATGCTCTGTCTGGTAAAACGACTACAGGATGAAATGCATGATAAACAATACTGAGCATGGGATAAACAACATCTACATGGAAGTATCAACATGGAAAAATAATCGGTGCCCCAAACTGCACCTAAATCCCAAATAAACTCAGGCGCCGGCACCCTCCTCGGCCCTCAAATCCTGTAAATCTCTGAGAATCACGAGTGCCCAACATCGGCACTCAAAATATCATAAAATACTCGTGTCCTGCATCGACACGCAAATCCTCATATATCTGGCTCCGTCAGTCCGGATCAGCCCACGGGCTCCGTCTGCGGTATCGGCCCTCGGCCCCGGCAGTACGGATCATCCCGCATCCATCTCTCGACTCTGGTCAGTATCCTCCGGATAACCGCCAGGTCCAACCAATCACCGGTAGGTACTCGCCACCCTGCCAGGCTCATCATCTACTCCACGAAAAACATTTCTCGCCCCGGGGAACCATACCGGGTCCACCGCGAACCCGCAAACGGATCATCCAACTCCTCGAATCGGGTTTCAAGCACACGTCTCAGCACCGAGAAAACGCGTGGTGGACGCACCAAAATATCATATCACGAGGGACCGGGTTTTCAAATAGTGCATCTTTTCTTTAAATAGTTCCACGGTCCTCAAAACCAGAAATTTCATGGAAATCCAACACCAATGAGTGAATCAAATGCGATGTGCTATGTACATCAAGTCACAATGTAGGTACAAGGGAGAACCGCTTTTTAAAATAGTTTCAGTTTTCAAAGACATCTTGCGACTCCCAATTTCTATGAAAATCATAACGAATGATATATGAAATGAACTACAGCAATATAATCATAGCAATTCTACAGTGAGCGTGTCATGGCAATTACTAACGGTGTGTGTGTAACATGCAGATTAGTGCTCGTGCAGCATGAACCGTTAGTAATAGTGCGGTGTTCTATCAATTCTAAGTTTACATACATATAGCAGGGAATGCAGTATGCAACAATAGTATACATGACAGTCAATGTAGGTAAATGCAATATATAACTATAAGGTCCTATCAGCCCTGACGCATAACGCCATGCGGGCGATATCCCCGTAGATGTTAAATCTACTCACCGAAGTCTCGCGCTAAGTGTAGCCGACGACTTGCTTCCCTTTCTTCGCAGCGTCCGTCTCACTCGCCTGCGAACCTAGAATCACACAATATATCACACATAAGCTCAAATCCACAAAAACGTGACATTAAGGTCAAACTAGAAACCCGTGTCATAAGCCAAGCGCGCGTCTGCGCGATACGTAAAAACGTGTGATTACGCGCCTGAAACTACCCTGACGCGTTGCGATACGCAGAAATCCCAAACCACAAGCGTATCACGCGTGTCGCGAAGGTTTAAAATACGAGAAATAGGGTATATAGCTCCAGATTTTTCTACAGTAAGAATCAAATAAAATTATACATGCCATGAGTCTAAAGGCTGCAATAGACACCACTAGAGACAAACCTTAACCCAAACCCTCCTCATTTGGCCGCAATTTGCGGCCATATACAATTTTCCGGCGGCCTGAACAAGAGGTATGGGGGTCGGGTTCTACCTGGGGGATCAGCACCTAACAACTATACTGCAGTCCTCTCAAAATTATTCTGAACTCACCGGGTCGATAGCAGTTTGCAGAAAGCTAGTTTTTGCTCAAAAACGAAGAATTTGCATCAATTCGGAATCTGGTGGTATTTTAGTGCAATGGGGGTTAAGCTAGGTTAACAGGGCCCTAACAACACTCCATCAACTTACTAAAGCCAATTCAAACATCACTTGGTCAAAGTTCCCACCAATCACCACACAAAGCACTAAATACACAAAACTATCGCTAATCGAAGCTAATCTACTCAATTAAGCGAAAGTAGGAATAAGTTTAGAGGTTATACCCTCAAGAAATCTCACAAGCAAGTAGAAGGAGAAGAAGAAGAGAGAATGGAGCTGCTGGGGTGCTGCTGCTGCTGCCTGTAGCAGCTGCTGTTGTTGCCTGAGCTGCTGTTGCTGAGGCTGAAGTTGCTGCTGCTGCTGTTATGTTTGCTGCTGCTGCTGCTGTTGTGGGGGGTGTGTGTGTGTGAGTGTGAGAGTGAGGTTGAGAGAAACAACACAAGAATGAGTGGAAAAGAAAAGATACCCCCCCAAGGTCAACCCCTCCACTCTCTCTCTTCATTAAATGCAAGCATGACTTTTGCCATGATGCATTCTCTCTCTCTCATTCTCACCAAGTCAACACTCCAAAAGGGAAATTCAAATTAAAGCAACCCTCAATTAACTAATTAAACATAATTAAAACCCAAAAGACTTAATCCCCATGATTAAACCCACCATGGTTGCTAATCATGGTATTACCTCATTTTAAAACCCTAGTTTACATGCACATGTGTGTGCAAGCCTAGGAAAATTCTAGAAAAATATTTATTAAATTTGGAAAAATATTTGAAACTCAATTTGGTAAACTTTTTATTAAATACCCTTTATTTAAATAGAATTTGCCACTAATCGCATCCTAAGGTGTTACAATGAAGCAATGCGAGGCCCCAGTGTCGAAGAGCGTGAGTGCAGGTAGGGTGACTACTAAGGTTGTACATAAATCGTGTGGGATAGGTTTATCTATAAATATAGGTGGCTAGAAATTGAAATAACTTGAAATGAAATGTTTCTCCCAATCAGAGCAAAGCTCTGTTCAAATTTCAAATTTTGAAATAAAGCAGCGCTTCATAACAGCGCCAGCGCTGAGAGTCAAAGACTCTGAGGCAGCGCTCACGAGCAAAGCACATGAGCGCTAGCGCTAAGAGCGCTGTAGCGCACCACGTGCAAAGCACGTAAGCGCTAGCGATAAGTGCGCTGCACTCTAAGCAGCGCATCACGAGAGCGCTAAAGCTGGAACTAAAGGTTCCCAACCATTGGATCAAAGATCCAACGAACATGATTAAAAATCATCAGTTGACCAGAATAAAATTCTGTTAAGGAAACAATACTCATAATCTTTCCAAACAAAAAAGATTTTGCTCTGCAAAATCAGAGTACCGTTGGATCAATGATCCAATGGTGATTAAAAATCACCAAAGTACAGAATAAATTCTGTATGGTAAAAGATTTCTCAATCTTGTTAAAAAACAAGAAGATTGCCTTCTGTAAATCAGAAGCCCTTGGATCAAAAATCCAACGGGGGAAACATCCCCAAATCAATTAGAGAAAAGATCCCTTCAACTGATTGAACAAATCAGCCTTGCCTTATATAAAGGCCCCAAGACTTCAAGTCTCATATAGAGGACCCCCCATAAACTTTGAGAAATTTCAAAGACAAAGAGCAAGCTCTCAAAAGAAGAAGATTTGCTTCAAGGTAAAAAGAGAGCAGAAAGATGAAATCATCTCATATAAAAAGAAGAATTTAATTCTTTTTCTAAGATCATAGATCTATAAGACCAAGGTCTTTCACAACAGAGATCAAAGTATCTCATCATAAAAAATAAGGGGAAGAACTTAATCTTCTTCAGATCATAAATCTATAAGACAAATTGTCTTTCAAAGATTATAATATCTCATTACAAAAAGGGGGGAGAATAATTCAATTCTCTTAGGATCATAGATCCATAAAGGCGAAGCCTTTCACCAAAAACATAAGAGATTGAAACATCTCCTATAAAAAAAATAATAAGAACTTTGTTCTTAGATCCATGAGACAAAATCTCCTATAAGAAAGATAATTTAATTCTCAGGGCGCAAAACTGTCTAAAAAGAGCCTTAGCGCTCCAAAAGCGCAATGCGCTCATTGACTGGCGCTCAGCGCCAAGCGTACCACGTGTTCCTCACGTGTGCGCTATTTCATCAGAAGCGCAATGCGCTCATTGACTGACGCTCAGCGCCAAGCGCGCCACGTTCTCCTCACGTGTGCACTACTTCACCAGAAGCGCAATGCGATCATTGACTGGCGCTCAGCGCCAAGCGCGCCACGTGCTCCTCACGTGTGCGCTATTTCACCAGAAGCGCAATGCGCTCATTGCCTAGCGCACAACGCCAAGCGCCCCACGTGCTTCTCATGTGCGCGCTAAATGAACATAAACTGTTCTATAAAAGAAACCCCAGAGATATAATGAGTGCTTAGTACTCAGTAAAAGACAAAAACAATTGTCAGAACCAATGTTCAACATTTTAACTGAGTGGGCCGAGCCCAAAGTGGTCACAGAACCCTCATTCAGATTAACTGACCCCATATGCTCATAAATTTTTGATATTAGTCCCAAATTGGACTACAGATCTCCCAACCAATGTTGGTTCAAGGGTACATCTCTTCACTCCTCTGATATGTGTCGTTGTAATCCTTCAACGTCTTAAGAGAGGTGACGGGTCCCGACAACCAGGCATTCTACGGACTGTGGGGTTCTTAAACTCATGGAATATGATGTCCTTAAACTTTACAGACTACGACGTCTCTAAACTACCATGGACTATGGGGTCCTTAAACTCATGGACTATGATGTCCTTAAACTTTATAGACTACGACGTCTCTAAACTACCATGGACTATGGGGTCCTTAAACTCATGGACTACGATGTCCTTAAACTTTACAGACTAAGATGTCTTTAAACTGGACCGCAAAGTCCCTAAACTAAAACAATAGAACCTAAATGCTCTTTTTTTTGATCTAAATGATCCTGTTAAGTAGATCTTAGTCTAAAATTAGACTAACGTATCCTTAACAAATTGTTAAGTTGATCTTAGTCTAAAATTAGACTAACGTATCTTTAGCAAACGTTTAAGTTGATCTTAGTCTTAAATAAGATTAATGATCCTTAAACCTAACCCAAAACCCAAATCTAAGAAAATACGGATTTTGACTAATCCACGCCCTACGGGCGACAACATAAATTAGTCTCCGTATACAATCTACGGGCAACCAAAAACAAAACAAACACACACGACATGAAGTGACCATCTGGAGAAGGAGAAAGTTGTTACCGCGATGCGGTAGCGTAATTAACTGGAGGGGCTTGCGCCTGTAGTGAAGAGCGTCCCCACAATCAAAAACCCCTCAAACGAGGGGGGATCTGACGAAGTCTACTACAACGACCGCATCCGTCTAAACCTCCGATACACGGTGCCATAAATCAACTTGGCATCTTCGGAGAGGTGGACGGAAAAATCCAAATACCATCTGCCCTCGAAATTCAGGCAAGATGAACCTACGCCGTCTCGTCTCTGTTTTCGGCGGAGAACAGATTCTGGCACGCCCGGTGGGACCTTTTCCTCTTTCCACTCCGCACTTCGTGTGTTGTGTTTCACGAATGAATCACGGTTTGCAATGGTTGCCCATAGATTCGAGGTACTAAGATTTGGTGTCTTGCTCCGTGCAGAAAACAGAAGATCAATGGTTTTCAACTGCACAAATTGCAACAACTGCAACAACTCTCACTCCGTCCCCGCCGGAGGAGTGACCTACGGGCCCCAAACCGCCTCCCTTTTCACAATGCCGGTGGAACAAGTGACCCAAGCCACCACTGGGGTATTCTTCGGGACCATGATCCCACCAACGAGCTTCAACGTTCAAATGTTGTCGCATGAAGCTCCAAAGAAGTCGGTCTTTGATCGGCTTACAACTACTGCGGCCCCTCTCAACGGGTCGCCCAAGTCCAGTGCCTCAGTTTTCAGCAAACCGGGCCAAAGCTCAAGTGGGCCCATGAAGAAGCCCGCAATACCTGAAGCGGCCATCCCGAAGCGGATAGCCATTCCTACTCCTGAAATCGTCAAGGCGACTTCTCCTGCTAAAGGGTCGGTCTTCATAAGACTGGCCGTTTCAGCCCCTACTCCACGCGAAGTCACGAAGGCTGCTTTCCCTGTTCGAAAGTCGGCCTTCGCAAGACTGACTATCCCCTCTTAACGGACATCAATCTTCGACAGGCAAGCACCAATAACAGCCTCTCCTCAAAGCAGGGGGCATGAAAAAATTGATCTAACAATAGAGGTGGTCCCGGCCGCACGACATGCTCGACGTCGCTACTGGAGCCGAGTGAGGAAGGCTGGGAGAAGTTCCCCTTCTGGACTGACACCGCCAGCTCCAACGGTGGAAGTTGATGCTGCTGTTCCAACTGGGAACAGCTTTGAACCACTTAGGAGGGTATGCAAGAACTCTCCGACGGCCGTGCTGAAAAGATCTCCTCCACCTGAAAAATGTTACAAAGGTGAAGCTGGAGCATCCCCCTCAGCAGCTGTCCTTTAAAATTTATAAAGTCTGGAGTCAAGTCCAAGACTCGGTGATTGATCAAGATTACTCCCGCCGACCGAAGAAGGTAAAGGTTCGGCAAGAGAAGGACCACTCTGTTGTACCACAGAAGGTGTCGTCTACCTGGGTGCCCGCTGCAACGGCCCCCTGAACGTCACCAGTCCACAAAAAGAGAAGGCCGGAGAAGATCCTCGTGTCTGCGACAAATGTCAAGGGCACTGAGCCTAAACGCCCTAAGTCTGAAGGCATGGTGGTGCATACCGTCTATATGGCATCCGGAAAAGAGGATAGCCGTATCTCCACAGGTCATCGACTGCTTACACGATCAGTGACTAAGGCTCAGGAGCAACAACAACAAAAGCTCCAAGAGGTGCTAATAGCTATGGCTGCACTCACGGGACCAAAAGCAAGCCCAGAGATATCATCGGAGCAGCGTCGTGAGCAGGAAACAGATGCTGAATTCCTTCGGAGAATGCTTGAGAAGAAGGACAAAGAGGCTGCAGAACAAGCGGCCAATATAAAACAAATGGCCCTTTTATTCCAAGATATGGTGGGCCTGATAATCCAGCCGGACCCTCCAGCGGAAGATCCTCCAGTGATAATTGATGATGATAGAGGAGAGACATCAAATCCTCTGCCATCTCTGTCAGCAGCCAAGGAGGAGACCATCTCCAAAGCCATGCTCGATGATTATATAGCTCAACAAATACGAGCTCATCAAGCAAATGAAGCAAACAGCCAAGTCGTCAGAACTGGGCGACCATATCCAGGATGGTACGATCAGATCAAGTATCCGCCAGGATACACGATTCCTAAGTTTCACATATACAAGGGGACAGGCAATCCCCATTAACATGTCGCTCAGTTCAGGGCTCTCTGCAGCAACACCGGAGGTGACGACAAATTGTTACTTCGTCAGTTCATCGGCAACTTGGCAGAAACGGCCTTTGAGTGGTACTCAGAGCTTCCCAACGACTCCGTCAAAACTTGTACGGAAATGGAATTGCTGTTTACCTAACGTTTCGCCAGCACTAACGATCGCACCCCGATCACCGCGTTAACTAAAGCCAGAGTGAAGCCAGGCGAAACATGGGTGCAGTATGTGATACGGTGGCGGAATCTATGGTCGAAGTGCGAGCAACGCATCGAAGAAGCGCCTTCAGTAGGCATGTTCGTAGGGACCCTCACCCTCAGGCGACCATTTCACAATTCATGATGTTCTTCTAGCCAACTACTTTCCAGGCTTTGATTGACAAACTGGCCCAAATGGATCAGATGGGTCATAGACCCTCTTCTTCGAAGTTGGAATCTCGAAACGAGAAAGGGAAAGGGAAAGCGACCTTCGTCGCCAATACTCAGCAGCAGCCCAGTGGTCCAAAGCCAACTGATCGCCAAGATGAAAGACGACGATTCTTCAATGAGAAACTGAAGCGCCCTTATTCGTTTTCCCGGGATAAAACGAGGAGACTGTTCGAGCTGGCGGTGCGCAACAGGCTCATCACCTTGCCGGATCCAAAACGCTCATTGCAACCCGGTGAGGCCAATAATCCCAATTATTGCCCCTATCACCAAGTGGTAGGCCTTCGTCTTCAAAGGCTGGATTGAGGATCAATACCAGCAGGGCAAATTCGCACTGTTCGAGAATTGGAAAGTAAGACCGCCTCAGCCGCACGGTCTTAAAAAGGGGGACACACCGGGGGAATCATGCACTTTTATAGAAGAAGATCCATGGGAGGTCACTCTTTCAGCCAAGACGAAAAGAATGCTGAAGGATCTCCAAACATGCCTGGCGATCAGTGGAGAAATCCGCTGGAACCCGAAGTCATTGAGGGAATGCTGAAGACGCGCCTGACTCCAAGAATTGGTAGCGATAATCAAAACGCTCAGGCCCAGCCTTCAAAGTCTTCGAAGAAGAAGAAGAAGTCCCAAAAGCCCGTGAAGCCTGATGAAAAGCGCACGGACCTGCAAAACCATATTGACGCACTGGAAGAATACAACCAAAAGGCGCGAACTCCGGTCACACTCCAAGAGTTTCTCAACCACATCCTTGAAGGCGAAGATAGCGACAAAGATAAGGGAGAAGACTCGTCAGACGAACATGAAGATTACGTGGTAAGATGCCACGTGATCTCTCACTCGTCAGTAGATGGTGAAGAAGCTCCTGATATAGTGAAACTGGGGGCAGATCCCGAACTGGAACTCCTAGGACCGTCAGACGAGATGATTGACGCATTCCTGAATGAAGCTCTTCTGAAAAGCAAAGCTGATCGAGAACGCGAAATGGCCATATTTGAATCCAAACGCCGACGACTGGACGAAAGGGTTAAAACACTCCCACCAGATCAAGGCACATCCGCCACAAATAAAAGCAGGTTCAAGATGAGGAAAAGGTTCGCCAAAGCCGTATCGATGGGAATGAAGCTGCCACCCTCCGAAGGAAACACTCCTGACAGGATACACCCTAACGAAGAGGATGCACATCCAAACTACTACTTGTACCATCGGAAGATTGCACACCCTACTGAAGAGTGCAATGCCTTTAAAAACTGGTGGCAGGGATATGTTGCCCATCGGCAGCATTTCAATTGGATGAAGCGCAAAATGCATCGAGAACAAAGGAGCACGATAGATGAACGCAAAAGAACTACCGGCAACTATCACATGGTTAATTCCGGAGGATCGCAAGTCCTCACCTTCGGGAGTGATTCCGATGAAGAAATAGCCATCGGACCTCTCTTCAAGGAATCCATCTCTGAAACAGAAGAGATGAAGACCTGCGAGAACATTCAGCTGCGCAATCGCATGCTACCTGAAAAGAATCTCGGACCCGCAAACAAGGGATCGAACAAAAAGGATAAGGGGAAAGAAAAGGTCCCTGAGGATATCGCCCTCGATGATAGAGTCGTCGAAGAGCTGGCAGCCAAGGATCCGCCCAAGAAAAACAAGGTGGATTACAACGTTCTGGCACACCTGAGGAAAATACGCTCGCAGGTAAGCATTCTCGACGCCCTTCTGCTATCTAAAAAGGCGAGAGATTCTCTGATCAAGGCATTAGAAGAGCCTGACCAATTTCAAGCTTTCCTCGCCGAAGAAAAGATGAAGGACGAGTTGGAAGAAATTCATAGAGCTGACATCACTTTCGGCGACGAAGACCTCCTTCTCGGGACGTGCGAGCACAACCATCCCTTATATGTCACCGGATACCGTCATGAAATCAAGATAGGTAAGTTCCTAGTTGACAATGGGTCCTCTGTCAATCTCCTAAATGTGAGGGTGCTAAAAGAAATCTGCATGAGTATTCAACACCTCGCTCGGGATAAAATCACTATCTCCAGATTCGACTCCCAGTCATCACGAACGCTTGGGTCTGTAATTCTGACATTACGCTTTGGGTTGCTCGTCACTGATATCAAGTTCTACGTCATTGACGCCAAGATTTGCTACAACGCTTTGCTCGGCCGGCCTTGGTTACACGAGTACAATATCATCCCTTCTACACAACATCAGTGTATGAAGTACTTCAAAGATGGTCTCGAATATACCGTGACGGGGCAGCTAAACCCATTCTCCGTGAATGAAGTCCGCAAATACGAGGACGCAAAATACTTCTTGCCAGACTTCGAAGATACGGAAAGGTGCCACAAGCCTCTGAATAAGCAGAAAGCTATCACCACCATTCCGGTCTTCGGGAGCGATACCGAGGAGGAGAAAGAGATAGTCTATTCAGGACCACCCTAATGCAACAAGCCGGAACCGTCCACCCCTATTCTGGTCTTCGGCAGCGACTCTGAGGATGAGGTCAATGCAGTGTTTTCTGTTCGGCCATCAGTACGAGCCTTTATTGGAGGCGATGAACGAAGTTTGCAAATAGCCATGGTTCTGCAAGAGCATTACAAAGAGCTCGACGCACTTGATACCTACAGTGTGCAAGAAATGCAGACGATCTACGTCCCTCCCAAGCGAAAAGATGAAAAGGTGATCCTCTTTTATCAATCCACGGAAACCAAGGTGGAGAAGGAGATCTGGCATGGTGCCGATTCTACACTTGACAGGCTCCAGCCCATCCGTCTGCCTAGATACTATACAGAAGGATTAAAAAGGCTGTTAAGACGCCAAGGCGTACCCTTTAAACAGACCGCGCGACAAGCTCAGTTCTACAACAGGATCCGGAACGTCCCCGGAACTCAGCGAAAGTTGCCCAATAGGAGAATGGAAACGATCGGGCTTGGATATGTTCAATCCAAGAAATGGGAGCGATCCCATGGCTGCTACGTCATACATGACTTCGATGAAGAAGGAGAGGCTCTGTTAGAAGACGCTAACCCTAAACCAAAACGAGGTCCCGCCATGAAGATGCCAAGTCCGCCGTTTGAAGAACAGATGGACAAGTTAATAAGGGAAGCGGATCAAAAGGTCCGGGATGACCATAGCCGCGAAATGGCCATCTACGAGAAAGCCAGGACGCAGCGCCTCCTTCAGCAGGCTACGAAAAATGACGAAGCTCTTCGTCGCCACCCCATCATACGGAAGACTCGACGCGGAGGCAAAAATAATCTGAAGAACGGAAAAAATGTTCGACAGCAGCAAAGCGGGTCCAAGAAGCCTCACGGTCGAAAATTGAGCAGCCGGGATCCGTCTCTTATAAAGAAGATGGGTCGAGCATATTCTTTTCCTCGGGACAAGACAAGGAAGATATTCGATCTTGTCATGAAACATCAAATGATTACGGTCCCGGAGTCCAAACACCCCGAACAAGCATATGGGGTCTGTCACCCGGATTATTGCTCCTATCATCAAGCGATAGGATATCCTCTCGAAGACTCCTTCATATTCAAAGACTGGGTTGAATACCAGTATCAGCAAGGCATGTTCGCTTTATCCAATAGTTGGAGGGTAACCCTGCCACAAAAGCATGAACCGAAAACCACGTATGCAACGAGAGTAGAACCAGATCAACATCGGTCTTAGAAACGATCTCGTACTTGTCACATAATAACATTGGCAGAAGAAGGAGTACATGAGAATATGGATGACCTCCCTGGGTGCTTCGAAAACGATGATGACGAGGTGATCTCAGAGTTTCCACCAGCACCTAAAGAATTGGAAGATGGGATACATACTACTGCAGATAACCTCAGAAAAATCGACTTGGGAACGACAATCGACCAACGGCCGACGTTCATCAGTGAGCTGCTGTCTAAAGAACGGGTGGCTACGGTAAGGGACGTGCTCATGCAATATAAAGACTGTTTCGCATGGAACTACTCCGAGATGTCGGGACTAGATCCAGAGATAACAGTGTACTGATTGGCGATATCTCTGAACATCGAGCCAGTCAAACAAGCACCAAGAAGAATGCGGCTCGAGCTTGAGATGAGTATCAACGCCGAGGTCAAGAAGCTAATCGACTCCGGCTTCATCCAAGAGGTTCAGTATCCTGACTGGATCGCCAACATCGTCCCAGTGATGAAGAAAAATGGGACAGTACGCATCTGCGTAGACTTTCGGGACCTCAACAATGCATGTCCGAAGGATGACTTTCCCGTACCAGTCACCGAGCTGATGATAGACAACACGCCCACTCATGAATTCTTCTCCTTCATGGACGGCTCATCAGGGTACAATCAAATAAAGATACATCCCGAAGATCAGAAGCATACCGCTTTCCGGACTCCTCTGGGCATATTCTGCTACAAAGTGATGCCTTTCGGCTTGAAGAACGCCGGCGCTACCTATCAGAGGGCCATGACGAAGATTTTCGATGACCTCATACATGAAGTCATCGAATGCTATATCGACGACCTTGTGGTGAAAAGCAAATCGCACGAAGAGCATTGGGAGCATCTGAAGATTGTGTTTCAGCACCTTCAGAAATACAACTTGAAGATGAACCCTCTGAAATGCGCGTTCGGAGTTTCCTCGGGAAAATTCCTAGGATTCATCGTACGACATCGAGGCATCGAAATAGATCCATCGAAGATCAAGGCGATCATGGAAATGCCCCCGCCAAGAATTCTCAAACAAATGCGGTCTCTCCAAGGAAAGCTCACGTATATCCGACGGTTCATAGCTAACCTCTCCGGCAAATGTCGTCCCTACAGTCACTTGATGAAGAAGGGGACCTCGTTCGTCTGGGATCGCAAATGCCAAAGCGCACTCAACGAAATTAAGCAATACCTACAGAACCCGCCGGTACTAACCGCTCCGGTCAAGCGAAAGCCCCTCATTCTGTACACAACCGCCCTTGAGGGTTCTCTAGGTGCATTATGGGCACAAGAGAATGACCAAAGGAAGGAGAGAGCCCTCTACTATTTAAGTCGAGTTCTTCTGGGGGCAGAAAAAAATTACTCTCCCATTGAAAAACATTGCCTGGCGTTGATCTTCGCGATAACGAAGCTCAGGCACTATGCGTTGGCACATGAGGTCCATCTCATATCAAAGGTGGATCCTCTCAAATATTTGATGTCAAGAGCCATACTAACAGGGCGGCTCGGTAAATGGGCCCTACTCTTAATGGAGTTCTCGATAACATATCGATCTCTCAAGGCAGTGAAAAGTCAGGCCATCGCCGACTTCCTCGCTGAGCATCCAATACCTGCCGACTCTCCCTTGAACTGCGAATTGCCAGACGAGCACGCGTTTGATACAATCGACGGGGAGAAAGGAGGGAGTGATACCCGATGGGAACTCTACTTCGACGGAGCATCTTCTATGAAGAAGCGAAAGCACAACTCCCCCATCAAATCAGGGGTAGGCCTCATCTTCGTGACTCCACAAGGAGGGATAATGCACTTTTCTTTTTCCTTAACGGAGCCGAGGACGAACAATGAAGCCGAATATGAAGATTTAATAGCAGGTCTTGAGATCGCTGTCAACATGGGAATTGAAAACCTCCTCATATACGGAGACTCCCAACTGGTCGTTGGCTAAGTGAACGGCGACTTTCAGACGTGCAAACCGGAGTTGGTAAAGTACAGCGAGAGAGTACAACAATTGCTGACTCAAATCCCTGCCTATGCCCTGGAAAGCATACCGCGCGCGGAAAATAGCAAGGCGGATGCAATAGCCAAGCTCGCTAAAGAACTTGCTGATGAAAACCTCGATTACGTGAGGAACGTCGTGCAAAGCCGTCGGGTTCTTGCACCGGCCGAAATATCTCCGGAGCCGTCCGAAGAAAAGGGAGCGACCAAGCCGTCGACCCTACAAATAAAAGACCAGGAAAAGGCTAAGGATTGGAGAGAAGTCTTTATAGATTACTTCAAATCCTATCGAACACCTGAAGATGCGTCCTCAAGATATCAGCTCATGAAACGAGCTCTATCCTTCGCCTTCGTCAATGACACTCTATATAAGAGATCATTTGATTCCCTATGGCTAAAATGCCTGGGACGTGAAGAAGCAAGGAGAGTCATCCAAGAAACTCATGACGGACTCTGCGGTTCTCATCAAGCCGGCCCGAAGATGAAACTGAAGATCAAAAGGATGGGCTACTATTGGCCCACGATGATTCAGGACTGCCTCGAATACGTGAAGCAGTGCCACTTGTGCCAAATTCACGGGGACTTTATCTACCAGCATCCAAACCCGTTACATCCAACGGTGGCTAGCTGGCCGTTCAAAATGTGGGGAACTAACATAATCGGGCCATTGAACCAGCATCGTCCAGAGGACATCGGTTCATACTGGCGACAACTGATTACTTCTCCAAGTGGGCAGAAGCAGTACCGCTAAGAGAAGTGAAGATGGAGTATATCCTCCATTTCTTCAAGGCACACGTCATCTATCGATTCGGCACTCCGCGATGGATTATCTCCGATAACGGGCTGGCCTACAGAAGCCATAAGATTAGCCGCTTCGCACAGCAACATAATATAGACTGGAGATACTCTTCGGTCTATAATCCTCGAGCTAATGGTCTGGATGAGGCTTTCAACAAGACCTTGACGAAGATCGTGAAAAAGACGGTGTCAAAAATAAGAAGGACTGGCACGAGAAACTGCATGAAGCTCTCTGGGCGTATCGGACCACGTTCAAAATGGACACAAACACAACGCCGTATGCATTGGTATTCGGCACGGAAGCAGTACTCCCTTTGGAGATAGAGCTGCCCTCCTTATGAGAAGCGGTTCATTACGAGCTAACAGATGAAGAGAATGATCATCTTCGGCTTGAGGAGCTTGACGCCCTTGACGAAACCCGGCTCATGGCACAGCAAAACTTAGAAGCTTACAAAGCTAAAATGACGCGCTCGTACGAGAAATTGACTAGGCCGAGAACATTCCTCCAAGGCGAACTCGTGCTAGTGGTCAAGAGACCTATGATCCCCAATCGTGCCAAACGGGGGAAGTTTGAGCCGAATTACGAGGACCCATACATCATAGACAAAGTCTACCAGGGTGGGGATTACTTGCTCATGGATATGCATGGCGAAAGAGCCTTCAGGCCGATAAACGGTCGGTTCCTAAAGAAATACTACGCCTGACGAGTTACGGCCTGGGTTAATGATATATGACGACGCCAATCTCCGCTCGCTATCTTCCCAAGCCCAAACTTTATAAGTGGTAGCCAACGAAACCGTTGCAGCAACGGATCGAAACGTCCCTAAACTAACGACGGACCGAAACGTCCCTAAACTAACGACAGACCGAAACGTCCCTAAACTAATGATGGACCGCAATGTCCTAAAACTTGCAACTGACCGAGACTTCTATAAACTACTACGGACCGCAGCATCCCAAGGCTGACACAAAAAAAAACGGTACGTCCATAAGCGAGATGGGCACGGATGAAAACCCGAAAGGGATCCGTGAGTAAAAACAGCAGGGCTACCGGCGAGTTTGTGAAAATCCGAAAGGGCGCAATCTCATTAAGAGACACTTGCAAGGTCATCTCGACCCTGTAAGGAGAAAATACCTACGTGAGATTCTAACGACTCACAAGGGAGCAACACACTTAGGAATCCCCACGATTCCTAAGGAGAAAACGCACTTACGAGATCCTCACAACTCGTAAGGAGAATTCTCCTTTGAGACCCTCATGGCTCATAGAATTCAAAAGCCTTAAGCTACAGGGATTTGAACATGTTCTTAAGCCGTCATACACCATGATTTTGCCTACAAGCGTTTCAATATTGACTCTTGTATACAATCCACGGGCACGAATAAACATTTCCCTAACAGAGTCCTACCGGCGACTAAGGATATGCTCACACGGTAAACAAACACTTGTAGGTCCTCTTGACTTGCAAGAAGAAAACACTCTTGCAAGATCCTTACGACTTATGAGAGAACACACACTTAGGAATCCTCACGATTCCTAAGGAGAAAATGCACCTACGAGATTCTCACAACTCATAAGGAGAAATACCTTTATGAGACCCTTACGGCTCGTAAAGTCAAAAAGCCTTAGTCAACAGAATCCTAACCCTGTTTGCTAAGCCGTCTTTGTTCGACATCGACAGCGGTAATGATGATTCGCTCCTGGCAATATTCCAGTAGTAGCGATACTGATGCTGAGATTGGAATCAGATTCCAAGTTCCATACTCGCGACAAAAATCAACGAGCCAAAAATGCATATGAAATAGCCAAAATGGTAGGGCAACTTGCAACAAACTCAGCAAGTAAAATATATGCGTACAAAATAGCCGAAATGATTGGGCAACTCTTAATAAAAAGCAGCGAGTAAAAAGAAAAAAAATAACTGAAATGATTGGGCACTGCGAAAAATAGCCGAAATGATTGGGCAATCGCGACTTTCGCGATACAAAAGCTAAAATGATAGAGCATCGCAGAAAGAAATAAAAAAATAATATAAAATGAAACTTTTTGCCCTACAGATGAGATCACATCGATCCCTATATACAATCCATGGGCAAAAACAAAGAGGGAATCATATCATCCCACCAAGCTCTTTCAAACGAAGAGTCAAATCTCAACGGCGACATCTACAGCCTAGAGATCATCAACGGCGTTCCTCCTCATTCCAGCAGGATACGAATGCAACATCCACTAAACGGAGCCATGGCAAAGTCCCTAGTTCCAGATTTCAACGACGACATCTACAGCCTAGAGATCATCAACAGCGTTCCTCCACATTCCAGCAGGATACGGACGCGACATCAACCAACGGAGCCATGGCAAAGTCCCTAGTTCCAGATTTCGACGGTTCACAGATAACCTAGAGAATACCTCGACATTCGTCTCGTTACAACAGGCGCAAAGTCAGCAAAGTGGAGCCGCGGCAAAGTTCCCAGTTCCAGGACTCGGCGGTACACAAACAACCGAGAGTCAACCCCTGACCCCGTATGGCCAAAGTCAATCCGGACCCCATATGGCTAAAGTAAACCTCTGACCCCGTACGACCAAAATCAATCCTGACCCCGTATGGCTAAAGTCAACTACTGACCCCGTACGGCCAAAGTCAATCCTGACCCCGTATGGCTAAACTCAACCCCTGACCCCGTACGGCCAAAGTCAATCCTGACCCCATATGGATAAAGTCAACCCCTGACCCCGTACGGCCAAAGTCAATCCTGACCCCGTATGGCTAAAGTCAACTCTCTGTGTTCAATCTATACAAAAGCAGCTACTGGGAGGGAGGCGTCTTCAATAAATCAGCTAGCTACTCGCGCACTCCTCTCAACCCCTTTTCACGATCAGCCGCTGCAGCTAGCTCTGCTTCAATTTGGGCCCGTTGCTGCAGACAGGATGAAAGTTTCCGATCAATTTCCTGCCGAGCAGCCTCCTGACTCTGCGCAATCTGCTCGCTAAGATCAAGCTTCTTCCTCAGCACCAGCCCGTCAGAGATACATCGTTGAAGGTTTCTAAAGATGGAGTTCAGCTGGGTAGCATTTGCTGCGACCTCAGCGCCCAGTTGAACAGATTCAGCGGAAGTCGCCTCACGTTCCTTTCGTTTAAGGGTTGCCTCGCGTTCGAAATGGCGAAGGAACGGAATGCTCTGCTCAACCCATGCAGCTCGCTGGGAGTTCAAAGCCAACACCTCCGGAACAGGACGCCTAAGCTCAAGCTCATGCAGGCAGGCCTCAATCTTCCTGTAGTGATTATCCCAAGACTCAACGACGCTTTCGCAATGGAAGTTCACGAGCGTCGCCAGCATGGGATTAACCTCGGCAGCAAAATCTGCAGTAAATGCAGGGACCTCCGTGTTAAGCTCCTCGATGTACTCACTTAACATGAGCAGGCTGGTCACAGCACCCTTGGAAGATGGACGTCTGGAAAAGGGCCCTGCCGGCATTATGATGCGAGACTCGAACGGAGCTGGAATCGGTGCAACCACTGCAAAACAAATCATAGTCAGATGTCGGCTCAAGAAATAAAAAAAAATACACAAACAATTGAGTCTACTATACCGGCTACAACAGAGGGCAGAGTTGGGAGTACTGGCGGCGCGACGATTCCCCCATCCCCTCCTTCAATTTGTAGTACTGCTATCAATTCAAAATTAACAACGGCCGGTTCTCCCGTCTAAGAAAGGAAAGGACGTCGGTTTAAAAACTATACTCACCGGCGCCAGTAAGCAGAGTAACTTCCGACTGGAAGGAGAAATGCGGATTCAGCACTTGATATAGATGATCAAAGAGAACTCCTGCTAGGTTACGATGATACATAGTCAGTACACGAAAGATGTTGTCCCTGATTTAAATTAATCGCAAACCCATACCTTCCAGCATTTGAGAGGATATAAGAGGAGACGAAGGGGCAGCGACCGTCAAAACAGCAGCTGGTGGTGCTTCTTCAGGTGTCGCAACCTCAGCGCTCACCACACCTACATTTGAAAGGAACAAAACAAAATGTCATCAGAAGGGATTGTAAAACGAAAAGAATGCAGTGACCTAAGAACTACCAGACAGGTCATTAGCCAAAACAGTGACGGAAGCATCACCAAGCATCATGACTTCTTCGATCTCATTCGGGGGGATGGTTTCGCCGCCCGTGGCTTCATCCCCTGATTCCACGAGGGCCGCCTTGACACTCGCAATGCCTGGCGATGGCAGGGAACCACAGGTGGAAAGGGAGGCAATTGGAGTAGTCCCGGACTCTTGAGAAAGAGTAGCCGCTCCGGGCTCGGTAGTTGCCGTCATCTTGCCTGCCACCTCCTCATCCGGACTTGGCCCTGCAGGGTATGATATATGAGAATCTAAAGATTAAACTCTAATAAAAGGACCCAGTGTTATGTTACCTTGGGTCGGCTTTTCAATTGCTGCCCGAGCCGCGCGTGCCGCCTATCTATGAGTGGTAGACAGGGTGACCAGAGCACCCTCTAAAGAAGCAGGGACAGGGGAAGCAGCGCTCGAGCCTGCACCTACAGTCAATGTGGCGTTACGTTCTCTTGTTGCACGCCTATTGCGCTTCCTTTCTGCCTGGGCCGTGAGAGTTGATTTTCTTAAGACATCCGAGAAGGAGACGTCATCGTCCGAGCCAGGAGCTACCTCTGGAGCCGTTATGGCGTCTGTCATCGGTTGCTTAAGTGAAGCTTCTTTCGGCAATACTGGCGGAGCTGGGACTTCGGCAGCCGGCCTTGGGAGCGTCGCCGCGTCACCACTCGCGATCAGCACTGCACTTAGGATAACCTGAGTAGAGGTAGTCCCTGCAATAAGATGGAAAAGAAGAGTTAGTTTACCCATAAAACGGGAATGGAGGCACAGTGAGACGAAATATACCAATGCCTAAGGAAGCACGAAGCCTTTCCTCCTCTTCAAAAGTCTTGAGAGAAGCTGCGAGAGCTTCTTCAGTGGAAATGCCTGTTGAAGAAAAAGTGTCAGTCAAGGCATGATAATAAAAACGTAACAGCAGAAAGATATGACTGAAGTCTACCTGACTTTGCAAGGGTGACCAGTCCTGCTTTGTGGCTAGCTAATCGCTTGGAAGCTGCAATAGCAGTCTCTAGATCAGTATCATCCGGCGCCATGAATAAGCCTTCATTGGTCCCGTATTCACTTATGCCCTCGTTGTAAGGAGCATGAGGCTCCTGGCCGAATGCAACGTCTGCAGAGAGTATTGACTTCTTTCTCTTCTGAGAGCGAGTGCCGGTAGCCGCTAGCACAAGCTTGCGCTTGGTGGGCAACTTTGGCCGACGGATCCCAATTTCCGTACCCACACCCGACTCGGAAGACACGACAGCTACCTCTTTTTCAGGCACACTGGGTAAGGGCAGCTCACGTATAGCATGAGGAACCACAGCCGCAACAGCTTCTCTCAAGGGAGGACGGATAATGGTCCGTCGCTTCAGAGGAACATTTGGATTACCAGCCAGCGCTACACCCTTGCGATCAAGCATCAATCTCTTTTCCTCTCTAATAACGACGCCCATCGAATGCTGGTACCACGCCACATATACGTTTAGGGCCTTTGGAACGCAACTCGGCTCACTAATAAAGAAATTAGAGCCAGTGTTCAACCGCATAAAATGATGCAACGCGCTACGGATACCCTCTTCAGTAGCAGTCGGTTCTGCCAAGAAGGCCTCAAGCGGGATGCCCTGATTATAGCTTAACTGCTGGGCGAAATTATGCGGGTTGTATCTCATAAACAACGCCGAATTATTTTGCCTAAACACGAGAAAGCCCGGCCTGATGGAGTATAAATGAAGAATCTCCCGAGCTTTCAAGACAGAGACCCCGTCTTTAAAGATGTCCTGCAATGGCTGCACCGTTTTTATGGATTCCTGGCCGACGGTCAGAATTTTATCGGTGAAGGTCATGCCATCTCCGACCGTGCGAGGACGAAGGAGAAAACCCCTAGCTTCCCACAGTGTCGAATTTACAATGGATGCGTCGACTAGCCGCATGATCCGAGGGGACTTACACTTGTCATAGAAGCAAGGCCTTTTGTGGATACCGAAGACGCCAAGTACATGTAGCTCGATCCAGGACATAAAATAATGCATCGAGAAATTCACGTACTGCACCCCTGGTTTAGTAGTGTCTGCTGCCAGGCTGAGGCCGTGATATAAATAGGATAACCCAGCGATCCCGACCGCCACTTGCATCCCAGCAACCATTCGGTGAGCTGGATAAAAAATGGACGGCCTCATATGGCGAGGGTGCATCGGAAGTGCAAACCAGTTTAGCTATAGCCCGAGGAACCCCAAAAAGAATGTTTCTTCGTCAATTCCAGGAGTTGCAAGTTCTGTGAAAGAGACGACCGGGGTGTTGGGGAGAAAGAAATTTCTTTGATCTGCTTCCGCTGCCGGTTGGTTTTCCAAACTGAAACCAAAAGGATTGTCGAGTTTGGAAAATTTCGCGACTTCTTTCGATAGGACTTCTGAGCAGAGAAAACGAGCGATCAAATCTGTGAAATTAACTCCGCGGCCTCCGGATTCGAGAAAGAGGCTCTCATAGATATTCAGCACCTTTATCAAACTTGGGAATTGGTGTTGAATGGTGTTCTCTGGGGTAAGACCCATTACCACTGATTTGGTGGCAAAAATATACTCATCCGGAGAAAGCATCTCCTCATAATGTTCTCCCCTAACCGGTAAGCCGGAAACCTCGGCAAACTCCTTTAAAGAAATTGAAACTTCTCGATCCAACAGAAGAAAGGTGTGGGTTGGAATGTTCCATTAATCCAGAAAAGCCTTGACCCACCAGGTAGGAGGCGTGGAATACTGGAAGAGAGACGCATAAACTGCGGGATACAACCCAAGCTTCAGCAGTTGTGACTTCTTAACCGACAAAATATAGCGGGCCCATTGCAGATATCCGGCTGGGTGATGGGGAGTTAAGCCTATGTTATATGGCTGTCCCCAAGGACGCGACTCACCCTGGCATATATGACGTCCTAGAGTATCCAAAGCCGTCGGCGGCTATACGGGTATTGCAGCCATAGAAGGCTGAAGGAGACCCTCCGAAGTCCAATTGACCTCCTCTACGGCATAGTTTATCGGGGGTGCATCTGCATAAGGGATCGCCGAGATAGGCTCCGAGGGCGTCGCACAAGAAAAGCTCCGTCGGCCCCTGATAATTTGACTGTACCATCTACCCCATACATGAAGATTATTGTGCTCTGGGTCATGATCTTTTATCAATGTGAAGACTTCCCTATCTACTGGCGCTGTAGGGAATCCGCCTTCTGAACGGACAAAGGGAAACGAAGTATCGAAAGACATAGTACCTGCGCAGAAAAGAACAAAGTTAGCCGTCAATGCCACAAGTCAAGTTCCGTACTTGGTACTTTAAATCCGTACCACGCTGCAATGCAGTATAAAGGCGCCAAAGGGGACCCACACAATCTAGATGATAACTCATCATTAATAAAACAGTCTCATCATTTGATGAGACTGTCATTAAATGAGGAAATCCTCAAAGAATTCTCATTTAATGAGGGCCCCTCGGGCCAAGGAGTAAATCTCCTATTGAAAGCAGTGCTCTACAGCAGACAGACAACTGTCATAATTAATCATGACGGAATAAAATTCCCCCCCAAAATTTCTAAAGAGCAATGCTCTAATGAAACAATCCATCAAGAAACCCTAAGAAGCAAAACTTCTACAGAGTAAAAACTCTGAGATCTTCAAGATCTATGAACAAACTCTAAGAGTTTTCATGAGCAAAGCTCTGTTAATGGGTTAAGAAACCCTGAGAAAGATCTCTTTAGATCTATGAAGAGCAAAGCTCTATTAAGAAACCCTAAAAATCTATATGATTTGAAAAGAGCAAAACTCTGTTAATGGGAGAAACCCTAGATTATTAACTAATCACTTGAAAGATTTAATCTTTACCTAAATTTTTGACAGAGTATTGTCCCTAAGAAAATTCTTAAGACGAAGAGCTGTGCTCTGAAGGAGAAATAATTCTCAGAAAAAATTAAGAAGTTGAACAGAGATCATCTCAAAGGGCCAAGGGTCCTATTTATAGGCACTGAGAGTCGTTTCAACTTCTAAGTTGATCTAAGGGCGCAGATGCTGCCACCGCTGCACTCACATGTGAGCCACGTGAGCGCAACGGTGGGGGGGGGGCATTTGTTTCCCCGAATCAGAGCAAAGCTCGGTTCAAATTTCAAATTTTGAAATAAAGCAACGCTTCATAACAGCGCCAGCGCTGAGAGTCAAAGACCCTGAGGCAGCGCTCACGTGCAAAGCACATGAGCGCTAGCGCTAAGAGCGCTGCAGCGCACCACATGCAAAGCACGTAAACGCTAGCGCTGAGTGCGCTGCACTCTAAGCAGCGCATCACGAGAGTGCTAGCGCTAGAACTAAATGTTCCTAACCGTTGGATCAAAGATCTAACGAACATGATTAAAAATCATCAGTTGAGCAGAATTAAATTCTGTTAACCAAATAATCCTCATAATCTTTCCAAACAAAAAAGATTTTGCTCTAAAAAATCATAGTACCGTTGGATCAATGATCTAATGGTGATTAAAAATCACCAAAGTACAGAATAAATTATGTATGGGAAAAGATTTCCCAATCTTGTTAAAAACAAGAAGATTGCCTTTTGTAAATCAGAAGCCCTTGGATCAAAGATCCAACGGGGGAAACATCCCCAAATCAATTAAAGAAAAGATCTCTTCAACTGATTGAACAAATCAGCCTTGCCCTATATAAAGGCCCCAAGACTTTAAGTCTCATAAAGAGGACCCCCCATAAACTTTGAGAAATTTCAAAGACAAAGAGCAAGCTCTCAGAAGTAGAAGATTTTCTTCAAGGTAAAAAGAGAGCAGAAAGATGAAATCGTCACATATAAAAAGAAGAATTTATTTCTTTTTCTAAGATCATAGATCTATAAGACCAAGGTCTTTCACAACAAAGATCAAAGTATCTCATCATAAAAAATAAGGGGAAGAACTTAATCTTCTTCAGATCATAAATCTATAAGACAAATTGTCTTTCAAAGATTATAATATCTCATTATAAAAGGGGGGAGAATAATTCAATTCTCTTAGGATCATAGATCCATAAAGGCAGAGCCTTTCACCTAAAACATAAGAGATTGAAACATCTCTTATAAAACAAATAATAAGAACTTTGTTCTTAGATTCATGAGACAAAGTCTCTTATAAGAAAGAGAATTTAATTCTCAGGGCGCAAAGCTGCCTGAAAAGAGCCTTAGCGCTCCAAAAGCGCAATGCGCTCATTGACTAGCGCTCAGCGCCAAGCGCGCCACATGCTCCTCACGTGTGCGCTATTTCACCAGAAGCGCAATGCGCTCATTGACTGGCGCTCAGTGCCAAGCGCGCCACGTGCTCCTCACGTGTGCGCTACTTCACCAGAAGTGCAAAGCGCTCATTGACTGGCGCTCAGCGCCAAGCGTGCCACGTGCTCCTCACATGTGCGCTATTTCACCAAAAGCGCAATGCGCTCATTGTCTGGCGCACAGCGCCAAGCGCACCACGTGCTTTTCATGTGTGCGCTAAATGAACATAAACTGTTCTATAAAAGAAACCCCAGAGATATAATGAGTGCTTAGTACTCAGTAAAAGACAAAAACAATTGTCAGAACCAAAGTTCAACATTTTAACTAAGTGGGCCGAGCCCAAAGTGGTCACAGGACCCTCATTCAGATTAATTGAGCCCATATGCTCATAAATCTTTGATCTTAGTCCCAAATTGGACTACAAATCTCCCAACCAATATTGGTTCAAAGGTACATCTCTTCACTCCTCTGATATGTGTCGTTGTAATCCTTCAACGTCTTCAGAGAGGTGACGGGTCCCGACAACCAGGTATTCTACGGACTGTGGGATCCTTAAACTCATGGACTATGATGTCCTTAAACTTTACAGACTACGACGTCTCTAAACTACCACGGACTATGGGGTCCTTAAACTCATGGACTATGATGTCATTAAACTTTACAGACTACGACGTCTCTAAACTACCACGGACTATGGGGTCCTTAAACTCATGGACTATGATGTCCTTAAACTTTACAGACTATGATGTCCTTAAACTTTACAGACTAAGATGTCTTTAAACTGGACCGCAAATTCCCTAAACTAAAAAAATAGAGCCCAAATGCTCTTTTGTTGGATCTAAATGATCCTGTTAAGTAGATCTTAGTCTAAAATTAGACTAACATATCCTTAACAAATTGTTAAGTTGATCTTAGTCTAAAATTAGACCAACGTATTCTTAGCAAACGTTTAAGTTGATCTTAGTCTCAAATAAGATTAACGATCCTTAAAGCTAACCCAAAACCCAAATCTAAGAATATACGGATTTGGTCTGATCCACGCCCTACGGGCGACAACATAAATTAGTCTCCGTATACAATCCACAGGCAACCAAAATTTTTTTTAAAAAAACACGGCATGAAGTGACCATCTGGAGAAGGAGAAAGTTGTTACCGTGATGCGGCAGCATAATTAACTGCAGGGGCTTGCGCCTGCAGGGAAGAGCGTCCCCACAATCAAAAACCACTCAAACGAGGGGGAATCTGACGAAGTATGCTACAATGGTCGCATCTGTCTAAACCTCCGATACACGGTGCCATAAATCAACTTGGCATCTTCGGAGAGGCGGACGGATAAATCCAAATAGCATCTACCCTCGAAATTCAGGCAAGACGAACCTACGCGGTCTCGTCTCTGTGTTCGGAGGAGAACAGATTCTATTTTTATTCTTTTATATGATTCTTCTTGTACTCAATTGAATTCATGAATAAAAGAATAAAAATGGATACATGAAAGAAAGAAAAGATTTACCAGTGATAATCTGACCCGTAGCTTCGGCCTCTTCGACCGACATAGTAAATTCCTAGCGTCATGGTATGTTCCTCTGTGCCTGGTTAAACACTCGGCGTTGAGGTTGAGCAGTTTGGATGCGGGGAGCTGGAGTTGGTAGAGCTAACCGGGTAGGAGGAGCTTGGATTGCCGTTCTAGCTGGAGGGTTATTAGTCCCTCGGTTTAGGGGGCATGCTCTGATAGAGTGAGTAGAAGACTCACGGATCAAGCACAAGTTTTTGCCCTACGACAGTTCTTCACTAGATGCCATGTTCTTTTGCAGTAACTACAAAAGTCTGGCCTGTTGTTGGCGAATGAACCTCCTGGCCTCCGAGATGGTCCATTGAAAGCTGGCCTGTAAGAGGCCCCTCTTACGATCTGGTGCAAAGGGCGTTTCACAGCGACTGACTGCGACCTGCCCTTCTTCTTCACAACTGCCCCATAACGTTGGGCAGCTTTCAAAGAAAGCTCGTGGGTTGGGAAATCTCCTATAGTGAGTGCAACTTGGATTTTAGGGTCCAACCCCTACTGAAATCGTCGTTCCCGAATCTCAGCAGTGGGAATGAGGTGCGCAGCGAACCTGTTACGACCTTGTATTAGAAGTGTTTAAGTGAGATAGGAAAATTCAACTTGAGTCTATAACTTATATGCCGAGCATGGTAAACTCAGGATCATATGCATCCACAGACTTGACCCACATCGAGCCTTGTTGTAGATAGATGAATTGCTACTCCATGTCAAAGCGGACTGTCTCCAGAAAGTACTTCGCATCGAAGAGATCTCAAAATGTTTTCCATCCTATTGGTTATTCGAGACGGCTCTCCTTTTCCATCCACCATACTCTGGTATTATCCATCAGTTGCAACTTAGCAACTCTTACCCAAGCTATATCTGGCACTTGAGCTGCTGCCAAATCATTCTCAATTTCTTGAACCCATTCTCTGCTTCAAGCGGGCTCTCTTTACCCGAGAAGTTCTTTGAGTGCAGTGCCCGAAACTGCTTAACCCTGGGTGCCTCCACCTTAGAGCAAGCTTGCCCTTGGTGTATGAGGGTTGTCTGCTCCATCTGTCCCTCCAATAGGCTCTTGATAGGCTCAAGAAGTACCATTTGCTCATTGATAGGTGCTGCAACGGTAGGTGGTGGTGGTAGAGTAGGTGGTGGAGTGTTGTCGTTGACGTTGGTGCTGGTATTGTTTGGAGAGCCCATCACCCTGATATAAAAGACAGATTATGATAGATTCATAGAATTTTGAAATGCAAGGAATATAAATATTTGTTGAATTCATTAATTCTTGTGGTATATTGTTTACGACTTCATGTAGAACTGACCTGCATGGGCCACCAATAAAACCTGTCACACTCCGCTTCTCAGTAGACGGAAATATTGACGTGGCAAGCCCACGGCATATTAATTTAGAGAAGGTTATTCTCTAGATAAATATACTAAACGTATTGAAACAATAATATACAATACAAGAATAAATGGAGACCGTACAATTTTTAACAAATATTTTTATTTACATTCAAATTTGAAATATTTACAGATAATGAGTTCAACTGAAAAAAGTAAATACAATAAAAGAAATGCCTAAACATGTGGCATAAATAAGCTAAAAAAAAGATAGCTAGTTTAAAACCTGAGCCGCGATCCGGTCGTACTCTTCTGTAGCGTCTACCTCCTCGGTATCTGACGAACATTTCAAGAAAACAAAGGTGGGTGGAATGCCCGTCAACGAACTAGCGTTCGGTAAGTCTCAAAGGTAAAAGTGAAAAGTGACAAGTATAGAATAATCATGAAATAATGTATATGACGAGTAAAAGTATATATAAATGAACATGGTATATGTACTATAGGTCTCTATATGGTCATTATGTTAACGTTAAACTCCAAGTGTGAATGTCAATGCAACCATAGAAATATTCATGAGCTCAAGAGTGGGGCCCCAGGAGCAAGGAAACACGGGCTCATTTCATGTATTAGCATCGGGGCTCCAAGCTGTGGAGGAGTCGACCAGACTGAGATTCGAATAAATAGAAAAAATAGGTTAATATGGGACTCCTGAAACTCCGTTGGATTCATACAAGAAACTATCCCAAACACCCAGAGTATAATATTAATTATAAGTGTAAGATATCCTTAGTTAATTTGATTGGTTGATTATAACAAATCTTGATCGAAACCATAATTTGCAAAAGTTGAAGAATGAAGTCGAGTCAGTCGAGTAGAATGCGAGTCATGTCAATTGCAATTCTGGGTTGAGTCAAGTTAGTCGAGTAGATTGATTTCGAGTTCACGTTCAAGTTTAGGTTCGAGTTTGTATTCGAGTTATAGTCATTTTCAAATGAATGGATTTAACTTTTGAATTTCTTAAATTCGGGAGTAATTAGACAACTGTTGCACATGGACGGCAAGATTCATGTAATTTTTCAAGACAATTGCCATTGATAACCCCGTTAATTTGCAATATTGTCTAACCTAAATAAGCAAGCACTCACTTCCTCCGGCTCCCTAGGGCTCAAGAGAAATGATACCGCTTAAACCTATATCAATTTAGAGTCCTTAAATATTTATTATTATTATTTACAATGTATTTATATTGTTTGCATTTCTCGAAGGGCTTTTATGAAAAATATTTTAATATTATTTAAAAATAAACTTCGAAGGTGATTTATAATATTTAGAGTTTTTATGAACATATATTTTAATTTCAATGGTATTTTTGTGATGAAACCTAGCTTTTAAAAGTTTGTGATATTTCAATGAAAACTGCTACTTTTGTAAACTTGATAGTATTTTATTAAAAATTTAATCTTTCATTTAAAAATATATTTTTTCAGAATTTTTTTTATTGAAAATACGGTTTCATAATTTTATGTAATTTTCCAAAGTTTAATTTGTTTTAAAAAGTCGTATTTCTTTTAAATCATATTTTCATTCCTTTCGAGACCGAATTCTCCATGAGGAACTCTGCATCTCGCTTTACTATCCTAAGGACGTGCGATAATCCACACCATCCACAAGCGGGTACCCTAAAGAGAATTGTAGAGGCGTAATTGCAAAATGTGTACAAATATCGATAAAAACCTTTTTGTAAAAAGCAATGGTATTTTATTATAAAATGTATTCTTTAAATTAACCATACATCTAAAATATCATGCTTTGAAACCATAGTGTATGTGATGGGATATGTCGTTATCCCATAAATTTTCTAGAGGTATATATGCTAGTTATCGAATAAAGGGTTATATTAAAATTCATGGTATTTTTATGAAATTGTTCGATTTGTGTTTAATTCGCATGAAATTTTAACTACATAAAAAGTAAATAATGTGAAAAATATTTTGATGTGATGTTAGAGGATTGGTATAATTTATTTGACCTATTCAAATTGATAAAAGTGTTTAGAAGACAAGATTTTAAGTTTAACTCCACTTTGTCGATATGATTTTAGAATATGACGTGAGTCGAAATGAAAGGGAAGAATAGGGAATAACGGGTTGTGTAGCATTGAGAATAGAGTAAGGAAAAGAGAGAGTGTCTTCGTGGCATCATAGTATCGTCGGGAGTGACTCCGATCTTCAATGGAATGAAGTCGATCGCTAATTCCACTTGACTAGCTTTAACTCTTCTTGAACTTAGAGAATTTTGAGAGAATTTTTGATAGAGATTTTCAGATTGGGAAGAGCTAGGGGATGGGGTGTATTTATAGTGTATAAGTGAGGGTGTGTGAGTAAAAAAATTGAATTAAAAAGCATTAAAATATGATTAATGAGGGAGATGAAGGGTCTCTGGTTTAATTCAGAGAAATAAAATATGAAAATAGAGTAGAGAGGAGCTGAAAGGGTGTACGGGGGAAGCACGGATCGATTTGGAGTCGATCCAACCGCCGATAGCGGCCCAGAAGAAGAAATGGGCAGTTGGATTTGCTCCATCTGCCTCGAGATTCGTGCCACGTGCTATATTATGTTTTAACTCCTCATTTATCCCGTTTGATTTTTCTGAAACTTTTTATTCTCCGTGTATTTCATGGCTTCCAAAAAGTTTTAAAAAATATTAAAAAATAATTGGGAATGATTGGAATCAATCACACAGGCTATGTCACAGCAGTAAAGAGTCTTAACCAGTGAGCTACAAGTTATTTCTTTCTTTTATTGAACAATATTAACTTATAACTCCTAATCAGGCTGAAATACCCGTTCTATGTATTGAAACACGTTACATTTGTACAGGGATTTTAGAGTTATTACACCAATACCTAGCCATCCCTCATTACCCTCACCGCTCACCGCCGCCAACCCCCGCAACCAATCGTCCCTCTGCTAACCTAATCGACGCCGCCTATCACCCCCCTGCTAAGCAATCGCCGCCGCCATCACCCTCACTACCCAATCGCCGTTGCCATCGAGACTCGCTGCCACCCTTCGCCGCCATCACCCTCGCTACCTAACCACACCGCTGCCATCAAGAAGATCGAGATCGAGACTCACCCCTCAACCTGGTGAACCCATCGTGAACCATCATCGATACCTAACAATCACCCTCGTTAACTAACCACACCGCTTCCATCGAGAAGATCGAGATCGAGAGTCGCCCCTCAACCCAACCACTACTGCTATCGAGAAGATCGAGATCGAGACTCGCCCCTCAACCCAACCAACCATTGCTGCCATCGAGACAAGTCTCGATCGAGATTTCTGGGAAGGAATAGCTTTAGGGTGGTGTCTCTGATCCTAGAAGTTAGAAAATTGATTGGTGATTTCTTATTTCTTAATTCTTATGGATTATGAGTTAGATATTTGATGTGATGTATTATTGAATTTTTGTTGGTGATTGCATGGTGTTACGGATTAGAAAATTGTCGTCTTGTTAATTATTGTGAAGTTGTTAGCACTCTTTGATCATGAGTGATAAAGAGAAAGTCTCTGCAGGATATACTAATATTTCGTATCCTAATTTTATTACAAGAACCCGATTGAACACCGGCAACTATCATCGATGGAAACAGGCTGTAGAAATGTTTGATAAGGAGCGTAAGTTAATGAAGCATATCATTGAGCCAGCTCCTTCTGATCCTTCTGAAGAATGGGTATCACATGATGCTATGTTGCATCGCTTGATGACTGAGGCCATGAAGGAAGAGATTGTGTTGCAAGTCTTCAAATACTCAACCGTTTACTATATTTGGAATTATCTGATAGAGATGTTTGAAGGAAAATGCTAATAGGGTTTTTGATGCTTGGAGAGCTCTAAATAAAATGCTAATAGGGTTTTAGATGCTAAAACTGTGGTTTTCGATATTTTGTTATTTTTATTGGTGATTACTCTTGAGTGACATGGTTATATTTGTTATAATATAGAACTGAAGTCTTTGATTCTTTTAAATCGTTTGTCACTGAGGTGCAAAATCAATTTGATATTAATATCAAAACTCTAAGAAGTGATAATGTAAAGGATTATTTTAATAAAAAGATTACTCGGTTTCTTGACAGTTTTGGTATTATACATCAGTCCTCGTGTCCCAATACACCTCAACAAAATGGTGTTTCTGAACGAAAGAATAAACAACTGTTGGAGGTCACACGTTCTCTTTTGTTCCATATGAATGTTCCTAAACGATTTTGGGATGATATCGTTATCACTGCTTACTATCTTATCAATCATCTACCAAGTTCAGTCTTAGGTGGAGAATTTCAATCTCTATTTTATTTCCCTATAAACCTTTATTTACTCTTCCTCCACGTGTTTTTGGTTGTACTTGTTTTATCCACAATCATCAACATGGCTTATCAAATCTCGATCCCAAGTCCATTAAATGTATTTTCTAAGGATATCCTCGGAGTAAAAAATGATACAAGTGTTATAGCAAAGAACTCAATAAAATTTTCGTCTCAGCTGATATTACCTTTCATGAGAGTACACCTTTCTTTGGTACTAATGTAATACCCCAGTCACTTAGAGAGGATTTTTCTATTAATGAAAATGATTTTCTTGTTATCAAATCTTCTCTAGCCAATCCTTCTGTCTCAACAGCACCAAATACTTCAGAATTAGATAATAGTTTAATTGAGCAACCAACTCAGGTGGAAGAAAACGAGAAAGAGGGGCCTTCGGTCATTGAAGAACTTACACCTGTTCCAGACTCAGATTCGATTCAGACTGACCTCGATCTTCCAATTGCCCTTCGTAAAGGTACTTGTACCACTAAGCCTCTTTATTTTCTTTCAGATTATGTCACATATTCTAGAATTTTTTTCTCGTATAGAACATTTGTTGCTGCTATTGATTTTTATGTTATTCCTTCTTCTACATCTGATACTCTGGCTCATCCCGGATGGAGGAAAGCCATGGAATAAGAAATGTTGGCCTTACACTTGAATGGTACGTGGAAGCTTACCCAGTTACCTATTGTAAAGAGAGAAGTTGGTTGCAGATGGGTATATACTATTAAACTTAATCCAGACGGCTTATTAGCTCGTTTGAAGGCCAGACTTTTTGCCTAGGGCTATTCTCAGGCTTATGGAGAAGATTATGATGAGACTTTTTCTCCTGTGGCAAATATATCGTCTGTACGTATATTCTTATCACTTGCAGTCACATACCATTGACCGATTCATCAGCTTGATGTGAAGAATGTGTTTCTTCATGGTGACCTGAAAGACGAAGTATATATGGTGCAACCACCTGGTTTTGCTGCTCAGGGGGAGTCCGGTAAAGTCTATAAACTTCATAGATCATTATATGGTCTCATACAGTCTTTGCGTGCTTGGTTTGGGAGACTAACTAGCGTTGTTCAAGCATTTGGGTTATGCAGAAGCAGCAATGATCGTTCAGTTTTCTTTAAAAATCGAGAAGGCTGCAGGATTTTAATGGTTATTTATGTTGATGATATTGTGATCACAGGAGACGATGCAAAAGGTATTACTGAGTTAAAAGCTCATCTTCAGAAAAAATTTAGCACTAAAGACTTAGGAGAGTTGAAATACTTACTTGGTATTGAGGTGACACGTTCTTCTCCTTAAGGAAGTATCTTTGTAACTCAAAAGAAATATGTTCTTGATATACTTAAGGAAGCAAAGATATCTGACTGTAAGCCTATTGATTCACCTATAGATCCTAATGTCAAGCTATATCCATGGCAGGGGGAGCCACTTACCGATCCAGGATGATATCGTAGATTGGTTGGTAAGTTTAATTATTTGACCGTAACAAGACCTGGTATCTCTTTTCCTATTAATATAGTTAGCCGGTTTATGGCGGCTCCTAAAGATTCATATTGGAGTGCAGTGATGCATATCTTTCGCTATTTGAAAACTACATTAGGGAAATGTATTATGTATAAGAATTTTGGGCATACTAAAGTTATAGGATTTACAGATGCAGATTGAGCTAGATCACCAAGTGATTGAAGATCAACTACAGGTTTTTGTATGTTTATTGGAGGCAATTTGGTCTCATAGAAAAATAAGAAACCGAATGTTGTTTCACGTTCAAGTGCTGAATCAGAGTGTAGAACCATGGCCAATACTACGAGTGAGCTAGTATGGATGGTTTCTCTTCTTCAAGAACTTGGTTACCAGTCTAATGAGCCAGTAAAACTCACGTTCAAGTACTGAATCAGAATATAGAGCCATGGACGATACTATGAGTTAGCTAGTATGGATAGTTTCTCTTCTTCAAGAACTTGATTATCCGTCTAAGGAGCCGGTAAAACTTTATTGTGACAACAAGGCTGCAATTTATATTGCCAACAACCCAGTATTTCACGAACGAACAAAGCAAATCGAAGTAGATTGCCATTTTATTCGAGAAAAGATTAAAGAAGGGATCATTGATGCAGTCCACATGAAAAATGACAATTAATAAGCAAACCTGTTCACCAAGCCTTTGGAAAGAAGCTGAGTGCAGTTTATTTGTACCAAGTTGAGCATGTGTGATATATATGCTCCATCTAGAGAGGGAGTGTTATGAATAAAATATAGATTTAGATTTAGTTAGATTAGGAAAATTTAGATTTAGTTAGATTGCAAAGATTTAAATTTGATAGAATCTAATTAGATTATTTATATTTTACTATTATTAGTAAAAACAATGATATATATAGTAAAAACAATGATATATATATATATATATATATATATATATATATAGGGCAGAGAGGATTCTAAACCCATCTCATAATTATTTTCTTGATGATTAATAGTCATTTTTCCAAAGTGCAGGTATGGGTACTTCATGTTGAAATTTAACCCTTGATGATTAAATACATTTGTATATTATCATGTAAAATAATACATTTTTAGCATAAACACAAAAATACTTTGTTCTTCAGAGAAAATGGTGTTTTCTATCGAGTTGGATGTAACTTTATATATGTTCTTTCTCGAGTATGATAGGAATTTGCTTATTTCCTTGCAGTGGAGAATTATTGGGAATGACCTAAATCAATTTTATGAGTTGATTTTTAGAGTTCTATAACCATTATTTAATAATAATGTGTCTTTTTATAGAAACGGTGTGAACTCCTCCAAGTTTCGTTAACCAGAAATAACGAAACAACACAATCTTTTAATGAGTTAATTAATTATAAAACCAATTTATGAAAATTGAAGGATTGTAGAAAGAGGAGGCATAGATGCATGAGCCATGAGAAAGAGGATTATTATTATTTTAAATTAATTTCACAGTATTTCTATCCCTCTTTTATTAAATTTACTCAAAATATTGTATATTAAGGAGCAATATTTCAAGATAAATTCACTTGAAGCCCGAATATTGCTTCTTAGATCAAGGGTTCTAAACTATTGGTAAATCATTATATTAGACTCGCTAGATAAAAACACAAATTGATAGAGGTCATTTTCGGGTCTCCGTCAGATATTGTCTTCCGCTGATCTCCTGGTGGGCTTAGACGGTTACCTTCTGTTGCGTGTGGGTCTCAATGGGTTTTTGATGGAAGATGTGGTATGAGGAGTTTGGTACCGAGTACCTACAAAGAAGTCCCGGGATGGTTTGGTACCACCAAGGACCCTCCGACGATCAAGTTAGTGGTGAGATCCGAACAGAGTAACGGCTTAAAAGAGTAAAGACTGGCTTACTTGACCCCTTTATGATGGGGTTTTTTATAGTGGCGGCAGCACGCAGTAGAAGGCGTGAGAAATCTCGCCGGCGGTTACGCTCCCGACGTCACACTCGCGTAAAGAGCGGATCGCCCATTGATGGGGATCGTGATGGCGTGGAACGTGGGATGTTACTGGCGGAGAATCTGCGCATGGTGATATTTGCGGAGCGGCGGTTACGCCTGTGAGTGGTGAAGTTGGTCGGTCGGGAACGAGCGAGAGGGCCGAGATATCTTGGTCCTGCGGTAGCTCGGAGGCGAGCTGAGAGGCCGAGGAGGCCAATTTGCAGGGGGCTCTGAGGTGAGCTAGCATTGTACTTGTAGGTCGGGTACAGGAAAGGCCAAATCGGTCCCTGCGGGCCCTTTCTTCTGAGATCTGGGACACGTCATCTGCTACGTGTCCTAATCTGGAAGGTCGCCAATATAGAGCATCATCATTAGCCCCCAACTCTTGTCCCGACCAGCTGGCGGGTCGGGACAAGAGTGGACTGTCGGGTCGCCCGGGGAGAGCTCCCTCCTAAGATTTCGTCAGGACGCATCCCCGGGCTGTCAGCTGCCTTTCCTGCTAGCGAATTAGGGCGAAATCTCTGCATTTAAGGAAGGTGTGCCGGTTTGTGCATCCTGTCACTGAAGCGACTGTCTGCGTGTCAAGCGTCGTTTGACCGACGCGACGTGTGCAGACCTGTGGCGTCTGATGGGGCGCGGTCCAGTGCGAGAACGACAAGTGGAGCAATCGGTCGTCGAGTTGACTTCGATCACCTGATGTCTTTTGTCGGGGCTTCGAGTCCGCTGCATGTGATGGGCTCAGTAGCCTCGTTGAGGGCTACAAACCTGCAGCGTCTGTTGGGCAGGAGGATGCCTGCTGGGGATGACCGGGCAGGGAAGTTGCTCGGTTGATCTTGGCGAGGGCCTTGATCCCTGGCGTTGCGAGTAGGGAAGCTACCGGCCAGGGATAGCCGAGCAAGGAAGCCGCTCGGCTGCCTTTAGGAGTACTTTGATCCTTAGCGTTGGAGGGGTTGTAAGAAGCCCACTAAGGATGACCGGCAGTGAAGCAGCGCGGTTGCCTCTTGGCGAGGGTTTTGATCTCTGGCGTCGTGGGTAGGCAACCGCCAGCCTGGTACTACCGAGCAGGGCAGCCGCTCGGCTGCCTCTAAGGAGGACTTTGATCCTTGTCTTTGTTGGGTAGGAAGCTACCCGCCGAGATGCGCCGAGTAGGAAAGGGCTCGGCGGCCTCGCAAAGAGGGCTTCAGATCCTCAGCGTCTGATGGGCAGAAGGACGCCCACTGGGGATGCGCCGAGAAGGAAGGAACTCGGTGGCCTCGCGATGAGGGATTCAGACCATCAGCGTCTGATGGGCAGGAGGATGCCCGCTGGGGATGCGCCGAGCAGGAAGGAACCCGGCGGCCTCACGATGAGGGCTTGAGATCCTCAGCATCGGATGGGCAGGAGGATGACCGCTGGGGATGCGCCGAACGGGAAGGAACTCGGCGGCCTCACGATGAGGGCTTGAAATCTTCACCATCTGATGGGAAGGAGGATGCCCGCTGGGGATGCGCCGAGCAGGAAGGAACTCGGCGGCCTCGCGATGAGGGCTTCAGACCATCAGCGTCTGATGGCCAGGAGGATGCCCGCTAGGGATGCGCCGAGCAAGAAGGGACTCGGCGGCCTCGCGATGAAGGCTCTAGACCATCAGCGTCTGATGGGAAGGAGGATGCCCGCTGGGGATGCGCCGTGCAGGAAGGAACTCGGCGGCCTCACGATGAGGGCTTGAGATCCTCAGCATCTGATGGGCAGGAGGATGCCCGCTGGGGATGCGCCGAGCAGGAAGGAACTCGGCGGCCTCACGATGAGGGCTTGAGATCCTCAGCATCTGATGTGCAGGAGGATGCCCGCTGGGGATGCGCCGAGCAGGAAGTAACTCGGCGGCCTCACGATGAGGACTTGATCCCTGGCGTTGTGGGGTAAGGAAGCTACCGGCCATGGATAGTCGAGCAGGGTAGCTGCAGGGCTGCCCCTTTGTGAGGGATTTGATCCTTGGCATTGGAGGGGCCGTTTGAGGCCTGCAAAGGATGGCCGGGCAGGGTAGCTGCTCGGTGTCTCTTGGCGAGTGCTTTGATCCTTGACGCTGGAGGGGCCGTGAGAGGCCTGCAAAGGATGGACGAGCAGGGTAGCTGCTCGGTGCCTCTTGGCGAGGGCTTTGATCCTTGACGCTGGAGGGGCCGTGAGAGGCCTGCGAAGGATGACCGGGCAGTGAAGCTGCGCGGTTGCCTCTTGTCGAGGGCTTTGATCTCTGGCGTCGTGGGTAGGCAACTACCAGCCTGGGATGATCGAGCGGGGTAGCCGCTCGGATGCCTCTTGTGAGGGCTTTGATCCCTGGCGTCATGGGTAGGGAGCTACCAGCCGGAGATGACTGAGCAAGGGTCGGGCTCGGTTGCCTCTTGCGAGGGCTTTTGATCCTTCAGGACGGGGACCGAGCAGGGTTACTGCCCAGTGCCTCTTGGCGAGGACTTTGATCCCTGTCGGTTGTGGTAGGAAGCTACCAACCGGGGATAGCCGAGCAAGGACTCGACTGCCTCTGGGAGGACTTTGGTCCTTAGCGCGGGAGGGGCTCTAAGAAGCCTACCAAGGACCCTTGGCCGGGCAGGTTTACTGCCCGGTGCCTCTTGGCGAGGGCTTTTGTCCTAAAGGATAGCCGAGCGAGGGATCCTCGGGCTCGACTGCCTCTGGGAGGGCTTTCTGATCCCTGGCGTTGCGGTAGGGAAGCTACCCGCCAGGGATAGCCGAGTGAGGGATCCTCAGGCTAGACTGCCTCTGGGAGGACTTTCTGATCCCTGGCGTTGCGGTAGGGAAGCTACCCGCCACGGATAGCCGAGCGATGGATCCTCGGGCTCGACTGCCTCTGGGAGGACTTTCCGATCCCTGGCGTTGCGGTAGGGAAGCTACCCGCCAGGGATAGCCGAGCGAGGGATCCTCGGGCTCGACTGCCTCTGGGAGGACTTTCTGATCCCTGACGTTGCGGTAGGGAAGCTACCCGCCAGGGATAACCGAGCAGGGTAGCTGCTGGGCTGCCTCTTAGTGAGGGCTTAGATTCTTGGACGAGGTGGCCCTCAAGCCGCCGTGGCGAGCCCCCTCTGTGCGACCCCGTCAAGGGAGGGGGTGTCGGTCTATTAGGCCGGCGATGGCATTGATGACGGTCGTCGGAGGAGGTTCAACCGCGCCTACGGTGAGGGGGAGGCGGCGGCTGGTATCTGGATCTTCAGGGTGATCGCCTTCCATGGGGATGGAGATCGGAAGGCCAAATTTGTTTTTTGTGGAGTTTCGATTCCCACAGACGGCGCCAACTGATAGAGGTCATTTTCGGGTCTCCGTCAGATGTTGTCTTCCGCTGATCTCTTGGTGGACTTAGACGGTTACCTTCTGTTGCGTGTGGGTCTCAATAGGTTTTTGATGGAAGAGGTGGTATGAGGAGTTTGGTGCCGAGTACCTGCAAAGAAGCCCCGGGGTAGTTTGGTACCACCAACGACCCTCCGACGATCAAGTTAGTGGTGAGATCCGAGTAGAGTAACGGCTTAAAAGAGTAAAGAATGGCTTACTTGACTCCTTTGTGATGGGTTTTTTTTATAGTGGCGGCAGCACGCAGTAGAAGGCGCGAGAATCTCGCCGGCGGTTACGCTCACGACGTCACGCTCGCGTAAAGAGCGGATCGCCCATTAATGGGGATCGTGATGGCGTGGAACGTGGGATGTTGCTGGCGGAGAATCTGCGCATGGTGAGATTTGCGGAGCGGCGGTTACGCCTGTGAGTGGTGGAGTTGGTCGGTCGGAGGGACCGAGGAAGATGGCCTCGGCGGGAGAACTCGGTATCGAGCGAGAGGGCCAAGGTATCTTGGTCCTGCGGTAGCTCGGAGGCGAGCTGAGAGGCCGGGGAGGCCAATTTGCAGGGGGCTCTGAGGTGAGCCAGCAATGTGCTTGTAGGTCGGGTACAGGGATGGCCTCGCCTGATCGGCCCCTGTGGGCCTTCTCTTCTGAGTTCTGGGACACGTCATCTGCCACGTGTCCTGATCTGGAAGGTCGCCAATATAGAGCATCATCACAAATAATGATAGATTGATTCGTTTTCCTCAAAAACAATGAGTAAATCTTTTCCTTAATATTTTTCCCTTTTATTATTTACATAAAAAAATGCTGCAATAAAGATAATATTTGACAAAATTTTATTTCAAGGCTTGCAATAATCAAAATCTAATTATCTAATTTTGAGTGGTTACTAAATAGTGACATGTCGATTAACATATGAAATTAAAAATTATATTTTAATGTATATACTTGTTTATTCTTGTAAATCTGTATTTATTTATTTCTCAAGTTTCATTTACATTTTTAGAGTTGATTCTGAAGAGACAAATCAACGAACTCCTACGATTAAATAGATTTTAGCTCTAGTTATATACTCTTAAACACGTTTAGAGTTGTTAATCATGATATGTTAAGCAAAGGATTTATCAACAAGGCATGTGTATAAAACTAGTATAAATGTGATATAGAAATGTTTATCTAATCGATATATTTTATTGATATATTTCATTGAATGCTTATTTAACATGACTTAAAAAAATATTTGATAGAGACAAACTGTTGCATGAAAATGAATATTATATGAATAAATAAATATGTTAACAAATATACTAAATATAATTAGCGTATTTTTAAAATAATTTATGAAAAAAATTGATAAAATAATGTCATAATATTCTTTCAAATACGTAAAATATAAAATGAGTAAAAACGTATGGTTTAAATAGGTATTATTAACGAAAAATTAATTTAAAAAGATATATTTTCTTGTATTTTTCTGCGGATATCCGTAGCCGTATTCACATTTCCGGATAGCCGTATCCAGATAATTTTGCTAAAACCGTATCCATACCGTATCCAGATCAGGATATCCGGATGCAGGTGCAAGCCAATGGGGTGCCCACAATTCTGTATTAAAACCTAACATTTTAATTACCTCCAAATTGAAACCCTAATCCTAACCTTCAATATTTTCAATGGAGGAAGAGGGTGCAGGTCCAGAAGGAGAAGGGCGCGACTCCAACTTTATTCCATCATCACCTTTAAAGAGGAAGATGATGAACGAGGTTTGTAATTATATATGCTTAAGTTTATCTCTTTCACATCTCATTTCAATTGTAATTATATTTATTGCTCTTATGATTTCATACTGAATTAATGATTTGGCTAACCTAGGATAATGAAGAGACGTCGCGGTCGATCAAAAAACGTCAGGGGCTAATGCTGACGCCCTGTGCTGGTTCGGACGAAGCTAGTCGTATTGCGAAGCTGAAGAAGATTCTTAAGGTGGCTAAGGAGATGGATTCTTCGTTGCGCGAAGAATCTACAACCTCATCGTCACCCCCGACATACGAGGTCCAGAGGTTGTACAACCTCATCGTGCACCACCTTGATTTGTACATCTTTCTCCGCCCGAGAGAGAATTTTGGCCACCGATCCATGCCTCTACTTCTGATGGACATGTCCCAGAGAGCACCAAAAAAGCGAATCTACATATGTCCTTCTATAGCTTTAAAAAAGTTGATGATGCTCAATATTGGCGATCTACAAGATCACGACACGTGGCAGATGACGTATCCCAAGACCCAGAAGAAGGACCCACAGAGGCCGACCAGGACACCCCTGTACCCGACCTGCAAGCACAAGCTGGCCCTCCTCGGGCCCCCCTGCAAATTGGCCTCCAAGGCCCCTCAGCTCGCCCCGAGCTACCACAAGACCAAGACTCCTCGGCCTTCTCGTTCGTCTCTGAGCTCCCCAGCCAAGGCCGTCTTCCTCGGTCTTCCGACCAACTCTACTGCTCACAGGCGTAACCGCCGCTCCGCAAATCTCGCCATGCGCAGATTCTCCGCCAGCAACATCCCACGTTCCATGCCATCACGATCCCCATTAATGGGAGATCCGCTCTCTACGCGGGCGTGACGTCGGGAGCGTAACTGCCGGCGAGATTCTCGCGCATGCTACTGCGTGCTACTACCGCTATATAAACCCCTATCACAGAGGGGTCAGGAAAGCCATTTTTTACTCGACTTAGCCATTACGCTGCTCGGATCTAGTACTAACTTGATCGTCGGAGGGTCCCCGGTGGTACCAAACCACCACGGGACTTCTTCGCAGGTACTCGGCGCTAAACTCATCAAATCATCAATCTCCTCAAAACCCATTGAGACCCACACGCAATGGGAGATCGCCTCCAAATCCACCGGGAGATCGACGGAAGACAACATTTGAGGGAGATCCGAAAAGGACCTCCATCAGTTGGCGCTGTCTGTGGGAACGCAAACTCCACGAAAACAAAGTTGGCCTTCCGATCTCCGTCCACATGGCAAGCAACCATCCTGAAGAACCAGGTACCAGCCGCCGCCGCCTCCTCTTCCGAGACGCGGATGAACCTCCTCCGGCGACCATCGTCAACGCCCTCGCCAGCCGAATAGATTGGCTACAGTCCATCGTGGAGGAGCTCGTCCGCGTCCAAACGGTCGGGCATGGGCCCCAGATCACTGCTCCTCCTCCTCTAGAAGGCTCTGCCCTCGTCAGCACGGCTGACCACCGCCAGGCAACGACTCCTGGCCACAGATCTCACGGGTCAATACTCCCTGAGGCCCGCTGGGTGCCCCATGGCTCCACACCAAGGTCCGCCGCCAGAGCGCTTTTCCTCGAGCCTCTTCATGACCCTTACCCCCCTGAGGAGATGTCGGTCACCTCGCCAGTTCGCAGGCATGATCGACACCCCCTCCCCCGACGGGGCCGCACAGAAGGGGTTCACCACGACGGCTCGAGAGCCACCTCGCCTGGGGATCTGAGGAACCTCATCGAGAGGAACCGGGGCTACGCCCAGACGCAGGTCTCCCACAGCAGAGGCCAGGGATTATAAAGCGCCGGATCCTCGGGGTACCACGGCCGACTCGACGCCCTCGAGAAGAAGATCGAGGGCATGCGCCGGGAAGGTCACCTCTCGGGCGATGGGGCTTAGTACGCCGCTGACTCGCTCACCAAGCCGTTCACCAAGGGACTGCTCGTTGTCCACGTCTCCTCGCACAACAAGCCGCCAAAGGTCTCTCTGTTCGACGGGAAAACCGACCCGAAAGACCATTTGGATGCTTTCACCGCGGGGATGAGCTTCCAGGACCATTCCGACGCCGCCCAGTGCAGGGCCTTCCCAGCCACCCTCATCCACACAGGTCGGGACTGGTTCCGAGGGCTCGAGCCTCGCTCAATCTCGACCTTCGACGAGCTAGATACTCAGTTCCTCGGCCACTTCGTTGGGAACCGCCGGCAGATGCGCACAGTCGACTACCTCTTCACAATAAAGAGCGGGGACAAGGAGACGTTCAAGGCTTACATCACCCGCTTCTACAATGCCCTCCTCGAGGTCCCCGAGCACCGGGACGAGACCGTCATCACGGCGCTCAGATCTGGTCTTAGGCACAAGGAGTGGTTTCGCTCCTTTGCGTTGGCACAGCCTAAGACCATGGCCGAGGTCAAGGCATGGACCGAGCGCGGGGTTCAGCTGGAGTCCGAGGTGAACGCGAACCTCCCCCGGGCAGAACGGACCGACCAGAAGAAGAGGGCTCGGGAAGAGAGGCCGGAGCGTCAGCAGCCCTATCACCTGAAGTTCCAGGAGTACACCCCGCTCAACGTCTCCCTCGCAGTGTTACTAGAGGAGGCCCAGGGCGGGGGGTTCTTCAAGTTCCCTCCAAACCCGCGTCAGGCCTCGAAGCGAACCCGGAGCCCTTACTGCGCCTTCCACCAGACGCTGGGCCACTCCACGGAGGACTGTAAGCAACTCCGGGACTATATCGAGGAGCTCATCCGATCGGGGCACCTCGCCGCCTACTTGAGGGACAAACGGCATGCCGACCGTGAGCAGGAGTAGCGTCGCCGAGCTGACCATCGGCCAGATCATGCTCGTTTCAGCAGATGACCAGTCCGGCGCTCAGGGAGCCCGGTGCTCGGTGCCGAGCACGAAGACCAATAAGCCTCCGGGGAGCTCGGGCCGCGCTAATAGGGTCATCTATTAGCATGAACTTTTCTTTTAAGGCAATGTAAACTCTTCCCAGGGTCTGTTGTTAATTTAATAAAGATCAATGGAACATTGCGAAAAAGAAGGAAAGATATTATTTATTCAAAAAAGGTATTATGGGCTCCCCAGCCTTACATACAAAAAGAAAAAGAAAATTACAACAGCGGGGGAAGGGGGTGCAGAGAGCACTGCTCATGATACTCGGTAAAGATCTCCGTCAGCCGAGGCCTCGCAAGATCCATCCTCTGCCCTCTGTTCCCCACGCGCGCGTTGATCCCGAGCCTCAACTCGTAGCACTCGCGGACGAGCGCCTCTGAGCGAGCCAGCCGGTTTGCGGAAATTAGGCCGAAGCGCCTCAGAGACCGCAGCTTGCCCACGGCCTCGTCATAGAGCTGTTCGGACAGGGGTTGTAAAGCCCCCGGCGTCAGCAGCTGCAGCAGGGAGGAGCGTCGGGGGAGTAGTCGTCCGAAGTGGTCCTCGATGCTCCCATAGACCAACTGCACTGTGTCCTCGGTGCAGTTCTGGTCATAAAGGTATACGTCTTCGAAGTGGATGATATCGGGGATGGTAAAGGGGAAGTCTTGCATTCTCGACGGTCTGTTTATGAAGGAAGGAAGGACCAGTGCTCCCTCAGCCTTATATATCCCACTGCACCCCAACGGAGCTCAACAGTTGCCCGCTTTCACCCAAAAAGTCGCTGCCACGCGGCGATCATCGAGCCTTCTCCGGCGGAATGGAAACGATGCGACCCTGGCGCTTCGCCTCCCTCCACATTCAATGCGCGTGCTACACGCAAATTCACCACGACCGTCCTCGATACCTGCAACTAAATGGTTGGGCGAAACCTCGTGAGGAATCAGTCAGGCAGCTACCCTGCTCGGCCAAGCATCAAAGCCCTCGCCAAGAGGCGACCCAGCAGCTACCCTGCTCGGTTATCCCTGGCGGGTAGCTTCCCTACCGCAACGCCAGGGATCAGAAAGTCCTCCAAGAGGCAGTCGAGCCCGACCCTCGCTCGGCTATCCCTGGCAGGTAGCTTCCCTACCGCAACGCCAGGGACCAGAAAGCCCTCCTAGAGGCAGTCGAGCCCGAGGATCCCTCGCTCGGCTATCCTTCAGGACAAAAGCCCTTGCCAAGAGGCACCGGGAAGTAACCCTGCACGGCCAAGGGTCCCGGGTAAGCTTCTTACAGCCTCTCCCGCGCTAAGGACCAAAGTCCTCCCAGAAGCTGTCAAGTCCATGCTCGGCTGACCCCGGCTGGTAGCTTCCTACCACAACTGACAGGGATCAAAGTCCTCTCTAAGAGGAACTGAGTACTAACCCTGCTCAGTCCTCATCCTGAAGGATCAAAGCCCTCGCAAGAGGCAACCGAGCAGCTACCCTGCTCGGTCATCTCCAGATAGTAGCTCCCTACCCTCGACGCTAGAGATCGAAGCCCTCGCAAGAGGCATCCGAGCGGCTACCCCGCTCGGTCATCCCAGGCTGGTAGTTACCTACCCTCGACGCCAGAAATCAAAGCCCTCGCCAAGAGGCAACCGCGCATCTTCACTGCCCGGTCATCCTTTGCGGGCTTCTTACAACCCCTCCAACACTAAGGATCAAAGCCCTCGCAAGAGGCAATTGAGCAGCTACCCTGCTCGATCATCCTAGGCCGGTAGTTGCCTACCCTTGACGCCAGAAATCAAAGCCCTCGCTAAGAGGTAACCGCGCAGCTTCACTGCCCGGTCATCCTTAGCGGGCTTCTTACAGCCCCTCCAATACTAAGGATCAAAGCCATCGCAAGAGACAACCGAGCAGCTACCTTTCTCAGCTATCCCAGGCTGGTGGTTGACTACCCACGGCGCCAGAGAACACAGCCCTCAACTTCGGGGCTATGGAGACGCCTCCTTCTCGGCAGCGCTTAGCACGCTTGGCAAGTGATAGAAATAAACTCAACGAACGATCGCTAGACAGATGGCTGACATGGAAGCCCAACAGTGCAAGCAGAGATATTTTACAAGCATTCTTCATGAACCAAAGAAAAAGTTTTATTACTAAAGGCAAAGTCTTAACAAAGGGTATTTTGGGCTCCCCAGCCTTACAAAATGCCCGGAGGCTTACAAAATTCCAGAAGCAACAAAATAAAAGGAGGAAGAAGGGGGCTTTAGGCCTCGGGGCCAGGCAAGACCTCGGGGCCCTCGACATCCACCACGAGGCGAGAGGGGTTCTCGGCGGCTTCCTCGTCAGGAATCCCCTTCCCCTGCTCATCGGCATCCACGAAGGGGTATTCGTCCCGGAGCTCTTCGTCGGCAAACCCCGGCATCCGGGCCTTAACGGCGTCGAGGGCCTCATACCAGATGAGGGTCGTGGCGACGGCCAGGTCATCATAGAACTCCTTCAACTTCTTGTAGCCCTCCACCGCCTTCGCCGACGAGAGATCGGCCAATTTCGCCGCTCTCAGGTCGGCCGATTTCGCCGACTCGGCCGCCGCCCCCAGCTCCTTCCGGAGGGTTTTCACTATCTTCTTCAGGTTGTCGGCAAGCACCTGAGCGTCCTCGAGCTTGGCCTCGGCAGCCTCGGCGGCCTCGGGGTACCGGACGACCTCCCGCTTCCCGGCCTCCACCTCGCCCTCCAGGGCGGCGACCCTCGCCATCGCCGCCTCCAGCTCCAGCTTAGAGCTCTCTTCCAGCGAGGCGAGCTGGCCCGCAGCCTTCATCGCCGGGGCTATCACCTCGGCCTCCATGCATAAGGCGAGGACAACGTGCTGGAGAACCTGAAAGACAGGAAAGAGATCAGAAAGACGAAGAAGGCACCGAACCTCACCAAAAAAACAAAACACTCACCTGCACGGACTCCTGGGCGATGGACGCCAGCTGAGCCCTGAAGGTCCCCCCCGGGGACTCTACCCCCGGCTGATGTCTCTATCTCATGCAGCAGGCTATCCACGACGGATAACCCCGAAGGCACTGCGAACTGGAGGCCCCCTTCCTCCACCATGATCGAAGAGGACGGGCCCCGGGAAGATCTCCTCTTGAGCGGCTCGGAGGGAGAGCCGATCTCCTCCTCCGAGGCCGGGTCCTCAAGAATCCGAGCCCGCTTCCGTCCCGACACTCTGCTAGGCCCCAGGGCGGGATCCGCCCCCGAACGCTCACGGGATGCGACCGCCGAAGGAGAAGGAGCCGGGGCAGGCTTTGAGCGAGAAGAGCTGGCGCCCCCAGCCTTCGCAACCTTCCTCAGCTGGCGCATGGAAGTTCGGAGCGAGTCCATGTCCATGGGTCCTACACAAAACCAAATGCAAAGGAGTCAGCGACACAAGCAATATACAAGCCAAAAATCAAGCCTAAACTTACCGACAAACTCAACGGGGCTAAGCCTGGCCCAACTCAGGACCCTCTCAGACAGCAGCACGTCGAAACGGGGGATGGGCTCCTACGACCCCACTCTCACCGCGACGGGGTCACTGGACTGGTTCCCTGGCAAGCATTTCTCCCTCGAGCACTTTGTGGGAACGAGCCAGTCCTCACCCTCGGGAGGGGAAACGAAGAAGAACTTCCAGTCGTGAATGGAAGAAGGCAGGGCCACAACCCATGTTCCGGCGGTGCCCCCTGTCGCTTTCTAAAAGAAAGGTAGACCCACCTCGGGTCGCCCGCTCGACCACCACGGTGATTTTTAAAGACAAGGGAAGAATCAAGGAGGGAGAGGCTAAAGGGAATCGCCTGTAACTTCACGCGGATTAGGAACCCAAGGAGAATCCTCCACGAGTTCAGCACTAACTGACCAGAGGATAACCCGAAAAATTTCAGCGCTTCGACGACCTCGGGAGAGAAGGGCAGGCGCATTCCACCCCAAAAAGCTTCCAAATACAGGGCAATCTCCCTGCCCCGTACTTGGTCTGCCCTCTCCCCTCCTTGGCCAGACGAAGCGTATAATGTGAGGGGATGTGGAAGCGAGCCCGAGGATTGGCGAGCTCATCCTCATGCCTCACCCAACACGAGGCGCCAGGGGCAGCATCTACCCCCTCCTACCTAGGGGCTACCCCTGCTGCACGATCCCGGGAAGAGGGCCCGACCCCTACTCCCCGGGAGGACTCAGGCTCACCTAAAGGGTTCCTAGACCTACTTCAACAATATCTACTGACTCGACAAAAGAATACATCTAAACTTGAAAAGAAGGATCCTCGGGAAACGAAAGCGGAGGAAAGAAGACGAGCGCCGAGCTACCAGGACTTAGAACGGGAAAATATGAAGGAGTAGGGGCCCTGGAATGGCCCCATCCCTATTTATCACCACGAGCAATCTCATCCAACAGCGCCCTTCATCTCCTCCTAAACGCCTCCTCGCGTCCAACGGCTCGGATTGCTCCACTTGTCGTTCCCACACTGGACCGTACCCATTCAGGCATCGCAGGTCTGCACACGTCGCATCGACCAACCGACGCTTGACACGTAGACCGTCGCTTCAGTAGAAGGATGAACGAACTGGCGTACCTTCCTTAAATGTAGAGATCTCGCCCTGATTCGCTGACAGAAAAGACAGCTGACATCCCGGGGACGCGTCCCGACGAAACCTTAGGAGGGAGCTCACCCCGGGCGGCCCGGCAGTCCACTCCTGACCCGACCCGCTAGCTGGTCGGGACAAGAGTGGGGGGATAATGATGATGCTCAATATTTGTAATGACCCCAAAATCTTTATACATTTGTATTATCCCTCTTCAATAATATACCGTATTTATTTGTACTTGGTATTTTCCTTTTTCTATTAAATTTATTATTATTTTATTCCTTAATTTATTATGTATTTTTTCTAGGTACAATTTCTTTTTCTTAAATTTAAGTTTTTAACTTCTCATTCTTATTTTTCCTTTCATAAATATTTAACCCAAATCCATTATTCTTATTCTCTACAGCCCATCTAAAAAGCCCATTTTCTTTTTAAGCAACATCATATATTTAATTCTAATTAAATATATGCATGAACAACCTTATAGCTCATTGGTTAAGTCCTTGCATTGTTATTCCATAAGTCACATGTTCAAATCCCCATTCTTGCAATTATTTTTATCTTTTTTTTATTCTTCTCATAACCTACAAATGAGACCTTTCATTTCCAAAATGAATGGTGACCTTTCATTTCTCTTTTAATTCTCATGTTAAATGCATATATTATTATTCACCATTACACCATCTTTATTGTCCTCCTCTACTTTTCCTTCCTCACATTTTTCTATCTCTCACTTCTTCCTCTTCACCTAGAGTCCAACAAGGAGAACATGAAGAAGTCTTCAAGAAGGTCTCGCTACTAACGCGAGGCTATCGACGGATAGACAAGCCCGGTGACAATACCGGCTTGTGCATGTAAGTCCCTTCTCTCTCCTTTCCCCCCCACCTCTTATTTTCCTCTTGTCATGCATCGTGAACCCCCTATTCTTTTCATATCATAATCCATAAGAGAAGATACACATAAACATATACATATACATATACATAAGTTTGGATATATATGATTCTATATGGTTTAATAATATCTTATTATCTCTTGTTCAAATTAAAGTATTTTTAATTCTTTGTTCATGACTAGGAATGTTTATTACAAGTTGTGAGAACACAAATTTTATGCCACAATATATCTATAATGTCACATGAAATCGGTTTGTTTATTAAAAGAAAAATAGAAGCCTGCATAAAATACGAGTTAATCTTTCTGCCGATTTTAGTATACACATCAATACCTTTAGCTTTAAAATAATTTTTAGAAATTAATTTTTACTTCTGAAAATTTCACGGAATTTACATATGATAGACTATATTATTTTTTACACGCTGTAAAAATTTTAGATCAATCCGCATAACGGTTTAGGAATTACATCGTATTTATTCACTGATCGTAAAACAGAAAACTGCAGTTATCGGTCAATTTCTAGGACACATAACTTGGTATACCGGTATCCAAATTGAGCAAACTCAGGTGTTTTTGATATCTACATCGAATGATCTAGATTTTCTTAGTTTTATAGTTTTATTGAAAACCCATCTAAGATAAAGAAAACTGCGTTACAATATTAAGTGACGGATCTGGACAGAATCTGTTCCGATTCGCACACTGTTTTTAAATTGGACATAACTCGAACACCCGATGTCCGTTTGTGACAAACTTTAGATGTGTAGATGCACCATTGATAGAACTATAATTTTATGTATATTATATTACTTAGGAATGCATGAAACAACCTGATATAGGCTTTGCAATAGAATATATAGTTGCTGTCCAGAAATCTGAATTTCTGTTTTAAATGCTGATATTAAAATGATCATAACTAGATCTTTAGAAATCCAAATCATATGAATCTTGGTGTTTTAGATAAGTACTTCAAAATACCTACAATTTTCTAATAATCTTCGTAACCTGAAACCCGATAGAAATCAACTCAAACTGCATTTTAAAAATATGTGACGGTGCCGAATAGATTCTGATCTGTTTTGCGCGACCATACGAAAACATATATATCTCTCAAACCGGTAGTCGTATTTAGGTGAAACTGGAACTTACGCATGCAAAACATGTAGAGACATATCTCTGTTTATATTCCGCATTCGTTCAACTTGATTAATTAGTCGTACATAATATTTCTTTACAACATTGTTTATGGTAGTTACTCGAATAATATACTTGACTCATTTCATGCTATTCGAACATGTATACATATTTAGCTTGATTATTAAATTGTTGTATGTACTTAAAGACGATAATTAAATACTTGAGTTATATTTTGAAAACTATACAAAAATATTTTTACATAAAACCCCCTCAAGTTTATAAATTACCCTAAGGACCCTAACAATTATAAGACCACGAATCATAATTCTGATTGTCTGACTCGGGTTTGAGTCTGATTAATTTGACTTGAATCTGATTCAAGTCAACCTATAATCTACAAGATTCCAATTCAAAATGAACACATGAATCCATGAATACAATTATCAATTTATACAATTTGGCTGAACCGAACCATGGATATATTCCTTTTACATGATTCCCAGTATTCCATTTACATGACTCTATGGTTATAACCGTTTCTTGATATCATGGTTTCGGTCAGTCAGTTAATCAATCTTACAATCATTACAAGTTTACAAGATAACAATACAAATATGACATCGCGGGGTTTAAAGGGGTAGATTGGTACGGAAGATGTTAAAAGTGGAATGAGGTGGTCAGATTAAGACACCTAACCTATATTCAGTTGCTGTTGTACCGTGGCATAAACGGTTCCTTGTACTATACGTGCCCTTAGTCTCTGGCATATAGAGACTCCCCTCGTATACACTGGCAGCTTTCTGTACCAAGCTACAAACAATATCGTTAAACAATATTCCATAATATACTACAATACAAAACTTTAGAAAATACCATACTCGGTCACTCTCATTCTTCATTCTTCTTTGGGACTTACCGAGCGACCTGTTCGCTGACGACATTCTATTTCTCTCTTCTTTGAATGTCGTCAGGTGCGTTGGACCAAGTTGAGACCGAGCCTACAAGTGAAGATTTGGAGGAATTCCAGGAAGACCCAGAGCTCTAGACTTTGTACTTGCTCTTCTCAGTATTTCTTATATTATGCCATTGTTTAGGCATTGCTTTTCAGTTCAGATGTATTTCCATTTCATGCATTGTAAAAAAGAATGTTATTAATGAAAGTTGCTGTTATTTTCCATCTTTTGTCTCTTGTGATTATTTTATATTGCTTAGTTACGCTTAGCGTATGTATTTCTGAGTACATACGTAGCGGGCCTCGTCGCGTCTCCTTCGTCGTATACTGGGAAGCGGGGCGTGACAATATTAGCGATCTACAAGATCACGACACGTGGCAGATGACGTGTCCCAAGACCCAGAAGAAGGGCCCACAGAGGCTGACCAGGCCACCCCTGTACTCGACCTGCAAGCACAAGCTGGCCCTCCTCGAGGCCCCCTGCAAATTGACCTCCTCGGCCCCTCAGCTCGCCCCGAGCTACCATAAGACCAAGACTCCTCGGCCTTCTCGCTCGTCCCCGAGCTCCCCAGCCGAGCCCGTCTTCCTCGGTCTTCCGACCAACTCCACCGCTCACAGGCGTAACCGCCGCTCCGCAAATCTCGCCATGCGCAGATTCTACGCCAGCAACATCCCACGTTCCACGCCATCACGATCCCCATTAATGGGCGATCCGCTCTCTACGCGGGCATGACGTCGGGAGCGTAACTGCCGGCGAGATTCTCGCACCTGCTGCTGCGTGCTACCATCGCTTATAAATCCCCATCACAGAGGGGTCAGGGAAGCCATTTTTTACTCGACTTAGCCGTTACGCTGCTCGGATCTAGTACTAACTTAATCGTCGGAGGGTCCTCGGTGGTACCAAACTACCCCGGGACTTCTTTGCAGGTACTCGGAGCTAAACTCCTCAAATCATCAATCTCCTCAAAACCCATTGAGACCCACACGCACCGGGAGATCGCCTCCAAATCCACCGGGAGATCGACGGAAGACAACATCTGAGGGAGACCCGAAAAGGACCTCCATCAAAAGTCATTATTGTAATGATTTTGATGACCGGACGCACCGATCCATCTCAACCTTTGTCATTTAAACACGGTCAAATCTAATTTCATTTTATTTAAATACCTTTTACCTATTAATCTACTGGCGGAAAACACCGACTTGTTTTCGATTATATATCAAATAATAAATACATACAGACCACTATTATACAACTCAAGGAAGAGGCAACTATTTTATTGAGATATTGAGGGTTTTGTAGAGATCCCACAACTTTACAATCGGAGATGAAGTGTAAATACTCATTGGCTAAATTGCACAAATGTATCTATCAATTTTCACGACTTTTGCGATTGATATCATAAACTTTAACAATTAAAGATAGGTACCATTAACTATTTTTTTGATATAACTACCATACGAACGTCAACTTTTGTGCCTTAATAGACCATTATACCCCTCGAAATTTTAAGGGTTGATTGAAAACATAAGGGTAAAATAGGGGAAACAAATCAAATATTGATGACATGGCAGTTAAATATAACGTTTGCAGACGGAAGAAAAGTTGATTGTATTTAGTTGCAATTGGAGGTGATATTTCATGGTACTTGTTTATAATTAAATTAGTTCATGATATCAATCCCCAAAAAAAAGCTGAGGGATACATTTGTGTAATTTAGCCATACTCAAAATTCAGCTCAACTCTTTACTCTCTTGCTGCTAGTTTCTTAAGTCTGGCAAAGCGAACCGCTGATGGTACATTGAACACACCAAGGGATGACCCTGAGACAGCATCTCCCGACTCTGCTCCTTGAGAACCTGTCTAGCGGTGGGGATTGGATTAGACCATTTTACAAAGTAGCCCCTACAACACCAACAAATTACAATCTAGTCCCTAGACTAATTAAACTTGTAACAATTCTTCCCCTTTTAAATTGGACCATGTCCTCATGGCCAAAAATGTTGCAACCGCTATAAGTTCCATCATGGAGTAAACTAATGACCATCTAAAGATGTAGCAACATTACAAGAAAGTTGAGCTCACACATACATCCTGCTAAAGCCAAGGCCGCAAATGTGTCTCTCCACAAACAAGCTATAAGAGCCAATATTGACTCTTCCATGCAACAAGCCATTCCATTCTTGCTAGTTTCTCAATGACTTGAAGCCATGGCAGTCATCTTTTCAACAATAAGGCCGACATTGTTGCTCGATGGATTGCAGTGTTTGGGTGTTCAAGAGAAATCCATAGCTTTCAATCCGATATCGATCCCACTTGGCATCACTACATCTCCATCGAACTTCAAGAAGAAATTTCTGAAATTGAAATTGCCTTTTATGAGGCTCAGCTTATCACTAGCCTTAGAGAAATTCTTGGGCAGCAGATGATTCTCACAAGTGGTATCTCCTCAAGATTGCGACACGTGGCGGATGATATGTTCTGAAGGCTACGAAGGTGGAATAAATAAGTTGTATTATGAGAATTTCTCGGGACTTCGTCTCGAGGAACGTATCCGACCTTCCAAGAGACCTCCCTGAATACATTCCACCTTCACCTAGGAAACTACCAACAGCTCGTCTCCAAGCTTTTGACTTGCCGAGCTTCCTCGGCCACCCGGCTCGTCTCCGAGCCCCTGACATACCGAGCTTCCTCGACCTCCCGGCTTGTCTCTGAGCCATCCGCCGAGCTAAGCCTTCCCAGCTCTCCCGATCAAACGAGAACGCAGATCCCTCGAACTCAAACAAGTTTCTTCGAGTTTCTCCAGAATCGGAAACTATCCTCGAACTGAAAAAAGTTTCTTCGAGTTCGTATGTAAGTATACGATAACATACCCAAGCAATATGGATCTTCATAGTGATACAGAGTGTTCTGGAGAAATGCAAAAGGGAAGTAGGAGTGGCAGGGATATATGCGGCTTCGTCATGAATGATAGTAGTCGCAATTTCCTTTGCTCTCACTGTAATCCCTTTATATGTCTTTACTTTTTACCTTTTGTACACAATACTTAGGCTAATTAGTTTTTTTCCTTCCCTACCTATCGACACCTGCCTATGGTTTGGAAGAAGACTATCCAATAAGCGTAATAGGTGTACTCTCCTAATACCAGGAGCCCTCGCAACCTGAGAGAAAGTAAAGAGAAAAGACAACCGAATAATCCTATTCAATTTCTCCAGAACCAGAAACCATCCTCGAACTGAAACCAATTTCTTTGAGTTCATATGTAACTATACGACGGCATACCCAAGAAATATGGATCTTCGTAGTGATACGGAGCGTTCTGGAGAAATGGAAAGGGAAAATAAAAGCGGCAGGGATATATGCGATTTTATCGTGAATCATGACAATCCAAAAGCCAAAGTGATTAAGAAGGTTCGGTTAACATGGTTTATGAGTTTTTAGTTTAAGGTCAGGTCATGGTCGCTGCCAAAGAGAGAAAGAAAAGAAACACTCAGCGTGCACTCTAACCTAAATTAGATTGGTTAATCACTTTATCTAATCAGGATGGCTTCCACCGTTTCCTCGAATTCTCCTTCAAACCCTAAAATGAGAACTAGCTGGGATCATTAACACCTTACAAGTTCGCTAACCGTTCAGCCAAGTCGGTGTTGGTACTCCAAGGGAGGTTCCCCATGCTGTCGCACGGACCTAATTAAAATAAACATCATTTCCGCAGAAGCGTAACCCCATTAACACCTTTCTAGACACCTAATAGTCAGCTAATTGTGATGTGAAAAATATCTCCCAAGTGTAATTCTACTCATCAGTAGGATCGAGATCCAACTATCATTGCATGATAAACTAGATGGAAGCCATTCTAGTCACCACACTTCAGAAGGTATGCAACGCTAGCAAGTTTCATGTATATTTGAAACTCCCGATGTGGTTTTTTCCCCTAATGACCTATGACCTTGACAAGGTTAACAAATCATAAGTCGCTAGTCAAGTTCAACCCGTCATTATCTTGATTACCCTAGACCCACTCGTATAAGCCCTTGACAAGGTCAACAAGACTATGTGACTGTCCTAGTTAATCGCATTATATACTACAAACAAGCACCACTCAGCTACCGTACACTACGCCTTGACAAGGTCAACAAACGCAGCACGAATAATGAGTACTACTCGTAAGAAATGACGAAGGGCTACGGCTGGGTTTTTGGCGAAAAACCCTTTAACGTAATGAACTTGATATCGTTGAAGGAACCGAGTAGTTTTGAAAAGGAGTGGTTTAGGCTCCGCTTTTAAAAACTGGTGGTTTTGAAGAAAACCGAGTAATCTACAGTATCATAAACTTTTGCTCAAGAGGTCACTCCCCGTGAAGGGATCTAGGCTCTTGCCTCCTAGAATGAAGTGCTGAATGTTCCTTAACGAACACCACTATACAAAGCAAAAGAATACAACTATAGTTTTTCGAAATTTGTTCCGACAATATCTTTTAGACTTATTTTCCTTGCATTAATCAAAATCAATGTAGTCCCATCAATTAATTCATATCACACCAGAAAAGAACAAAAATACAATGTACGTTTATGCCATCCGCATTTGCCACGGGGCTCTGTCATGCACCGTTAAGTTACTTAACTGACGGCAAAGCGGGGGCTGGACTAGCGCGGATGCAAAACATATACAACACCTACTAGTATATATAAATATATATATAACATTCATCCCAGGCATGATATAAGCAACATCACAGAAAAGCGATAAACAACACAGAATAACGGATAATCTAGGAGCCCCGGGTTTCATTTGAGCCGCAAATAAAACTCGGCGTTCCCTGTTCGTGTAGATAGCATGTGCAATATATAACCAAGACCCTTATGAGTGCGGCAAGTTACCCGCCAATCCCAGAAGTGAGGCAACCCCAATCAACAAAGTGAATAGGCCACCCAGTACTTCACGGAATCAAGTAACTTAAGCACCCCTCCATGGGCCATCCTATACCCCCTACGAGTGCGGCGAATAGCCTTCTGTTTATCGCCGAAAACAGAGAAGAAACCGCGTAGGTCGTCTTTCCTGAATTTGGGGGCAGATACTATTTGGTTTTATCTGTCTACCTCTCCAAAAATGCCAAGTTGATTTATGGCGCCGTGTATCAAAGGTTTAGACAGATGCGGCCGTTGTAGCAGACTTCGTCAGATTCCCCCTCGTTGTGAAGGGATTTTTGATTGTGGGGACGCTCTTTCCTGCAAGCGCAAGCACCTGCAGTTAATTACGTTACCGCGTAGCGATAACCACTTTCTCCTGCTCCAGAAGGTCACTTCGTGTCGTGTGTGTTTGTTTTATTTTTGGTTGCCCGTGGATTGTATACGGAGACTAATTTATGTTGTCGCCCGTAGGGCGTGGATTAGTCCAAATCCGTATTTTCTTAGATTTGGGTTTGGTTTGATTTAAGGATCGTTAACCTTGTTTGAGATTAAGATCGACATAAATATTTGTTAAGGATACATTAATCTGATATTGGACAAAGATCTACTTAACGGGGGTTCGGGATCACTTTTGATTCAACGAAAGAGCATTTAGGCATTATCGTTTTAGTTTAAGGTGTTGCGGTCAACAGCTAGTTTAAGGACATTACGGTCTATTATAGTATGCTCATGGGTTTGAGAGTGCATCCAAGAGCTGTTGGTTGTCAGGACCCTCCACCTCTCTGACATCGTTGAAAAATTACAACGACATGTATCAGAGGTGTGGAGAGATGTACCTTTGAACCAAACTCCAGATTGAAGGGAGAGATCATGATGGAACGAACATCATTTTAGATACCATGTGTCAGGAGATCATTGGCCATCTTTGGCACTAAGATCGATTCGGGAAGACCTGAATATAGGAGGGCTCGGTTGATTGATGGTCAAAAGGTTTTGGCTTCATGAGACTTAGCTAATTTTGGCTAAGATTGGCCTCTCAGAGTGTTAAACACTGCTATCTGCTTGACGCTCACGTGCTCCCACGTGAGGCTCATAAGTAGTGTTAGCACTGAAATTTGGAGCGCTTACGTGCGGAACGCGAGGCACCTAAAAATTGGGTGTCATGCACTTGGGTCTAAATCCCCCTCTGTATATAAGTGTTAAACACTTACTCCTTGTGGCCATCACGTGTGGGCACGTGAGGTGCTCAAGAGTTGGGCACTATCTCCTTTGGATTTAACTTCCTATTCTGTTCTAGGTGCTAAGTATTATTGGGGGTCACGTGGGATCACGTGAGGCGCCCCAAAATGAGAGCTTTCTTAATTTATTCCCCCTCCCTTTTTACAAGTGCTAAGCACTATTGGGGGTCACGTGACTCGAACTCAGTCTTTCCTTTTTGGTCCTTAAAGGTGCTCACGTGGGAACACGTGATCTGTCGTTATAGCGTTGAACGCTAATATGCATGGGGCTCTTGATCTTAGTCTTGAGAATTTCAAGTCCTTTTGTTTTATAAGAATTAAATTCTTATGCAGGGTTAAACCCTAGTTTTATTAGAGGAATTAAATTCCTATGTCTTTTGAAGAATTAAATTCTTCAAACCTAGTTCTTTCCTCTGAGTTTTGGGACTGCATAACAGAATCTCCCCGATGAGAATTAAATTCTCAACTTGTGGGAAGATCTGCTTCTGCAGATCTCAACCAGAGGAAGAACTAAGTGCTTTTTTGGAAGAGTTAAACTCTTGTAAAAGGAGATAAAATGATCTCTAGGTCTTTTCCCTCATCTAGGATTTCTTTTTCTTCAAAGAGAACTCTTCTTCTTCTTTATTTTCTCCAATCTTATGGGGGGTCTCCTCTTTTTCTCTCTTCAGTCTCGAGTCCTTTATATAGTGGAGGCAAGTTTGTTGATTTAGTTAAGGAAATCTCTCATTGAGAGATTTTTTGATTGATTCGGGGATTTTATCCACCGTTGGATCTTTGATGCAGGGACTTCTGTTTTACAGAAGACATTTTTCTTGTTTTTAACAAAATTGGAAAAATATTTTCCCATACAGAGCTTATTCTGTAGCTTGGTGATTTTTAATCGCCATTGGATCTTGAATCCAACGGTGCTCTGTTTTACAGAGCACAATCTTTCTTATTTAGAAAGGTTGGGGAAATATTTTCCCATACAGAGCTTATTCTGTAGCTTGGTGATTTTTAATCACCATTGGATCTTTAATCCAACGGTGCTCTGATTTACAAAGTGTAATCTTTCTTGTTTAGAAAGATTCAAGGAAATATTTTCCAAATAGGGTTTTGATCCCTCTTATTTAGAATTTAATTCTATCGGCTCAGAAGGCATTAGGAACCCTCACGTGTAGCACGTGACCCATAGCATTAGACTGGTTTATAGCAGTCACAGAGAAAAGCATCACGTGTTGACACGTGAGCTGATGTTCGGGAATGTCACGTGTGGCACGTGACCCCCACGAAGTTAAGACCAACAAAGAGCATCACGTGCTGACATGTGAGCTTCTCTTGCCTGTTATTTGTTTTAGGAAGGCACCTATATACTTTGTATATAGATACTCACGTGCCTGCACATGAGACTCAATTTCAGCCTTATTTGTTGAGCGCAATGCCTATAATCTCTGCTCCAAGGTGCATCACGTGTGGGCATTTGATGCTCCATTTGGGGAATTTTTCCATCGTTTTTTGTTCATTATTTATTTTTTATAAGGGAACAAATGCCCACACAGCGTTGTTCTCACGTGACTTGCACGTGAGTGCAACGCTGTCACCTTTACAGCCGTTGGATTGCTTAGGGGAATGGGAAGGTGAACCGCCCTTATCACGTCTTATAAATGCAAGGGTTTGGTCTTTGGGAAGCCACTGTTCCTTCATCTTCTTCTTTCTTTGCCTTTTTGAGAATTTAATTCTCATTTTCAGAGCTTAGTTCTCTGCCCATTGCAATTCCAGAGTTAAACTCTGTCAGAAAAAGAAACCCTTTTAAGTAACGATCTTGAACATCAGAGAAACCCATTTCTTAAAAAAAATTCTTGATTTTAAATCCACCATAAGAGCTTTGTTCTCTTCTGAAACCCATCTCTTAGAGATCCAAAGACATGATCTTTGAGTAGTAAACCTCAATGTCTTGGGCATCCCTCCTCTGACCTTTAAGGATTCAAGGCATTTTTATTTTTCTTTTCCTCATCATGGGGGTTTCTGGAATTTAATTCCATCGCATAAAAAGGAATTTAATTCCTCATCATAGAGCTTTGCTCTGAAGATCAAGAGGGCCCCTCGGGAATTTCATTCCCTGGTGTTCTTGAGCATATTTTCATAGGGTTTTTCCTTACTTGCATAAATTCAAATTTGTTGGGTATTTTAACAAAACTTGTTTTCTCTATAAGGATGTCAAGAGTTGTTTTAAACTCCCGTGTCCATTTAATGAGAATCTTTTTTGATTCTCACAATGATTGTCCTGTCTCATCATTGGTGAGCCGCCATATTGATTTTGTGGGGTCCATTAGTTTTGCAATCAGTGGTCCCATGGAATAAACTTTCTGTTGTTTCCCTCTATTATTATATGTATATATACATACCTATATATATATATAGGTTTCATTAACAGCTTTTCCTTCCCCTTTTTCAGGAACAATGGCTTCTCTTCCCTACTTTCCTTTTACTCGCTCAGACGCCGCTTTTCCGCAATCGCCGTCGGATGAGGAGGCTATGGCAATGATCAGGGCCCATGACAGGGACTGTACTAGTTTGCTCCTATGGGGAGTTTGGTATGGGCACATCATCCAGGGCCGCCACAGCTTTACTTGTGAGATACCAATAGAGCCTCTCCGCCCAATATCGCTGATGGAGCATCCGCAGTCTGCTTATGCGGTGGAGGTGGCTAACTGAACTCCTATAGGCCGGCTTGAGCCATCAACGACCGGGATATCCAACCTGCCCTTGCCGGCTATAGATATCTTGGGGCGTCGCATCGGTCAAGGTGAAGCCCAACCCTGGGGACAAGTTTATAAGGTAAGGTTTACCCCTCGCCACCCAATCGGCTATCTTCCTTGGGATCGATATGTTCTCTCCGCCCACCGTGCACGGCTGCAGAAGGTTAGGTTATATTAAGCCGTGTACGCGTCTTTTTTTCATTACCTGGCTCCTCACGTCTGGTGGGTTAAAGCTTTTCTGAACCAATGGAATCTTCCTACCAATACCTTCTTGCTAGGGGATCGTGAGGTCTCGATTTCACTGGAAGAGTTCCGCGAGATCTCCGGATTGCCGATCAGGGGAGAGCATTATGAAGAGTTGCAGTCTATCGATGAGTATGTATTCACGACCGTGTCTGCTACGCTTGACGACTTGACAACTGAAAATGTTGTCCGTCATAAGTACCCCAGTCTAATCAAGACTCTGGGTATTTTTGAGAAGCTGTTCGCAGAATCGGAAGGACAGGGCGTCACCTTCAAGAGTTTCATCGCCTATTTTCTCCGTGAAGATGTTTTATCAAAGGAGGCCCCGAAATTTGCAAGAATTACTGACCCTTTTGGGTTTGGGTTGAATAAGTTGCCGGCCAAAGAAGAGGACTTGCTGAAGTTTTACATTCCGGCCTCGTCGGTCGTGCCATTCGATGCAATTGCGGCCCCTGGCATGAACGAAGAGACCTTCTTCATCAGCTTCATCAGTATTTGGCTCAGTTGGTTTGCCATGCCGACGCATCGACGCTTCATGAAGGCTTCCGTCTTCTACCCCGCCCATCACGTAGCCGAAAGGGCGCGTTTGGCCGTTGGCATCGCGGGACTGTCGCATCTTTATCATGGATTAAGGGTTGCGGCCAACACTTCAACCCCAGGTACAGACATCGTGAATTCCTCCCTCCACTGCTTCACGTCATGGATCGAGATGCATGTATTGGGAGCGTTCGCAGCGCATCGGAGGCCAGATTTCTATGATTCCTACACCTTCCTATGGGTTATAAGGTTGGTGGATGTTTCTGCTCCTGATCCGAACCATCCAGGAGCCCTCCGTGTACTGGTTAATCCCTACTCCAACGAGGGCGGGATTGTTTTTAGCGACCGAGTCCTCTCTGCTCCCGCGGGGCCTATCCAGAAGCTGTTTGATTTGTCGAAAGGTGGAGCGTCGTCTTTAAAGCCTAAAGAGATCATGCACCTGTACTCGATTAGGCCGGGCTACTTGGTGTTCCGGCAGAATAACGCGGCCCTTTTTATGCGGTACAATCCGCATCGCTTCGCCCAGAAATTGGGCTATAATCAGGGTGTCCCCTTCGAGGCGTTCTTGGTTGAACCTACTCCGTCTCTGGAAGTCACGCGTGACGTCACCCATCACTTTATGCGGCTGAACACCGGCACCCATTTCGTGATCCCCGAGGCTGACTATATTCCAAAGTGTGTGGGGTCTTTCATAGGTTGGTATCGTCATCGAGTCGGTCCCGTCATCGTTGAGGAAAGGCGGGTACTCTTTGAGTGTCGATCGTCAGCTCCAGCCCAATCCACTGGTATTCCATTGCGGCCGCGGAAAGTGGTTCACCCTCCATTGAGGGATAGCGGCATGGTTCTTATCCCGAAAGCCGCAGAAACAGAATTGGCTCCTCACACTGCTGGGATGTCGGTGCATACTAGAGCTCAAGCAAAGGCTTTCGATGAAGCGCTAGTGACAGTACCATCAGTGGCAGTGTTATCCGGGTTGGTATCGCCAAAAGGGGATACCCGAAGCGAGGTTGGCCAACTTCGCGCCAAAGCGCTGAGGGGAAGGAAGCGGTCCTCTTCCAGTGTTAGCTCCATCTCGAAAAGGAGGAAGAAATCAGTTGCTGGCCTACTTGACCTCTTGCTGGAATCTGAGCCTATTGTTCAAGACAAACCCATCTCCATGCAAGAGCCGGATGATGGTCTTATTTACCCTGGCTCATCCGCTGAAGAAGCCGCGCAATTAGCTGAAGCTTTAAGGCGCTCGCAGGATGAGACCGAAAATGTGCGCATCCCGAAAAAGCCTTACCCCCTGGTTGTCTTCTACGAATATCCCCCTTCACTACGAAGAGTACATATGGGTCCTCTGCGAAGGGAAGATGAAAGAGCCTTCAAGCAACCCATCTCGACTGCTTCTAAAGATGAGCTAGCACTGAAGACCGGTGGGCATGAATCTGCATTTGAAGCCCGGCGAGCACATTTCCTCAGGAAGGAACAACGACTTGGAAAAGCCATACTAGAAGCATCATGTCACATCGGTATGTGTGCTTTCCGTATTTTCCTTTTGGCAAATAATTTGTATCGCTTTTATATCTCCTTATCTTTGCGAAAACTTTGCAGGGACTTCAACAACGAAAGAGGATCTGAGCCCAGGTCATGCCATGACCGCAGATTCTATAGATGTCTTCCGTGACGCATCGGCAGGTGCAGAAGGGATTACTACTGCCGCCCTTCCTATTGCGGAGCCTCCTGTGGTGGCTCTTGTTCCTTCGGTGTCCATTCCTCGAGCGAAGGTGACCCCATTCGCCGCGGATGCTATGGATTTCTCTAGTGATGCACCGATGGGTGTAGAAGAGATTGTCGAACTGTTGGTTCTATCTTGGAGCTCCCGGTGATGATGACCTCCACTTCTTCAGCGTCTGTATTTTCCACAGAGACGACTTTTCCGGTCGTAGACCTAATGGATCTTTCCGGTAGCGTCTTGAAGATTGTAGGAAGGACCGCTAAGGCCACTATTCCTTCCTTGGAGCCTGAAGTGGTGGCCGTTGCTCCGCAACTGGAAGCTGCTACACCAGCAAATATCCCGGTGATGTGCCTGAGGGTACGGAGGAGGCTGCCGAAGCTGCTATCCCTCCGATTCAAGGCGAGCGGAGCGTCGAAGGTAATCTCTTACATTTTATTTTAATGATCCCCTCATTATCTGAACTCTTCTTTCCTTCAGAACTGCGGGAATTGGCGGCTTCTATAGTGAACCTATATCCCACGAAGTCCTTCCAGCGCCTACTTGATATGACTACCCTACAGGCGATATCCCCGCAAAGTATCGTCCTTTCTTCCGGGCAAGGTTAGTGTTTTTTGGCCCCTTTTGCATTATTATCACTTTTTTACAACGATGCTAATATGCCCTCTGCAGTTCTGGAAGCTGATGATGAAGTGGAGATCCTTGATGGGCCTGGGGATCTTTTAAACCCCCCTTGCATCACCCTTGGCATTGTTTTGTTTATTCCATGTTTACCAGTCTCGCTGACTATTCATAAATTTTGCCAGCTTTGCCAGCTATGGCTCCGTTAGAGTCCTGAATCTCTATGCCACCGGGCCCATATGCCCGAAGTACGTCTGAAAGGATGGCGAGATAAAGCATTCACTCCTTGTCGGCCCTTATTGAAGATCTTCGTGCTGGTAGTTCTGTTACGGCCGAAGAATTTGCTACCGAAGCCAATACTTCTTTACCTTTCCTTGCCACTTATCATGATGAAACATTGGTGCATGTTTGGGTTGAGTATTTTCACCGAGTGGAGGCTTGCTTATGTTGGATATGTATGCTCTAGAGGCCATTATTGTATATGTATACATATGGATGCTTGGACATATATATGTACAGGACAGTCTTGCTCGATATGATAGTATGCTATTTGGTTTGACTTTATCTTAACATGTGTATGTTTTACTTGCTATTATATATCTTTTATACATGTTGATAAAGCCCGTAGGATCAATGCTAGACTACCTGCGTTGTGATGGCGATCATACTTGTGGGAGCTGGGTAGTCGGTACGCACATCCTTAAATGGTCCCTAGTCGTGGGAGTATCGAGACTGGGCATCGATATTCCAGAGTAGACCGGTGTATACGTTTCTAGACCCCGACGAGGGGCGATGGTTTGGTCCCGCAACCATTGGTCTTTAGACCTAAGATCGTATACAGGTGCTCACTGGGGGTGAGTACACCGGACGGACTCGCCGAGAACTTCCAGATGGTACTATACCTATCGTCAGGTGGAAGTTCTCCGGTGACATGAGTACAGGTTAGTCTTTAGACCTGAGATCAGCATTTGTCTCGTGTGGGTTCCCACTGTGCTTTGATCACTACCCTACCACAGCTCTACTGAGTCATGCAAACAGGTTTTGGTTGGGTACAATCCCGAGCCATATGGAGGCAGTGAGCGATTATCGGGGATTCGTCTCTCCCGGTATAGGGAATTGATATCGCACAGTGTTCGATTGTTCAGGACCATAAGACCTTAGCCAAGGCAGTTGGGATTTACTGATAGGTTGGTCAGTAGTTTCCCGGATTGGTCCTGAGCCGCAACAGCACGAATTACCGGGTTATCAGGGTCTGACATTTACCACCCCTAGACCCGGTATGCGATACTCTTAGACGAAGAGACCGGACTATATGGAGATTGTCACAGATAGGCTCAGTAGGGATCCGTATGAGTTTGCTCATCGGCCTTCCTTTTCGACAGGTACCCGGGTAGCCGTTACGTACAGCTAGTGCCGCTGACGTGCTTATGGTTATGGATTTATCCAGTAACTCACTGTCGGCGTACTGTCGAGTCTTTAGAGTCCCACACAGAGGGTTTTCCTGGTTCAGGCGAAATGATGTAGTAGCCGTATTGGGTCCGTGCAGGGTCTCGATCGATTGATGTACTTTGTACTCAGACTTTCGATCGGACAGTTGGTAATACTGGCCGGATTATTAAATCGGGTATTGATTTAATAGTTTACATATATGTATTTCGATATGTATATTCTAGTATTACATTCTTCGTGTTATTCTATCTCTTTAAGCATTCATGTTTTTATCCGAATGCAGGTATGTATGTACAGCAGACTGTTATCCGTATTTATTACAGATTACCTTCTAGAAGGTGGCCACCTCATTATAATTTTTCCATTTATTTGATAAATGGAAAAATGAGGTGTAAAGTGTGAGGTATGGGAGGAATGGAGATAACCATGCTTCAATATTTAACAAATGAATTTTTAATTCATTTGGAGTTACTATTGAAGTATGGTTGTTGATTGTTTATTCAAGAAATTCATACACAAAACCCTTGTGTGGATTTTCTCTCTCATGGATGATTCATTATTTTCTTGAGCTCATATTTCTCTTCATCTCCTCCCTCCTCTTAAGTTTTCTCCACCATCATCATCTTCCTCTTCACTACCATTCTCATGAGTTGAGAAACAAGTGAAGAGTCAAGAAAGAGATAGAAAACACTTAGATCTTTACACTATATCCTAGACTACTTGGTTTAGCAACCCAAGTTCTCTAGTTGCTCCACTTGACATATTTTGAGGAGCTAGAGTCATGGATCATATCCCTCGGGTGGATCATCTACGACAAAAGAAGGCCGGAAAACAAGCTCGATCCCGGAGGACCAATGGAGCCAGAAATGGAGATCAAGCATGTTCAAGGTGGCCACTAGAAGCACATGATGAGGAAAGAAGACCAAAGGACTTTGATCGTTTGGTGAGACTTCTTTCATAGTAGATAGCACCACTTTAGTTTTGCTAGCTAGGTTTATGGCAAGATCCAGGTTAAAAGTTATTCTAGTGCCATGTTCTAATCGTTAGAAAAAAATTTGTTCCGCATTTGGTCACGGTAGTTGGCCGGGGCACTAGCGTAACCTTTCATGGTATCAGAGCCAGCCCATAAACCCTACACTAGCAAGTTTAAACAATGTTAAAATAACGAAACCGAAACAACTCCGTAACAATGAAACCAAACTGCAGTTTCTGTCGAATTTTTAAAGGCTTCAAAAAAAATTTAGCAAGTGCAGAGTGTTTTTTACACTGTGAGATAAACACTGACCAAAAGCGACACGATACCCACCTTTTTGGGCCGGCCACAACCATCAAAAAACTAAGCTCACCAGTTTTATTAAGGGGGATTGCGTCGTATTTTGGCCAGTGTTCTTGTCTCTTGAAGTTTGGGATTCAGGTGTTGCTAGTTTTTGCCCAAGTTTGATTTTCTGTTGTTTTTCAGTTCGGGGTAATTTGGAGTGTTTCGAAATCGTTATATTTGATATTGTTTAATAGTTTACAGTACATTCACTTTTATCTGCGACTGTGAATGTCATTCAATCGGTATAACTCGTCTGATTGCTATATGTTCTTTTAGACGGGTTTGCGAACATGACATCCGCGTTGATGTTTTGTGCTTGTGATGTGATTGTGGTTGGATAGTCATGGTGGATAGCATGTGGTGCAATGTTAGTGGTATAGTTTAAGATTCATTTGTATATTCATATTGCGGGGCGAGCGTCCGACATGTGGACTTTCGTCTTTGCCAGGTTGTATATTATTTTGGGGCATGACCGGGTTGAGGTCGATGTCACCATTTGTACATATTATTTTCTTTTTCTGTACTAGGATTACCCCGTGGTGGAATGCATGAATAGCCAGGTTCTAGAAGGTAACAAGCCCGCATCTCATGGCGTTGAGACGGAGGGGGCTTCATTCTAGAATTGCCAGGCTATTCGCCGCACTCGTAGGGAGTATAGGATGACCCACGGAGGGGCGCCCAAGTTACCGGATTCCGTGAAGTGCTCGGTGGCCCATTCACTTTGTTGAAGGGGGTTGCTCCGCGCTCGTAGGGGTCCAGGTTTTCATTGCACAAGCTATCCACACGACTGAGAACGTCAGGTTTTATTTGTGGCTTAAATGAAAGCCGGGGCTCCAAGATTATCCACCATTATGTATTGGTGGTTGTGATTCTGTGATGTTGCTTATTATCATGCCTGGGATGAATGTTATATATACTTATATATATACTAGTAGATGTTGTATATGTTTTGCACCCGCGCTAGTCCAGCCCCCGCTCTTTCGTTAGTTAAGTAACCTAACGGGTGATGATGGGGCCCCGTGGTGAATGCAGATGGCATATACGTACATCGTATTTTCGTTCTTTTCTGGTGTGATAGGATTAAACTGATGGGACCGCATTAATTTTGATTAATGCAAGATAATAAACCTAAAAGATGTTGTTGGAACAAATTTCGAAAAACTACAGTTATATTCTTTCGCTTTGCATAGTGGTATTCGGTCATGAATATCTAGCACCTCATTCTGTGAGGAAAGAGCCGAGATCCATTCGCAGGGAGTGACCTCTTGAGCTAAAGTCTGTACTATTGATTACTCGGTTTTTCTTCAAAACCAGAAATTTTCAAAAGGCGGAGCTTAAACCACTCCTTTTTCAAAACTGCTCAGGTTCCTCCAACGATATCAAGTTCATTACGTTAACGGGTTTTTTGCCAAAAACCCAGCCATAGCCCTGCATCATTTCGGATTGGTATTACTTAGTATTCGTGCTACGTATTTCGTGCTCAGCCGAGGCGTAGGTTCGGTAGCTATGTAATATTTTTCTGTAGCACATAATGCGATTGGTTATGACAGTCGTGCGGTCATTTTGGCTCAGTCAAGGACTCGTATGGGTGGGTCTAATGCAATTAAGATAATAACGGGTTGAACTTGACTAGGATCCTTTAATATGTGGGCTCAGTCAAGGTCACTTGGGTCCTAGGGGCAAAAGCCACATCGGGAGTTTCAAACATACAGGAAACTTGCAGATTTAGCATACCTTCTGGAGTGTGGTAACTAGAGTGGATTCCATCTAGTGCATCACACAATGATGGTTGGATCTCGATTCCACTGATGAGTAGGATTACTCTCGGGAGATTATCACACTTAACAATCAATACTATGAACCAAGTAGGTGTCTAGAAAGGTGTTAGCGGGACTACGCCTCCAGGGAAAAGAGATTATGTAATTAAGGAACTTCGCGAAAGAGTTGGAAAACCTCTCTCGAAGTACCAACGCTAGACTGGCTGAAAGGTTAAGCAAACTAGTTCTTCTTTTAAGGTTTGAAGAAGAAATTGAGGAAACGGTAGGAACCATCCTGGTTAGATAAATTAATATCCAATCTAATCTTGCAAGAGAACACACTGAGTGTTTCTTTTCTCTCTCTCTCCAGGTAGCAACCATTTCACGCCCTAATCAAGATAATAAAATGTATCACTTGACCGATCTGATTCTTATTCGGGGCTGGGGAACGTCGGTTCGGCTCTAAACTATGACAGCAGTCATGAGTATAAGCAAGGGGAAGAGGAAAGCATGAATTCCTTGATGACCTCATCGAAGAAGAAGCATACTATTGCATCTCCTTCAGGTGTTCTTGTAGTTGAGAACTTCTTTTCGATCAGTCCTATCTCCTGGATACTAGATACCGGATCAGGATCTCATATCTGTAATTTATTGCAGAGACTGAGAAAAAGTAGGATGGTTGGACCTGGTGATATGTCCCTCAGAGTAGGGAACGGAGCACATGTTAATGCTGCAGCCGTCGGTGAATATCACCTAGTATTGCCAAATAGCAATACTATGATTTTGAACAATTGCTACTATGTATCTTCCATGGTTTGCAATATCATATCAGTTTCTTTACTTGATAAAGATGGATATAACTTTGTTCTTGATAGAAATATCATGAGCATCTACCTTGATAAGGTATTGGTTGCAGAAGCTACACTGTGTAATGGTATCTATGTTCTAAATCAGAACACAGTTCTTAATGTACAAAACACACGCAAGAGGAAGAGTTCAGATACGAACGAATCCTACTTGTGGTGTTGTAGACTTGGTCATATCGGAGAGAAAAGACTAAGTAAGTTGCATAAAGATGGACTTTTGAACACGTTCGAATTTTCACCTTATGAAACTTGTCAGTCTTGTCTCAAGGGAAAAATGACCAAATCTCCGTTCACCGGACACGGAGAAAGAGAAGAAGAGCTCTTGGGACTCATACACAGTGATGTATGTAGTCCAATGTCTATACATGCAAGTGGTGGGTTCTCGTACTTCATCACATTCATTGACGATCTCTTTAGGTTTGGTTATGTGTATCTTATGAAACACAAATCTGAAGCTTTTGAGAAATTTAAAGAATTCCGAAACAAAGTAAAGAACCAGACTGGCAAAAGTATCAAGATCCTCCGATCTGATAGAGGAGGGGAGTACTTAAGCACGGAATTCCTAGAATACCTAAAAGAGAATGGAATTCTCTCTCTGCTTACTCCTCCGTATACACTACAGCACAACGGTGTATCGGAGCGGAGGAATCATACCCTTTTGGACATGGTTCGCTCCATGATGAGTAACGCTGAGTTGCCTCTTTCATTTTGGGGACATGGGCTTTTGACAGCGGCATATCTATTGAATGATGTACCGTCCAAATCTGTGCCTAAGACTCCATATGAAATATGGAGTGGAAAAAGACCGTATCTTAAATGTATTAAGATATGGGGTTGTCCGGCCTATGTAAAAGTACAAAATCCGAACAAATTGCAGGCACGTTCGGTTTTATGCAAGTTTGTGGGATATCCTAAAAATTCAATAGGATATCTGTTCTACCGCACCGAGGAATATAAGGTGTTTGTATCTGCCACGCCACCTTTTTAGGGTGGCAATTTTTTGCAAAAGAAACAAGTGGGAGTTCGGTAGAACTGGAAGAAATTCACGAACCACAGACTCAAACTGAAGAATTGGTGGAACCTCGAGCTTCAATAACCCCAGACGAACCTCAACCACTCAGCGGATCTGGTAGGATATCTCATCCGCCCGAGAGATACTACGGTTTTCTCATAGACGGGGATCGAGAGGTTTACATCTTGGAAGAAGATGATCATACTAGTTACAGGCAGGCCATTATCAGTAGGGACTCTGATAAATGGATAGATGCTATGCGATCCGAAATGGAGTCTATGTACACCAATAAAGTGCAGACCTTGGATATTGCTCCACCTGGGGTAAAACCCGTTGGATGCAAATGGATGTACAAAAGGAAATTTGGTGTAGATGGGCAGGTAGAAACCTATAAGGCTAGACTCGTTGCAAAAGGTTTTCTTCAAAGACCAGGTGTGGACTATGACGAAACCTTTTCTCCAGTGGCTATGCTTAAATCCATTCGGATCCTACTTGCCATTGCTGCCTTCCATGACTATGAGATCTGGAAGATGAACGTAAAAACGCCTTTTCTAAACGGAAGTTTAGAAGAGTGCGTTTATATGGATCAGCTGGAAGGTTTTGTAGATAGTGGGAGCAGCGGAAAGGTGTGCAAGTTGCTTAAATCCATTTATGTATTAAAGTAGGCATCGCGGAACTGGAACATCTGTTTTGATGAAGCGGTCAAGGAATTTGACTTCATCAAGAACGAGGATGAGCCTTGTATTTATAAAAAGATTGTAGGACGAACTGTCGTGTTCCTAGTCTTGTACGTAGACGACATTATTTTGATAGGAAATGACATTCCTATGCTACAATCGGTCAAGTTATTCTTATCACAAAGGTTCTCCATGAAGGACCTAGGAGATGCCTCGTACATTCTGGGGATTAAAATCTACAGAGATAGGTCCAAGAGATTACTGGGACTTTCACAGTCCAGGTACATAGAGACCGTACTAAAGAGATTTAGTATGGAAGATTCCAAGCGCGGTAACATACCCGCATTGCACGGAATCACCCTCTCCAAGGAGATGTCTCCCAAGACAGACGAGGAGAGGGTTTGCATGAGCACTATACCCTACACTTCGGCGGTAGGATCTATAATGTATGCGATACTATGTACAAGGCCAGATGTAGCTTATGCGCTAAGCGTGGTGAGCCGGTATCAGTCGAACCCAGGTGAGGACCACTGGACAGCAGTAAAGAACATTCTCAAATACCTGAGAAGGACAAACGAGATGTTCTTGGTTTACGGTAATGGAGACCTAAAGGTCGAGTCCTTTACCGATTTAAGCTTCCAGAGTGACAAGGATGACAGCAAGTCTGTCTCGGGTTTTGTATTTACCATCAACGGAGGGGCGGTGTGTTGGAAGAGCTCCAAACAGGATACCGTTGCAAACTCGACGATGGAGGCTGAATACATTACTGCAAGCGATGCCGCAAAAGAGGCGGTCTGGATGAAGAAGTTCATTAATGAACTTCAGGTAGTTCTGTTCATATCAGAATTTTGCATTATTATATCGCCCATTCTTAATCACATTACATATAAATAGGTGCTTTTGATCCATGTCTGCTAAATAGTTGCAGGTTACAGGTTCTCAGATTGTTACAGTGAAATTCATGAAAAGTCGCTACAAATGTGAGACTACGACCAACAATAGATGAATCCGTATGATGCCGCTTACCAGTTCAAGGAACAAATGAAAATCATTAGACAGTTCAATGCACAAAGCACAAGGGCGGCACAAGATTCAAGACTTCAACGCGAACCTCAAGGAAAAAGTCAACATCATTCTGCACTGTTGGAAATATGGAAGAAAATAGAAGAGATTATGAGAATCCAAGTGAAGAAAACAGAAGGTAAAAGAAACATGAAGCAACCCTGAAGAGATGGGCCCAAGAACCCACCAATTGGACGCGGAACCGCGGCCAAACAGGCTATTCTGCCGCGGAACCGCGGCCGTGTGGTGCACGTGTCGGTGGAGATGTCGGTGCTTTGACCCGGCTTTCTTAGGTTAGTTTTGTAAATTCATGTGTGGATCAGAATGTAACCTAGGGTTTTTCCTATCTATAAATAGGAGGGTGAAAGCCAAATTAGGCATGCCTCTCTTTAGTTTTTATGCCTCTTTTTAATTCTTAGATCTAAATTTTAATTCCAATCGTAATGCATTGTTGAGAGGTCATCGATAAAGTAAGTTTTATTTTTTATCTCACATTCTTTTTATCTGAATTTTAATTCCTGCAATTTTTTATCTGTTCTTTTATTATCTGCAATTTAGTTCATCTATTAAAATAAAAAAATGAATTTTATTGTTATCTTCCTAATGAGTGAGTAATTCCCCACTTGTTAGGGATAGGAGAGGGAAGGTTTAAGAGAAGGAAATCTCTCTCACTCCTTTCTTTACCTAAATAATTTTAATTAAGGACTCTCTTTAAATTAACCATAATCCGCTCACTACAGCACCCTATCCTACAAGATAGCGGTGATTCCCTAGTTAGACCGGTTGTGGTTGAATTAACCGGAGGTTAGGGCTAAGAGCCAAGAACGGACGGACAAGGACCAAAAGGAAGAAACTAAGTTTCTGCCTAGTCGTGCTAATCCCCGTTGTTGACTATTACCCTAACACCTATATTCTTAACTAGGGCATTGAAAGAAGTGAGAAGAATCCCTATTTCGAACTAACCTAATCCTAACCCTAGCAAGCATTTATATCAATTTATTCTCATTCTAAGATCTTAAAACAAAACCTACCAAAGTTAGGACTTAACTCGTTAGAACTTAAAAAAAGGACACAATTTCCCTGTGGATCGACTCGTACTCAACCGGCTAGCTACCAAGCGACACCGTCTTGATTGCGGTAATTTTAAATTTAAGGGATACGCAAATAGCACATCAATCAAATGGCGCTGTTGCCGGGGAGACGGTAGTTTATTTCTTTTATAATTTCGGGTTAATTAAAAATATATATAAAATAAAAAAATAAAAAATAAAAAAATCATCATGTTATTTTTTATTGGTTTTTGTGCGAATTGTGCAGGAAAGGAAGACAGACTGATTCAGATCTGGAGCAAGCTCAGTGAACAAATCCAGAAACAGAGGATCTGAACAGACAGAGGAGAACCAAATCAGCACAGAGAAAATTTTTGAAGATCTGAACCTACTGATCCACCGCGGAACCGCGGCAGAAGTAGGCATTTGACCGCGGAACCGCGGTCAAAAGGTGACGTCAGCAACTGAAAATCTCTGTAAGTATCTTTTTTTCTTCTCTTCCACACCCTAAGCTCCACTGAAAAAAAATTCCTGCAAGTTTCTTTGCACAGAATCTTTCCCCTATCCAATAAATCATTTTATGCAGGATTCTTTGCGCGGCAAATAAAATGAAAAAATTTTGGCAAGTGTTTTAGATTTTGGTGTGTTACTGCTTTGCATATTTAAAACGGAATCTAAGAGGCTATAACACCAATTAAGATTGGGTGGGGATTTCATTACCCTTCCTAAGACCCCAGAAATCACTAAAAAGCATATGCATCACCCTTGAGTTAATTAAAAATATCTAGACTCGGCCAATTAAGAACTGTCGCGCTCATTAGGACAGAGAAAGATTGTGGGAATTCAGTCGTTTATCTAAACCTGACTTTGTGGTGCCTAGGCTAGACAAGTGAGAAAGGTAACATTAAAAGGCCCGTCTCGCGGTGATTCGTGAGCGGAACCCTCCTTTCTTCATTTGTGCTTACCTGGCCACAATTGGCGGTGAAGAGGCGATTTGAGAGATATTTCACAACTTGTCGCTTTGGAACAGTTAGGAGCAGTCTAGTTGACTTAGGAGACCCTAGCTCTAGGTTTGATTGTGCATGTTTAAACTGTGGTTGTTTGAAATTGTGCCCTAGTTCCGTACAAATTTTTGCAAAACTTTTTACAAAATAAAAAAAATAAAAAAATAAAAAAACAACAAAACAAAATTTTTATAAAAACTTACTCTTTGTCGCTAAAATCCCATTTCACCCACCTTTCATCCACGTTTCCCCATTGACGTTTTCTTACCTTCACATTCTACGTTTTGACTACACTAAATTCGTTTAGTGTATGTCCGGTTGGACTCGGGACACTAGTGCCCATTTAGTCCGTGTTTTGTTAGTCGCTACCGACGACGCGATCAACTCCGAAGTCGAAACTCCCTCCACACCTTTTTCATCCTTACCTTTGCCGGCCAACTCCAACGTTAACCGGAATTCGGTCCATTCGCCCTCATCTTCACATTCATCATCTTCTAAAGAGATGTCAGGATTCAATCCTTTACCTACCTTGGGACTGATTCCACCTCAACTGGGTGCGAATAACCCGCAACAACCTTCTGTTGAAGCGCCACAGCGAATCGTGCTCTAGGATCGTTTCTATCCTACCCGCTCCGCACTTCCTATTGTCTTTCACTCCCGCCGGCAAATGAGGATAATTTCGAAATTAATCCCCACTTCATCAACATGTTGCCTAAATTTCACGGACTGGAATCCGAAGATGCCTATATCTTCATCAACAAATTCCAGAACGTCTGTGCAATGATGAAGACAACCCAACTGTCCGATGATGCTATAAGGCTACGAGTCATTCCTTTCACATTGTGTGACCTATCTGAAAAGTGGTTGTATAGTACTGAATCACATTCTATAAATAGTTGGGAAGAGTTTGTTAAAGCGTTTCTTAAAAAGTTTTACCCAAATCACAAGACCGCAAGAATACGTAATGAAATTAACCAATTTTCCTAGCTTCCTTCCGAACCTTTTTGGAAGTGTTTCGAACGATACAAAGACCTTCTTGTTCAGTGCCCTCATCACGGTATTGAGAGATGGCAACTTTTCCAGACCTTATACGAAGGACTGAACCCAGCAACTAAGCAGTTGCTGGAGACCATTTGTCAAGGCCACTTCTTATCCAAATCTGACGAGGAAGCTTGGCAATTTCTCGACGATCTTGCTGAACAAACGCTTCAGTGGGAAAGCACTAGACCGACCACTTCATCCACTTCGTCTACTTCTTCCGGTCCATCTATGGCAGGCGTTCATCAACTTGATATGTCAATTGCAATGAAAGCCGAAATGGTAGCAATTACAAGAAAACTAGAAGCAATTGAGAGCAAATTCTCATCGCCTTCTCCTGCCCCTGCTCTTCCCCCTCACACTATATGCGCTTGTTGCTCGGATCCATCCCATTTGACCGAAGAGTGTCCTTACAACACACTTGCTCAAGGACAGGATCAAGTCAATGCTGCCTTTCAGCAGAGACAAAGAAATGATCCATACTCTTCAACTTACAATCTTGGTTGGAGGAAACACCCTAATTTCGCCTGGAATCAAAATCAACAACAATTCCAAGGAAACAAGAACTTCCAGAGGCCTCCTCCTCAACAAACTCAATATCTGCAACCTTTCCAACCCCAACCTTACCAAAATCAAACGAACAATTTTGCACCCAACAACTCTTTTCCTCAAAACAATTTTGTTCTGCCAAATAACGATAAGGTTTCTTCGCTAGAACGAAGTCTGGAGTCGTTTTTAAAACAATCAACTCAATCCTCAGCAACATCCAGTCTTCCATTCAGTCTTTGGTGCTACACACTGCATCACATGGGCAAAGCATCAAAACCATTGAAGCCCAGATTGCACAACTGAATGCGGCTTTAAGCGAGCGAGAGAAGCGGAAGCTTCCATCTCAACCACTGCCAAATCCTGGTCACCCACAAAATGCACATGTTGCTCTTGAACAACAAAACCATAATGTGAGTGCCGTGACTACATTGAGATCTGGAAGGATGTTGCACAACAACGTTGGCACTGATGATGACACCCCGGACGCCGCTTCTTCTTCTTCTTCTTCGTCTTTAGAGCATGTTCTCCATTCTTCACAAAGCTCTACTTCTTTTGCTGCTCCGAACGGACCCACATCTCACTCCACGAAAACACCAGCACTGAGATCCGTTCCAACTCCGCAATCTCCTCCACAAACATTGGACTCAACCAATTTTCAAAATGTTCCATTTCCAAACAGGTTGAGATCCAATAAACAAAATCCATAAATGGAGAAGATTGTGGAGTTATTTAAACAGGTTAGCATTAACATTCCCCTCTTGGATGCAATCCAACAAGTCCCTTCTTACGCAAAAATCTTGAAGGACTTGTGCACCAAGAAGAGAAAATCTCAGATACCCAAGAAAGTTTTCTTAGCTAGTGCAGTGAGTGATGCTCTTACCCAACATTTACCTCAAAAACAAAAGGACCCTAGCTGTCCTACAATTTCAATAACTATTGGGGATAAGAACATCAACCGCGCACTTTTGGATCTTGGTGCCAGTGTTAACCTGCTTCCATATTCTGTATATGAGCAACTAGGCGTTGGAGAGTTGAAACCCACACACTGTACTCTCCAAATGGCCGACAGATCTATCACCCACCCAAGGGGTGAGTTAGAGGATGTGTTAATAAAGGTTGGGGACTTCATATTCCCCGTTGATTTCATTGTTTTGGACACACAGCCTGTATCTAACCCCCGGAATCAAATTTCGGTGATACTCGGTCGTCCATTCCTTGCAACTTCTAATGTGGTGATCAATTGTCGAAATGGTTCGATGAACCTATCTTTTGGAAACATGACAATTGAACTCAACATTTTAAGTTGGGGAATCAACCCTCCGAACCTAATGCTAATATACTTGATGTTTTCTCGATCCAAGAGATCACCCAGGAGGACTGTGAGCTCGAGAAATTTCTGTTCGATCACAGCAATTTTGACGCCACTAGTGCGTTCCTCCTTGAATCTGATACTGCTTTCACGCCCGATAATGACTACGAGTGTTTCACTTTCTCGAACAATCTTGAACAATCACTACCCGAGTTTGAATCCTTTGAATTTTCGGATGAGTTAGCTGAACCATCCGACTCGGTTGCTTACACTCGTTCTGAACCTCTGTTGGAATCCTTTGAGTTTGAGACAATTTCACCGATTTTACCTTCAATTGTTTTACCTCCATCACTCGAACTCAAGCTATTTCCGTCTCACCTTAAATACGCTTACTTAGGTGAGAATGAGACCCTTCCTATTATCATCTCGGCTTCTCTATCCCCAGAGCAAGAGAAAGCCCTTTTGACGGTCTTGCAAAGCAATCGGCAAGCTTTTGGCTGGACTATGGCGGACGTTAAGGGGATTGGTCCCCTAATAGTTGAACATCATATTCATATGATGGATGATGCCAAGCCAGCAAGGGATCCACAGAGACAACTCAACCCAGTCATGAAGGAGGCTGTTAAAAAGGAGATCGTAAAATATCTTGATAGTGGTATCATTTACCCTATCTCTGATAGCCAGTGGGTTAGCCCCATTCACGTTGTCCCAAAAAAATCGGGCATAACGGTCATAACTAATGAGGCGAATGAGTTAATACCTACTCGCACCCAAACTGGGTGGCGAGTATGCATCGATTATAGAAAACTCAACGCCGCGACACGGAAAGACCACTTTCCATTACCTTTCATTGACCAAATGCTAGAACAATTGGCTGGACATGAATACTATTGCTTTTTGGATGGCTACTACGGCTATAATCAAATTCCCATCGCCGAAAAAGACCAAGACAAGACCACATTCACTTGTCCTTTCGGCACGTTTTCTTACCGTCGTATGCCCTTTGGGTTATGCAATGCACCCGCTACCTTCCAGCGGTGTATGATAGGAATTTTTTCAGACATGGTGGAAAAATTCTTGGAGATCTTCATGGATGATTTCTCCATTTTCGGTGACTCTTTTGATAAGTGTTTGCTACATCTCGATGCAGTCCTTACCCGGTGTAAGGATAAGAACCATACTTTAAATTGGGAGAAGTGCCACTTCATGGTGCGTGAAGGTATTGTCTTAGGACATATCATCTCGCAAAATGGCATTGAGGTAGATAAAGCGAAGATTGAAGTCATTTCCAATCTCCCGCCTCCTAAATGCGTCCGAGACATTCGAGCCTTCCTTGGCCATGCCAGTTTCTATAGACGGTTCATCAAGGATTTTAGCAAGATTGCTAGACCCTTGACTCTTTTGTTGGCCAAGGACACCACATTTGATTTCGACTCGAGCTGTATGAAGGCGTTCGAGTCATTGAAAAACTCACTTACTTCTGCTCCCATTCTTTCGTCTCCTGACTAGACGCATCCATTTGAAATTATGTGCGATGCATCTGATTTTGCCATTGGTGCTGTCCTTGGACAGCACATCGATAAGATGCCGCATGTAATCTATTACGCTAGCCGAACCTTGAACGAGACCCAATTAAATTACACAACAACTGAGAAGGAATTCTTAGCTGTTGTGTTTGCATTAGAAAAGTTCAGGCCCTACTTAAACGGCTCTCCAGTCATCATATACACTGACCATTCAGCTCTTCGCCATCTTTTTGCGAAGAAGGACGCAAAATCTCGGCTGATCTGTTGGATCCTCTTACTCCAAGAGTTTGACCTTGTCATCAAAGACAAAAGAGGATGCGAAAACGTAGTCGCCGACCATCTTTCACGCCTCCCTTCTTCGCCGACGCTTCATTTTCCGATAAACGACGTTTTTCCGGATGAGCAGCTCTTGACAGATCATACGAACCTTGGTTCGCAGATATTGTGAACTATCTAGCCACCAGACTACTGCCAAATGAATGGTCAAAACAGGACAGACTATTATTCCTATCCCAGGTAAAACACTTTTACTGGGACGAACCTTATCTATTTAAGTACTGTCCCGACCAGATTATTCGTCGGTGTGTCCCCGACAATGAATTCAAGAGCGTGCTGTCATTTTTCCACGATCAAGCATGTGGTGGGCATTTTGGCCCGGCATTTTGGCCCTAGAAAGACAGCCAAAAAGATCTTGTAGTGTGGTTTCTACTGGCCACAACTCTTTAAAGACGCACATGATTACTGCAAGACGTGCTCCCGGTGCCAACACTTGGGCCGGATATCCAGGAGAAATGAAATGCCGCTCCAACCAATATTGGTTGTAGAAATTTTTAATGTTTGGGGTATTGATTTTATGGGGCCGTTTCCCAATTATTTTGGGAACTTGTATATTCTCCTCGCTGTTGATTATGTTTCTAAGTGGGTCGAGGCTGTGCCCAGCCGGACTAATGACAACAAGGTTGTCGTTAGATTCCTCAAAGAAAATATTTTCTTCCGGTTTGGGCACCCCCGAGCAATCATTAGTGACAATGGAACTCATTTCTGTAATAGGACTTTCGAGTTCTTAATGCGGAAATATTCCATTAATCATGGGCTATCAACGCCCTATCATCCCCAAACTTGTGGGCAAGCCGAGATTTCAAATCGGCAAATTAAACAGATTTTGGAGAAAACGGATTCCAAAAACCGTAAGGATTGGTCTTTAAAACTTACTGATGCCCTTTGGGCATTTCGAACTGTGTATAAAACTGATCTTGGCATGTCTCCTTATCGGCTTGTTTACGGAAAGGCTTGCCACCTTCCAGTGGAAATAGAGTATCGTACATTTTGGGCGATAAAAGGGCTGAATCTTTCTATCGAAGATGCGGGCAGCCATAGAAAGCTGCAGTTAAATGAATTAAACGAGTTTCGGGATGAAGATTACGAGAACGCGGTTGTCGTAAAAAATCGAACAAAGGTGTTTCACGATAAACACCTTATGCGCAAAACATTCAAACCTGGTCAACAGGTTTTACTTTACGACACCCGGCTATATTTCCATCCCGGCAAGCTTAGATCTCGATGGAAATGGCCATTTTTGGTACGCACTGTATATCCGCACGGTGCGGTCGATTTAGAAAATCATGAGGACGGTTCACTATTCAAAGTGAACGGACATAGATTAAAACCGTTCCTCACAGCGGACCACTCGGAGGAGCTCCTGATATTGCAGGAGCCGGATTACAAAGACTGATCTTCCTCCATCTACCCCCAAATTTCGGTTATCCAGCCATAAACAGTGAAAACATTGTTTCAAATAAGTTTGGGGGTATGCACAATTTGTAATTACAAATCATAAAAAATAAAAAATAAAAAATAAAAAAATTTGAATTTTTGGGGTTATTTTTGTAAATATTAAGTTCTGTAAATAAAAAAAATAATAATAATAATAAAAATTTACAACTAAATTCCTCTTTTTAAGGGGACTTTTTTACAAATAACCAATAAACCCCTATAAAAAGAACCCGACCCCTCTACTGCTTTTACCAAACCCTAAATTATTCCTCTCTTAAAACCCTAGCCGCCGCAGCAGCCAGAATAAGGAGATCCCACCAATCCGCCGCGCAACCGCCGCCGATTGCAGCTTCCCGCCACGCTTCTGCCGCTCCTTGGTGTCGTCGCCCTCTGAAATCTTCAGAGGAGGTTTGCAATTCTCTGATCCTCTCTGTTAAATTTAAATTTTTTCAATTTGCTCTCTTTGATGGCACCCACTCTGCAGTTTGAAAGGGATCTTCCCAAATGTTTGCACATACTATCTATGGTAGTTACTTCGGTGATGACATCCGAAGGCGGGATGGAACTTTTTACTATTTAACCATCTGAATGCATTCGCGCTTCCGGATCTTGTCACCCGCTTTTATGAATGCATGGATGAGGATAGTCTTGCACAACACGGGTAACCTTAGATTAATGTGGGGAGATAGGGAAATAATAATTGATAGGGACTTCATCCATGAAGTCACCTTAATATCTAGACTCCATATTCACGATCAACCCCTCCATTTTGAAGACTACCTACCCTTGATGGGTAACGATTGTTCATGGGAGCCACAAAAAGGCATCCAGGTTAGAACCCTTTTTGCGAACGTCTTAACTGTGTGTCGTTGGGCACAAAATAATATTTTCGGTAGTTCGCACAACACTACATTTTTTACACCATCCCTTCATATAGTGCACACTTTGATGACACGAAACCCCATCTATGATATGTGCACTGTATTACTTCACTCAATTGGTGCGGGCAAGAGGGCTGCCAACTATCCATGCCCTATGTTGGTGACACAACTGTGTCGCCGTTTCCTCCCTGTGGAGGAATTCGAATTTTATATGCATGGTGGAATTCCAATTCGACCCCTTCTTGAGGGTGTCTCCACGTCCTATACACGATTACATGATTTATGATCGCGCACTGAGCCAGGCGAAGACGTGCCCGTAAAGACACCCAGCTCCAGCTCGACCGCGAGCGATGAAGAGCTTACCCCCGCGGCACAAGCGCGCTTACTTAAAAGAACCAATAGGGGGTAGAAAGATTGATAGGGATGATGACCAACCTTGGTCAGCGAGTGACGAGTTTGGAGCAGGGCATGACCACGCTGCTGGCAAGAGAGGAACGTTCCCGTTCACGATCGAGGGGACGAGGGGGTGAGACCAGTGAGGTTGCGTCTGGTAGACGTCGCTGGGAGTAGTGAGGACACTGCTTTAGATAAGTTTGGGGGTGGAGGTTGATTGTAAATAGTTATCTTTGCATTGCATCTGCATATTTTTATTTTTGTAAATATTTGTTTTTTTTTCTTTCTTTGCATATTTAATTCCGCATTGCATCTTTATAAAAAAAATATAAAAAATAAAAAATAAAAATAAAAAATATATATATAAATAAAATCAAATAAAAATTGAAAATTTTTAAAAATTATAAAAATTGAAAAGTTCAATTTTGGCCATATTTGACTTAAGTTCAACATGACGGTTGAATAGTAGGGAAAAACTAGATCCTAAACTTAGTAAATTAAAAACCCTAAAAATAACCTTTCTTAAAGTTTAAATGTAGAAAATATATATCCTTGTAGTTTATTTAGAAATAGGCAAATTTTGAGTTCAGTTCTTAGGCTAAGTCAAAATAAGGGAAGAGTATTGAAATTTTTATTTGAAGTGTAAGTCTGAAAAATAATTCTGAACCTTAAGTCTAAATTCTAAAAATATATACCCTACAACTTGCACATACACGCACCTTGAAACTTGGGATAGTAGAGGATACCTTGAAATGCTCTTGTCTAAAAACCTTAGTATGAAGGAAAATAAAATAAAAGAATAAATGGTGAATAAAGAGACATAAAAAAAATGAATACTGGTTTTGTAATTGCTTAAGGCAGCATAAATAAAAAATATAGCGAGGGTGCTTTATCACCTAGTGCCTTAGACCAACTGGTTTGGGAGTCACTGCTAAGCTTAGGTATTACAAGACGAGGAATTACGCCTAAATGTACAAGCACATTTTGTAATCGGTCGTTTAGTATCTCAAGACGTATTAACGGTCGCATGAAGAATGTGTGAGCAATTTTTATCACCAACTAAAAAGTACTTTAGATGATGGACAAGAGTATGATAGTTTGAATTGAATTTCCAAGTGTAGGGATGATAATTACACACACGTATGAGTATATAATTGGAGTTTGGAGGAGAGATATGAATAAAAGATAGGGCTTATATCTTCAGTAGAGATGATAAAAATTCCTGAGTTGAGATTGCACCTTAGAAGGAAAATTCAAAAGATGCTGAAAGCTTAATAAACTTGCGAAACATATACGGTCTTAAGTTAAATGAAGAGGGAGAGTGAAAATTACGGGTTGATAATTTCTAAGTTGAAGATGATAGAATTTCTTACTAGAATACCGAATTGAAGAATTAGAATCAATGGACAAATTGATTGGATTTTGTGGGTAGTATCCGCTGAAAACCCTCAGGAGACAACATTCCTCTTACTAGGGACACCTAGAGGTTTAACGGCTTATTGCACGACCTTAGTGCAATCGCGTTCCCTGCGAAAGTGAGGTTAGGAATTTTTGAAAAAAAAATTGGTTTTGCTCGGGACGAGCAAAAGATAAGTTTGGGGGTATTTGTTCATATCAGAATTTTGCATTATTATATCGCCCATTCTTAATCACATTACATATAAATAGGTGCTTTTGATCAATGTCTGCTAAATAGTTGCAGGTTACAGGTTCTCAGATTGTTACAGTGAAATTCATGAAAAGTCGCTACAAATGTGAGACTACGACCAACAATAGATGAATCCGTATGATGCCGCCTACCAGTTCAAGGAACAAATAAAAATCATTAGACATTTCAATGCACAAAGCACAAGGGTAGCACAAGATTCAAGACTTCAACGCGAAGCTCAAGGCAAAAGTCCACATCATTCTGCACTGTTGGAAATCTGGAAGAAAATAGAAAAGATTCTGAGGAACCAAGTGAAGAAAACAGAAGGTAAAAGCAACATGAAGCAACCGTGAAGAGATGGGCCCAAGAACCCACCAATTGGCCGCGGAACCGCGGCCAAACAGGCTATTCTGCCGCGGAACCGCGGCCGTGTGGTGCACGTGTCGGTGGAGGTGTCGGTGCTTTGACCCGGCTTTCTTAGGGTAGTTTTGTAAATTCATGTGTGGATCAGAATGTAACCTAGGATTTTTCCTATCTATAAATAGGAGGGTTCAAAGCCAAATTAGGCATGCCTCTTTTTAGTTTATATGCCTCTTTTTAATTCTTAGATCTAAATTTTAATTCCAATTGTAATGCATTGTTGAGAGGTCATCAATAAAGTAAGTTTTATTTTTTATCTCACATTCTTTTTATCTGAATTTTAATTCCTGCAATTTTTTATCTGTTCTTTTATTATCTGCAATTTAGTTCATCTATTAAAATAAAAAAATGAATTTTATTGTTATCTTCCTAATGAGTGAGCAATTCCTCACTTGTTAGGGATAGGAGAGGGAAGGTTTGAGAGAAGAAAATCTCTCTCGCTCATTTTTTACCCAAATAATTTTAATTAAGGACTCTCTTTAAATCAACCATAATCCGCTCACTACAGCACCCTATCCTATATGATAGCGGTGATTCCCTAGTTAGACCGGTTGTGGTTGAATTAACCGAAGGTTGGGGCTAAGAGCCAAGAACGGACGGACAAGGACCAAAAGGAAGAAACTAAATTTCTGCCTAGTCGTGCTAATCCTCGTTGGTTACTATTACCTTAACACCTATATTCTTAACTAGGGCATTGAAAGAAGTGAGAAGAATCCCTATTTCGAACTAACCTAATCCTAACCCTAACAAGCCTTTATATCAATTTATTCTCATTCTTAGATCTTAAAACAAAACCTACCAAAGTTAGGACTTAACTCGTTAGAACTTAAAGAAAAAGACACCATTTCCCTGTGGATCGACTCGTACTCAACCGGCTAGCTACCAAGCGGCACCGTCTTGATTGCGGTAAATTTAAATTTAAGGAATACGCAAATAGCACATCAATCAAGTTCCGTCCATTGTTGACCCAATAACTTTGTATTGCGATAACAATGAGGCTATAGCTTTAGCGAAGGAACCACGGCCCCATCAGAAATCAAGGCACATTTTAAGACGGTATCACCTGATCAGGGAGACTGTAGATCGCCAGGAGATCGAGGTCCGAAGAGTGGATACAAAAGACAACACTGCGGATCCATTCACCAAGGCTCTTCCTCAAGCACAGTTCGAGAGACTTTTTGAGATGTTGTGTATGCGGTACGCCAACAGCTGGCCCTAGAGCAGACGTTGGATACTCAGTACGCCAATATATGGCCTTAGTGCTAGTGGGAGATTGTTGGATATGTATTCCGTAGAAGCCATTATTATATATGTATACATATGGATGCTTGGACATATGTATGTACAGGACAATCTTGCTCGATATGATAGTATGCTATTTGGTTAGACTTTATCTTAACATGTGTATGTTTTACTTGCTATTATATATCTTTTATACATGTTGATAAAGCCCGTAGGATCAATGCTAGACTACCTACGTTGTGATGGCAATCATACTTGTGGGAGCTGGGTAGTCGGTACGCACATCCTTAAATGGTCCCTAGTCGTGGGAGTATCGAGACTGGGCATCGATATTCCAGAGTAGACTAGTGTATACGTTTCTAGACCCCGACGAGGGGCGATGGTTTGGTCCTGCAACCATTGGTCTTTAGACCTACGATCGTATACAGGTGCTCACTGGGGGTGAGTACACCGGACAGACTCGCCGAGAACTTCCAGATGGTACTATACCTATCGTCAAGTGGAAGTTCTCAGGTGACATGAGTACAGGTTAGCCTTTAGACCTGAGATCGGCATTTGTTACGTGTGGGTTCCCACTGTGCTTTGATCACTACCCTACCACGGCTCTACTGAGTCGTGCAAACAGGTTTTGGTTGGATACAGTCCCGATCCACATGGAGGCAGTGATCGATTGTCGGGGATTCGTCTCTCCCGGTATAAGAAGTCGATATCGCACTGTGTTCGATTGTTCAGGACCATAAGACCTTGGCCGAGGCAGTTAGGATTTACTGATAGGCTGATCAGTAGTTTCCCGGATTGGTCCTGAGCCGCATCAACATGAATTACCAGGTTATCAGGGTCTGACGTTTACCACCCCCTGGACCCGGTATGCGATACTCTCAGTCGAAGAGACCGGACTGTACGGAGATTATCACAGATAGGCTCAGTAAGGATCCTGATGAGTTTGGTCGTCGGCCTTCCTTTTCGACAGGTACCCGGGTAGCCGTTACGTACAGCTAGTGCCGCTGACGTGCTTGTGGTTATGGATTTATCCAGTAACTCATTGCCGGCGTACTGTCGAGTCTTTAGAATCTCATACAGAAGGTTTCCATGGTTCAGGCGAAATGATGTAGTAGCCGTATTGGGTACGTGCAGGGTCCCGATCGATTGATGTACTTTGCACTCGGACTTTCGATCGGACAGTTGGTAATACTTGCCGGCTCGGGTTTGAGCCGGATTATTAAATCAGGTATTGATTTAATAGTTTACATATATGTATTTCGATATGTATATTCTAGTATTACGTTCTTCGTGTTATTCTATCTCTTTAAGCATTCGTGTTTTTATCTGAATGAAGGTATGTATGTACAACAGACTGTAATCTGTATTTTTTACAGATTACCTTCTAGAAGATGGCCACCTCATTATGTTTTTTCCATTTATTTGATAAATAGAAAATGAGTTGTAAAGTGTGAGGTATGGGAGGAATGGAGATAACCATGCTTCAATATTTAACAAATAAATTTTTAATTCATTTGGAGTTACTATTGAAGTATGGTTGTTGATTGTTTATTAAAGAAATTCATACACAAAACCTTTGTGTAGATTTTCTCTCTCATGGATGCTTCATTATTTTCTTGAGATCCCATTTCTCTTTATCTCCTCCCTCCTATTGAGTTTCCTCTACCTTCATCATCTTCCTCTTCACTACCATTCCCATGAGTTGAGAAACAAGTGAAGAGGCAAGAAAGAGATAGCAAACACTTAGATCTTCACACTACATCCTAGACTACTTAGTTTAGCAACCCAAGTTCTCTAGTTGCTCCACTTGACATATTGTGAGTAGCTAGAGCCATGGATCTTATCTCTCGGGTGGATCATCTACGACAAAAGAAGGCCGGAGAACAAGCTTGATCCCGGAAGACCGATGGAGTAGGAAATGGAGATCAAGCATGTTCAAGGTGGCCACTGGGAACACATGATGAGGAAAGAAGACCGAAGGACTTGGATCGTTTGGTGAAACTTCTTTCATAGTAGACAGCACCACTTTAGTTTTGCTAGTTAGGTTTATGGCAAGATCCGGATTAAAAGTTATTCTAGTGCCATGTTCTAATCGTTGGAAAAAATTTTGTTCCGCATTTGGTCACGGTAGTTGGCCGGGGCACTAGCGTAACCTTTCAGCTTACTTAATCTTGAGTGCATACTCCTTCCTTCTGAGCTCCTGACTGCAAAGGTGAGCCTGCGGGGGTGGATTGAGCGGTGCACCGCTAATCTACAGTCTGGCGAGAAGAGGCTCAACCGGAAATTTTCGAAGAGGGGGTTAGCTTCAAATGCTTTGGGGGAACTCCAAGCTCAACTCACTACTAAGACCACCCATGCATACAAAATTTGGCGGGTGTTTCAACAAGCTATCACAGAGGTGGTAGCTCTTGATAAAGCTGTTATCTTTACCCGCGAGATGGTTGAAGCTCATAAAGTTGCTGAAAAGGAGCTTGAGAGTCGATTCGCTGCGTATCAGACTCAACAGTCTCAGGCAAAGACTCGTCTTGTAGCAATAACAAAGCTTGAAGCCGAGGCCCAGCAAAAAAACGATGAACTGACGAGCTTATTGCACCATACGCCGTCTTGAAGATTTTTTTTATATTATCTTTTTTTTATTTACTCCTGAACGAGAGTATCTTGTATTCATTTTGATTCTTTTATGAAATGTATATTGTATTCATTTGGATTCATGGATAAAAGACATATTTTATTTCATACTGGCGTTTCTTTTTTAGCAAATGTGTCTTGTAGATAGTCTATCTTGATCTCCTTGCAGGGCAGTGATGGCTTAGGAAACAGGTTCCGATCTACCGCCTAAGACATTTCAACTTTATGAGCCGTGAGGGTCTCATAAAGACTTTTCTCCCTACGAGTCGAGAGGACCCCGTAGGTGTCTTTTCTCCTTAGGAATCATGAGGACTCCTAAGAACGTTTTCTCTTGAGAGTCATAAGGATCTCACAAGAGAATTTTCCCCTAACAAGTCGAGAGGACTCGTAAGTGGTTGTTTCCCTCCTTGTCGATATTCGACTTTGGAGAGTGTGGCCCATGAATAGTATGCAATAGTCCATCTTAGACCGACTTGCAGGGCCCCAGTGCTTAGAAAACAGGTCCTTATCCCCATTGCCTAAGGTTTTTCCCTACGAGTCGAGAAGAATCGAGAAGTTATCGCAAGGACACTAATTTCCTTACGAGTCGAGACGAATCGAGAAGTTCTCGCAAGAGTGTCCTAACGTCACAGTTAACTCCTGCTAATAGAAGTCCGTTAGGGTCTGTGGTACTAGGATTTTTTACCTGTCGCACCGTCGCGTTGGCCGGTGTATTCCTCGATATGCAATCTTGTTGTTCGAGTAGCCCCGCGACTGTCATGTCTCTGATCCCTTCGGAGGATGGACAAGACGTCTTCAAGTAATCTTCCAGGAAATATTACCGTCAAAAGAGCAAGTGTTAGGGATATTCCATGTCGCTTTTTACTTGAGGTTAGGCTCAGTTTGGGAGCCCCGATGAGTCATGACCACCCCGCGCTGGAGTAGGATGATCTCCGATAGTCTTTTCTGGTCTCATTTGAGTTGTCGTCAAGACCCTGAAGCGAGGGATTTTCCTTGGCTTCGTTTGTTGACATTGTGTCTGTATATTGCGACGCATGTTGAGGTTGTCTCTGGGTTGTCTGTAAACCGTCGAGATTTGGAACTAGGGGACTTTGCCATGGCTCCGTTTGTTGATGTCGCGTCTGTATCCTATTGGAGGGAGAAAGAACGCTGTTGTTGATCTCTGGGCTGTAGATGAGCCGTCGAGATTTGGAACTAGGGACTATGCCATGGCTCCGAGGTAGTCTTTAGGTTGTCCATGAACCGTCGAGATTTGGAACTAGGGGACTTTGTCGTGGCTCCGAGGTATTCTCTAGGCTGTCTGTGAACCGTCGAGATTTGGAACTAGGGGAATTTTCCATGGCTCCGTTTGTTGATGTCGCGTCTGTATCCTGCTGGAGGGAGGAAGAACGCTGTTGTTGATCTCTAGGCTGTAGATGTAGCCACCGAGATCTAGCCTCTATTTGACGAAGCCTGGTAGGACAATGTGGTTCCCTTTTCGTTTGTGCCCATGGATTGTATACAAGGATCGACGTGATCTCACCTGCAGGGAAAAAGTTTTATTTTTTTGTTTCTTTCCACGGTGCTCTATCATTTCAGCTTTTTATATCGCGAAAGTCACGATCGCCCAATCATTTCGGCTATTTTTTGCGGTGCCTGATCATTTCGGCTGTTTTTTTCCTTTTTTTTACTCGCTGCTTTTTATTGCGAGTTGCCCAATCATTTCGGCTATTTTTATATACATATATTTTACTCGCTAATTTTTGTTACGAGTTGCCCTATCATTTCAGCTATTTCATATGTATTTTTGGCTCGCTGATTTTTTTTGTTGCGAGTATGGAACTTGAGGTCTGATACCAATCTTAGCATCAGCATCGCTGCGACTGAAATACTGCCAGGAGCGAATCATCATTTGCCGTGAAAAGACTTGGAATTTGATACCGATTTAGGCATCAGCATCACTACAACTGGAATATTGCTAGGAGCGAAGCATCATTTGCCTTTATCGATTCGAACAAAGGTGCTTAGCAAACAGGGTTAGGATCCTGTCGACTAAGGCTTTTGACATCATGAGCCGTAAGGGTCTCATAAAGGTGTTTCTCCCGACGAGTCGTGAGGATCTTGTAGGTCTGTTTACTCCTTAGGAATCGTAAGGATTCTTAAGTGTGTGTTCTCTTATAATTCGTAAGGATCTTACAAGAGTGTTTTCTCCTTATGAATCGAGAGGACTTACACGTGTCGTTCACCACATGGGGAAATTTCGCGCCATTGGTGGAACTTGGTGGGGGGAACATTTATTCATGCCCGTGGATTGTATACAAGGGTCAATATTGAACCACTTGTAGGGTAAACTGGGGGATATGACGGCTTAAGAACAGGTTCAGATCCCTGTAACTTAAGGCTTTCGAATCCTACGATCCATGAGGGTCTCGCAGGGGGAATTCTCCTTACAAGTCGTGAGGATCTCGTAAGTGTAATTTCTCCTTAGGAATCATGAGGATTCTTAAGTGTGTTGCTCCCTTGTGAGTCGTAAGGATCTTACGTAGGTATTTTCTCCTTACAAGGTCGAGAGAACCTTGCAAGTGTGCATGAATTTTTTTTTACGAGTCCGCGCCCTTGCGGGTTTTCACAAACTCGCCGGCAGTCCTGCTGTTTTTACTCACGGAGCCCTTTCGGGTTTTCATCCGTGCCCATTTCGCTTGTGGACGTACCGTTTTTTTTTTTTTTGCACGATGAAACTCTCGAGAATAGTTTCGCCGCATGTGGCCCATTTGTTTGCCGGTGGGATTTGAGTCGCAGTCCTCACCACTGGGACTTGTGGACTTGCACTCCACTATCGCCGTGTTTGAGGCAACGTTGTTAGTTTAGGGACATCTCGGTCCGTTGTTAGTTTAAGGACATCTCGGTCCAATGTTAGTTTAAGGACATCTCGGTCCATAGCTAGTTTAAGGACGTTGCGGTCCGTTGTTAGTTTAGGGACATTTCGGTCCGCAGCTAGTTTAAGGACGTTGCGGTCCGTTGGGATTTTGAGGCGAGGTTTCGCCGGATACTACTTAGAGTTTGGACTCAGGAAGACAGCGAGCGAACACGAGCGTCGTCATCCATCATTAACCTGAGCCGTGACTTGTCAAGCGTAGTATTTCTTAAGGAACCGGTCGTTTATTGGCCGGAAGGGTCTTTCGCCATGCATATCCATGAGCAAGTAGGCCCCACCTTGGTAGACCTTGACTATGATGTACGGGCCCTCATAGTTCGACTCTAATTTCCCCCGTTTGGCACGGTTGAGGATCATAGATCTTTTTACGTCTAGCACGAGTTCGTCTTGGCGGAATGTTCTCGGCCTAGTCAATCTTTCGTATGAGCGCGTCATCCTTGCTTTGTAAGCATCTAGGTTTTGCTGCGCCATGAGACGAGTTTCATCAAGGGCGTCTAGCTCCTTAAGCCGAAGATGGGCATTCTCTTCGTCCGTTAGTTCGTATCGAACCGCCACTCGTAGAAAGGGTAGCTCTATCTCCATGGAAAGTACCGCTTCCGTGCCGAATACTAACGCAAATGGTGTTGTGTTCGTGGCCATCTTGAACGTAGTCCGATAAGCCCAGAAAGCTTCATGCAATCTCTCGTGCCAGTCCCTTTTATTTCTGGACACCATTTTCTTTATGATTTTTGTCAATGTCTTATTGAAAGTCTCAGCTGGACCGTTAGCTCGAGAATTATAAACTGAAGAATATCTCCAATCTATTTTATGCTGTTGTGCTAAGCGGCCGATCTTATGGCTTCTGTAGGCCGGCCCATTATCCGAGGTGATCCGTCGCGGAGTGCCGAACCGGTAGATGACATGTGTCCTGAAGAAGTGGAGGATGTTCTCCGCCTTCACCTCTCTTAACGATATTGCTTCTGCCCACTTAGAGAAGTAATCGGTTGTTGCTAGTATGAACCGATATCCCTTGGATGATACTGGTTCGATGGGCCCGATTATATCGGTCCCCCACATTTCGAACGGCCAGCTAGCCAGTGTTAGGTGTAGCGGATTTGGATGCTGGTGGATGAAGTCCCCGTGAATTTGGCACGAGTGACACTGCTTCGTGTATTCGAGATAGTCCTGAATCATCGTGGGCCAATAGTAGCCCATTCTTTTGATCATCAGTTTCATCTTTGGCCCAGCTTGATGGGAACCGCAAAGTCCGTCAAGAGTTTCTTGAACGACCTTTTTTGCTTTTTCTGGTCCCAGACACCTTAGCCACAGGCAATCGAACGATCTCTTATAAAGAGTATCATTGACGAAGGCGAAAGACAGAGCTCGCTTCCTGAGCTGATGTCTTGATGATGCGTCTGTTGGGATTCCTTAGCACCCTACTGGGTTTTCACAGCAACTACCATGCCAAATTTAAAAAATCTAAGGTGCTAATCAATCCAAAGCTAGGATCAAGCTAGAGTAAATAAACAAAAAGAACATGTAATCAACCATTACAAGTAGTGAGCTAGGAATACAACCTTTGTAGACCTGTCCTTAACTTCTAAAGCTCCGTGTTGACGTCCCTTCGCTGCGATCATGGCAAGTGAAGATTTCCCGAACTCTAGAATGGTTCCCTCGGAGAAATGAACAAGCTTGCACGAATTCTTCGAGGCCAAAGATGTTCTACGTCGAGGAGACTCAAACCCAAGCTACCTCTTCACTAGGTAAAGAACTTTGTGAAGAGAACACCCTTTACTACCCAAGCAAGTGTATAAGATGATGAAATAGGAAGTGGGCTCACTTTAGATTTTATTTTCTCACAATATTTCATCACTAATCCAAAACCTAGAAAGCTTTTGGAGTTGAGATGAAGAAGAAGAAGAAGAATAAACTCATGAGGCGAGAGAATGAACCATGGGTGAGTTTGTATCATATACTAACTCATGTAGAGACATAACCATGAATAAATTATAATGGTTAGGTTAATAAATATCTTAAGTAAAACAAAATTAGTGGACTAAGTCAATGCATCCACAAGCTTCATGAAGCTTCATGCATGTGAGCTATTATCCACTAATTTGGAATTACTTTAAATACTAAAATCCAACATTATAATTAGTATGGTGTAAGTCTCATACACCCATATAGTGTGTATCAACAACCATGATACAAAATAAAACACAATAATATATATAACATATATATTAACTGTGCACATGTGAGAATAATAAATGCTTAAGTGGGCTAATATTAGTTAATGTAAATTAGTATATCAAATATATAATTATACATTAAATCATTAGATTAACACTTGATTTAATGATCTGGTCATATCGCATATAACCGACTAATATCATGTGTATCAATTTATCAAATCAACACATGATTCGATAACCCGGCTATATCGCATATAACCGACCAAAGATACAAATCGCGAGAATAGAATATGGTATCTCATACACGTATTAATCTCGGTCCCGCACATATCTCATATGTGCTCCTACTCCGTTTCGCCTAAACCAGGAAACCTCTGTGTAGGACTCTAAAGACTCGTCAATACGCCGGCAGTAGGTGATGATCATATCAAACACCCACAAGCCGCAAGAGACGTGCTAAATGTAACGGCCACCCGGATATTGAGCGATCAGAAGATCAACAAGCAAGCATGCTCATACTCCTGCGAATCCAATCAGTAACACTTATCGTACAGTCCGGTCTCTTCGTCTGATATATCGCATATCTCGTCTAGGGGTGGTAAACGTCAGACCCCAGTAACTCGATAAGTCATTCCGATGTGAGGCTCATAACAGGTCGAGAAACTACTAGTAACACTTACCAGCAAATCTCAGAATCAGCCCTGGCCAGGGACTTCAACTCCCAATACCGGGAGAGACGAATCCCCTCCTATCGCTCATTGCCTCCATGTGACTCGGGACTGTACCCAAAAACCACCGTTTTGCACATTCTCTTGAACATGGTAAGGTGGAAATCAAAGCACAGTGGGAATCACACAAGACTCTATGACGATCTCGGTTTGACAGACTAACCTGTACCAGTGTCACCAGAGAACTTCCATCTGACGTGAGGTATAATACCATCTGGGAGTTCTCGGCGAGTCCGTCCAGCGTACCCAGTCTCCACTGAGCACCCGTATATCATCTCTGATGTTAAACACCAATGGATATGGGATCATCCATCGCCCATCTACATGGGTCGAGAAGCTATGCGCTAGTCTACTCTGGTATATCGATGCCCCGTCTCGATACACCCATGACTAGGGACATTAAAGGATGTACTGACAGACTACCTTTGTCCCACTAGTATGATCTGCATCATAATCTAGGTAATCAAGTACGCATCCTAAGGGCTTTACCAACATGTAACAGAGAGACAATCAGTGTACATGTTAAGATAAAGAGTAAACAGATAGCATACTATCATGTCAAGCAAGAAAGTCCTCCCTATATATGTCCAAGCATCCACTACAATGTACATCTCATGTACAGTAATGGCCTCTAGGGCATACATATAACTAACAATCTCCCACTTGCACTAGGGCCATCATATAGCAGTGGTTGTAGTATGTCATACTCAATCATCCCATAAAAGTCTTTCTCTGAGAAAAGGCCTTTGTGAGTGGATCCGCCGTGTTGTCCTCTGAGTCTACTCTCCTAACCTCGATCCCCTGGAGATCAACCATCTCCATGATCAGGTGATACTACCTTAGAATATGTCCAGGTCACTGATGGGATGGGGGTTCCTAGGCCTAAGCCACAGCTCCATTGTCATACAATGGTAGGAACAAAGTTCATCTCATGAACTAATATATACCCAGACTTCCTCTTTGGTAGCATCTTAGGTAGTGATGTATCCAGCCTTTATCATCTAGTTTGCCACGATATCTTAGAACTCTTCCAACATACCATCCCTCCGCCGAGGGTAAAGACATTACCTGTGACTGATATTCATTCGACCTTACCACCCTGGAAGCTATCCAGTGATTCTCCCCAGGATCGATTGATACCATCTCACTACACCTAGAGAGAATCCTAAAATCCACTTAGATCTATCTCATAGATCCAAAACCCAGGATTTAGGAGGTATCACCTTGATCCTATATGGAGAATCCTTGTGATAAGAGGATATTGACCGAGCGTAGCATAGAAAACTGCTTTCCTATCAAGAGTATGGCATCCACGTACAATACGAGGAAAACCAAAATACTCTCTACTACCTTTTTGTTTATACAAGTTTCATATACCATTTTAATGAAGTCAAACGCTTTGACTACCACATCAAAATAGATGTTCCAACTCCGCGATGCCTGCTTTAACCCGTAAAGCAACTTGCACACGTTTCCGCTGCTCCCACTATCTACGAAGCCCTCTGGCTGTGTACTTATAGACGCTTTCTTCTAAATCACTATTTAGAATAGCAGTCATGACACCCAACCACCAGATATCGTAGTCATGGTATATAGCAATGGCAAGTAGGATCCGGATGGACTTAAGCATAGCTTCAGGCGAAAAGGTTTTATCATAATCCACACCTGGTCAATGACGAAAACCTTTTACAACTAGTCTAGCTTTGAAAGTCTCAACTTTTCCTTGTACACCAAGTAATCATCTCAAGATATACTTGCTCCTGATGGGGATTTAACCCTTCAGATATAGCAATCAAAGTCCATACTTTGTTGGTGTATTTGGATTCCATCTCAGATCGCTTAGCATCCAGCCATTCTTACAGAGTCCCCACTCTTGATGGCCTGCTCGAAACTAGTTGGGTCATCATCTCATGATGCAATCCTCGCTCCCACTGTCATAGAGAAACCCTACCAGATCGGCGGAGAGGCTGAGGTTCGTCGGGAGCTATTGAATCCTCCGGTTCTACCAAATCATCAGTTGTAGTTTGTATAGCTGGAACTCCTTCCAGTTCTACCTCATGACCACTAATTTGTTTCCAAAATAAATTCCTTTTCTAAAAAGGTGGCATGCTGAGAAACAAAACACATTTTGTTCCTCGGTGTGGTAGAAGATATTCCCTTGCGTATGCTTGGGATATCCAACAAACTTCCACAGAACTGACCTTGCCTCGAGCTTGTCCGGATTTTGCTTTTAGACATAGGCCGGACAACCCCAAATCTTAACTTAATTAAGAGATCGGCTCTTCTCATACCATATCACATATGGAGTAGTAGGTACCTGATTTGGCTAGAACCCTATTCAATAGGTATGCAACTTCTCAAGTGCATAACTCCCTAAAAGGAAATAGGCTACTCAGTAGTACTCATCATAGAGCGCACTATATCTAATAGGGTGCGATTGCTCCGCCCCGATACACCATTGTGCTGTGGTGTATACGTAGGAGTAATGCTGAGAGAGAATCTCATTCTCCTTTAGAATAGTCCAGGAATTCCGTGCTTAAGTATTCTCCTCCCTGATCACATCAAAGGACATAATACTTATATCCGTTTTGGTTCTCTACTTCTGACTTATATTCTTTGAATTTCTCAAAAGCTTCAGACTTGTGTTTCAACAGGAACATATGTCCGAATCTTCAGAGATCATCAGTGAATGTAATGAAGTATAAAGAACCAGTCCCGGCATGTATAGACAGGGGACTTACATACATCATCATGTATCAATCCCAAGAGTTCACTAACTCTTTCTCTGTTTCCAATAAACGGAGCTATGGTCATCTTATCTTTGTGACATGACTGGAAAGTTTCACAAGATGTAAATTCAAACTGATTTAAATATGCATCTTAATATAACTTAGCTAGTCGGATCGCATTGATACGACCTAGTATACAATGCCTCAAGAAGGATTCGTTCATATCTGAACTCTTCCTCTTGTTTGTGTTCTGTACGTTGAGAACTGTAGTTTGATTTAGAACGTATATGCTTTTAGATAACGTGCCTGAACCGATCAACTCTTGATATAGGAAATGTTCAAAACATTATCCAACAATACAAAATTATATCCTTCTTTATTAAATAAAGAGACTGATATGATGTTGTATATCAGGTTTGGTATCTAATAACATTCGTTCAGAATCAATGTACTTGATAATACAGGGTGATGACTGCCAACACTTTGGCCGCAACAATTGCACCGTTTCCAATTATTGAAACTTTATCACCCGTTCTCAGTTCTCTACCTATCTGTAGCCCATGTAACAGATTACATAAATGGGATCCTGATCCGGTATCTCATACCCAGGACGTAGAGGATATTGAGAAACAGTTCTCGGTAGTGAACACACCCGAAGAAGATGCATCTTTATGTACTTTTTTCGTTTAGGCGGCACAGGAATTCTGGTAATCCCCTATTTCCTACTCGGTCTTATAACAATTATAAGTTGGAGCGGGACCAACGTTCTCCAGCTCAGTATAACAAGCGGGTTCGGTCAATACATCCATATTATTATCTTGATTAAGGCGTGACATAGTCGCTATCTGGAGAGAGAGAGAAGAAAACACTCAACATATGCTCTTGCAAGATTAGATTGGTTATTATTTTATCTAATCAGGATGGCTCCCACTATTTTTATCAAATCTTCCTTCAAACCTTAAAAGGAAAGACTAGCCGGGATTAATTACACCCTACAATTTCGCCAATCTTTCAGCCAGGCCAGTGCCGGTACTTTAAGGGAGGTTCCCCGTGCTTTCGCACGGACCTAATTAAAATAAACCTCGTTTTCCCAGGGGCGTAACCCCGTTGACACCTTTCTAGACACCTACTTGATCGGCTAATTGTAATGTGTAAAACTCTCCCAGGAGTAACTCTTACTCGCAGTGGGTGTCGGGATCCAACTATCTCATAGAAGGTATGAAATCTCATTGCAAATTTCAACACTTGAAATTCCCGATAATATTTTGCCCCTAACCTCCTGTGACCTTGACAAAGGCCAACAAACCATAGGATGCTAGTCAAGTTCAACCCGTCATTTCCTGATTGAATTAAACCCACCCGCACAACCCTTGACAAAGGCCAACAAGGTCGCACGACTACCCTAAACCAATCGCATCATATGCTTAAGCAGATAAGCACTAGTCAGCTACCGCACACTACGCCTTGACAAAGGCCAACAAACGCAACACGAATACTAACTACTACTTATCTGAAATGACGGAGGGCTAGGACAGGTTTTTAAGAAAACCTTTTACGTAATGAACTTGATATCGTTGTAGAATCGAGTGATTTTAAATGGAGTGTTTTTTAGGCTTTTACTAGTTTTGCTAAAGAGGTCAATCCCGGTGAAGGGATCTCGGCTCTTTCCTCATCGAATGAGGTGCAGGATATTTCACAAATACCACTATGCAAAGCAAAAACCATAAAAGCAATCAAAAGGCAAACCGAGTTTGTAGCATCTGCTAGTTTTGCTAAAGAGGTCACTCCCGGTGAAGGGATCTCGGCTCTATCCTTATCGAATAAGGTGCTGGATATTCTACAAGGAATACGGCTATGCAAAGCAAGAACTAGAGCTACCAGTTTTTAAAATAAGTTTCTACAACAACATTAGGTTTCTTTTCTTTTATTAATCTCATTAATGAAGTCCCATCATTTTAAGTTACCTAAACATCACAGATAAATACAACGTACGCTTATGCCATCCACATTCGCCTCGATATCCCGTCATGCACCGTTAGGTTAGGTAACTTACGGCAGAGCGGGGCAGGGCTAGCGCGGGTATAAAACATAAGCAACGTCTATATAATATATCACATATACTATATACAGTATCTATCTCAACATATCAAATGATCACATCACAGATATCGCAGCAGAAAACAACATATGAAATATTGGATATACTAGGATTTCCGGGTTTTATATTATGCCTGTATAAAACACGGATTCCACGGTCGTGATGAATAGCCAAACCCACATCCCTAGACCCCTACGAGAGCGGCAAGCAACCCTACCAATTCTTAGAGTTAGAAGACCCGAACTCGACTTCTCGAGTTGGTCTCCCACTGGACTCTAGAACCCGGTTACTTGTGCTCCCCTCCTTGGGTCTATCCTAATGCGGAAAAGTAAATAATATACAATGGTGACATCATCCTCAACCCGGAAGTGCCCCAATAAAAGAATATTACATACATTGAATTTTACATGAATGAAAATGAAAACTCTCATCTCACATAAAAAAAAACCCAGCTATTCAAACACGACGATCTAATATAACATATCCCAGCAACACATAACATCGCATGTCATCAACGTAAGTAAATATGCGTATCCCAATTGTTGTTGACATATAGCAACGAAACCGGCGATACACCACATATTACACTTACGGTCACAGAAAAGAAAGTGAAAAACTACAACAATTGGAATCCGCACTGCCCTTAGACATCATAAACCCGGAATATCACATATTCTGGATTTCATGCCTAACAATGTATCACATATTCTGGATTTCATGCCTAACAATGCAAATTTTACATTTAGGTCTCAACCATGAAAACACTTTTCAAAGGAAGTCGGGTAATTCAACAAAATTCCCGATTCCGTCCGAGGCCGAAATGTTAAACTTGCATGCAACAAGATAGATTCCAATTATTGTATTCCATCACAAGATATCCGGACGACGTTAAACTTTTTGATCGATTCATCAAAGTCCCATAATTTCCCGACAGCTCAACACTTGAGCACAGTTTTAATAACACCCGGAACATGCCGCAGTACCTATGGACCAACCATAGAAGGGTAAACCCAAGCCTCACTCATGTCGCCACGGAACTGCGGCAAACCCTAGGGTTTGACCGCGATTCCGCGATCCAAAAGAGTCGAGTTAGGGTTTCATTCTTCTAGAAGGTCCACAGAATTACTTGCATGTTTTTCCGAATACGTTAAACTTGGAAAAATGGGTTTTTGACATTCGATCGAACTTTTTAACTTCAACTAGATAACTTGTGAAAACCCAAATACAATTTTAAACTAAGAATACGAAACACTCCGAATTGTTTATAGTGTAAGATTACATCTCATGCAAAATTAGCAAAAACAAACAACACCTGAAACACCAAAACCTATGCAATAGAACACTGGAAAAATTTGGAGGAGGGCTCGGATTTGGCCGAGATGGGGGGTGGTCTCGCCGGCCAAAAAATGCTCAAATGCCTCCAAATTTCATCAGTGTTCATGTTATCACACATATATGATTCTGCACTTGTTTGAAAAAATTTTATAGCTCATATAAAAATCGACAGAAACATGGATTTTAGGGTTTCAAGTTATGGAGTTCGTTTCGGTTTCTTGATCTAACACAATCCGTCTAATTCTCTAGCTGGTCTCTGATACCACTGTTGGGATTCCTTAGCACCCTACTGGGTTTTCACAGCAACCGCCATGCCAAATTTAAAAAATCTAAGGTGCTAATCAATCCAAAGCTAGGATCAAGCTAGAGTAAATAAACAAAAAGAACATGTAATCAACCATTACAAGTAGTGAGCAAGGAATACAAGCTTTGTAGACCAGTCCTTCGCTTCTAAAGCTCCGTGTTGACGTCCCTTCGATGCGATCATGGCAAGTGAAGATTTTCCGAACTCTAGAATGGTTCCCTCGGAGAAATGAACAAGCTTGCACGAAGTCTTCGAGGCCGAAGATGATCTACGTCGAGGAGACTCAAACCTAAGCTACCTCTTCACTAGGTAAAGAACTTTGTGAAGAGAACACCCTTTTACCATCCAAGCAAGTGTATAGGATGATGAAATAGGAAGTGGGCTCACTTTAAATTTTATTTTCTCACAATATTTCATCACTAATCCAAAACCTAGAAAGCTTTTGGAGTTGAGATGAAGAAAAAGAAGAAGAATGAACTCATGAGGTGAGAGAATGAACCATGGGTGAGTTTTTATCATATAATAACTCATGTACAGACATAACCATGGCTAAATTATAATTGTTAGGTTAATAAATATCTTAAGTATAACAAAATTAGTGGACTAAGTCAATGCATCCACAAGCTTCATGAAGCTTCATGCATGTGAGCTATTATCCACTAATTTGGAATTACTTTAAATACTAAAACCCAACATTATAATTAGTATGGTGTAAGTCTCATACACCCATGTAGTGTGTATCAACAACCATGATACAAAATAAAACACAATTAATATATATCACATATATATTAAGTGTGCATATGTGAGAATAATAAATGCTTAAGTGAGCTAATATTAGTTAATGTAAATTAGTATATCAAATATATAATTATACATTAAATCATTAGATCAACACTTGATTTAATGATCCGGTCATATCGCATATAACCGACTAATATTTTGTGTATCAATTTATCGAATCAACACTTGATTCGATAACCCGGCTATATCGCATATAACCGACCAATGATACAAATCACGAGAATAGAATACGGTATCTCATACACGTATTAATCTTGGTCCCGCACATATCTCATATGTGCTCCTACTCCGTTTCACCTGAGCCAGGAAACCTCTGTGTAGGACTCTAAAGACTCGTCAATACGCCGGTAGTAGGTGATGATCATATCAAACACCCACAAGCCGCAAGAGGCGTGCTAAACGTAACGGCCACCCGGGTATTGAGCGATCAGAAGATCAACAAGCAAGCCTGCTCATACTCCAACGAATCCAATCAGTAACACTTACCGTACAGTCCGGTCTTTTCGTCTGATATATCGCATATCTTGTCTAGGGGTGGTAAACGTCAGACCCCGGTAACTCGATAAGTCGTGCCGATGTGAGGCTCATAACAGGTCGAGAAACTAATAGTAACACTTTCTAGTAAATTTCAGAATCAGCCCTGGCCAGGGACTTCATGTTATAGCCAATCAAGCACAACACAACATCAACTCCCAATACCGGGAGAGACGAATCCCCTCCTATCGCTCGTTGCCTCCATGTGACTCGGCACTGTATCCAAAAACCACCGTTTTGCACGTTCTCTTGAACGTGGTAAGGTGGAAATCAAAGCACAGTGGGAATCACACAAGACTCTATGACGATCTCAGGTCGACAGACAAACCTGTACCAGTGTCACCAGAGAACTGCCATCTGACGTGAGGTATAATACCATCTGGGAGTTCTCGGCGAGTCCGTCCAGTGTACCCAGTCTCCACTGAGCACCCGTATATCATCTCTGATGTCAAACACCAATGGATACGGGATCATCCATCACCCATCTACATGGGTCGAGAAGCTATGCACTAGTCTACTCTGGTATATCGATGACTCGTCTCGATACACCCACGACTAGGGACATTAAAGGATTTACTCACAGACTACATTTTTCCTATTAGTATGATCTGCATCATAATCTAGGTAGTCAAGTACACATCCTAAGGGCTTTACCAACATGTAACAGAGAGACAATCAGTGTACATGTTAAGATAAAGAGTAACCAGATAGCATACTATCATGTCGAGCAAGAAAGTCCTCCCTATATATGTCCAAGCATCCACTACAATGTACATCTCATGTACAGTAATTGCCTCTAGGGCATATATATAACTAATAGCGTCTTCGGGCGTTCGATGGGATTTGAAGTGGTCTATGAAGACTTCTCTCCAATCCTTCGCCTTTTCTTCATCCTCCAATTGGAACGGCTCTTGTTCGGATGCTTCCTCTCTTTTAGACGTCTTCGGAGATATTTCTGCTGGTGCGAGAATCCGGCGTCTTTGCACAATGATCCTTACGTCATCGAGGTTTTCGTTGGCCAGTTCTTTAGCGAGCTTGGCTAACGCATCCGCCTTGTTATTTTCCGCACGCGGTATGCTTTCCAGGGTATAGGAGGGGATTGCGTCAGCAGTTATTGCACTCTTTCACCATACCTGATCAGTTTCGGTTTGCATGTCTGGTAGTCTCCATTTACTTGGCTAACGACCAGTTGGGAGTCTCCATATATGAGGAGGTTTTTGATGCTCATGTCGACAGCAATCTCAAGATCTGCTATCAATGCTTCATACTCGGCCTCATTGTTTGTTCTCGGCTCTGTAAATGAAAGTTCGAAATGCATTATCCCTCCTTGCGGAGTTACGAAGATAAGGCATACCCCGGATTTAATCATGGGGGTGTTTTGCTTTCGCTTCTTCAAGGAGGACGCTCCATCGAAGTAGAGTTCCCATCGGGTATCATTCCCTTCTTTCTCCCTGTCAATTGCGTCAAACGCGTGTTCTTCTGGCAACTTACAGTTCAAGAGAGAGTCGGCAGGTATCGGATGCTCAGCGAGAAAGTCGGCGATGGCCTGGCCTTTTATTGCCTTGAAGGATCGATATACTATCGAGAACTCTATCAAGAGGAGGGCCCATTTGGCAAGCCTTCCTGTTAGCATGTCTCTTGACATCAAATACTTGAGAGGATCAACTTTTGATATGAGATGGACCTCATGTGCCAATGCATAATGTCGAAACTTCGTTACCGCGAAGATCAGTGCCAGGCAATGCTTTTCGACGGGGGAGTAGTTATTTTCTGCCCACAGGAGAACTCGACTCAAATAATAGAGAGCTATCTCCTTCCCCTGGTCATTCTCTTGTGCCCATAACGCGCCTAAGGAACCAGCGAGGGCTGTTGTGTACAGGATGAGGGGCTTTCCATTGACCGGAGCGGTCAGTACCGGCGGGTTCTGCAGATATTGCTTGATTTAGTCCAGTGCGCTTTGGCATTTGCGATCCCAAACGAACGGGGTCCCTTTCTTCATTAGATGACTGTAAGGGAGGCATTTGCGGGAGAGGTTAGCTAAGAAACAGCGGATATACGCGAGCTTTTCTTGGAGAGACCGCAATTGCTTGAGAGTTCTTGGCGAAGGCATTTCCATAATCGCCTTGATCTTTGACAGGTTTATTTCGATACCCCGGTATCGTACGATGAATCCTAGAAATTTTCCCGAGAAAACTTTAAACGCGCTTTTCAGAGGGTTCATCTTCAGATAATATTTCCGAAGACGCTAGAACACTATTTTCAAATGCTCCCAGTATTCCTCATACGATTTGCTTTTCACCATGAGGTCGTCGATATAACATTCAACAATCTCATGTACAAGATCGTCGAAGATCTTTGTCATGGCCCTCTGGTAGGTGGCGCCAGCGTTCTTCAGACCAAAGGGCATCACTTTGTAGCAGAATATGCCCAGCGGAGTCCGGAAAGCAGTGTGCTTTTGGTCTTCAGGATGCATCTTGATTTGGTTGTACCCTGAGGATCCGTCCATGAAGGAGAAGACTTCATAGGTGGATGTGTTATCGATCATCAGCTCGGTAACAGACATTGGGAAGTCATCTTTCGGACATTGTTGAGATCCCGAAAATCTACGCAGATGCGTACTGTCCCATTTTTCTTCATTACCGGAACGATATTTGCGATCCAGTCAGGGTATTGTACTTCTTGGATAAAGACGGAGTCGATTAGCTTCTTGACTTCGGCATTGATACTCATCTCAAGCTCGAGCCGCATTATTCTTGGCGCCTATTTGACTGGCTTGACGTCCAGCGATATCGCCAGTTTATGCACAGCTATATCTGGATCTAATCCCTGCATCTCGGAATAGTTCCATGCAAAACAGTCTTTATACTGCATAAGCACGTCCTTTAACGTGGCCACCTGTTTCTCAGACAGCAGCTCACTGACGAACGTTGGCCTTGGCTCATTTGCCGTCCCCAAGTCGATTTTTCTCAGGTTGTCTGCTGTGGTGTGTATTCCATCTTCCAGCTCTATTGGCGCCGATGGAAATTCTGAGATCATCTCGTCCTCATCTTCATTTGCGAAGCACTGGGAGTGATTGTCTACATTCTTATGCTCTCCCTCCTTTGAGAATGTTATCATGTGGCAGGTACGAGCTCGTTTGCAAGTTCGATGCCGACGTAGACTTTCCCTCGCAGTGTAGGTCGCTTTCGGCTCATGCTTTCATGGCGGGACAACCCTCCAACTGTCGGATAGAGCAAACCTGTCTTGCTGATACTGATCTTCAACCTAGTCTTTGAAGATGAAGCAGTCTTCAAGAGGTGTCCTATTATTCGGTATAGGAGCAATAATCCGGGTGATGGACCTCGTCTATTTGTTCGGGGCGCTGAGACTCCGGGAGCACCATTATTTGATGTTTCATGACAAGGTCGAAGATTTTCCTTGTCTTGTCTTGAGGGAAAGAGTACTCCCGACCCATCATTTTCATAAAAGACGGATTCCAGCTGACTTTTTCTCGATCGCATGGCTTCTTGGATCCGCTTCTCTGTCTTTGAACGCCGTCCCCATTCTTGATCTTGTCATTGCTTCTGCGTCGGACTTTTTCCTTTCCGCGAGAGCGCATAGCGGGCTAAGGGTGAAAGGCATCGTCGTCTTCTCCTTCCGTAACCTGCTGAATGATACGCTATGTCCTGGCTTTCTCGTAAATGTCCATTTCGCGGCTATGGTCATCCCGAACCTTTTGACCCGCTTCTCTTATCAGCTTGTCAATCTGTTCTTTGAATGACGGGCTTGGTATTCTCACGGCGGGATCTCGCTCTGGTTCGACATCAACGATATCCGGAAATGCATTCGCTTCTCTACCGGAGTTATTTATGACATGGCAGCCATGGAATCACTCCCGTTTCTTAGACCGAACGTATCCAAGGCCAGTTGCCTCCATTCTTCCATTGGGCATCTTCCGCTGAGTCCCGGGAACATCCCAAATCTTGTTATAGAATTGGGCTTGTCGAGCAGTCTGTTTGAAGGGTACGCCTTGGCGTCTCAATAGCCTTTTCAGTCCCTCTGCGTAGTATCTGGGCAGACGGATTGGTTGAAGCCTGTCGAGTGCAGGTTCGGCACCGTACCATACTTCTTTCTTCACTTTAATCTCCGTGGATTAGTAGAAAAGGATCACCTTCTCACCTCTTTTCTTAGGAGGGACGTAGAAGGTCTGCAGCTCTTGCACGATATACGTATCAAGTGTATCAAGTTCTTTGTAATGCCACTGTGGGACCAGGGTAATCTGTAAACTCTGGTCAGCTCCAGCAAAGGTCTGCATTGGCGGGCAGACGGAGAACACTGCGTTGGCCTCGTCCTCAGAGTCACTGCCAAAGACCAGCATAGGAGTAGATGGTCCTGGCCTATTGCCTTGGGGTTGTCCGAGCAGACCATCTCTTCATCCTCCTCGGTATAGCTCCTAAATATCGGGATAGTGGCAATGGCTTTTTGTTTATTCTCCGGTTTGCGACCCATTTCCATGTCTTCGAAGTCTGGTAAGAAGTACTTGGCGTCTTCGTATTTGCGGACTTCATTTATGGAGAATGGGTTCAGCTCCCCTGTAACTGTGTACTCGAGGCCATCTTTGAAGTACTTCATACACTGATGTTGTGTAGAAGGGATGATGTTGTAGTCATGTAACCAAGGCCTACCGAGCAAAGAGTTGTAGCAAGTCTTGGCATCAATGACATGGAACTTGATGTCAGTGACGAGTAGCCCGAAGTGTAATGTCAGTATTACAGACCCGAGCGTTTATGATGATTGGGAGTCAAAACTGGAGATGGTAATTTTATCCCGAGCTAGGTTCTGCACGTTCATGCAAATCTTCTTCAACACCCTTATGTTGAGAAGGTTGACGGAGGACCCGTTGTCGACCAGGATCTTCCCTATCTTGATATCGTGACAATACTCGGTTACATGCAGCGGACAGTTATGCTCGCACGTTCCGAGAAGGAGGTCTTCATCGCTGAAGGTGATGTCAGCCGTGTGGACTTCTTCCAGCTCGTCCTTCATCTTTTATTCCGCCAGGAAGGCTTGAAACGGGTCGGGCTCTTGTAACGCCTTGATCAGTGAATCTCATGCCTCTTTAGACAAGAGAAGGGCATCCAAGATACTCAATTGTGAGGGTATCTTTCTCAGATGTACCAGGATATTGTAATCCACCTTGTTCTTCTTGAGCGGGTCCTTGGCTGTGAGCTCTTCGACAACTCTATCATCGAGGGCAATCTCCTTAAGGACTTTTTCTTTCCCTTTGTCCGTTTTGCCCGAACCTTTGTTTGAAGGTCCAAGATTCTTTTCAGGCAACGTACGGTTACGCGGATGAATGTTCTCACAGTTCCTTATCTCTTCTTCTTTTCCAGAGGTGGATTCTTTGAAGAGAGGTCCGAGGGTCATTTCCTCGTCCGAATCGCTCCCGAAGGTAAAAACTTGAGGTTTTTCTCTTGTCGGGATGGCATCAACCATATGAAAGTTACCGGTTGTTCCTTTATGCTCGTATGTCGAGCTTCTCTGCTCCTGACGGGCTTTTCGCTTCATTCGCTTGAATTGTTGTCGATGGGTAATGTATCCCTGCTACCACTTCTTGAAGGCATTGCACTCCTCGGTGGGGTGCATGACCTTCCGATGGTATAAACAATAGTTCGGATGTACATCCGGTTCGTCGGGGCACGTACTCCCTGAAGTATTTTCTTTGAAAGGTGGTAGATTCATTCCCATTGACAGAGCTTTGGTGAACTGCTTCCTTATCTTGATTCTGCTCTTGCTGGTGGGAAGGGAACTTTGATTCGGTTGAAGTGCTTTAAGGTTTCTCATTATCAGAGTTTTTTCGGCCTGACACTGGCGCTTGGCCTTTTCGTAAATGGCCGTTTCACGTTCTCGATCAGCTTTGCTCTTTTGAAGAGCTTCGTTCAGCAGCTTGTCGATGAGGTCATCTGACGGTTCCATGGGTTTTGGTTCTGGATCTGCCCCCAGTTTCTCTACGTCAGGAGCCTCTTTACCGTTTATCGATAAGTAAGAGATCATGTGGCAACACGCTACGTAATCCTTGGGTTCTTCCGAAGAATCATCTCCATCATCGATGCCACCGTTCTGTCCTCAAGAACATGTTTGAAGAACTCTTCCAGTGTGACTGGGGTCCGTGCCTCATGGTTGTATTCATCCAATGCATCGATGTATTTCTGCAGACCCGTACGATTGCCGTCGAGCTGCACGTGCTTCTTGGCCTTCTTCTTTTTCTTTGAAGACTTCGGAGGCTTGGCCTGGCGGTTTTTTCCATCGTTACCAACTTTTGGCGTTGGGCGCGGTTTCAGCATTCCATCAATAATTTCATGCTCCAGTGGGTTTTTCCACTTAATCGCCGGACATGCTTGAAGATCCTTCAGCATTCTTTTAGTTTTCGCCGAGAGGACAACTTCCCATGGAGCTTCTTCCATAAATGAGCATGATGCCCCCGGCGTATCCACCTTCTTAGAAGTGTGCTGCTACGGCGGGTTTACCTTTCAGTTTTCGGACGCGTTCCAGGCACGTGGGGCGCCGGTGCCCAGCGCCCGCGTGCCAGGAACGTGGGGCGCCGGCGTCTAACGCCCGCGTGCCAGGAATGTGGGGCGCCGGCGCCCAGCGTACGTATGCCAGACACGTGGGGCGCTGGCGCCCAGCGCACACGTCCTTTGGACGCTATTCTTCCTTTTTTATATACGCACACACACACTCCACAATACTGTCCCCGTTAGAAAAAAATTTCTAACGGAGCACTGCCCCGCACCCCGCAAGGGGGCTGCTAACCCCCTTGATCCCCAGCCTGCTATCTGAATAGCGGGACCCCCGTAAACTCTGCGAGATTCCCGATATATCCAAAACCCCTTAAGACATACATATGCACACTACACATTGAGTTCACATGACCAGTTTGACCCGTCAATCGGAGGTTCTCTCACTCCAAAGGTGAGGGGTAATTAACGGCAGCTTAGTCCATGGCTGCCGGAGATTCGGATCCCCACAATCAATAAACCCCAGCCTACCCTGCCCCAGCCTACCCTGGGCAGGAGGAATCTGTAGTACGCCTCACCAGCGACGCGTATTCCCATCTCAATGGGATGAAGAAAAACACCCTACAGATTCTGGCACGCCCGGTGGGACTTGTCTCTCCTCCCATATTTCGGGTTAAACGTTCATGCTAACTCAATCAACATATACATTGATTGCCTGTACTGAAATCATGCTTCTTTATGCAGCTTAACAATTTCTGATTTCAATCCTCGGACGCAACAAAATGTCTCCAAGGACAATCTCAGCCCTTAGCACAACTCCCATCTCCTACACGATGAAGATGGACACCAGGACGGTCCTCCCGGCCAGTCTCGAGCGACGGTGGGAGGAGCCGCTGCTATCATTTGGCTCCATTTTGTTCGTGCCAGCTAACGTCATCCCTGCTCCTCAAGCTCCGGTGACGGACAAACCGGCCTCGAAAGGCAAGAGGCCAAATGTAGTGGTCTCGAAGGCGCCCCAACCCAAACGCAAGTCGGTGTTTGAACAACTTTCCTTGGCCCCGGCCGGGGGCAAGGCCATCAACACCAATAGAGCAATAAGGCATCTCGAGCAAGCTCCAGCGGTGCCCCTGACAACTGCTCAATTGGGTATCTTCTCTAAGCTTCCCGTTAATCGGCTCACGATGGCTTCCTGGATGACGGATGCCCGCCAAACCCTCAAAATTGAGAAGCTAAGACAGAAAAGGATCAGATACAGAGCCAATAAAAGGGCTAGGGCTCATGCCAGGCCGAACTTCACCAGGTTCCAAGAACAGGGTTACCCCGCCAAAGATAAAGAGATGGTTGGATATGTGATCCACACTGTCTAAATAGTAGGCATGCGCAGCAAGAGCAAGAATGGGGCCACTACATCTCAAATCCAATCTGATGTGAATGTGACGGTTACTTCCCAAGACCAACATCCTCTGGAAGGTAATGAAAATCATCCCAGTGAAGCTGATAAGTAGAGAGATCCCTCGGTTCATGAGGAGTCGGGCTCGGAAAGCGAAAAGGAGCCAATCTTCCATCCCAAGAACGCAGAGCAGCAACTTCTCTGAGAGCTTCGAAAATAGCTTAGAAGTAAAGATAAAGAGATGGCCAAACTCTACTCAAAGATTGACGACTTGACAAACATCGTCTTATGGCTCACAGCCCAAGTTGCCTCTCATCCGCCCAATCAAGCGTAAGGCTGTGCTCATGAACCGGGAAACGATGTCCCGAAACAGCCGACGCCTATTCCCTCAAATCCAAAGGTGGGCGGACCGCATGACAATCAGTTGCATCCAATCTCGGGAAATGTCTTGGCTACCGATGACAGCAACCCGCCAACTCAAGATCAAATCATGGATTTGGTTGCCAACAAAATCAAAACATTGGTAGCCGAAGCCGAAGTGCAAAAAGATGTTAGTGTGGGGTGTTTTTCGTCACCCCATTGAGATGGGAATGTGCGCGCGCTTGTCAGGCGCATTACAGATTCCCCCTGCCTAGGGTAGGCTGGGGTTTATTGATTGTGTGGATCCAAATCTCCGGCAGCCGCGGACTAAGCTGCAGTTAATTACCCATCGCCTTTGGAGCGAGAGAACCTCCGATTGACGGGTCAAACAGGTCATGCAAACTCAATGTGCAGTGTACGTGTGTTGTGTTTTGAAAGGGGTTTTAGATACATTGGGGGCCCGCAGAGTTTTTACGGGGGTCCCGCTACCCGGATAGCGGGCTGGGGGTCAAGGAGGCTAGCAGCCCCCTTGCAGGGTGCGGGGCAGCGCCCCGTTAGAAATTTTTTCTAACGGGGGACAGGGTTGTAGAGTATATGTGTGTGTGTGTATATGTATATATATACATATAAATATATATAAGGGAAAAAGGCATCCAAAGGATACGTGGGAGAAAGCGCCAGCGCCTCATGTGCGCGGCACGCGGGACTTCAAGCGCTCGGGCGCTAGCGCTATTGCCTTGGGCGCTAGCGCATCACGTGCCAGGCACGTGGGCGCTAGCGCATCACGTGCCAGGCACGTGGGCGCTCGGGCGCTAGCGCTTTGGGCACTAGCATCTTGGGTACCAGGGCACTAGCGCTTTGAGCGCTACCGCCTCACGTGCTAGGCACGTGGGCGCTCGGACGCTAGCGCTTTGGGCGCCAGGGGGCCTCACGTGCTAGGTACGTTAACGCTCGGGCGCTAGCACTTTGGGCACTACCACCTCAAGTGCCAAGCACATGGGCGCTCGAGCGCTAGCGCTTTTGGCGCTCGGGCGCCGGGCAGCAAAAGGGAGTTGATCCCTGCACTGGGAGTTGTACTCCCAGAAAGAAACACTAATTATTTTGTATGTATATGTGTGTGTGTGTGTGTGTGTGTGAGGAGTTAAACTCCAAGGATATTTTGAAGCTGATGAAGGGGCTTCTCTCCTTGAGCACTGGATCTTCCCCAAAGTGGGGTCTTTGGAGATGGGTCTCCTTCTTCCTCCCTTGGTCGGCTGGCTCTTGGATAACAAGAGGGGTGAGATTTTAAAAATCTCTCTTTTTTAAGATCTGATGGAAGATCCAAGCTCCCATTTATGGGTTTTGTGGTGAAAAACTATTTAGTTTTGGAAAAGGAAGAGCAAAACTCTTGATTTAATTCAAAAGAAAGAAGAAGGTTTTAGAACCTTGAGGAAGGAGAAGGTCACAGATCATGATGTTCATTGGGAGAGAGAAAAAGTTGTGAGATATTTTTATTATCTTTGCCTTTATAGGCTATACACTTTACATATAGCCCCTTGGGCTTTACAAAAATGGCATTTTGCCCATCCCATGCCTCATGTGCTATTTATTTTTGCACATAAGCCATAGGATTTACAAAAATTTTGCTTTATGCCCATTTTCCTTACATTTCTTCATAGAAATAAAATAAGGAAAATACACCAAAAATTATTTATTACAAAATTTTATTTTAACATAGAGAAGGCCGGCCGCTTCATGTTCGGGCTCGACCCGGGCATTGGCCCACCTGACCTGGGCTTAGACCCACTTTTCTTGTGGTTGACTTTGATTTTGACTTGGTCAACCGGGGTGTAAATTTTGACCCCAACAAATTTCCCCCCATCAATAAATGCACACCACATATGTGAGCTGTGTTCATGAAATTGATGGATCTTCTTCCGTGTGGAGGTCGACTCCATTTTGACGACGTGGAGGTCGATGCTGCTCTTTTTACGACTTGGACGGTTGGTTCTATCCTTTTTGCGACTTGGACGGTCGGTGCTGCCATTTTAGCAACTTGGACGGTCGGTGCTGCCATTTTAGCGACGTAGACGGTCGGTGCTGCCCTTTTTGCGACTTGGACGGTCGATGCTGCCCTTTTGCGACTTTGACGGTCGGTGCTGCCCTTTTTGCGACTTGGACGGTCTATTCTGCCCTTTTTGTGACTTGGACGGTCGTTGCTTCCATTTTAACGACTTGCACGGTCGGTGCTTCCATTTTAGCGACTTGGACAGTCGGTGCTGCCCTTTTTGTGACTTGGACGGTCGATGCTGCCCTTTTACCGACGTGGACGGTCGGTGCTGCCCTTTTAGCGACGTGGACGGTCGCTGCTGCCCTTTTGCGACTTGGACGGTTGGTGCTGCTCTTTTTGCGACTTCGACGGTCGATGCTGCCCTTTAAGCAACGTGGACGGTCGGTGCTTCCTTTTTAGCGACGTGGACGGTCGATGCTGCCCTTTTTGCGACTTGGAAGGTCGGTACTGCTCTTTTTGCGACTTGGACGGTCGGTTCTTCCCTTTTTGCGACATGGACGGTCGGTGCTGCCATTTTAGCGACTTAGACGGTCGGTGCTGCCATTTTAGCGACGTGGACGGTCGGTGCTGCCCTTTTTACGACTTGGACGGTCGATACTGCCCTTTTTGCGACGTGGACGGTCGATGCTGCCCTTTTAGCGACGTGGACGGTCGATGCTGGCCTTTTTGCGACTTGGACGGTCGGTGCTGCCCTTTTAGCGACTTGGACGGTCGGTGCTGGATTTGACTTGCTCCGCTTCTTGCGGTGTCAGGGATGAATTTGGCTTGTTTCCGAGGTGGAGTTTGATTCTGCCAGGGAGGTCATTGGTTGTTTTGCTGATTTGATGTGATTTGGGTTGACATCAGCACCGCTACACTGGAATATGGTACCAGGAGCGAATCATCATTCGTCATGACAGGATTTGGAGATTTTGGTTTTGGTTTGGCATCAGCACCGCTATACTGGAATATGGTACCAGGAGCGAATCATCATTTGCCGTTTCCTGTTGAGGAGCGATGGCTTAAGAGACAGGTTTAGATCCCTATCACCTAAGGCTTTTCAATTTTATGAGCCATAAGGATCCCATAAAAGCATTTCCTCCCTACGAGTTGAAAGGATCTCGTAGGTGTGCTTTCTCCTTAGGAGTCGTGGGGACTCCCAAGTGTGTTTTTCCTTTGTGAGTCGTAAAGATCCCACGAAGGTGTTTTCTTACGAGTCGTGAGGATCCCGTAATTTTGTTCTCCTCATGTATCGTGAGGACACATGAGTGGATCTTCCCCAAATGGAGCATAATTCCAAGGGCGGAGACCAGCCGCGTAACTTGTAGTTGCAGTGGGGCATGAGTATGATGAGAATTATTTGAGCCCGTGGATTGTATACGGTAGTCAACTTGGGGACCAACCGTAGGGATGGGAGAATTTTGGGAGATTGGATTTTGGTTGGCATCTGCATCGCTGCACTGAAATGTGATATCAGGAGCGACACATCATTCGCCGTTTGGAGACTTGGAATTTGGATCTTGTTTGGCATCAGTATTGCTGCACTGGAACAATGCCAGGAGAAACTCATCACTTGCCTCGGGAGGACTTGGGATTTGGGTTTTGGTCGGCATCAACACCGCGAACACTGAAGCGAAATGCCAGGAGCGACTCATCATTTGCCGTTTCCCGTTGAGGAGCGATGGCTCAGGAGACAAGTTTAAATCCCCATCACCTAAGGCTTTTCAATTTTATGAGCCGTAAGGGTCCCATAAAAGCATTTTCTCCCTACGAGTCGAAAGGATCTCGTAGGTGTGCTTTCTCCTTAGGAGTCGTAAGGATTCCTAAGTGTGTTGCTCTTTTATGAGTCGCAAGGATCTCACGCAGGGATTTTCTCCTCACAAGGTCGAGAGGACTTTGCGAGCGTATTTTATCTCTTTTCACGAGTTTGCGCCCTTTCGGGCGCCGCCAATCCTGTTGTTTTTACTCACGGAGCCCTTTCGGGTTTTCATCCGTGCCCGTTTTGCTCGTGGACATACCGTTTTTTTTTCTTTCTGATGGTGGGACTTTGAAATTAGTCTCACCGGCAGGACTTGGGAGAGATAGGGGTTGTTTACGCCCGTGGATTGTATATGGTTTTACATGATGTATGATCTAGACCGCGGGGCTGGTGTGCTCAATTCGCCTGCTACTTGGAGCATTCACACGTAATATTTCTTGAGATATCGGCCATTGATGGGTGGCATGGGCCTTTTTCCCTCGGCACTTATTAGTTGGTAAGATCCTCCGTCGAACACTTTCTCGATGACGTATGGTCCTTCCCAGTTTGGCTCGAATTTTCCCTTGGCATGTCGATTGGGGATGATCGGTCTTTTGAGGACCAACACCAATTCGCCTTTCTTGAAAGCGCGGAGACGAGTCATCTTGTCATAGGCCCGTGACATTTGGGCTCGGTACAGCTCCAGATTTTGCTGTACTGCAAGCCTCTTTTCTTTGAGGGCGTCGAGCTCTTCAAGCCTAAGGAGCATGTTTTCCTCCTCCGTCAACTCACGCTGGACGGCTATTCTTAAGCTTGGAACTTCGACTTCGAAGGGGAGGATCGCCTCCACTCCGAAGAGTAGTGAGTATGGAGTGGACTAAGTTGGAGTGCTGTGAGTGGTACGATATGCCCACAACGCCTCATGAAATTTGAGATTCCATTCTCTCTTGTTGGCTGAAGCATTTTTCCTCAGGAGCTTGCACAGAGTTTTATTGAAGGCTTCGGCTAGCCCATTGACTCTTGGATTATAGATGGAGGAATATCTCCAGTCTATCTTGTGCTGAGTAGCGAACCTTGAGACTTTGAAGCTCTTGAAAGAAGGCTCATTGTCAGAAATGATTCTTCTTGGTGTACCGAAGCGGTATAGAATATTATGCTGGAAGAATGTCATAATATCTTCTGTCTTGACTTCTTTTAGCGGGACAGTTTCAACCCATCTGGAGAAGTATTCTGTTGCGGCTAGTATGAACCGGTGGCCTCTGGATGACGGAGGATCAATTGGGCCAACTATGTTGGTTCCCCAGACTTCGAAGGGCCACGACGCCACCGTAGGATGCAACGGATTGGGATGCTTGTGAATGAAATCACCGTGAATTTGGCATATATAACATTTCTTTGCATGCTCTCCCAAATCCCGTATCATGGTGGGCCAATAATACCCAAGCCGTTTAATTTGAAGTCGCATCTTAGGACCAGATTGGTGAGCACCGCAAACGCCCGAGTGAACTTCTTTCATGACCTTTTGGGCTTCGGCCAATGACAGACACCTGAGCCAGAGTTGATCATATGACCTGCGGTATAGCGTGTCATTTACAAACACGTATCGGAGAGCTCTCTTCTTCAGCTGAATCCTTACAGATTTTCCTTCGGGCAGCTTGTCGTATTGGACGTACTCTATGAAAGGTTTTCTCCAATCGGGCTCGTCTTGGATGATCGAAGCTTCTTCGGCAGGACTGCTCTTCTGTTCCGCGCTTTCCTCTTCTCGTAGAGAGACTGGGGGTAGAATTTGCCGGCTCCTGACTGTGATCAGAATTTCGTCCACGTCAGGATCGGCCAGCTCCTTGGCTAAGCGAGCAAGTACGTCAGCCTTTCCATTCAACGCCCTAGGAACTCTCATCAGCTCAATATGGGTGAGATGTTTCATAAGCTCCACCACCCAGCTTCAGTACCGAGCCAACTCGGGTTTGTATATATTATAGTCGCCGCTTACTTGGTTGACGACAAACTGGGAATCACCGTAAACTCGTAGCCAAAGGATTTCCATCTCTATGGCGAGCTCCAAACCAGCTATCAGAGCTTCATACTCGGCCTCATTGTTTGTACGAGGCTCGGTGAGAGCAAAACAATGCTGTAGGGTTCCCATTGATGGCGTGATGAACACCAATCCTATCCCTGCTTTTATCTCTGGGACGCTAGATTTACTGGAGGTCCTTATCGATGAGGCCCCATCGAAGTAGAGCTCCCAACATGGCTCATCATTCTCGAGGTGCAACACTTGTTCGTCGGGTAACTCGCAATTGAGTGGTGACCCTTCTGGTATGGGATGAGCAGCGAGAAAGTCTGTAAGAGCTTGCCCTTTTATTGCTTTCTGAGGAGTATAAACTATGTCAAACTCAAGTAGCATGACAGCCCATCTTGCCATTCTGCCGGCTAGGCTTGCTTTGGTCATCAAGTGTTTGAGCGGGTCGACCTTGGAGATCAGCATAACCCGATGAGCAAGCAGATAGTGCATCAGTTTCTTCACAGTAAATATCAGAGCCAGGCATTGCTTTTTGATTGGGGAATAGTTGTGTTCCACCCCGACTAGAGTTCGACTGAGGTAGTAGAGGGCATTTTCTTTTCCCTCCTCGTTGTTCTGGGCAAGGAGTGCACCGGGTGACTTATCTAGCGCGGCGGTGTAGAGAATCAGCGGTTTAATTGAAATGGGAGCGGCCAGCACTGGAGGGTGCAACAAGTACTGTTTGATGCTTTCGAACGCTTCTTGACGTTTGGCATCCCAGACAAAAGGAGCTCCTTTCTTCATGAGCTTTGAGAAGGGCCTACATCTCCCCGATAACTTTTAGATAAACCTTTGTATATAAGCAAGCTTGCCTTGAAAAGATCTTAGCTGCGTCAGGCTCTTTGGAGGGGGCATCTCCATGATGGCATTTATCTTTGATGGGTCAACTTCGATCCCTCGATGTCGGACTATGAAGCCTAGGAAATTTCCCGATGATATGCCAAAAGCGCACTTTAAAGGATTCATCTTCATATCGTATTCCCTTATTCTGGTGAGAACGGTCCTAAGATCTTAGATGTGGTCGGCCTTGGCTTTTGTTTTGACGACCAGATCATCAACATGGCATTCGACGACTTTATGGATTAGGTCATCAAAGATATTGGTCATTGCCCTTTGATACGTAGCACCTGCGTTCTTCAGTCCGAACGGCATCACTTTGTAGCAGTATATTCCGATCGGGATTCGAAATGCTGTGTGTTTCTCATCCTCAGGCGACATCTTGATCTGATTATATCCAGACGAGCCATCCATAAAGGTGAATAGTTCGTAATTTGAGGTGTCATCGACCATCATTTCCATGACCGGTAGCGGGAAGTCGTCTTTAGGACATGCCTTGTTGAGGTCCCTGAAATCGACACAAACTCGGATCTGCCCATTTTTCTTCTTCACTGGGACTATGCATGCGATCCAGTCTGCATATTTCTCTTCCCTGATGAAGCCGGCATCGATGAGTTTCTTGATTTCCTCGATGAACTTTTCTTCCAGTTCCCTTATGATTCTTAGAGGAGCTTGTTTGACTGGCTTAGCATCAGGAGATATAGCCAGCTTATGCACGGCCACTTCAGGGGAAAGGCCAGGCATTCTTTGTACGTTCATGCGAAGCAATCGACGAACTCATGCAGTAGAGCGATTATCTGCTCTTTTATTTCCTCTGACAAGAGTGAGCCGATGTAGGTCGGCCTTGGATTATCGGGCGTTCCTAAGTCAATCTCGGTTAACTCGTCAAAGGTTGCTTGTCCGCCGTCTTCGAGCTCTTGAGGAGCTTCTTCTGGCTCGGCTAGCTCGTCATCATCATTTGATTTTTCGCTGGCTTCATTAACATGGATCATGTAGCATGCCTTGGAATCAGGCTGGATGAAACCTATTCCCCGTCTATCTGGAATTCGTCTATCGATGAGTGCTCGGACCTGAGGCCGATGCCATAGCCTTTCATAAAACTTTGCTTCAGACTCCGTTTGATATATCTGGCATCCACACCTTTTGAAATATTCCCGCATCTTGGGCGCATAGTATCTGGGATTGAGGATGGCTCTTATGCCTCTCTCATAGGGAAGGCACGCGACAGACAAATAGTCCGGGTGCACAACAGGATTTGACCCATAAAACAGGATGCCATTCTGTCCACTTTTCCTTCCGGGAATGTAGAAAGTTTTCAGCTGGTCTACGGTAGAGACTGACAATGCATCGAGCTCTTTGCACATCCGTTCCGGCACCCTTGTGATGGCCAGGGACCCTTCTGCAATTTCGAAGGTCTCTCGTAGTTTCTCTCGCTGCATGGGGGTCCAATCTGCACAGCTGTTGCATGGCAGGTCCTCTTCCTCCGACTCTTCAGTGTCGCTGCCAAGATGAGGGCAGACTTTGCTGCTAGATGAGCTTTCAGTATCGGATTCGTCCGTATCGCTACCAAAACGAGGGCGAGTTTTACGGAAGGACGGACTTCCAGCGTCGGACTCATCATTGTCGCTACCGAAACGCGGGCGCACTTGGGCATTTTTGCTTTTGAAAGTGACAGCCGGCTCAGATTTGCTTTTGAGTCTTGGGGCCGCTCTATCCTCAGTCAGTTGTGGCTTAGCATCTTGGTGGTTCATGAAGTACCGAGAATCTTCATATCGGACTTCATGCACACTGAACGGCTGGATGTCTCCGTCAATGCGTCTTTCTTCGCCATTTTTAGTATACTTCATGCATTGATGGAGAGTTGATGGAACGATGCCATAATCGTGGAGCCACGGCCATCCCAAGAGAATTTTATAAGACGTGTCAGCGTCGATCACGTATATCTTAGCTTCAGTTTGCAGATCCCCGAATTTGATTGGCAAATCTATAGACCCCAGAACTTGCTGGCAATTTTGATTGAAGCCTTGAATGACAATCCTTTCCCTTGATAGGTGTAGGACGTCCATTGACAAACTCTTCAGAGTCCACAAGTTCATGATGTTCACTGAGGACCCCGGATCAATCAATATGCGATTAATCTGATCTCCGTCGTTGTACCCGGTCACGTAAAGCGGCCGATTATGCTCAGTCGTTCCCAGTAGCAAGTCTTCGTCCTTAAACGTGACTGCGGCGGCATGCAAAGCATACTGGGTTTCTTTCATATTAATTTCTGCAAAGCGAGCCTGATACCGCTCAGGGTTTTGTAGAGCGTGAATGAGAACATCTCTAAGCTCTTTAGATAGGACCAAGGCATCGTAGATGCTCAGGAAAGACGGGAGCTTTCGGAGATGAGCCAAGACATTGTAGTCTACTGAGGAAGGACTTGAGTTTTCATTAGCCGGTTCTCAGCCATCTTCCTCATTAGCCACCTGTTTTTCCTTTCCTTTTGGGGTGTTTCCCTGATTTGGCGGTAGAGCCATGCCGCTTCTAAGCTGGATTTGGTTGGCCTTTGTGGCGAGCTGCTCGTCCTCTTCGGAAAAACAGAGCTCCTCCTCAGAGTCGCTGCCAAGATGGATGGCATAGCAGGTCACTACTGGGATCTCTTCATTGGAGTCTTCTTCTAACCCCTCCAGAATTTCAGCTGCTTCTACAGGGAAGAACTCTTTCAATTGAATTAGGGTTCTTTCCTTTTGTTCATAGTCTTCGAGGGAATCAATATATTTTTAAATGGTCGATCTCCCTGCAGACTCTTTTTCACGTCGAGCTGCACTTCTCTTCTTCTTAAGCTTTTTGGATTTTGAGCCCGATGGAGCCGCATTGGCAGCTGGAATGGTAGGCTTCTTCTGCCCTTCCCATTCCATCCTGGGCTCTTTCTGGAGTAGCTTTAGCTTCTTCTTCGTCTTATTAGATATGTGCTTACTCCAAGGAGGTTGCGGTGAGTCGGTTTCATTTCTCAGGGCAGCGGGTTCGGCTGTCTGCTCCCAGAAGGCTTCAGCTTCTGTCTGTATAAGGTTGGTGGTTGCAACTTGATTGTTCACCAACACACTTTTGGACAGCTCGATCTCTCCAGCCTTGTACTGCTTCTCGACCCAGTCTTTGAAGATATAGCAATTCTCGATCGTATGGCTCACTACTCGGTGGTACGGGCAATACAGGGGATTGTCGGTCATTTTTGCTTCTTGAGGTCTTTTCGACTCTGGCAATTGTAGACCGTTGTTCAAGGCATCTTTAAATATCTTTCGTACCTTGTCCCTCCTGAAAGAGTAAACCTTGTTCCTTTTCTCCTCTAGGGAAGGCCCCACTCCTCCCAGCACTGGCTTTCTAGACCGGTTGGTTTTGGATTCGCCCGCCCTTCGCTTTTCTTCATTGTCGGACGCATTGAAGACATTGGTACTAATGGGATTCCCGCTTCTACGGTTGTCATCCCGCTTGCTTTTCCAAGTCTTGTCTCTCTGAGAGTCCGGGATAGACTATTGCTTCGAGCGTTCCAGCATTTGGACTTTCTTGGTTAGCTCTTGAAATGTCTTGAGGCCTGTTGTACACAAGAATGGGACCATCCAATTGCCGAGGTTCCCAATGAGGAGGCTGACGGACTGGTCCTGCTCCAGCGGTGGTTCGCACTTGACTGTGAGATTACGTCATCGGGCGATAAAGTCGATGTTGCTTTCATTCTTCCCCGGCTTGGTCCTCACAAGGTCAGCAATGGAGATTTTATCACTGACACTCATGAACCTTTGCCGAAACAGAGACTCCATTTGGGCAAAGGTAATGACGGACCCGTCTGGTATACTCGCGTACCAGTCAAAAGCGACACCGGTCAGGATTTTGACAAACTGACGAAGAAGGAGCGCATCATTGCCCCCTGCATTTCCGCACGATGATTTAAAGTGACAAACTGACGAAGAAGGAGCGCATCATTGCCCCCTGCATTTCCGCACGATGATTTAAAGTGGGCGACGTGCTGATTTGCATTTCCCGTCCTGTCAAATCTTCCGAACTTAGGAATAACGTAGCCGCTCGGGAACTCGATCAGATCGTACTGTGCGGGATATGGCCGCCCACTACTACCAATTTCTTTCTGAGCTTCAGCTTCGGCCACCAATGTTTTAACCTTGCTGGTGACCAAATCCATTATCCGATCTTGTGTTAGCGGGATAGTGCTATATGGGGCCAAGGCGTCCCCTGAAGCGGAATGTGGACGGCTTTCGTGCGGCTCGCCTAATCTTGGACCCGAAGGGATAAGCATTGGCCACTTCGGATTGTCATCATCCGGCTCATGAGTAGCAACTTGTGCTTGATTGGGAGGCGCTCGAGCAATTTGAGCCGTAAGCTGCATCACAACGTTCGTTAGGTCGTCGATTTTCGAATAGAGCTTGGCCATCTCTTTATCTTTGCTCCTGAGCTGTTTTCGAAGCTCTTGAAGCAGCTCTTGCTCCGCGGTCCTGGGGCGGAAAGTCGGCTCTTCCTCGCTATCCGAACTTGACTCTACATAGACTGAGGAGTCTTTCCGCCTATCATCGTCATCGAGAGGGTTTTCATCATCCAGCGGAGGTGGCTGTTCTTGGGAAGCGGCAACCACATTCAAGCCAGATTGGGCTTGGGATGTGGTGGCCCCATCCTTGCTTTTGCTGCGAAGGTTGTCGCTGGGGCGCCCGCCCGCCATATAGACCGTATGGATAACATATCCAGCCGTCTTTTTATTATCGGCGGCTGATTTCACGGACCGCTGTCTTGACCCTCCTGTTTCGGTAACGGGCAGTCGAATGAAAGCGACTGGCCTAGCCGGATTCTTGAATGGTGCTGACGCTTCCTTTTTGGTTTTGCCCCGCTGTTTTCGTGCGGCGCAGAGCGCCTGGTATACTCTTAAAGAGACAGTGTCATACTTTTTCTGTTGGGGCCGGGACACGTCTCTTTGTAGCAACGTTCGGACCGATGTTTTCTTGATTATGGCGGTCATGGCATTTTTCTGAACCCACTTCAGAGGTTCGAAGGAATTGCTGATTTTTACGGCTGACTCAGCCGTCGTCGCAGGATGACTCTGCTCTTGGAACTCACAAGATTCCATATGGCCGAAGTCCTGGCCCTCTTGTTGGCTCGATACTTGAGCCACTTCTGCCTTAAATTTTCTGTTTTAAGCACTTGGCAGACTTCGGCTCTTCGGGAAGACGCCGTAGACCGAGTTATAGAGAGGCTAGAAAAGACGCCTGATCGTGCATTTGTTTGAGTCATCGCCTGAGCTCGTCTGCAACGTTTGATGTGGCTCTCTGTACCGGAAGTCTTGCCCCCAGCTGGAGCACCAGAGAGTTGTTCAGACACCATCTTAAGTTTCGATTGTGGTGCCTTAGCGATCACGACATTCGGCCTCTTGCCTCTTGAGACAGCTTGGCCACCTGTTTTGCCGGTTTTTCTGCCGGATGTGCGCTTCCGGCAGGGTAGATGACGACGGAACCAAACTGGCGGAGCAGTTCCTCCAACTGTCGATTGAGGCTTGCGGGGAGAACCACACGAGCATTGATCTTGACCACGCACGAGATCGGGGTCGCGTTGGAAGCTGAATTCGTCTTGGGAGCCATTGGCGTTGAAAGTTGAATGCTGCATGGAAAAAAAACATTATTTCAGTACAAACATCGGCATATATGTTAAATGAATTCGCATGAACACTTGACCCGAGATATGGGAGGACAGAAAGGTCCTACCGGACGTGCCAGAATCTGTAGGGTATTTTTCGTCACCCTATTGAGATGGGAATGCGCGCACTTGTCAGGCGCATTACAGATTCCCCCTGCCTAGGATAGGCTGGGGTTTATTGATTGTGGGGATCTAAATCTCCAGCAGCCGCGGACTAAGTTGCCATTAATTACCCCTCGCCTTTGGAGCGAGAGAACCTCCGATTGACGGGTCAAACAGGTCATGCGAACTCAATGTGCAGTGTACGTGTATTGTGTTTTGAAAGGGATTTTGGATACATCGAGGGCCCCACAGAGTTTTTACGGGGGTCCCGCTACCCGGATAGCGGGCTGGGGTTCAAGGGGGCGAGCAACCCCTTTGCGGGGTGCGGGGCAGCGCTCCGTTAGAAATTTTTTCTAACGGGGGACAGGGTTGTAGAGTATGTGTGTGTGTGTGTGTATGTGTGTGTGTGTGTATAGGAAAAGGGCATCCAAAGGATGCGTGGGAGAAAGCGCCAGCGCCTCACGTGCGCGGCACGCGGGCGCTCAAGCGCTCGGGTGCTGGCGCTATTCCTTGGGAGCTAGTGCCAGGGCGCTAGCGCCTCACGTACCAGGCACGTGGGCGCTCGGGCGCTGGCGCTTTAGGCTCTAGCGCCTTGGGCACCAGGGCGCTAGCGCCTCACGTGCTAGGCACATAGGCGCTCGGGCGCTAGCTCTTTGGGCGCCAGGGCGCTAGCGCCTCACGTGCTAGGCACGTGGGCGCTCAGGCGCTAGCGCTTTGGGCTCTTGGGCGCTAGTGCTTTTGGTGCTCGGGTGACGGGCAGCAAAAAGGGAGTTAATCCCTGCACTGGGAGTTGTACTCCCAGAAAGAAACACTTATTATTTTGTATGTATGTATATGTGTGTGTGTGTGTGTGTGAGGAGTTAAACTCCTAGGATATTTTGAAGCTGATGAAGGGGCTTCTCCCCTTGAGCCCTGGATCTTCCCCAAAGTGAGGTCTTTGGAGAAGGGTCTCCTTCTTCCTCCCTTGGTCGGCTGGCTCTTGGATAACAAGAGGGGTGAGATTTTAAAAATCTCTTCTTTTTAAGATCTGATGGAAGATCTAAGCTCCCCTTTGTGGGTTTTGTGGTGAAAAACTATTTAATTTTGGAAAAGGAAGAGCAAAACTCTTGATTTAATTCAAAAGAAAGAAGAAGGTTTTAGAACCTTAAGGAAGGAGAAGATCACAAATCTTGATACTTTTTGGGAGAGAGAAAAAGTTGTGAGATATTTTCATTATCTTTGTCTTTATAGGAAAAATGGCATTTTGCCCATCCCATGCTTCATGTGCTATTTCTTTTTGCACATAAGCCATGGGATTTACAAAAATTTGGCTTTATGCCCATTTTCCTTACATTTCTTCATAGAAATAAAATAAGGAAAATACACCAAAAATTATTTATTACAAAATTTTATTTTAGCATGGAGGAAGCCGGCCACTTCATGTTCGGGCTCGACCCGGGCATTGGCCCACCTGACCTGGGCTTGGGCCCACTTGGCTTGTGGTTGACTTTGATTTTGACTTGGTCAACCGGGGTGTAAATTTTGAACCCAACAGTTAGCAGTAGCGGGAGACCGTATCTTGCTCAGTATGATCTGGTAGAATTTCCTAGCGGCTATGGCATCCCTAAATTCGGAAGGTTTGATGGGACGGGAAATGCGAATCAGCATATCGCCCACTTTAAAGCCTCATGCGGGAATACTGGGGGCAATGATGCGCTTCTCCTCCGCCAGTTCGTTAATAGCTTAACCGATGTCGCTTTCGACTGGTACGCGAGCATACCGTATGGCTCCGTTACTACTTTCATCCAGATGGAATCTCTGTTCCGACAAAGGTTCATGAGCGTCAGCGATAAAATTACCATCGCCGACCTCATAAGGACCAAGCCAAAGAGTAACAAAAGAAGCACGGATTTTATAACCCGATGGAAGATTCTCTCCATCAAATGTGAACCGCCGATAAAGCAAGACCAATCTATCAGCCTCCTTGTCGGAAATCTCAATAATTGGATGGCCCCGTTTCTATGCACCGCGGGTCTCAAAACATTCCAAGAGCTGACCAGGAAAGTCCAGATGTTGGAGCGCTCAAAGCAGGAGTCCTCCTTTGATTCCCAAAATAACAATAGGTCCTGGAGAAACCGAAAGGACGATAATCGCAAAGGCGGAAATTCCGACGATGCTGAATCTTTTAACACTTCGGCTAACCGAAATAAGCGAGAAATGAACGGGCCTAATGCCAACCAACCTCGGAAGCCAGTGTTCGGAGAGGGAGGAGAATCTCCATTGAAAGTGAAGCTGGATAAGGTCTATTCCTTCAGAAGGGACAAAGTTCATAAAATATTCAAAGACGCCCTAAGAAACGGTCTACAATTTCCAGAATCAAAAAGACCGCAAGAAGCGAATATGAACGACGGCCCCAAATATTGCTCCTATCACAGAGTGATAAGTCATGCTATTGAAGACTGCTTCGTCTTCAAAGATTGGGTCGAAAAACAATACAGGCAGGAGAGATAGAACTGTCTAAAGGCGTGTTAACAAACAGTTAAGCTGCGACCGCCAATTTCATACAAACGGAGACCGAAGCCCTTCAGGGACCTGATTCTCTCAGACGTCTGCCATTATCTGAAAAGAGCGGACCAAGGCAACAAGCTAAGAGCCAAGCGAGCAACATTGCCAATGAAGAAGCAATAGACGGGTACACAACCCATACGGTCTATATGATGGAGCTCAGAGGAACAAGTCCTCCTACGCCTTATAGCCATGATAATGACGTGGTCGTTGCCATCCAACACTGGCTCGATCCAAATGATGAAGAGCCCGCTCAGGCCATTGAGCTAAAGGAACCCATGGTTCTTGTTGAATCAAGCTCAAGCGGTAAGGATGACCCCGTTGTCATACCCGGGACTATAGAACCAGCATTATTCCAATGTCCACTTCAGGATAGGGATGAGAAGATGGCCAAGGTCCACTCCAAAGTCGACGAGCTGGTAAACGTCGTGGTAGATTTACGACCATAGTCGCCCGATTGCAATTACAGCAAAATCAAATTTTTGTTCATGAGCTAGGAATTGATATCCGAAAGCAGCCTACCGATACTCCCTCCAGCCCAAAAGCGGAACACTTTCATGAAAAAACGGCCGCGATCAGCTTCCAGACTCTCCGATACGTGCATTGAATGAGCTAAGCGGACAGCAGGCAAACCAAAGACTGGTCGGTCTCAAGGACCGGCATCAGGAAAGGCACCTACTCTAATGGAGAGAAAGAAGAAAGTATACTCCTTCAGGAGAGATGAAGTCCGCAAAATATTTGAGTATGCCTTGAACAACGGCCTGCAACTGCCTATTCCAAAGAGACCGCACGAAATGAACATGACCGGCAATCCCATATACTGTCCATATCATAGAGTGGTGAGTCATACCATTGAAAACTGCTGTGTTTTCAAAGATTGGGTGGAGAACCAATACAAGCTTGGGAAATCCTCACAGTTCTCGGATGCACAAGCAAGTCACAAAGCTACGGTCATCAACATAGTTCCGCCAAGATCAAAGTTCGAGGATCTTGGATAAGCAAACACACAGGACCACCACGTCGTTAAACTGGGAACAATCGACCTCTAGGTCGTTAAACTGGAGATGTAAAAATGTGTAAATAAAAAAAAATTAAAAAAATTAAAATAGAAAAAGCTGAAATGATGGGGCAACTCGCAATAAAAATCAGCGAGTAAAATAAAAATGAAAATAAACAGCCAAAATGATGGGGCAACCGCAAATAAATAGCCGAAATGATGGGGCAATCACGACCTTCGTGATAAGAAAAGCTGAAATGATAGAGCAATCGCGGTAAAATAAAACCCTCCAAATGGCGAATAATGAGTCGCTCCTGGTACCATATTCCAGTGCAGCGATGCAGACACCAACCAAAATTCCAAATCCCTAAATTTCCAACGGTGAATGATGAGTCGCTCCTGGTACCATATTCCCAGCGATTCAGACGCCATCCAAAATCCAAATTCCCAAATGGCGAATGATGAGTCGCTCCTGGTACCATATTCCAATGCAGCGATGCAGACGCCAACTAAAATTTCAAATCTTTGAATGTTCCTATGGCGAATGATGAGTCGCTCCTGGTACCATATTCCAGTGCAGCGATGCAGACGCCAACCAAAATTTCAAATCTTTGAATGTCCCAATGGAGAATGATGAGTCACTTCTGGTACCATATTCCAGTGCAGCGATGCAGACGCCAACAAAATCCCAAAATTCTCCCAGCCTTACGGTTGGTCCCCGAACTGACTACCATATACAATCAACGGGCTCAAATAATTCTCTTCATACTCATACCCCCACCGCAATCACCAGTCCAGTGGCCGGTCTTCACCCTTGGAATTATGCTCCATTTGGGAAGACCCACTCATGTGTCCTTACGATACATGAGGAGAACGGAACATACGAGATCCTCTCGACTCGCAAGAAAACATCTTCGTAAGATCCTTACGAATCACAAAGGAAAAACACACTTGGGGGTCCTCACGACTCCTAAGAAGAAAATACACCTACAGGATCCTTTCGACTCGTAGGGAGAAAATGCTTTTATGAGACCCTTACGACTCATAAAATTGAAAAGCCTTAGGTGACAGGGACCTAATCCTGTCTCCTAAGCCATCGCTCCCCAACAGGGAAAGGCAAATGATGAATTGCTCCTGGCACCTGTGCTTCAGTGTTAGCAACGCTGATGCCGACCCCAACCCCAAAATTCCAAACTTCCGATCCAGTAGACCCCTGAGTCTTTAAACATGGAACAGATGACCTCTAAGTCGTTAAACTGGGAACAGATGATCCCTAAGTCGTTAAACTAGGAACGAGGGAAATCACCTCATGGCAAATGATGATTCTCTCCTGGTACCTTATTCCAGTGTAAGCGGTGCTGATGCCAGACCAAAACCAAAATCCCCAAATCCTCTCATGACAAATGATGATTCGCTCCTGGTACCATATTCCAGTGTAGCGATACTGATGTCAACCCAAATCACATCAAGTCAACAAGCGATCTCCTCGTCGGAATTATGATCCGCCCTGGAATCAAGTCAACCAGCGACCACCTCATCGGAATTATGCTCCATCATGAAATCAAGTCAACCAGCGACCTCTGCGGTAGAATCATGATTTGTCTCAGAGTATACCCTGTGTCGAAATTATGCTTCATCTCGGTGTATCTTCCTTCCCTGCTGAAATTATGCTTCATCTCGGGATCAAGTCAACCAACGACCTCCCCGTAGGAATTATGCTCCGACTCGGAATCACGTCAACCAATAAGCTCTGCGTTGGAATAATGCTTCGTCTCAGAATGTACCCCGTGTCGAAATCATGCTTCACCTCGGATTATCTGCCTTCCCTGTCGGAATTATGCTTCTCCTGGGAATCAACCTCTGCATCGAAATTATACTTCGGTCAGAATGTCTGCCGCTCGTCGGAATTATGCTCTGACCCCTTGAAATCATGCTCTGACCCCTTGGAATCATGCTCTGACCCCTTGGAATCATGATCCACTCTTTGGAATTATGCTCCGATCCCTGCAATCATGCTCCGATCCTCGGAATTTTGCTCCGATTGCCGGAATTATGCTCCCGGAATGATGCTCCGCCCCCAGAATGATGTTCCACCTTGAAGTCCAACTCCAAGATCCATCAATTTCATGCATACAACTCATATACGCGGTATGTATTTATTGATGGGGGGCACTTTGTTGGGGTCAAAAATTACATCCCGGTTGACCAAGTCAAAGTCGAACTCAGCCCCAAGCCAAGTGGGCCCAAGTCCAGGTCAAGTGGGCCCATGCCCGAGTCGAGCCCGAACATGAAGCGGTCGGCCTCCCCCATGCCGAAATAAAAAATTTGTAATAAATAATTTTGATATAATTTTTATAAATAAATGTAAAAAGAATGGGCATAAAGCCAATTTTTTGTAAAACCCATGGCTCGTGTGCAAAAGAAATGAGCACATGAGGCATGGGATGAGCAAAATGCCATTTTGTAAATCCCAAAGGGCTATATGTAAATTTGTAAGCCTATAAAAGGCAACATGATGATGAAATGAAAGAATAATCCATTCTCTCAAATTCTAGGGTTTGTGCCTCCTTCCCCTTTCTCAAGGTTCTAAACCTCCTCCCCTTTTTGAATTAAATCAAGACTTTAACTCTTCTTTTTCCAGAAATAAACAGTTTTTCACCATCAAATCCTTGAAGGGGAACTCGGATCTTCCATCAGATCTCAAAAGGGAAGATTTTTAAATCCCATCCCCATTTTCTCCAAGATCCGGCCAACCGAGAGAAAGAAGAAGGAGACCCATCTCCAAAAATCCCATCTTGGAAAGATCCAAGGCCTAAAAGAAGATTCAGGAACAAAGGGGACGAAAAAGGACCCCCTTTGATCATTTCCAAGGATTCCTCGTAGTTTAAATTTATTCAAGATCTGTTGGAGATCAACTCCATAAATTAATCTCTTTTTAGGAGTTTAACTCAAATCGGGAGCACAGCTCCCAGTGCAGGGACCAAATCTCATTTCCTGCTGACACCCAGTGCCCGCACGCCAGGCACGTGGGGTGCTGGCGCCCACGCGTCCTTTGGACGCTATTCTTCCTTTTTTTATATACACACACTCCACAATATTGTCCCCATTAGAAAAAAAATTCTAACGGGGCGCTGTCCCGCACCCCGCAAGGGGGCTACTAGCCCCTTTGACCCCCAGCCTACTATCCGGGTAGCGGGACCCCCGTAAACTCTGCGAGGCTCCCGATATATCCCAAATCCCTTAAAACACACATATGCACACTGCACGTTGAGTTCGCATGACCAGTTTGACCCGTCAATCAGTGGTTCTCTCGCTCCAAAAGCGAAGGGTAATTAACGGCAGCTTAGTCCGTGGCTGCAAGAATTCGGATCCCCATAATCAATAAACCCCCGTCTACCCTTGGCAGGGGAAATCTGTAGTACGTCTCACTAGTGACGTGTGTTCCCATCTCAATGGGGTGACGAAAAACACCCTACAAATGTGGCTCAAAACCATCCTGAGAAACTACTGATCTCACAATTAATAAATCTCATCTTCCTTGTCCAAGGTCTTATGGCGATGACCAATCGAACACGGCGCGACATCGACTTTCTATACCGAGAGAGACGAATCCCTTCTATCGCTCACTGCCCCTAAGTGTTTCGAGACTGTACCTAACGAAAATCTATTTGCACGGCTCTTTAAAACCGTGGTAGGGTAGTACTCTAAGTATAACGGGAACACACTTGGGACGAATGACGATATCAGGTCTAAAGACTAACCTGTACCTATGTCACCAGAGAACTATTATCTGACAATAGGTATATTACCATCTAAAAGTTCTCGGCGAGTCCGTCCAGTGTAACTCATAACCTAATGATATACAATCTTTGGTGTCGGACACCAATGACTGTGGGACAGGTCATCTTCCCTCACAGGAATAAGAAACATATACACTAATGTACTCCCGAGTATCGATGCCCTGCCTCGAAACTCCAACAACTAGGGACAATTTAAGAACGTGCTTATAGACTACCTAGACCCCACGAGTATAATCGCTATCACAACTCTAGTAGTCAAACAAAGATCCTACGGGCTTTACCAACATGTATCGAGATACATAATATAAATAGAATATATACACATGTTGAGGTAAAAACATACCAAATAGCGTACTATCATATCGAGCAAGACTATCATGTACATATATATCCTAAACATCTATATATAATATACAATCATATACCATACAATAATGGACTCTAGGACATACATATCAAACATCAACTACAAAGGCTAAATACATGACGATTACGGAAGCCGGTAAGGAGATGATATGGTTGCAAGGACTATTTGAAAAATTGGGCAAAAAGCAAGACTTCAATACCTTGTGGAGTGACGACCAAAATGCAATATATTTGACGAAGAAGATAAGATATCATTCTCGGACGAAGCATATCAAGACGCGGTATCATTTCATACATATAGCGTAGTAAGATAGGGAGTTGACACTGTAAAAGATCGCGGGAGAAAAGAATCCGGTGGATATGTTCACCAAAGTCGTAGATATAGATAAGCTGGATCTGTTGCAGGTTGGTGAAGCTCTTCATGAAAATTTGATGAGAAGAGAAGATAGTGGAATCGTGTGAAGTCTATTAGTGTTGAAAATCAAGTGGAAGTACCTCTAAGTGGGAGAATATCGTGAATTTGCATCGAGCTGATTGTTATTTTTGATGCAGAATTCATGAGGATCATGTGTTGCCCAGCATGCATATCTCTTGGATTTAGATTTGTCTCTAACCCTAGCATATATATATTAATTGCGCTAGTGTGGTGGATCAATCATGGGCTTGGTGGCTGCACCAACAGATCTTTTGATTTTGATGTCTCAACAGCCGAGAGAAGAAAATCAACATGGTCTAAGGCCATTAATTAATAATTTATGGAGGCATCCACAAAATCATTGAAAAGGAAAGGGCATGCGACTATTAATTAATCCACCAACAGAGGGGCTGCGGCATCATCAAAAGCAAAAAATCAACAGAGCCTATTGATAGGCTGCGGCCAAATTAATGTGAAGTCTGAGGCATTGGTTGTGCCTCCAACCATTTAGTCTGCTGCAGCAGTATAAAACCTAGAGGGGCCGGGTTTGCTAAAGGGTGGCAACAGAGAATCCATATAATCTCTTGCACATTATTATTACCCAAGGCCAAGAGAGAGTTAGAGAGATTTAAGAGAAATTTTCAAGGGTTGTCCTTACTTGTAAACTTGACTCAAGTATAGTATATATTTGGAGATTCCGTTCCGTCGGGACTAGTCTTATGGTAGGTGAACCCCGTTAACAAATTTCTTGTGCCTCTCTAGTTTGTGATTATTTTCTTATTCTCGCACTTTTATTTATTTGTGATCTTTCGTCGGTATTTGCGTTATTGTTGCATGAATTGTTTGCATCGTAGCATTGTTCTGTTCATCGACTTTCTCCCAACACAAACTGTATTCATGCATGCATCTTTATTTTTCAGCAGAGGATGAGGATGAATGCGACGATTGTGAATACATGATCCAAGAATATTGTGAGAGAGCTCAGGATTTTGAAAAATTCGATGATTTTCTTCTGGATTGCAGAATTTCGATCAGTCGTCAACCTCGTCATTCGCAAGCAACGATCATCGAGGACAAGAGCCCGGAGCACAAAAGAACAGCTTTAAGACATCTTGTTTGAATTGGAGGAGATTGGGTGTATGCGCACTTACTCCCCTCCCTGTCATGGACATGAGATTGATTACTACAGAAATATTAAGGACTGGGTCGCATATTCTCTTCAACATATCGAAGCAAATTTGTACAAAACTCTTGAAAAACTATCTGATTCAGCGACGCTAATATGAACGCGAGCTGGACGCTTGATAGTAGAAAGGAATATGCTATGGCGGCAAGAGAGTCGAACATTGCGCTTTATACCTTGAAGAAGATAAATCATCTGATTTCAGGAACAATTTGATGTCGATTTTGTACATAACTCTTGAAAAATTACTGTTATGTCATTTTTCGGAGTGACGGTAAAATAGAGCATCGTGTATCCATCTCCAAAATTTTATTCTTAACAAAGAGGCCTGTGAGGCTTTTTCGGCTTTAATTTGTTATAGTTATATTCTATTATGCAGCCTCTTCATTCTTTCTATGGTTTGCGTTGAAAAAATTATCCGGTAACGGTAATAGCTCCAAGATCTGTTTTCTTAACAGTAGCTCGTCTTCTGCTATTCGAAGATGGAGACATAATTCCTTGTATATACCACTGAACTTTCAGAATAAGACTTTTGTTTCGAAAACTATAGGCTAAATTACACTAAACTAACCTTAATCATTGTTGTTTTTCAGGAAACTATCTTAAAGTTTCTATATTACCTTTTTCAGCAATGTCATAATAAACTGCTTTAAGGGAGTTTGCTGTAATGAAGAACATAATGTATTTAGCGAAAGACGATAATTTAGTGAAAGCCTAACGATAGGTAAGGTAGTTTAAAAGAAAAACCCGGTATAATTCTTTAAGCTTGATTAGTGAAAAATGACAATAGCTGAGATTAGTGAAAAACAAGGATAGTTGACGTAGCAGTGTAATTTAGCCATACTTTTTTTTATATTCAAAGAACATAAAATTTCCTAAATAAAACAAATTCTGGGACCTAATTAAACCATATCCTACCAGATACTTAAAAATGGCGAATTTGATATTGCACGATCTCATCGACATTTTCAATTTTAATAAAACCATATTTAATACGCGTCCGGTAGGAATCGAACCTGGTTGGTCTGATACCTAAGCTTTTCCACGGTGGTATTTTTAATTTTAATAAAACCATATTTAATATGCGTCCGTTGGGAATTAAACCTGGCTTATTTTGATGTCATATGAAATGTACTTCCACTATACCATAACTCTGAAGTTATGATGAGAGTTGAGAAAATATATTTTATATTCTAACAGGTAGACCCTTCCAAAAAACTTGATGAAGAATATGTTGCTTACGAATTCTTAAAATTAAACTCGATTGATTAATTTGGGGATAGGAAGGTAATGAATTGGTTTGTTCATGAATGAGTTATTTTGAGAGTTTTTGATGCATTATTTAGTTGTAGTAATCAGAAATATGATTCACGAGCATATGAGCAAGATCCAGACCAAGAGCCGCAGGTAGAGCAGGAGCCAATTCAGCAGGAACGGTTTAATGAGATTTGCAGAAAAGTTTGATTGAAGATTTGAAATGATTCGGCGGAAGAATATTTATAATTTAAATTGATATTTAATTAAAGATTAATTGCAATTTAAATTGTTTAGATATAATGAGTTTAGATTAGGTTTAGTTTATTATCTTCCATTTTTTAGTTAAGATTTCTTTATTTTTTAGTAATGTTGAGATGTGTGGGAATAATAGTCACAAGAAAAACTGACGGAGATCATGGGTATAAAATATAAATGGGAATTCTAGCAATAAGATGTCTATTTGGATGGACCTTGTCCATATCGAAAGTTCATGTACACTCAGATATGAAACCCAAAACTCCTCAAATATTAAATATTAAAGCCCAAATCAACAACACTTATGAGAAAGCAATTTATAAGCACTGACGTATTGAGCATTCTCTGATAGATTAGCTCTACAAATGTTGTGTGATCATATGAAACCTATAACAAAATACCTCTGAGAGAGCAATTTATAAGCACTGACTGTACTAAGTATAATGACCGTGTACTCTAAATACGTAATAAAAGTGTCTTATAATTTTTCGCGAGATCAAAACAATTATTTTACTGCTTCTATTGGTAGAAAATACTTTTAAAATATTTTTCTACGATAAAAATGAATTAATATGATTTTAGGAATTTTATAAATTATTGGAAATTTTTAAGAATTTAAATAGAATTTTTATCGAAGAGAAAAAATTTTAAAACAAACAAAGGGGTTTATTTTGGACCAAATTTAGTTGCAAATGGAAGAAAACATCTAAATATATTTTCTATAATTTTTACAAATTTTTAAAATATTTTTAACTATTTTAAAATAATTTTAAAAACCAAAACTAATTTTAAAACATTTTTTAAATATTAAAAACGAATTTTTATTTATTTTTCGAACGAGAATAATTCTGGACCGTCGGATCAAATTATCAACGGCTCAGATCTCCCCACCGGTAAAATAAGAAAAGAAAAACAAAAAAAATAAAATCAAAATCGCCAGCGCCAGCTAAAGGGGGGCCAGCGGCAGCTCACGATGCGACGCGACGTGGGTCATTGGATCTGTTCGAGCGACAGTGAGGATTTGGTCGGCTCGTTGGGACGCGGCTCCTGTAGCGGCTGGTGGGAAAATTAGGGATTTTAAATCCCAAAAGCCCTATAAATAGACTCCTGAGCTTGCAAAAATTCCAGAAAAAATCCCTTCGACACAAAAATCCCAAATACTTGGCAAAGCTTTTTTTTTGAGTCCTATACACATCGGTTCCAGTTCCAGAGGCTAAATAATTATTGGATTCAAGATATATCTGTTCTTGTACAACCCGACGCTCACCGACTTTCATTTTCCTATCTCATTTCAGGTAGAATCTCTCAACACTTGACTCTCTGTTATCTTCATTATGATAATATCTATCTGTGAAAAAAATTCCAGGACCTAACCATAAGTTTTTAACTCGATTATCTATTTTACGGATTATGATGATTAAAAACGATATTAAACCCTAATTAAATAATAAAATTTTAGCAGTTATCATTCACGATAAAATCACGGGGTGATGGACAACCCCCATTTCATGCTTGGACATATGAAACGAAGTTATCAAGCGACTATCATGACCAGGATAATTTTTACGTGAATAAATGTAATTATTCTTCGGCTTTAAATAAAAGTTATCAATAATTTTCCCTAATTGTTAAAAACATTGAAAAATCATAGTAAATTTTTATATATTGGTTATTTTTAAATAAAATTGATGGTAAACTTGTAAAACCATATTTTCACTAAAATCTCTATTTCACAAAAATACCCTCAATTCCTAAGAATTTATATTTTCATTATAATAACACGAATTTTAGAAAAACAGTATTTTCCTTAAAATACCCTAAACTTTTCTAAGTGATATTTTTATTAAAATACCACGAACCTTTCTGAATCATAATTTTTACTAAAATACCACGAACTTGGTAGATTAATTATTTTATTAAAATACCATTAATTTTTAAAAGTTAAGGTTTTCTTTTAAAAATCAATAATAATTCTAAAACTAGATTTTTACTACATACTTTTAAGAAGTTAAACTTTACTAAAAATACCCCTAATTTTGAAAGTGAAGTTTTTAAATTATAATTTCACTAAAATACCCTTCCCATTTTATAAAAGAGATTCTTTTATTAAAATACCACAACTTTTATAATAAAAGATAATTTTCGTTAATATACCATATAAATACCATACTCTTTTATAAAGAGATATTTTTATTAAAATTTTACAATCTTTAGTGAAAGATAATTACCCTAAAATACCATGGCACTTCATAAAACAATATTTTTCCCTACAATACCATGGTTTTTATATAAACAATAATTACGAAAAATACCATAGTCTATTATAAACTAAGATTTCTATTAAATACTATATTTATTTTACAACAAAACCCACCGTTGCCGGTCCCAAGTCCGGATGAGAAAGGGTGAGGGTTGTGGTAGGCTTGTGACAGCCAACGTAGAACTTTGTCACATTCTATGACATGAACCATAATAAGAATATCGTTGGGGCGTCCTCTACTCAGCGACGCTCTACATCGGATCCCGGGTGTAGTGTTAAATATGCAAGGGCTTGGTCGTCGTCCAGATGCGGCGCGCTACATCGGACCCCGGGTGTAGTGACAAATAAGCAAGGGTCGTCGTCCAGAGACGGCACGCTACATCGGACCCCGGGTGTAGTGACAAATAAGCAAGGGTCGTCGTCTACAGACGGCGCGCTACATCGGACCCCGGGTGTAGTGACAAATAAGCAAGGGTCGTCGTCCAGAGACGGCGCGCTACATCGGACCCCGGGTGTAGTGACAAATAAGCAAGGGTTTCATAGGATCCGTCTAGCTTCCTGGAACATAGGTTCCCTTACGGGTAGACTAATAGAATTAGTGGAGGTGATGATTAGGAGGAGAGTTGGTATTATGTATTTGCAAGAAACTAAGTGGGTAGGTGAAAAGAGTAGAGTCATAGAGCCTTGGGGTTATAAGCTTTGGTATACGGGTAGAGATAAAAATCGTAATGGGGTAGGTATAATCATAGATAGACGGTTGCTTGAGGATGTAGTTGAGATTAGGAGAAAATGTGATAGAATTTTACTGGTTAAGCTTATTCTAGGTGGAGAGATCTTTAATGTTATTAGTGCTTATGCACCACAGATAGGTCTTGATGACGCTAGTAAGCGTCTATTCTGGGAGGATTTAGACGAGGTGGTGCAAAGTATACCTAGTGGAGAGAAGTTATTTATTGGTGGTGATCTTAATGGACATGTAGGTACTAGTCGTAGTGGGTTTGATACTATCCATGGAGGTTTTGGTTTCGGACAAAGGAATGAAGTAGGTGACTCGATTCTAGATTTTGCTTTATCTTATGACTTGATCTTAGCAAACACCTGGTTTAGGAAAAGAGAGTCCCACCTTATCACTTTTAGGAGCGGATCAAATGCTAGTCAAATAGACTTTTTTCTGACGAGAAGAATAGATAGAGGTTGTTGTATCGACTGTAAGGTAGTGCCAGGTGAGAGTGTAACTACTCAACATAGACCTTTAGTTCTAGATTTTCGATTTAGAAGAGAACCTAGGAAGATTAGACGTAAGGTAGAGCCTAAAATTAAATGGTGGCGATTGAAAGAAGGTAATCAAAAGGCTTTTATAGATCGTGTAGTACAAGAAGCGGATTGGCAGTCGGAAGATGATCCAGACAAAACATGGAACAAAATGGCTAGTTGTATCAAGAAAGTAGCTAGAGATCTACTTGGTGAGTCGAGAGGTGGTGCTCCACCATCTAAGGACATATCATGGTGGAATGAAGATGTAAAGGCTGCTATTAAAATTAAAAGGGATTCTTATAAAGATTTGAAGAAAAGTAGAGATGTTGAGAGATTTGAGAAGTACAAAATGGCTAAAAAGGAAGTTAAGAAAGCTATTCGGGAAGCTAAATCTAAGATCTATAAGGAGGTGTACGAGAAATTAGACACTAAAGAGGCTGCAAATGATATATACCGGATTGCTCGAATGCGGGAAAGGAAAACTAGAGACTTATGTGCGGTGAAGTGTGTCAAAAATGAAAATCAGAAGGTTTTAGTTCGAGATGAGGATATCAAGGAAAGATGGAGAGATTATTTTGACAAATTGTTCAATGAGAGCTTTACTAAGAATTTGGATGGACTTGTCATTCAATCTCAAGATATAAATCGTGATTTCATGCGTAAAATAAGACTTACTGAGGTTAAAGAAACTTTGAACAGAATGGGTTTAAGAAAAGCGGTTGGTCCTGACGGGATTCCTATCGAGATTTGGAGATGCTTAGGAGAAATAGGCGTTAAATGGCTGACAGATCTGTTTAATAAGATTTGGCAGACAAAAAAGATGCCAAATGAATGGAGGAAAAGTATCCTTGTACCTATCTAAAAGAATAAGGGTGACATTCAAAGTTGCTCAAACTACCGTGGAATAAAACTAATGTGTCACACCATGAAACTTTGGGAGAGAGTGATTGAACACAGGCTAAGGAAGGATATTAAGATAACAGAAAACCAATTTGGGTTCATGCCTGGACGATCGACGACAGAGGCGATACATCTGCTTCGTCAACTTGTCGAGCGCTTTCGAGAGAGGAGAAGAGATTTGCATATGATATTTATTGATTTAGAAAAAGCGTACGACAAGGTACCTGGAGAGGTATTATGGGGGACAATGATGAAAAAGAGGGTCCCCGTCAAGTATATTGACATAATCAAGGATATGTACGACGGAGTAGTGGCAAATGTCAGAATTTGCGGTGGCTTAACAAGTGATTTTCCGATTACTATTGGTTTACATCAAGGATCTGCATTAAGTCCTTTCCTGTTTACCATCGTGATGGATGAGCTTACTAGAACTATCCAAGATGAGGTCCCTTGGTGTATGCTATTCGCTGATGATATTGTTCTAGTAAATGAGACGAAAGCAGGGGTTAATGCCAAATTGGACTTATGGAGACAAACATTGGAATCTCTGGGATTCAGATTGAGCAGGTCCAAGACAGCATATATGCACTGCAAATTTAGTAGCCAGAGAAGTCAAAACCATATTGGTATAACATTGGAAGGGCAAGAGATATCACCGAGCGACCAGTTTAGATATCTAGGTTCCATCATCCAAAGGAATGGGGAGATCGATAGTGATGTTAATCATAGGATCCAAGCTGGTTGGTTGAAATGGAGGAGTGCAACAGGGATTTTGTGTGATCGTAACTTTCCGTTAAAATTGAAAGGGAAGTTTTATCGGAGCGCTATTCGGCCTGCCTTATTATATGGTACAGAATGCTGGGCTCCTAAGAAGCATCATACACAGAAGATGCACGTAGCGGAGATGCGCATGCTTCGTTGGATGTGCGGTAACACTAGAAAAGACAAGGTGCGAAATGAGGATATTCGTGCAAAAGTTGGTGTAGCACCCGTGGAGGAGAAGATGCGGGAAAACCGGCTTAGATGGTTTGGTCATGTGCGACGCAGACCTATGGAAGCACCGGTTCGACGAATAGATACTCTCGATATGGGTAATGGCAAAAAGGTAAAAGGGAGACCGAAGAAAACATGGATGGAGATGATACGAAACGATATGGTTGCCAAAGGACTCAATGAAAGTATATTGTTCGATAGAAGTGAGTGGAGACAGAGGATTTATGTGCTGGACCCGGCGTGATTCTCATGTTGGTTCATGTAGCCTACCCCATATGCTTGGGATAAAAGGCTCAGTTGTTGTTGTTGATTTATTTTACAAACTATAATGGAACAAGACATACCAAACGGCCGTGGAAATCAATATCGACCGAGATATCATCTACTTGAATTCAAACTTTTGATAAATCACACGACATGACCTACGATACGGTTAGGATTAGAATGCACGAACCTATGTATGAAATACTATTACAAATGAAGATCCCTGCAGGCAGGGTGAATGATATAATACAGTCCTACACATGGACAGGTACTAATCCGATATTCGGACGAATGATATGATACAGTCCCACATACGGACGACTACTAATCCGATATTCGGACGAATGATATAATACAGTCCCACATACGAACGACTACTAATCCGATATTCGGGCGAATGATATTCCATATCTACATGATATATGCACTATCCCTAATTCATAAAAGTTTTACACTAATTAAAACGGGGCTGAATAGTTTGATTAGGCAAGATAGTATACGGACTTGGATTCTCTTATTACTCGATCAAACCAGGGAAAATGGAACAGTACATTTCAATTTCCCCAACTGTTGTTCCGTGGTGCAACGGAATAATCTGGAGAACCTGGTACCCTTATCTAACAATCTAAACGAACATGTTACCTGTACTTACCTTACACGGTATACCATATTTTACCTAATTCCTACAATATATGACATCATACATTACACACACTTGTTCTCTTTACTATTAATTTCTGTTGAGAAAATCCTAGCCGAGTATAACTCGCTGACGGGCTTTCTTTTCTTTTTACTATCCCTAGAACTTTCGTTAGATGAGAACGAGCTTGATGAAGAACGAGACGATGGAGTGGAGCCCACTATTGAAGACTACGAGGAGTTGACGCAAGAGTATTAGAATAGCTCTTCTATTGCTCACCTGTTTAGGGATTGCTTTCTTATTATCAAAGTAATCAAACTATTTAGTTTGCTTACTCTGGAATGTAATAATTTTAGTTTATGGAAATAAATGTTTCTGCTTTTATTACCAGTTTTGGTATATTGCCTGCATGATATATATATATATATATATGTGTGTGTGTGTGTGTGTGTGTGTGATTAATGGAGGAAAGAGGCCATAGGAGGGGATTTCCTCCTGTGGCGTGGAAAAAATACAACCTCCACCATTTTTTCCGACGATCGGCACCCATCATCATCATCGTTATCATCTAAGATGTGCGTACACCAAATTTCATGTTATTCCACAACTTTTTCACCGTTGATTTAGTGGGTTCAAAATTAACGGTTTACCGACAATAGAACTTTTTACATTGCTAAATCAACGGTGAAAAAGTTGTAGAATCACATGAAATTTGGTGTACCCACATCTTAGATGATAACGATGAAGATGATGGAGGCCGATCGTCGAAAAAATTGGTGGAGGTTGTATTTTTTCCACGCCATAGGAGGAAATTTCCTCCTATGGCCTCTTTTCTCCATTATTCTCTCTCTCTCTCTCTCTCTCTCTCTCTCTCTATATATATATATATATATGCGCGCGCGCGCTTAACGTAACTATATCGAAAAAAACCATCCTCGACACATTTAGGTTGCAAACTGTACCACGTCAACTCTTCACTTTTTTGTGGGAAACGGGACGTGACGCTAAGTGCCTATGAGAGATTACCTCTACGAGCATTGTGCCGGCCACCAAAAATCTGGAAAAAAAAGCTGGAATGGTGTTGAGATATAAGGGATTGATAGTCTTACATTAACTATAATTAAGAGGTATATGGATATAAGAATTCCTTCCCAAGAATTTTTCAAGTCTTGTCAATGCCTTGTTCCATCCATCTCAATATCCAGAAAGAAATTTGTATTGTATAAAACCTATAACACACTATACCTGAGAGAGCAATTTACAAGTGTCGACTAAGTGTCTATGAAAGATTAACTCTACAAGTGATGTACGGTCCACCATAAAAAGAAAGGCTAAATTTCAATTTGCTACCATGAACCATAGACATTTTTCCCAAATGATACCATGAACTTTCAAAATGATAGATTGAAACCATGAACTTTCTAAAGTATCAAAAAAATACCTGACGGCGTTAATGAAAAATTACAAATTACCAAAATACCCCTCATATAATAAAAAAAACTATATTTGCTAAAAAAGGAGAGGAAAATCTATGAAAATCTATATTTGCAAAATAAGAGGGGTATTTTGGTAATTTTGTAATTTTTCATTAACGTTGTGTGGGTTTTTTATACCTTTAAATGTTTATGGTATTAATCTATCATTTTGAAATTTCATGGTATCTTGAAAAAAAGTGATTATAGTTTTTGATAGCAAGTTAAAATTTAGCCAAAAAGTAAAGAAATGAAAAAGAGAAATCAAAGCATAGTTGAGATACATGGGATTTTTCCTTGTCTTGTCAATGCGTCACTCTATCCATCCCAATATCCAGAAAGGAATTTGAATTATATTAACTATTATCTTGCACGGGCGATGCACGTGTTCAAATTAAAATAATGTTAAACTTCTTTAATTTAAATTCAAAATAACTAGAAAAAATTAAATCTTAAACGATAGGAACGGTTACTTTGTTCAAACGAATCACAATGATTCTAGTAGTTATTTAATATCAGTAGAGACAATTGTATAATTATAACTGATTCGGTTGATAATTATATTTATTAAATATTTGTTAAAGAAAAATCTACATTTAATTTTTTACTGCTGATGTGGCGCTATTTGAGGCTATGTTAGACCATCAGATTGAAATCAATTTGAGAACCCTCAGGTTTTGTGGTTATAATAGTAGGGATGTAGCAGACTTATAAACAAAATAACTATTACCATATGTAGTAATCATAATCGATTTATCATTCTCATAAATCTAATTTCGCTCTAAATATAACTTTTATGACTTACCAAAATTCATAAAAACAAAGTTATAAATATTCTACCTACCCGGTAGATTCCACATAAGCTATGAGCTGGTGATTAGTCCAGAAGGTGAGATAGGTTTGAGACAAGTAATCTTTGACACACTCTTTTATCCAAAGACCAATCCGGCAGCATACGTGGGATAGATTCGTATAAAAGTGTTGCTCTAGACTTAAATAAGAGGACCTCTTGATTCTTGCACAAAACCAACCGTTTGAGGTGACAAAACTCGCAAAGAAGAATTACTTAACTCGACACAAGGACAAAAAGAACCGACCAATGTTTGGCCAAAATGAAACCAAAACCAAACTATTAATTTCCATATATTGGATTCACATTCACCACCTTCCTTTCCTCTTTCCTTTTGACAAATTTATTCCAAGACCACGTGTCTGCTCACAGATAAAAATATATGTAAATTTATACACAAAACATCCCTTTATTCATTTTTTTTTTTGTAATCAAGTTAATGATTCATTGGTCGGTTGATTTGAACAAGGGACACATGAACCCATTAATAGATAGGGCTCGGCACATGTCCCCATGTGGGCCTAGCTGCAGCACAGTTTCAGCCGGCTCTTGAGCTCACTTAAGCCATGAGAAGCTTCCCCCCACCCCACCCCCACCCCTCCACCCAGGACAGATGCTTATTATATGTATTTACAAAGGCAAAAAATGAGACAGGTATCAACCGCAGCCCTATGAGTTATGACTACCATCGCATATATGACCCGACCCTTCCTTAGGGTGAAACTTGTGGCAACTTAAATTAAATGCAAGACCCCATCTTCTAATTTTACCCTTTTAGGTGTAGGGATGGATATGCTTTTGAGCGCAACATTATATTTTCTCATTTCTGTAATGTATGTCAATGTCAAAGAATTCTTGGTTATATGTGTTGAAGCTATACGTGTGTTAATTAAAACTTGTTTGTTTTCGTTATAGAGAAAATGTTTTTAGACCGAGAAAACCATTTTGGAAACGGTCTAGGGGATAAAATACACCATTTTCGTGTTATGTAAAGATCCAACCATTATATCGATATGGATTCTATCCAGCATTTATTACCTCGTAGCCTCTAGCCATAAAAGCTATTTTCCTAGTTTCTACTCTCTGTATCTATAGCTTTGTTCTAGTCTAACTTTATTCTATGCATGTAGCATCATCATTTAAGCAAATACATGTAGCTAGCGAAAACCTAAGCAACACCGTAATTTGCAACTCAAAACTACTTGTAGCAAAGATTAGGCATTAATCTTTTAACTTGGTTGAGCTGGCTTCTAAAGCCATAATGCATGGATTCGGAGTGGCCGCCGTCTGCAGTAAAATAGCACACATCCTATTGCAAGGAACAGATTCATAAAAAATCGAAACCAACGTTCAGATTTGTGTAAAACAGGAACCTTTACTATTGGTGTATCCTACGTGCTGATTTGTGGCCAGAATTGTACCAGAGGGTATTATTTTTAGCATAGCAGTCACTCTTTTTCCATAATGCATATAGCAAGCACATGGAGAATTTTCGGATAGTCAACTTTTCTCCATGCATATGATAATGCATCAAACCAAACCCCGATATTTATCAAAAATAAAAATAAATATAGAAGTATCAAATTCAAATTGTTTGAGTACTTCCAAATCTAGGGTCTGTAGGCCAAACAACTCCTATCACATGCAATTTGATTGCTCCTCATTTGAAGGAATTTTGGTCCCACCATTTTTTCAAAGGGAATTCTTGTACCAAACGACGACTGCTCAATGGTTCGTTAATAAGCAAATCCCTCGAATCCCTCATATTCATGTCAAGTCATTTTCCATCTAGGACAAGGTTTCTTTAAAGAGAGAGAAAAAAATTGATTTACGATAACTAGATTTTACTTTAAAAACTTGAGCAAGATAGAAACCATGTGGTAACCGGTAATCCTAAATATCAGCTACATCAAATTTAAATGGACCCTTAACTCATTTCCAACATAGTACATCATATGATAAATTTATAATTGAAAGCCGCATGGATATAACACTAATTAAGAGCTAAAGGAGAACATATTCCCATCACTTGCTTATTGTTAGAAACGGAGGAATATCTTTCAGGTCAGACGTCTAAAACAAACAGCGGCATACGTTTAAAGGTGTAATCATATACACTTCAGATGTCGGAAAAACCCAAGTTCAGACGTCTGGAAACTGCACGAGAAACGCCAGAGCGGAGGCAGACGTCTGCAGTTCATCGGGACAGGCGTCTGCAGGAGCCACGAAACCCAATCCAGAGCCTGGGCAGACGTCTGGCCAGGTGTGGTTCAAACGTCTGCCCTTGGGAGATAAAAATTTACAGAGTGTAGGCGGATATTTGCCAAAGTATGGGTTAGACGTCTGCCGACGAGATTTTCTGATACGAACGAAAATTACCAAATATAGTTTTATCTCCTATTTACTATGTGATTAGGGTTTGCCTATTTAAAGGAACCTCTCATATGTATTATTAACAGCCAATTGAGAGAGATTATTGTATGAGAGAGTGACGGCTATGGCTAGAGAATTTTGAGATAAAATTCCTAAGGTTTTGCCCGTGTAATTGATTCGAAAATTATAATGGAGACTTTGCAGATTCCGCTCTGTCAGGAACTGACCATATGGTAGGTGAAACCTGTTAACAAATCTTCTACATCTCTGTATTTGATTTACTATTTTATTCTCGCATATTTATATTGTTATTTCATTGTTTAATTGCGTGATTTGGAAGTTGTCGCGAGTATTGTTACGCGTTTTGATCTCTCCCCGTCGATCCCCAACAACTGGTATCAGAGCCGGAGTTGCGTTTATCTGATACCAACAACCGGTACCAGAGCAAGAGTTAAGGGAACCTAGGGTTCTTCAAATTTACGATCTAGATCAACGGTGGGTAACGAAAATTAGGATCTTCTTCCCCACTTTCTTAGATCGTTATTTTAAAGGCATTAGTTCATTTCAAGGGAGAAGTTAAGTTTGTTGCGACAGAGTTAAAAGATAGTAGAGGATAAAGTAATAATTGAAAAGTTCAATGGTCAGAATTTTGGTTGGTGGCGCATGCAGATGGAAGATTGCTTATATCAAAAGGACATGTTTCTTCCATTTCTTGGAGAAAAGCCCGAGAAGATGGCCGATGAGTCGTGAAACTTTTTGGATAGGAAAGCCATGCCTACAATTCGGTTGTCGTTGACTCTGCAAGTGGCCTTTAATATCTCGAAGAAGAAAAAAATTAAGGCGCTAATGACGACGTAAGAAAAATTGTATGAGAAGCCTTCTACATCGAAAAAAATCTTCTTAATGAAGAAGCTTTTCAACATGAAGATGGCTGAAGACGGCTCGGTGACAGAGTACTTGAATAAGTTCAACAGCATGACGAGCCAACTCGCGTCTTTGAAGACAAGATTCGAGCACTTCTATTTCTTTATTCGTTGCCGGAGAGTTGGGAGAACCTAGTGATGGCAGTTAACGACTCGATCTCGGAGACTCTCACGTTTAATGATACAGCGAGTTGCATATTAAACGACGAGATGCGGAGAAAGTCTGGGAGTGGGAGTTCGGGAACTTCCGCGTTTTCGGTAGAGAATCGTAATAGAACGATGGAAAGGGGGAAAGAGAAGAAGGGAAAGTTTAAAAGCTGAGAAAAATCACAACGAAAAATTCAAGACGCGTGTTGGAATTGTGGGAAGAAGGGTTATAGGAAAAGTGAATGTAAAGATCCAAAAATAGACTTGAATGAGAAGGCAGATGGAAATGAAGCTAATGTAGTGTCCACACAAGAACATGAGTGTAGGGTGTTTTTCGTCACCCCATTGAGATGGGAATACGCGTGCTCTTGTCAGGAGTACTACAGATTCCCCCTGCCTAGGGTAGGCCGGGGTTTAATGACTGTGGGGATCCGAACCTCCGGCAGCCGCGGACTAAGCTGCCGTTAATTACCCCTCACCTTTGGAGCGAGGGAACCTCCGATTGACGGGTTAAACTGGTCATGCGAACTCAATGTGCAGTATCGTGTTTTGAAGGGGTTTTGGAAATATCGAGGGCCCCGCAGAGTTTTTTACGGGGGTCCCGCTACCCGGATAGCGGGCTGGGGGTCAAGGGGGCTAGCAGCCCCCTTGCGGAATGCGGGGCAGCGCCCCGTTCGAAATTTTTTCTAACGGGGGAGGTATATTTAGTGTGGAGTGCACAAAAAAAAGGGAGGGAAAGGCGTCTTAAAGACGCGTGCGCTGCATGTGGGCTCATGGTGCCCGGGGTCACGTGCGCGCACGTGACCGATGGGCGCCTCGGCGTCCCGTGGTCACGTGGGCACACGTGACCGATCGGCGCCTCGGCGCCCCGGGGGTCACGTGGGCACACGTGACCGATGGGCGCCTCGGCGCCCCGGGGGTCACGTGGGCACACGTGACCGATGGGCCTCTCGGCGCCCCGGGGGTCACGTGCTCACACGTGACCGATGGGCGCCTCGGCGCCCCGGGGTCACGTGCGCACACGTGACCGATGGGCGCCTCGGCGCCCCGGGGTCACGTGCGCACACGTGACCGATAGGCGCTTTAGCGCCCTGGGGTCACGTGGGCACACGTGACCGCGGGAAAAACCCGCGGAAAGGGAAGCCTAGCCCCTAGGCTGGGGAGTTGAACTCCCAAGGGAATTTTCGGAGTTGAACTCCTAACAGAAACAAATTTATGGAGTTAAACTCCAACAGAAATTAATTTATGGAGTTAAACTCCAGCAGATTTAGAAAGGAGTTAAACTCCTGGGGACTTATTGCTCTTCCTTTGAGCTTTGGGTCTGTCCAAAGTTAGATTTTTGGAGATGGGTCTCCTTCTTCTTGCTCTTAACCGGCGGGATCTTGGAGAAAAGGGGGTGAGACTTAAAAGTCTCCCCTTTTCGAGATCTGACTAGAGATCCGAGCTCCCCTTTGTGGGTTTTGTGGTGACAAACTATTTATTTTTGAGAAAGGGAGAGTTAAACTCTTGATTTAATTCAAAAGAAAGAAGAAGGTTTTAGGAACCTTGGAGAAGGAGCAGGAGGCACAAGCCCTAGTTTTTTGGGGAATGAAAAAGTCTATCCTTTATTCATCATCATGTTGCCTTTTATAGGCTTACACATTTACATATAGCCCCTTGGGCTTTTCAAAATGGCTTTTTGCCTGTCCCATGGCTCATGTGACATTTCATTTTTGCACATAAGCCATGGGCTTACAAAATATTGGCTTTATGCCCATTTTGCATACATTCATGCATAAAAAATTACATAAAAATTATTTATTACATGATTTATGTTTTAGCATGGAGGAGGCTAGCCGCGGGCTCGACTTGGGCATGGGCCCGCTTGACCTGGGCTTGGGCCCACCTGGCTTGGGGTTGATCTTGACTTTGACTCGGTCAACGGGGGTGTAAATTTTTACCCCAACAAAGTGCTCCCCATCAATAAATGCACACAGCATATATGGGTCTGTGCATGAAATTGATGGATCTTCTTTCACGTGGAGGCGACTTGCTTTGGTTCCCACTTTTTGGAATGCACTGCCCTTTTTACGACATGGACGGTCGACGCTTAACGCGTCTCCGAGACGGAGTGTCCGTGGTAGACGTTTCCTTGGCCCGGAGCGATCTGGTTCCTGCTTTGTAGGAAGCCTACACTGCCCTTTTTGCGACATGGACGGTCGACGCTCTGATCCGGAGCGATTTGGGTTCCCAATTTGCGGGAGCCTGCACTGCCCTTTTTGCGACATAGACGGTCGACGCTCTGTTACGAAGCGATTTGGGTTCCCAATTCGCGGGAGCCTGCACTGCCCTTTTTGCGACATAGACGGTCGACGCTCTGATCCGGAGCGATTTGGGTTCCCAATTTGCGGGAGCATGCACTGTCCTTTTTGCGACATAGACGGTCGACGCTCTGTTACGGAGCGATTTGGGTTCCCAATTTGCGGGAGCCTGCACTGCCCTTTTTGCGACATAGACGGTCGACGCTCTGATCCGGAGCGATTTGGGTTCCCAATTTGCGGGAGCCTGCACTGCCCTTTTTGCGACATAGACGGTCGACGCTCTGATCCGGAGCGATTTGGTAGACGTGTCCCCGGCACGGAGTGTCGCTGGTCGACGTTTCCCCGAGGTGGAGTGTCTGTTGTCGATGTGCCCCCGGCACGGAGTGTCTGCTTGACGTTTCCCCGAGGCGGAGTATCGGCTAGTTGACGTTTCCCTGATGCGGAGTATCTGTGTTGGACGTTTCCCCGGCATGGAGTGTCGCTGATGGACTTTTCCCCGGCGCGGAGTGTCGGGTTGACTTTTCCCCGGCACGGAGTGTCGCTGATCGACTTTTCCCCGGCGCGGAGTGTCGCGGGTTGACGTTTCCCCGGCACGGAGTGTCGCTGATCGACTTTTCCCCGGCGCGGAGTGCCGGGTTGACTTTTCCCCTGCACGGAGTGTCGCTGATCGACTTTTCCCCGGCGCGGAGTGTCGCGGGTTGACTTTTCCCCGGCACGGAGTGTCGCTGATCGACTTTTCCCCGGCGCGGAGTGTCGGGTTGACTTTTCCCCGGCACGGAGTGTCGCTGATGGACTTTTCCCCGGCGCGGAGTGTCGGGTTGACTTTTCCCCGGCACGGAGTGTCGCTGATCGACTTTTCCCCGGCGCGGAGTGTCGGGTTGACTTTTCCTCGGCACGGAGTGTCGCTGATGGACTTTTCCCCGGCGCGGAGTGTCGGGTTGACTTTTCCCCGGCGTGGAGTGTCGGTGGTTGACTTTTCCCCGGCATGGAGTGTCGCTGATGGACTTTTCCCCGGCGCGGAGTGTCGGGTTGACTTTTCCCCGGCACGGAGTGTCGCTGATCGACTTTTCCCCGGCGCGGAGTGTCGCGGGTTGACTTTTCCCCGGCACGGAGTGTCGCTGATCGACTTTTCCCCGTCGCGGAGTGTCGGGTTGACTTTCCCCCGGCACGGAGTGTCGCTGATCGACTTTTCCCCGGCGCGGAGTGTCGCGGGTTGACTTTTCCCCGGCACGGAGTGTCGCTGATCGACTTTTCCCCGGCGCGGAGTGTCGGGTTGACTTTTCCCCGGTACGGAGTGTCGCTGATGGACTTTTCCTCGGCGTGGAGTGTCGGGTTGACTTTTCCCCGGCACGGAGTGTCGCTGATGGACTTTTCCCCGGCGCGGAGTGTCGGGTTGACTTTTCCCCGGCACGGAATGTCGCTGATGGACTTTTCCCCCGCGCGAAGTGTCGTGGGTTGACTTTTCCCCGGCACGGAGTGTCGCTGATGGACTTTTCCCCGGCGCGGAGTGTCGGGTTGACTTTTCCCCGGCACAGAGTGTCGCTGATCGACTTTTCCCCGGCGCGGAGTGTCGGGTTGACTTTTCCCCGGCACGGAGTGTCGCTGATGGACTTTTCCCCGGCGCGGAGTGTCGGTGGTTGACTTTTCCCCGGCACGGAGTGTCGCTGATGGACTTTTCCCCGGCGCGGAGTGTCGGTGGTTGACTTTTCCCCGGCACGGAGTGTCGCTGATGGACTTTTCCCCGTCGCGGAGTGTCGGGTTGTTGACTTTATTCCGAGACGAAGTATAATTTCGACAAGGAAGGCAGGTACACCGAGGCGAAGCATCATTTCGACACGGGGTGCATTCTGAGACGAAGCATAATTCTGACGCAGAGCTTGCTGGTTGATTTGATTCCGAGGCGGAGTATAATTCCGGCAAGGAGGTCGTTATCCCGAGGCGAAGCATGATTTCGACACGGAGTAAATTCTGGGACGAAGCATGATTCCGCCGCAGATGTTGTTGGTTTGATTTGATTGACTTGAGTCGACATCAGCAACGCTATACTGGAATATGGTACCAGGAGCGAATCATCATTTATCATGAGAGGGTTTGGGGATTTTGGTTTTGGTTTGGCATCTGCATTGCTGCACTGGAATAATGCCAGGAGCAACTCATCATTTGCCCCGGGAGAATTTGGGAATTGGTTTTTGTTTGGCATCAGTATCGCTACACTGGAATATGGTACCAGGAGCGAATCATCATTTGCGCTGAGTGGATTTGAGGATTTCGGTTTTGTTTTGGCATCTGCATTGCTGCACTGGAATAATGCCAGGAGCAACTCATCATGTGCCCCGAGAGAATTTGGATTTGGTTCGTTTGGCTTCTGCATTGCCGCACTGGAATAATGCCAGGAGCAACTCATCATGTGCCCCGAGAGGATTTAGATTGGGTTTGTTTGGCATCAGTATCGCTACACTAGAATATGGTACCAGGAGCGAATCATCATTTGCACCGAGAGGATTTGGGAATTGATGACTTAGGAGACAGGTTTAGATCCCTATCACCTAAGGCTTTTCAATTTTATGGGCCGTGAGGGTCCCATAAAAGCATTTTCTCCCTACGGGTCGTAAGGATCCCGCAGGTGTATTTTCTCCTTAGGAGTCGTGGTGACTCCTAAGTGTGTTGCTCCTTTGTGAGTCGTAGGGATCTCACGCGGGAATTTTCTCCTCACAAAGTCGAGAGGACTTTGCGAGTGCATTTCATTTTTTTTTTACGAGTTTGCGTCCTTTCGGGTTTTCACAAACTCGCCGGCGGTCCTGCTGTTTTTACTCACGGAGCCCTTTCGGGTTTTCATCCGTGCCCGTTTTGCTCGTGGACATACCGTTCTTCCTTTTTTCTTTTTTTTTGGAGAGATCGGGATTGTTTTACGCCCGTGGATTGTATACGGTTTTGCAGGATGTATCATCCAGACCGTAGGGCCGTCAAAATTTCGGGACTTTGTTGGCGTCTGCATCGCTGCACTGGAATATGGTACCAGGAGCGACTCATCATTCGCCGTTGGGGTATGGGATTTGGTTGGCGTCTGCATCGCCGCACTGGAATATGGTACCAGGAGCGACTCATCATTCGCCGCTGGGGTATGGGATTTGGTTGGCGTCTGCATCGCTGCACTGGAATATGGTACCAGGAGCGACTCATCATTCGCCATTTGGGGATTGGGGAGCGATGGCTTAGGAGACAGGTTTGGATCCCTATCACCTAAGACTTTCAATTTTATGGGCCGTGAGGGTCCCATAAAAGCATTTTCTCCCTACGAGTCGTAAGGATCTCGCAGGTGTATTTTCTCCTTAGGAGTCGTGAGAACCCCCAAGTGTGTTTTTCCTTCGTGAGTCGTAAGGATCCCACGAAGGTTTGTTCTCCTCATGCATCGTAAGGACACATGAGTAGATTTCCCTCGTTCCCAGTTTAATGACTTAGAGGTCGACTGTTTCCAGTTTAACGACTTAGAGGTCATCTGTTTCCAGTTTAAAGACTTAGAGGCCTACTGTTTCCAGTTTAACGACGTAGAGGTCATCTGTTTCCAGTTTAAAGACTTAGAGGTCTGCTGTTTCCAGTTTAAAGACGTAGAGGTCATCTGTTTCCAGTTTAAAGACTTGGAGGTCATCTGTTTCCAGTTTAAAGACGTAGGGGTCATCTGTTTCCAGTTTAAAGACTTAGAAGTCTGCTGTTTCCAGTTTAAAGACGTAGAGGTCATCTGTTTCCAGTTTAAAGACTTGGAGGTCATCTGTTTCCAGTTTAAAGACGTAGAGGTCATCTGTTTCCAGTTTAACGACATAGTGTTCATCGGTCTCCAGTTTAACGACATAGAGGTCATCTGTTTCCAGTTTAAAGACGTAGAGGTCATCTGTTTCCAGTTTAACGACGTAGAAGTCATCTGTTTCCAGTTTAACGACTTAGAGGTCGATCGATGGCGAGCTTGGAGTTTTGGGGTAGGGGCCGGCATAAGCGTTGCTAACACTGAAGCACATGTGCCAGGACACATAAGTGGGTCTTCCCAATGGAGCATAATTCCGAGGGCGGAGACCAACCGCTGGACTGGTGATTGCAGTGGGATATGGGTATGATGAGAATTATTTGAGCCCGTGGATTGTATACGGTAGTCAATTTGGGGACTAGCCGTAGGGCCGGAAGAATTTTGGGAAATTGGATTTTTGTTGGCGTCTGCATCGCTGCACTGGAATATGGTACCAGGAGCGACTCATCATTCGCCGTTGTTTTTGTTTTGTTTTGTTTTGTTTTTCTTTTTTTTTTCTTTTTTCTTTTTTCTTTTTTTTTTACCGCGATTGCTCTATCATTTCGGCTTTATTTTCATTTTTCATTTTTACTCGCTGATTTTTATTGCGAGTTGCCCCATCATTTCGGCTTTTCTTTATTTTTCTTTTATTTACACATTTTTTTATTTACACTTTTTTTTTTACATTCCCAGTTTAACGACTTAGAGGTCGACTGTTCCCAGTTTAATGACGTGGTGGTCGATTGTTCCCAGTTTAATGACGTGGTGGTCGATTGTTCCCAGTTTAATGACGTGGTGGTCTTTTTTGCTTATCCCAGCTCCTTGAACTTTGATCTTGGCGGAGCTGTGTTGATGACCTAGCTCTGTGGCTTGCCGATACATCCGAGGATTGTGAGGTTTTTCCAAGCTTATATTGGTCCTCTGCCCAATCTTTGAAAATATAGCAGTCTTCGATGGTATGACCCACCACTCTATGATATGGGCAGTATATGGGATTGCCGGTCATGTTCATTTCCTGTGGCCTCTTTGGAACAGGCAGTTGCAGACCGCTGTTCAGGGTGTCCATGAATATTTTGCGGACTTCGTCCCTCCTGAAGGAGTATACCTTCTTCTTTCCCTCCATTGGAGTAGGTGCCTTTACTGATGCTGGTCCTCGAGGCACATGTCTGGGAGGATTAGGTTCCCGAAAGGTTTCGGTCTCTATTCGCATGAAATCGGCGATCGTAGCTTGACTGTTTGCTAACACGCCTTTAGACGGTTCTATTTCTCCCATCTTATATTGCCTTTCGACCCAATCTTTGAAGACGAAGCAGTCCTCAATGGCATGACCTATCACCCTGTGATAGGGGCAATATTCTGGGTCGTCGGTCATATCCTCTTCTTGCGGTCTCTTTGATTCTGGCAGTTGTAGACCGTTTCGTAGGGCGTCCCTGAATATCTTGTGGACCTTTTCCCTCTTGAAGGAATAGACATTCTCCAGCTTCTCTTCCAGAGGCGATTCCCCCCGGCGTATGTATCGGAAGGACTGGAGGCTGATTACGGCCGTTTTTCGCGAAGGCGCTCCGCTTTTAGGTTGGAAAGGATATCAGTTGGCTGCCCCCGGGTATCAATCCCTGGCTCATGAGCCAAAATTTGACTCTGTTGTAATTGCAATCGGGCGACTTGGGTCGCGAGATCTGCCACGACGTTTGCCAGCTCGTCGACTTTGGAATAGACCTCGGCCATCTTCTCATCCCTGTCCTGAAATTGCCTTTGAAGCCATTGGAATAATGCTTGTTCTGTAGTTCCGGCTATGACAACCGGATAATCTTTATTACCTGAGCTCAATTCTGTAGGAACCACGGGCTCCTCTAGCTTATCGCCCTGAGCGGGCTCTTCATCATTTAGATCGGGCCGATGCTGGGTAGCGTCAACCATATCATCACTATGGCTGTGAAGAAGAGGAAGGTTCGTTTCTTCATGTCCGGCCATGTAGACAGTGTGGATAACACATTCAGCCATTCTTTCATCACTAGCAGCTGGTCTCGCGGAGTGGTCCGGGCTTTGGAAATTCATAAGTTTTAACATGGCCAGAGCCCTAGCCCTTTTGTTGGCTCTATATCTGAGCCGCTTCTGCCTCAGCTTCTCAATCTTGAAGGCTTGGCGGGCATCCGCTATCCGGGAAGCCATTGTGAGTTGATCAGTGGGGAGCTTAGAGAGGACACCCGATCGAGCATTTGTCAGGGGCGCCGCTGGAGCTTGCTCGGGACGCGTTGTAGCTTTGTTGGTGTTGATGGCCTTGCCCCCAGCTGGGGCCATGGAGAGTCGTTCGGAAACGGACTTGCGCTTGGGCTGAGGTGCCCTCGCGACCACCACATTTGGTCTCCTGCCTTTCGAGACCGGTTTGTCTGCCACCGGGGCTTGAGGAGCCGGGATGGTGCCAATAGGCATGAACATAATAGAGCCGAATGGTAGCAGCGGCTCCTTCCATTGTCACCCGAGACTGGCCGGAAGGACCGTCCTGGAGTCTATCTTCATCGTGTAGGAGACAGGAGCTGAGTTCATCATCGAAGACATCGTCGAAAGGTGATTGCTTGAAAATCTGCATGAAAGAGCATTATTTTAGTATAAATATAGGTATGTATATTGATTGAGTTCGCATGAACGTTTAACCCGAAATATGGGAGGAGAGATTAGTCCCACCGGGCGTGCCAGAATCTGTAGGGTGTTTTTCGTCACCCCATTGAGATGGGAATACGCGCGCGCTTGTCAGGAGTACTACAGATTCCCCCTACCTAGGGTAGGCCGGGGTTTAATGACTGTGGGGATCCGAACCTCCGGTAGCCGCGGACTAAGCTGCCGTTAATTACCCCTCGCCTTTGGAGCGAGGGAACCTCCGATTGACGGGTTAAACTGGTCATACGAACTCAATGTGCAGTATCGTGTTTTGAAGGGGTTTTGGAAATATCGAGGGCCCCGCAGAGTTTTTTACGGGGGTCCCGCTACCCGGATAGCGGGCTGGGGGTCAAGGGGGCTAGCAGCCCTCTTGCGGGGTGCGGGGCAGCGCCCCGTTAGAAATTTTTTGTAACGGGGGAGGTATATTTAGTGTGGAGTGCACAAAAAAAGGGGGGAAAGGCGTCTTAAAGACGCGTGCGCTGCAAGTGGGCGCATGGTGCCCGGGGTCACGTGCACGCACGTGACCGATGGGCGCCTCGGCGCCCCAGGGGTCACGTGGGCACACGTGACCGATGGGCGCCTCGGCGCCCCAGGGGTCACGTGGGCACACGTGACCGATGGGCACCTCGGCGCCCCGGGGTCACGTGGGCACACGTGACCGATGGGCGCCTCGGCGCCCCGGGGTCACGTGCGCACACGTGACCGATGGGCGCTTTAGCGCCCTGGGGTCACGTGGGCACACGTGACCGCGGGAAAAACCCGCGGAAAGGGAAGCCTAGCCCCTAGGCTGGGGAGTTGAACTCCCAAGGGAATTTTCGGAGTTGAACTCCTAACAGAAACAAATTTATGGAGTTAAACTCCAACAGAAATTAATTTATGGAGTTAAACTCCAGCAGATTTAGAAAGGATTTAAAATCCTGGGGACTTATTGCTCTTCCTTTGAGCTTTGGGTCTGTCCAAAGTTAGATTTTTGGAGATGGGTCTCCTTCTTCTTGCTCTTGACCGGCGGGATCTTGGAGAAAAGGGGGTGAGACTTAAAAGTCTCCCCTTTTCGAGATCTGACTAGAGATCCGAGCTCCCCTTTGTGGGTTTTGTGGTGACAAACTATTTATTTTTGAGAAAGGGAGAGTTAAACTCTTGATTTAATTCAAAAGAAAGAAGAAGGTTTTAGGAACCTTGGAGAAGGAGCAGGAGGCACAAGCCCTAGTTTTTTGGGGAATGAAAAAGTCTATCCTTTATTCATCATCATGTTGCCTTTTATAGGCTTACACATTTACATATAGCCCCTTGGGCTTTTCAAAATGGCTTTTTGCCTATCCCATGGCTCATGTGTCATTTCATTTTTGCACATAAGCCATGGGCTTACAAAATATTGGCTTTATGCCCATTTTGCATACATTCATGCATAAAAAATTACATAAAAATTATTTATTACATGATTTATGTTTTAGCATGGAGGAGGCTGGTCGCGGGCTCGACTTGGGCATGGGCCCGCTTGACCTGGGCTTGGGCCCACCTGGCTTAGGGTTGACCTTGACTTTGACTCGGTCAACGGGGGTGTAAATTTTTACCCCAACAATGAGGAACAAGGTCTTTGTTTATCGGCGAGCGAGAATACAAAGGCAGATACTTGGTTTCATGATTCGAGGGCATTTTTCCATTGTACTTCGGGACAATATCACTTCAGCACGTATGTTCAGGGGGGCCTTGGTCAGGTGACGGTAGGAAACGGTCAGCCATGTAAGATCGCTGGAAAAGAGACGATCATCTTACAACCGTCAGGAGATGGTCAATTAAAATTGAAGAATGCTCGTCATATTTCATATTTGAAGAAGTGCCAGATTTCTAGTAGTCAGTTTGACAACAAAAGTTTTATTACGCTGTTTGGGAATTTGCAGTGGAAAATTACCAAAAGTTCATTGGTGGTTGCCAGGGGCAAGTTGAATGGTTCGTTGTAGTTCTTCAGTAGGAGTAGCGGAGATTCGGTTGCATTGGCAATAGGTTCGGAGTTAAATTCGGAGACTTCGTTGTGGCATAGGTGATTGGGGCACCTTAGCGAGAAAAAGATGAAAATTCTTCAAGGAAGGAGGCTTCTTTCGGGGCTGAAAAAGATGGAGTTGGGGCTGTACAATAGTTGTGTTTGCGGGAAGCAAATCGCACTCAAATTTCAGATTAGAAGCGTAGCAAAGAAAACCAAGAAGCTGAAGAAGGTGCATACGGACGTATGGGGTCCAGGATCGGTGGAGTCTTATGGAGGTAATCAGTACTTTGTGACGTTCATCGACGATGCAAGCTGGAAGACATGGGTTTACACGATGAAGAGGAAGTCCGATGTGTTTGGTATCTTCAAACACTAGATTACATAGGTGGAAAACCAAACAAGGCTGAATGTTAAGCTTAATTAGTGTTTGCCTAATTGTGCATTGAATCAAATTTATTTTTGTTAAAACCATATTTATGTATCATGACATGTAACCTTTCATTTTTTGTTTAGGATGGTTTTGTTTTTTTTTTAAAGAAAAAGAAAAAGAGAAGAGGAGACATGATGTGACCATGATTTATGAGGAGAGAGAGTGAGAAAGAGAAAGCGAGAATATGGTTGCTACAACCATGATAGTTTTCCCCACTTGTTTTCTTCATCTCCTTCAATTCTGCTTCACCTCTTCCTCTTTCTTCATCTCCACCATCCTCTATCACCATGAAACCATCCCTAAAACCTTATCAAAACCTCACTTTACCTTCACTAAACTTGTTCCTCATCTCATCCTATACCTCATGGTGGAATCAAGTTGGAGTTTTGAGTATTTTGGACCACCAAAAAGTTTTCTTGAGTTGCTTCCATGAGGTAAAACTTTCACCTTCCTTCAAGTTTTAAGTTTCCTATGCTCAAGTGTTAGTTTAGAGTTAAAAAGTCTAAGTTTTAGTGATCTTGGAAAATTCTTGGATGAGAGTTAGTGGATGAAACTTGTAGTAGAGATTAGTGGAGGTGTAGTGAGTGTCCCTTGGTCTAGTAGTGGAGGTAGTCTTGTCTAAAATGAGCTATGAAGTCCCAAACATGAACTTAGAATTTTCCGATATTGGGTTTTTGTTGAATTGTGGTGATCAAATAGAATCTGCAATGACTCAAAAACTCTGAAAAATATTTTGCATATACAGTAGGGTGTGCAGGCTATTTGGAAGATACCACAGAAACCCGAGCCCCCAACTCCCACACTTGATCGCCAATTTATTCCCCATGGCCGCAATTTGCGTCCTAATCTTTGAGTTAAGGTTGGGTTTGGTTCTATAGCACACACATATGATGAATAGACCTATCCTATATGTAAAATGTCCTAATTTCATCCTAAGTAGAATCTGGAAGTGTTTTTCTAAGTTGCTGATTTCGTTTTGCGACTTTTAAAAACTTGAGTTTTGATATTTGAGTTTTGACTCGGTCGTTTGATGTTTGTACGTCAACGCCGGGGGTTGTTTGGTTGTTCTTGCATGCGTGGACCATAAGTTCTAACCTATGTGTGTTTCGCTTGCCATATCGGTTTTCTGATTTGATTTTGTTTATGATACGATATGCATTGAATTGTAGGTACCTTCGCGTGGACTTCCGGAGCGACGAAGGAGAGCAAGACGTTCATCGACTTCAGTTAGAGAAAGGATAGTAGATGAGTAGAAGTATATCTACGGGAGAAGTCAGGTGAATGGTGTATAGCACCCCCGCGCCCATAATACTAAGAGATCAGAGATATAGTAAATATAGATATTTAGATGTGTATACCCAGCTAACAGGATTCTGTGATACTATAACCATAGCAGTGTACGTGTAGGAAAGTATGTTCCTAGTTCCAGTTTTCTTAGTCCATGAGACTTAGGTACTTACGCTTATATATACATATATGACCATGAGGATAATTATGAGATGATATGATAAGATAAGGATATGATGAAACAAGATGATACGAGTCGATATGTTTGATATGAGGATGTGAGGCGATATATATATATGCTAAGATATGATATGAGGTGATATATATGATGATATGAGATAATATGAAGTACGTGACCATAGATCCGTACTTTGATTTGTTAATACCGTACGATATATTATACCGTACGTGATATGATTAGGATGAATCGCCAACACACACACATATATATCGACTCGAGAAATATGATTTTAGACCACTTAAGTAGATAATAGGATACATTTTGAACCATACCTATTTTCAAACTAACGAATCGTTAGGCGCTTTAAATGACAACCTTAAGGAACGCTACTGATTTTCAAATGGTATCTCTTTTTCAAAAGCACCGTAGCCCCATTTTCAAAAACCACGATTCGTATTATTTAAACTATAACCGTATGGTTCATATGTAGTTACGTATTTTATACCGTTCATGTTTACGCTGTATTATTTTTCTTGCAACATACGTACTACGTTCCCGGTACTTATCTGGTCTGACTTTGTCTGCTAGGACGCACACATCATTACCGATAATGCGCATGTTGTACGTACACAGACTTGCTGACTCACACATACATCATCGGTAACTGCCATGCCACGTGCACATTAGAAACTGCTATATCGCTGTATTGTTCCCTAATTTGTAGAATTACAGTTATTTGTTTAATACTCTTTACCACACATGCTAGTTTAGATATTGTACTTCCGTCCTAGTTACAAGACATGCTTATATGAAAACACCGGTTATACCTTACAATACTGTTCTGTGTTTGCATTTACTGTTCCATCATGGTTACCTGATTATGAGATTCTATTTTCATGAGATTATTAGATTTGATAACCGTGGATATATTTTTAAAGTTTTATAATTGTTTAAAAAACGCGGTTTCTCTTGCTATGATATTTCGACGTCCACCATGAGATTTCTCGGTTCTGAGCTATGATACTACCCGATTCGAGGAGTGAGGAGGCACCGTCTGTGGGTACATGGTAGATTCGGTATGGTACCCCGGGGCAAGAAGATCGTATAGAGAGATGTTGAGCCCGACAAGGGAATACTACCTACCGGTGATGGTATTGGACTCGGCGGATATCCGGAGGATACCGACCGGAGCGATTGAGACAGATGGAGATGAGGGTCGATCCGATAAGACGGCGCCTGAGATATGAGGATTTACGTGTCGATACTGGACACGGGTTTTATGATATTTTCGAGTGTCGATGACACTCAGGTTTCATGATGATTTGACGTGTCATTGATGGACACACGTTGGATGATACACGTATATATTTACGTATGACACAGATGACTTGATACTATATACCGATACTGGCACGGTTTTGTTATTATTACACTTATGTATACACGATCAACTTAGATATCACACGGTATGATATTATATTATTACAGTATGACCTAGAAGATCGTTATACATTCGATTTCTACCTACTGATATTTTCTACTCACGAGTTGGCAACTCACCCCCATTGTGCCATAGTTTTCTTGCAGGATCGAATGTTCGGATCAGTAGCGGCTTGCCGGCATACAGCTTCTTCTGGGTGATTGCATTGGTAGCTGTGGTACATTTTGGATCGTGACCACCATTTGTATATATTATTTTCAGTTGTAATCTAGTTAAAAGCTCTATCAACCAGATTATGTATATTTGGTAGACCTAGACACCAGACTTGTATATTCTTGAGACTTAGAGCGAGTTGGGTGTATTGTTCTTTATTTTGAGCTTGATTATGTCTTGGCCTTCTTTATTTTCTTTCTGTGATTGATCTTCGTCTTGGGCACCGTATATTTTTATATTGTGTGGTTATGATTCCGCCAATTCACGAAGAGCTAGCTCCCGCTTGGGGATGCCTATATTATTGTGTGGTGTATTGGTTTTGGATCAAATTTACTAAGGAGGTGCTGCCCAAATTTCAAATGACAAAAATGTTTCCAATTATAGTATACAACTCACTTGTATTTCTATATGTCATTACTTATACTTTATAAAAAAAACTTGATCACGTTACACCTTTATTTCAAAACTTCACCTCCATTATTTTCGTAAAAAGATTTATATTTCTGGGCTTTCGGCTTACTTGGATTACGGGGGGTCCTATAAACTTCACGTGATTCACGTGCCGGCCACGTGCCAATTTCCGGGTCGTGACGAGAAGATGAAATTTTTGAAGAAGAACCATACATGGGACTTAGTGAATCTACCCAAGGATCGAAAAGTGTTGCTTAATAGGTGGGTGTACATGATTAAAGATAAAGCCGATGGTGTGGGGCAGTACAAGGCTCGTTTGGTAGTCAAGGGATACAGACAAAAACAAGGTATTGAGTATCAAGAGATTTTTTTTGCTGTGGTAAATATGACATCTATTCGGGTGATCCTTAGTATTGTGGCAGTGGAGAATTTGCACTTAGAGCAGCTAGATGTCAAGACTGCGTTACTTCATGGAAATTTAGAGGAGGAGATTTAAATGATGCAACCACCGGGATATGAAGTGAAAGGGAAGGAGAATATAGTGTGTAAATTGCGAAAGAGCTTATATGGCCTCAAGCAAGCTCCTAAGCAGTGGTATCTTAAGTTCGATCAGTTCATGCTAGAGATATGATTTGTGCGAAGTGAATTATAGCACTGTATCTATGTTCAAACTTTCAAGGATAGAGACTACATTATTTTGTCATTGTATATGGATGACATGTTGGTAGCGGGTCCGAGTTTTGAAAAGATTCAAAGTTTGAAGAAGATGATGGCCAAGAAATTCGCTATGAAGAATTTAGGAGCGGCGAAACAAATCTTGGGCATGAAAATCGTTCTAGATAGGAAGCAGCGGAAACCGTGGTTATCACAAAAGGACTACATTGAGAAGGTTTTGAAGCGGTTTAATATGGACAAGTCAAAACCGATGAGTACGCGTTTAGTGAAACATTTCAAACTCATGAAGGAGTTGTGCCCAATAACTCAAGGGCAGAAGGACGAGATGGCGAGAGTATCATTTGCTTCTACAGTGGGGAGTTTGATATATGCAATGGTGAGTACGAGATAATATATTACACATGCAGTGGGAGTTGTTAGCCGATATATGCAAAATCTGGGGAAGGAGCATTAGAATGTGGTGAAGTGGATTCTAAGATATCTTAGTGGTACATCTAGTCACTGTTTATACTTCGGGAATGACTCTAAAGGTGCAAGGGTATGTTGATGCGGACTATTCGGGAGATCGAGATAGTAGGAAGAGCACAATGGGGTACTTATTCACGGTTGGGGAAACAGCGGTGAGTTGGGTTTCTTAATTACAAAAAGTGATGATATTGTCAACTACGGAGGCGGAGTACGTGACAATCATGGAAGCCGGTAAGAAGATGATATGGTTGCAAGAGCTGCTTGAAAAATTAGGCAAAAAGCAAGACTTCAACATCTTGTGGAGCGACAGCCAAAGTGCGATACATTTGGGGAATAATGCGGCATATCACTCTCGAACGAAGCGCATCAAAGTGCGGTACCATTTCATTTGTATATTGATTGAATGAGAAGTTGACATTGCAGAAAATCGCTGACGAAAAAAATCCGGCGGATATGTTCACCAAGATTGTAGACAGAGATAAACTGAATCTCTATTGATGAACCTCTCTATGAAAATTTGATTAGGAGAGCGTAGAGCAGGGTCGTGTGAAATCCATTAACGTCTAGAATCAAGACTGAAGAAGTTTCAAGTTGGAGAATGTTAAAAACGATGGAATATCCTTCAGGTTAGACGTCTTAAGCAAACAACGGCAGACGTCTGAAAGTGTAATCATATACACTTCAGACGTCTGGAAAACTCAATTGACGTATGGAAATTACACGAGAAACGTCAGAGCGGAGGCAGGCATCTGCAGTTCATCGGGGTAGACGTCTGTAGGAGCCACGAAGCCCATACCAGAGCTTGGGCAGACGTCTGGTCAGGTGTGGTTCAGACGTCTGCCTTTGAAAGATAAAGATTTACAGAGCGTAGGCAGAAGATTGCCTAAGTATGGGTCAGATGTCTGTCGATGGGATTTTCTGATGCGAACGGAAATTATCAAATATAGTTTTATCTCCTATTTACTATAGAATTAGGGTTTGCCTATTTAAAAAACTTCTCATATGTATTATTAATATCCAATTGAGAGAGATCATTGTATGAGAGGGGGACGGGTAGAGCTAGAGAATTTTGAGAGAAAATTTCTAAAGTTTTACTCGTGTAATTGATTCGAAAATTATAATGGAGACTTTGCAGAATCCGCTCTGCCGGGGATTCATCATACGCTAGGTGAACCCCGTTAACAAATCTCTTGGCTCTTTGTGTTTGATTTCCTATTTTATTCTCGTATATTTATATTGTTCATTGTCGTTTAATTGCGTAATTGTGTTTGCATGATTTGGATGTTGTCATGTGCATTGTTCTGCGTTTTGATATCTCTCCGTCGATCCCAAACACTTGCATCATATTAGGAATGAGACCTCAATTTTGGAAGCGATGACGAATGTTTAGTTAACTCTGCAGTGGACAACAATTTTGGATCCATCAAAAGTAACTAGTTATTTGTGTAAGAGGGGTCCTTGATTTTGGTTCCATGCATAGAAAATTTACTTGAAATGTGGCATAAATAGAGGTTAGACTAACTTTCTTAATCAAAGGAGATACTGATCAAGATAACAATGATTGAAATACTTAATACTAAATTTAATTAATCCATATTGGTAAATACCATGCTGAACGTCTTGGGTCAACCAAATATAATTTCATCTAGATTCCTAACCCATATTGAGAAAATTATTCCATACGCCGGCCGTGTACATCCGACCTAAAAAAAAAAGAAATAGAAATATGGGCCCCTCACGCTGCCGAAAACTGCCTGAAACTTTCCCCTCTCTCACCCCCTTTCCGGATATAGTACATCCGGCACACCGAATAATTTCTCACCACAAGGATCACTAAGGGGCTGTTTGTATCATGGAATAAGAGGTTTAGTTGGGACTCAAGGGGAACAAGCAATTCTCTTGTCCTCTTGAGTTGTAAGTTTGGGTTTGTTTGATTGACTCAAATTGATGACTTGGGAGTCCAAATTATCATTCCGCATCATCAAAAGACATAAGTTGAGGCTAACTCTCTTTTGGTCCCAACTTTTAACTTGACTTTTACCAACTCATCGTTTTAAAATAAAAAATAATGAAAGATATATTTACCTCTTAATATATGGCTTTTATTTCATGGTATTTTAGTGTTAGCGTGATAAGATGGCTTATTCACACCATAGGTGCTCACACTCCATCTCTTCAATTCAAAAAAAAAACACTCAAAATCCAAACAAGCAATGAACTATTCCAATTTTGCTACTCAAGAAAACAAATACTCCAGACAAACATTAGACTACATGCTCGATGAAACAAAAATTTCTTGACTTTTTAAACAAAATACAGTCAATTTCTTAGGACTCAATTTGCCAAATACATCCTAAGGCCCTTGAAACCCTCGACGTGTGCAAACTTTATTATCGGGTTGCTAAATATATACAGATGGTCCTTGTATGGAGTCCAACTGATCGGGTAGAATGTTATTAGTAGTTATCATTTTAAAGTCCATTAATTCTTATATGTCATGAAATTTTTGCCCTAGTCATTTTTAACACAACAATTCAAGCCAAGCTACAAATCCAGAACCAAGCCAAGGAGCCAAGCCAACAATTCACCCCACAAAAGTAATCTCTATATAAACATTGGCATATGTTGAAACTTATTCTCCAATGGATGTAAAAACAAGAGGATCATCAAGAACCATGAAGTCCCCCAAAGCCACCACCACCACCACCACTTGCATTCCGAGAAGAAGAGCCAAACCTAAGCGGACCACCATCGCAACCCCGATGTCTCTCCTCGAACGTTTCCGCGAGGTCGTCTTCAGGCTCATCATGTTCTCAGCGATCTCCAAGGGCTCTCAAGCTTCATCGTCATTGCCGATCCACAGGGAGCCGTCGCCGGCTTCTGCACGCGGTTACTGCTACGGCATGGACTCGTACCGGAGCGAGGCGGTGGAGGATTGCATAAAGTTCTTGAAAAAGTCTGCAGGTGATCAAGGTAACAGGGGTTATAAGAGTTCGGATGTGAGTGAGGATTCTGTTGATGTTATGTTGGACTTGGCTCTGCCATCGGGTCCTGTGGGTGGTTTGTAGCTTGTAATTTGAAAGTAGATTGCAATGCTAAATTTATGTTTCTTGTACTTGTTAATGTGTTCATGCTTACTTGTAATTGGAAAGTAGATTAAAATGCTAATTCAATGTTTACTGGAAAAAAAGAAGAAGAAGAAGTAACTCACCTTCGAGTCTCTTAAAATTCATGTGTATAATTGTTAGAATATAAAATATTATTCTTCAACCCATAACTCATAAGCCAGTTTGTTGTGGCATGGGTGTGCGGGGTGGGAGGTCTCGTGTTCTCGAGCACCCCACACGCCCCATTCCTCTTTTCTTTTTTTAATTAAATATGCACGTCTAGGTTAAAAAAAAATACTAGCTCTCAATCCTCGTTATAACTTCGAAGTTTTGGTACAATTGAAGAGACTTTTCACATGTATCAAACCATCCTAGGTTCGAACCTTATCGGGCACGCATTTAAAAGCGAATTTATTAAAATGAAAATACCATTGCGCAAAAATCCAGGTCTCGGCCCAAAGAGCCTTCGGCCTGCGGGAGTGTGTTAGAATATAAAATACTACTCATGCTTAACTCTCACAATTTTGATTAGAAAGATTATGCTCGTATTTAATCTTTGGGAAAATTGTTTCGAGGCCTAATTTTAAAGAATAATTTATTTTAAAACCCATAAAATTCCAAAATAGTAGAAAAACCCAAAAGTATGTTTTGAATTTATCTTAAAACCAAACCGTGATTATATATACATATTTGTGCACGTATCGCCAATAATATCCTTTTAAAAATTCCATTTAAAATCCTTTAAGATATTGCATACTTGTTCCCTTCAATATTTCTCAATTTTCTTGCATAGTTTATTTTTCATATCCCATCGAATATGTATAAACCCTGTATTCTTTTATTAACTCATCTTCTTTGTAAATTGTTTTGGGGAAAAATTGCAGCCCTCATATCATTGATCTTCATTGTAAATCATTTGGCAAAAAAATTTGTCCCTCACATCCTTGATTTTCCTGGTATATAACAGTTTCATAATTAAGACGACAAGAAAAATTAAGAGCGAAGATGGAGACATTGGTTAATGGGATCTCAAAATTGCATTTGAAGATGTAGAAATTCAAGATGAGAAAAGATATTAGGAGAAACACACAGACTATAAAAGAGGATGGAGAACTGAGAATGACTCTGTAGATATGAGGAAGAGGATGATGAATTAAATAGGGATATGCGAAAATAGGAACCAAAATTAGAAGAGGAGAAGGTAATGGTCAAGGAAGATTGAAAATTTTGAGAGAGGAGATGCCACCATTCGGATAGGAGTAAGAGAAGAGATGGGGAATTTTAGCAAAGAACATGAGAGAGAAGAGGAGGGTGAAAAGAGAATAACCAATGCAAACAAACTATTTGAAAAAGATTTACCGGACAATCTATCAAAACAATGCAAATTATAAAACACACACCAAACAGCACAAACACAAGATTTACCCGACGGCGAAATCTTCCACTATTAAGAAAGTATTACACAAGAACGTTCTCTCCAATCACCACCCAAATACAATGCCCAATCTCTATACAAAATCTTCTCTCTGTCTCTCTCGGCAACAACTTGCCGCCCTCTATGCTCTTTAATTGTGAAGCAATTAAAACGCTTACAGTGATGTAGGCTAAGAGATGAATAAAAACAATCCAAAACCTCTTAGAAACCGACCTGGATTTGCGAGCATCTATGCGCGCATGCCCATGCAGTACACATGCATTCTTTTACTTGGGCTCTTTCTTTTGACCTTCTGGGGTTAGGATTATATGAGATAATTTTATATCCAGCTCCGAATTTGTAATAATTTCAACATAAATTTGGTGTTTTTGATTTGTGATATATGGATAGGGTTGCAAAACATCATGAAAATAGTTGAGAAAAAATAGCTTATGGCTATAACCACACAGGGTTCAGTTCTGATGAAGGTGTATTTGAAGCCTTTTTTGTCAAAAGCTTTATCTTTTTAAGGGATATAAATAGTTGATATTATTCATTTTATCTTTTTAAGGGATATACAAAATCAATGGAGCATTTGCAGATGAATTTTTTTTTATCAATCATTGATTTTCTTGATTTGTTGTGATGATGAACGCTGGATATCTATCTTTTATATAAAAAAAAAGCTTCAAGGACACCTTTTACCAGTATCGCGTCCAACCATATATACAAACTTCCCCACCCCCACCCCACCCCAGTTGAAAGCCACAGAGAGAAATCTTTTTTCCAAGTAAGAGCCACATGCAGAGATGATACCAATGAAACCCTTGTTCAAATTTAAAACCTTAACATCCTCTCCTCTCCTCTCAAACTTAAATCTCAAATCTCCAGGTCTCATCGTCTCAATCTCTTGCTCCTGATTTCGATTTCGATTTCACCGCGCTGGATCGGTTGCGAGACTACTTCAATTTTGCGAGTACTTTTTCAGTATTTGATATATGGAAAGGTAGTACTACGCAATAGCTTTTAAATGTGTATATTTTCGTAACATATATACAAAATCGAGTATTTTCAAGAAACTCCGCCATAATCTCATGGTTTTCCAAGAAACTGTCATATACTTTTAAAACAATAAAATAACTACCCAAACTAAGAAGACATGGGTGCCACGTCATCACCTCATCACCAAAAACAATTTAAGTTGTCACATTATCAAAAGTTTTGCAAAAATACCCAAAATGCCCTCATCTCAATCTCCTAACTCTCTAACCTTAACCCTAGGCCCAGCCCCAATCCCAACGGTGTCACGCCGCCAACGCCGCCGCCGTCGCTCTCCGCCCCGGCCTCCTCCTCCTCTTAGCATCCTCCTCCTCCTCCTCCCCTCCTATATATGCCTCCTCTCATCATCATCTACGTCATCACCTTCCCCCTTTTCCTCCTCCTCCTCCTCCTCGGCCTCCTCTCCTCAGTCATCTTCGTCGATGTCTTCCCCTCCTCCTCCTGCTCGTCGGACTCATCATCGGATCATCATCGTCTTCCCCTCCTGCTCTTCATCGGCGTTCATCAATCGTCGTCATCGTCCCCTCCTCCTCGGCCTCCTCGACCCATGTCGCCTCTTCATCCACCTCCACGACTTCCTCTCATCTTCATCGTCTCCTCCTCCTCCTCCTCCTCCGCACGCCGTGGATCACTGTTGTCGCCGTCCTCTAAGAGGCCATGGCCTAATAATTGCAAAAAAATAATCGGTTAATAATAATAATTATTAGAATAATTAATAAATATTTAGTATAATTAATTATATATTAGAAAATGGCAAAATGGTCATCTAACATAGCGGTTAACACTGTTAAGACTTGACCGTTAGTTTGGATAGTTTTTTGTAATTGTGAAACTATAGGGTGGTTTCTTGAAAAACCCGAAAACTATAAGGGGTTTTTATAAAAATAAGCCTAAAAAATCCATAAAAATGTATGTTTTCGGATTATATTAGGATGCATAGTTATTTCTTTATTTTGATTCAATCGGTTCAGACAAAAAAGAGATTTGACTTTGATATATTGGGGTTAGGGTGGAGGGAGAGTGGGGGGGGGGGAGGGGGAGGAGAGAGAAATAATGGTGTTTGATAGTTATACATGTTATTATATATTGTTCTATCTAGATCGTCCGTGTATCACACCACGGATGGTGGATAAGTTATTTTTATAGTTTTGCGATGGTGAATAAGTTGTTTCTACACTTTTACTTCAAATGGGGATTCTACAGGAACTTTGTTCTTGTTGAAACTTTTTTCTAAGTTCCAGTTCCAAACATGCATGAGCAATACCAAACTTTTGGAGTTCTAGTTGTAGTTCTGACAGACTAACACTGACCATTTACTTGCTTAATGTTCACACCTGTTTAAGTGCGCATCAGATGTCAAGAGCGCACATAACAGAAATGACTTGTTAGATTTGCGCATCTATATACATACGCACATGATAGAGGAGACTTGGTCAACTTGCACATATATATACATGCGTACATGATAAAATTGGTTCAATTGACTTGCGCATTTATGTAAATGCGCACATGAAGGCACAAGCATGACAAGTATACATATACTAACGACAGACTCTTATAATAAAAATAAATCCATTTTAACACAAAATGAAAAATAACTGTGAATATAAAAGAAGAAGCGCTTTTCATTAATACATCAAAAAGGAGGATTACAGACTAATACTGAAAATTAAAAGACAAATAAAAGTAAAGGCTGTTATATCGACCGAAAGTTCAGAGCGGCAATAGATTGACCGAGTTATAAGGATGCATGAAGTCATAAACAGACTCCGACAAAGACTCGAAAGCCTTATCCTCCATCGTTGTGCGCGTCTGTTTGCCTCTATCATATGCGGACAAGACCCCCCGCTGTTGGAAAATTACATGCAGAAGGGCAGTTGCACGGTCTCTCAACCCTTCGGAGATAAACCCCGTCAGGAAAATTGAATTCACTTTATCCGCAGCTTGGTCAAGAGCAGGGAGAGGCATTCATCCATAACTTCAGGAATAGTATTATGGATGGCTTGAAATATCAGCTGGAGCAAAACGGAGCGTCTATGAAACGTTTGCCCATTGTGAGCCTCATAACGACGAAGCACGTCTTCACACTGAACGTCAGTAAAAGCCGGCTCGTAAAAGCGGATGTCGGTATGGGAGACAATCTTGTAAGTCGATGTCGCGCACCCCACGTGTTCGTGGGGAGGCGGAAATTGCAAAAAATGATTTTTACGAGCTCCGCAACACCGACTAGAACCAAGGATCGATCATAAACCCCAGCTAGCAAACTACTTGAGCTTTAACTACCCGGAAAGAAGTTATACCTCACGATACCAAGTCCTTCGGGTCTTCATCGCTGTCCTCTACCTCGTCGTCGGCTCCAAGGATCGGAATGGATCAGGCAACCTCGACGGCCTCCTCGAGTAAAATACGATCCACCTGAGAGTCTATAGTCCGAGCTCTTACCTCAAAACCGAGGTAATGCGGCTTCTAGTTCGCTAAACTAGAAGTTCTAGAGGGTGTAGAGTAAGAAGATGGAATGCGTTGTCTCTTGGACCCCTAGGTTTCTCAACTCATGAGAGGTTTAGGGTTATGAGGAAGAAGAAGGTCACTTGAAGAAAATGAGAGAGGAGAAGAGAGCTTGGATGAAGAATGACTTCTCATTTGTGATGAATAATGAATCATGTGAATTATTGATGAGATAATATCTCACAAAAATATCTATGGTTCACAAATATCCTTTTTGTCAAGTAATGAGTCATAGCCATCCAAAGAAAATATCTCCACCTCATTTCTCCACCTCATTATTCTTTAATCCATAAAAGAAAAAAGAAACCCTAATGAGGTGTCCCTTCTAGAAGCTTTCCCGCAAAATTATGAGAACGCCCCTCATCCGTATATACATACCCGCATCCGCATTCCGAAAAATACGAACACAAAGAGACGAAAATAATCCATCAATATAATACTAGGATCCGGCTTAAACCAAACCCACTAATATTATTCGCCCGATCATCATACGTGCACAGGTACACGTAAGTGATCGAAGTCCTGCCGTAAAACCATACGGCCTCTACACCTTTTTCCCGGTGCAAGGAAACTCTCTATGTGGGACTCTAAAGACTCGACACTACGCTGGCAGTAGGTTTAACCACAAGCCGCAAGCGGTACTAGCTGCACGTAACGGCTACCCAGGTATGTGTCGATAAGAAGGCCGATGAGCTAACTCATCCGAACTCCTACTGAGCCTGTATGTGACAATCTCTGTATAGTTCGGTCTGTTCGTCTAAGAGTATCGCATATCGGGTATAGGGGCGGTAATCGTTAGACCCCTAATAGCGCAATAAGTCATGTCGGAGAGTAGCCCAAAACACCCTGAGAAACTACTGGAGTACCTATCAGTAAATCTCGCTTGCCTTGGCCAAAGACTTTGTGTAATGGCCTTCCGAATACAACACGATATCAACCCCCAATACCGAGAGAGACGAATCCTATCTAACCGCCATTGCCTCCAAGTGCTTCGGGACTGCACCCAACTACTACCTGTTTGCACGACTCCTTTGAAACGTGGTAGGGTAGTAATCAAAGTACAGTGGGAACACACTCGAGGCGAAGTAGCAGTGTCAAGTCGACGGACTAAGTTGTACTCATGTCACCTGGGAACTGCTACCCGACGATAGGTATAATACCCACCAACAGTTCCCGATGAGTTCTGTCCAGTGTATTCATAACCTAATGAGCACCTGCATACTATCTCCAGTACGACGTATCGATGGCTGTGGGACAGACCATCTCCCCTGCTGGGATGAGAAGCGTATACATTAGTCTACTCTGGAGTATCGATACCCAATCTCGATAATCCTACGACTAGAGACCTGTATATGATGTGCTTATAGACTATCCAGCGCCCACTAGTGTGACTGCCATCACAATGCTGGTAATCAAGCAAAGATCCTAAGGGCTCTATCAATATGTATAAGCGATATGCTAAAAGAAACACATGCACATATTGAGGTAGAAACAAACCAGGTAGCATACTACCACTTCGAGCAAGACTGTTACAATGTCCGTGTATATCCCAAGCTCCTATTAAGTAATATACAATCCAGTATGATACAATAATGGCCTCTAGGGTATATATCACTAATAATCTCCCACTTGCACTAAGGCCATATACTGGCATATCGCAGACCGAAGATCTCGAATAGCCTCTCGAACACTGTCTGAGGGATGGCCTCTGTGAGTGGATATGCAGTGTTGTTCTCCGAATCTACTCTCCTCACCTCGATCTCCTGGGGATCAACGATCTTCCTGATCAGGTGGTACCGCCTCAAGATATGTCTGGATCTCTGATGGGACCTGGGTTCCTTTCCTAAAGCTATAGCTCCGTTTGTTGTCTTAATACTAAAGTATTTGACCAACAATGGAAGGAACCACCTGAAGTTCAGTTAAGAACTTCCATATCTAGACAGCCTCTTTTGCGGCGTCTCATGCAGCGAACTACTTCGTTTCCATCGTCGAGTTTGCAACAGCGTCCTGCTTGGAGCACTTCCAACAGCTCGCCCCTGCACTGAGGGTAAAGCCATAACCCAATATGGACTTGGAGTCATTCTTATCACTCTGGAAGCTGGAGTCAGCAAAGGCCTCAATCTGGAGGTCTCTTCCGCCATACACTAAGAACATCTCCTTAGTCCTTCTTAGGTACTTGAGAATGTTCTTTACTGCTATCCGGTGTTTCTCCCCTGGGTTTGACTGATACCGGCTTACCACGCTGAGTGCGTAAGCAACATCTGGTCTGGTACACAATATCGCATACATTATAGAGCCTATCGCAGAAGCGTAGTGTCACGCCACACCCCCAATACAGAGAGTATTGTCAGCTCTGGCCGAAACCGCACGGTTTTGTCCTTCGGGCGTCACGTCTCGCTTCCCAAAATACGGAATACGGGAGGCGATTAGGCCAGCCATGTTCCTACGGTCAAGGAATAATCCCGCCGTAGTCACACTTCGGCTACTAGCATTACATGGTAATCAGTAAACACAACACAGAAGTAAAGGAAACACATCGCTAGTTATTACATCAACTTTCATTGTTCACAATTTACAACAGAACAAAAGAAAAGAAACTACCAACCAAGTGTGAATACAAGGTTTCTTTAGGGAAAACGGTAAAGGTACTGGAGGCATGACCGTCTAAATCTCTGCAAGCTCGAAGGACAGGTCTGACTCCTGAACTGGTTCTTCTCCAAGGTCTGAGCATGCATACTCAGGTAGTCAGAGCGACGTAATAGCAATATTATAATAATAACAAAAGGCAAGAAAATGAAAGTAATAACGGTGGAGATAAAATACATGTAATCAATATGTCACTAACTGATGCAATGTATGATCTGTGTCCCTATCGGTCTCTAAGTCACTTTTGAAATTGAGTTGTGGAAAGAATGATCATGTTTAACGAGGGTCTCGTACGTACCCGAGACTACGGCCCGTTGTTTCCCGGGACATAACCCTGTCAGCCGGACCGCTAGGTCCAACCTAATATATAAGAGTCGCTGTTCGAATGATCATCCTCTAAATCACTGATCTCGTTAAATACAATTTTCTTTCCACTTCGATTTCCCCTTTTTCCCCAGGTTTCACTATTCATGAGTATGGGCTAGTTGTGTACAAGTACGCATCAATAACACGATTTTATTCACTGTTCACTGTATGGTTCATTGTCACGAATCACTCACTATTCACTGGCGTACTTGACACAACCACACCGATACTGTATACGTTCGACAATGCAATATACACTGAGAATTAACATGAATGTTCACTATCACTAGAGATATTGTAGTCGGGTAAAACTGTGAATCATGCCGCTAAACAGTTTATATGCAGTACAAGTCGTTATGCATCTTATGAACATAGAAAATTCGTATTAAATCATGCGTTCAGAATTAAGCAAAAGATACAAAAGCAGTAATAAGTAAACTCAGTCGTCAGTTCATCAAAATTGATTTCAAGTCAATCGGGTTTCGGATTTTCAAGTTACAGTCGTTTCATTTTAAGTGTTCGCTGCTGGAAATTCAGTTTCTAAATTGAAAGTCCATTTCGTAACACAGTTTTCACCCTGTTGGGATCAAAATTAAGCGACTCTATAGTTGAACAAAATTTAGGTTTATCGGTTAGGTTTCCAACGCACTAGACGTATTGATAATATCCATGGTGTACTGGAAGTTACGCATTGTACAATAAAGGGGTATACGTTCTGTCCCTGTTTGGGACTACTATATTTTTTGTTGATCTAAAATATAATTAAAATAGTAAACGACAGTAAAAATGAATGAAACCACTTTCAATGGTTAGCTAACAGATTTATCTTCTCTATGGTATAGGGTTCCGCATCATAACATTTTCATACAGCAGGGTGAAAGTATTACAAAACGAGAATCAACAGCCAGTGCTGCTCTGGACTGCAGTCCAGATCCGCACTCCGAACCAGTTTCCGTCACCTTTTTAGCATAGAAACGATTGAAACTCTTATGAGGTTCTAGGTCGTCGAGTCGGCTTCGATATGAGCCCTCGAATGCAACATTCCGATATGTAACCAATTAACTGTGATTTTTACAAGGTTCAGGTACGGGAAAATTTCAGTTTTAACGGGTCTAAATGGGAAAGACCCATCACGTCATTAAAGACCGTATTTTCCAGCCAAATCATAACACAACGTTCATTATCACTCGGGCCATCCTATGTGATTAGTTTCTGTCAATTTAACGGGGGTTTTCAATTCGGGTTTTGCATCGAACACTTGTATTACATTGGTTCGCACGAAAAGTATATAAGAAATTGATTGGTAATTGAATTGAATAGGTAATATTAGCATGAAGCAAGCATTATACTTGCCTGACGACGTATCGACGGCGGTACGGCAGCGGTAACGGCGCGATCGCGACATAAGCGCGGCATGGCAACTCGACTTGGCTCGAGCTCGAGTTCTCGGCAGCGACGGCTTGGTTGCTGTGGTCTTGACGGCGAGGGTGGTGGTGGTCGCTGTTGTCGGCGCTCGATGGCGAGACAGCGGGGGTGGCTGAGGTGGTCGCCGGCGACAGAAGAGGAGCTCGGCGGGGGTGCAGTGGGTTTGAGGTTGTGCAGTCGGGGATGGAGAGAAGTGGAGGAGGGAGAGGGTGAGGCGATGGAGATGGAGATGGGGTTTGGAGATGGGGTCGGTGGAGGAGTTTTGTGGTGGTCGTCGGATAAGCTTGGCGGTTGGGGTTGGGTAGTTGTTCATATCATAATATTGCATTTTGTATTCCCCATTCTTATGCATTTCATAATGAAAACAGGTGCTTTTGACGCATGTCTGCTACATGTTACAGGTTCTTGGACAGAAAACAGTGAAAACGATGAAAAGACGATGCAAAAATGGACTTTGACCAACAAACAGAAGACTCTTGATCAAGCCGACATCAAAGATAAAATTCACAAAGTACAAGGCAATGCAAGATCCAAGATTACAAAGCGAACGGTTAAAAATCCACCGCAATTATTCACTGGAGATCTGGAAGAAACATAGAAGCTATTTTAATAAAGAACCAAATAATAAGGAAGCCCAAAGATCCAAGGCCCAATACTTTCTTTTAAAGAAACAGAGACATAAAATTTTACCAAAGCTTGAAGTCTACTTTGACTAGGTCTTCATAAGGATATTTTGGTAAATGTAGATATGCAAATCAATTGTAACCTAGGGTTTCCTATCCTCTATAAATAGGAACTCTACTCATTGTAATTTCTTATGCCTCCCTTCATTAATAAATTCAGCATTCTTTTGGAGAGCATCATTTTTTGTAAGTTCTTTATTTTCTGCCCTAGGTTAATTTTCTATTCTTGCCCTAAATAAATTTAATTCCTTGCCCTAGTTAATCTTTTATTCTCTGTCCTAGATAGATGTTTTTAAATTCCGTAATGAGTGAGTAGTCTCCTCGCTTGTTAGGGTTAGATCTGGGGAAGGTTTGAGAGACGAAGATCTCTCATCCCCTTTCTTGCCCGTCATATATTTTCATAGGACTCTATGCATACATGCACATACCGCTCCCTACGGCACCCTATCCCACGAGGTAGCGGCGATACCGTAGTATAAAGGCCCGGTTGTGATGGTTTTCCATGGAGGTTAGGGTAAAGATTAAGAAAGGAAGGACAAGGATCTAGAGGAAGAACAATCTTCCCAATCATCCTAATCCCTTTTATTAATATTTACCATAACACCTAATTAAATGTTCATATGGGTATAGAAAGCGGTGAGATTTATAGACTTTCCAAACTTAACCTAGACCTAACCCTAGCAAGACTTAGATATAGATTAATTCAGATTTTAGATTTAATAATCAATCCGAACACCCTTCGGAATTAACTCGTTAGCGCGACTAGGAGATTCACAAAATCCCTGTGGACCGACCCGTACTCACCGGCTAGCTACCAAGCGACGTCGTTCTTGATTGCGGTTATTAGATAGTTTTTGAGATCAATCAAATGGCGCCGTTGCCGGGGATGGCGTGTTATTTCCTTTTTGCAATTTCGGGTTAATCAAAAAAAAATTCATAAAAATCAAAAAAATATAAAAATATATCATCTGTTATTTTTGGAAATGGTATTCTTGTGAGAATTTTTGCAGGATTTACAAAGAAATTCGGATCTGGAAATCTACAGAGATCAAAACAGCAAATATCAAATCCGAACAGACAGAGGAATATCACAATAGACAACAGAAGAAATTTGGAGGACTGAGTCAACAAGAAGAATCGCGGTGATCTGGTCTCAAAAAAAAAAACTGCCGAACCGACTAAACCGCCGCGGAACCGCCGCGGGAACCCCATTTTGGCCGCAGAACCGCCGCGGCATAGTCGATTCAGGACTTGAAAAAAAGGAAGAAGTGCGATAAAAAAAAAAACAGTTCCGCCACTGGAAATCTCTGTGAGTTTTCTCTCTCCTCCTCTGCAAATCTCCGATATATCTTCTGAAAAATCTCCTGCAGGATTTCTTTGCGCTTAAAAATCTTCCCCCTTTTAAATAACAAATCTTGTGCAGGATTCTTTGCGCGCGTTTAAAATAAAAATTGATTGCAAGAAATTTTTTCTGGTTTGCATATCTTTTCTCAAATTGCAATAACAACAAAAAATCTTTGATTGCAAGTGATTTTTTCTGTTTTGCATATCTTTAAAACTGATTTTGAGGGGCTTTTGACCAATTCAGATTGGGTGGGGATTTCATCACCCTTTCCAGGACCCCAGAAATCACATAAGGCATTTGCATTGACCATATCTTAATTAAAAAATACTAGACTCAGCCCTAAGGACGTCGCGCTCAATAGGACAGAGGACTAGTATAGGCATCGACCGTTTATCCTAACCTGACTTTGCGGTGCCTAGGCAAGTGTGTCAAGGCTAGTGGTTTTTAATTAGGCCCACAGTGTGGTTCCTTCCCACTTACCTGGCACTTACCTGGCCGCAATTGGCGGTGAAGAGGCGGTTTGAGGTCCTATTTCTAGCCCTTTGGAACAGTTAGGAGCTGTCTAGCTGAACTAGGTGACCCTAGATCTAGGTCTGATTGTGCATTTCTGGTTGATTACATTTGTGTCTAAGCCCTTTATCGAAATTTTTTTTCCTGCAAACAGTCTCAAATAAAGAGAAAAAGGAAAATTTTTATAAAAACTTGCAAAAATTTTGTCGCTAAGAAATCCTTGCACCCCACTTGCACCACCTACCTTCTTGTCACCTTTCTTCTTCTAACATGGGTACCCCACATAATAAATCATTAGCCGAACTTTGGTATCCCGAACCTAATTTTGCGTCGTACGTTAATTTGTTCGGTCAATTTAAAAACGATCCTTCCTTGCCAAAAATTTCGTTGAAAGATCAAATAGAGGCGTCTAGGAGAAACAGTTTGACTTTTCAACCCAATTTGTGTCGACCAAGTCCATCTTTACCACTTCCATATGTTAACACCAATTTTCCAAGTCCTTCTGTCACTCCTAGGCCGATGTCCATTGCTGAGCATATTGCTCAATCTCGCAGTCGATCTTTCACCCCTCTCTACTCATCTAGTTCTAGGGATCCACACGACTATTCACCTTTTTATCAACATGTTGACCCTACCCCTGTCCTACCACCCACTTCCTACCAGTCCTACCCGACCTTACCACCCTCACTAGACACTGTTTCCACACAGCCATTAGGGAGTTTTGCATATCCACACGATTCCGAATCTTTTACCGAAACCCCTTTACCACCCAAGTCTAGTTTGGAAGAGTCGTTGGAGGCATATATTGCTGCAACAAATAAAATGATGAGGAATGTGGAAGCGTCCATGGCCGCCCTTATGCAACCTAGTGAACCGGTAGCTAGTGCCCCGCTAGCTCCAAATTTTTCAATGTATGAAGCGGCAGCTGGACAGAGTGAGAATGAGAGAGGATTTTCAAATCAAACCTACCCTTACCCAATTGAAGCCCACAACTCCTGTTTTCCATCAATTGCCCTAAATAGTTCACCTGTTGAAAATAAAAATGAGTTGTGTGATTTTGTAGTGTTTGATTTGCCAGATTGTGAGGAACCCCTTTCGAGTGAAACCGCACCTAATCCTTTCGATCTTTACACCTCCACTCTAGAACCTAAATCGATAGATATCCATATTTTTGATGAGGTGTCTAAAGAAATTGATTTTCACTTAATTGAGGATATAGACGCCGGGAATATTTCGGATGATGAACCTGTCGATTTGCTTGAAATTTTATGTTCAAATCATCATCCTGAGTCATTAAATGTTTCTCCCGAATCTCATATGCGTCTAGATTTTGATGATAATGGCATGGATGAGTTGAATATTGAGGATAGTATTGAGGAGAGTCTTGACGATAATATTGAGGTTGAATCATTTTTGTTTGATGTGTCTGATTTTCCAATTCATCCTCCTGAACCTTTGACTGTTATATCACCCTCCCTCCTTCCCATCATTCCGACCCCGCTTGAAGACTGTGAGCTTGAAACCTTTTCCATCGAATCTGACACAATTCTCACAGACGATGACACCTACGAGTGTTTCACTTTTTCGGACGATATTGATGACTCACCACCCGAGTTTGTGTCCTTTACATTTTCAGATGAGCCATCAGACTCGGTTGATTATAGTTGTTTCGAACCATTAATGGAATCTTTCAAGTTCGAAACAGTTTACTACGGTGAGAAAGATACTATCCCTAATTCACTCCCTTTCGTCTTTCCCATTGTTCCGACCGAACAAATGACCGTTACGCTTTCATCTCCTATACCAAGTTCGGCGTACCCATGTTTTCTTGCGAATCTTGAGGGATTTGACCCCATTTCCCGACGGGTTGATAGGTTAGCGCAATCGCTTATAACATATCGGTCATCATATATTGCGCTAATTTATTCACTCAATTTACACCCTCAAGATCGTACTCCACTTCCTTCTTCTTTTCGCCATTCTTCTCCCCCACCGAGACCATATTCTACCATTCTTCTTTCCACACGGTCTCGCGTGCTTCTCATTTTCTTGCACCAACTATACCATTTCCACGATAAGATTTTTGAATGGTTGGTGCTAACCTTTGGCTTGTGTAAGGCCAAGCTTAAGTTTGGGGGGGAACCTTGTTGTATATATGTATATATATTTTTGTTTTCTTTTTCTATAAAAAAATTAAAAAAAAATTTCAAAACATTAAAAAAAATATTAAAAAATTATAAATAAATAAACAGGGGAGTACCGGCATTTTTGACCCTCTTGGTTTAGCATGACAGTAAGGACACTGTCAAGTTCAAGTTTGGGGGTATGCTCGGTACGTCTTCTTCCTTCGCATTCATTTGTACATATTTTTGCATTTGCATATTTATTTGAAAACCCATAAAAATTTGAAAAATTTCAAAAATTATAAAAATAATTGTATTCAATTTTGGCCATATTTGACTTAAGTTTGACAAATAGGTTAACTGGATAGGAACAACTAGATCTTAGACTTAGTGAATTAAAAACCCTAAAGATAACATTCCTTAAAGTTTAACGGTAGAAAGTATATGCCTTGTAGTTTATTTAGAAATAGGCAAATTTTGGGTTCACTTCTTGGGCTAAGTCAAAATGAGGGAAGAGTATTGATGTTCTTATTAGAGTATAAGTTTGAAAAATAGTTTCTAGCTTAAGTCTAGATTCTGAAAATATATACCCTACAATTTGCACAATCACACACCTTGAAACTTGGAATAGTAGAAGAGACCTTGAAATGCTCTTGTCTAAAGTCCTTAGTACAATGAAAATAAAAGAAAAAAAGTGAATAAAGAAAAAAATGGACACTGGTTTTTGTGATTACTTAAGGCTGTAAAAAAATAGAAAAATATTTAGCAAAGGTGCTTCATCACCTAGTGCCTTAGACCAACTGGTTTGGGAGTCACTGCTAAAGCCTTGGGTGTTGCAAAACTAGGAAGTACGCTTTAAAGTGCTAACGCGTCTTGTAATCGGTTGTTGGTACCTCAAGAAGTATTAACGGTCGCATGAAGGATGTGTAAGCGAAATTCAATTAAAAGTTCACTAATTAATAAGTACTTTGGACAACGGACGAGGGTATGATTGCTTGATTTGAATTTCCAAATTTAGGGGTGATCTATACACACACGTAGGGATATGTGATTGGAATTTAGATGATAGAAAGGGATGAAGAATAGAACTTGTATCTTTAGTAGAGTTGATAGAAATTCCTAAGTGGAGATGGAACCCTAGAAGGAAAACTTAAGAAATGCTGAAAGCTAAGTAGTCTACAGGATATATATAATCTTAAGTTAGATGATGAGGAAGTGTGAAGAATATGGGTGGATAATTTATGAGTCGACGATAATAGAATTCCTTGTTAGAAAACCAAATTGGAGAATTAAAGTCGAACAGCCGAATTGATAGGATTTTGTGGGTGTAATCCGCTGAAAACCCTCAGGAGACAACACTCCTCCTACTAGGGACACCTAGAGGTTTAACGGCTTGTTGCACGAGCTCAGTGCAATCGCGTTTCCCTGCGAAAGTGCGGTTAGGATTTTAGAGAATAAAAATAAGTTTGCTCGAGGACGAGCAAAAGATAAGTTTGGGGGTATTTGTTCATATCATAATATTGCATTTTGTATTCCCCATTCTTATGCATTTCACAATGAAAACATGTGCTTTTGACGCATGTCTGCTACATGTTACAGGTTCTTGGACAGAAAACAGTGAAAACGATGAAAAGACGATGCAAAAGTGGACTTTGACCAACAAACAGAAGACTCTTGATCAAGCCGACATCAAAGATAAAATTCACAAAGTACAAGGCAATGCAAGGTCCAAGATTACAAAGCGAACGGTTAAAAATCCACCGCAATTATTCACTGGAGATCTGGAAGAAACATAGAAGCTATTTTAATAAAGAACCAAATAATAAGGAAGCCCAAAGATCCAAGGCCCAATACTTTCTTTTAAAGAGACAGAGACATAAAATTTTACCAAAGCTTGAAGTCTATTTTGACTAGGTCTTCATAAGGATATTTTGGTAAATGTAGACATGCAAATCAATTGTAACCTAGGGTTTCCTATCCTCTATAAATAGGAACTCTACTCATTGTAATTTCTTATGCCTCCCTTCATTAATAAATTCAACATTCTTTTAGAGAGCATCATTTTTTGTAAGTTCTTTATTTTCTGCCCTAGGTTAATTTTCTATTCTTGCCCTAGATAAATTTAATTCCTTACCCTAGTTAATCTTTTATTCTCTGCCCTAGATAGATGTTTTTAAATTCCGTAATGAGTGAGTAATCTCCTCGCTTGTTAGGGTTAGATCTGGGGAAGGTTTGAGAGACGAAGATCTCTCATCCCCTTTCTTGCCCGTCATATATTTTCATAGGACTCTATGCATACATGCACATACCGCTCCCTACGGCACCCTATCCCACGAGGTAGCGGCGATACCGTAGTATAAAGGCCCGGTTGTGATGGTTTTCCATGGAGGTTAGGGTAAAGATTAAGAAAGGAAGGACAAGGATCTAGAGGAAGAACAATCTTCCCAATCATCCTAATCCCTTTTATTAATATTTACCATAACACCTAATTAAATGTTCATATGGGTATAGAAAGCGGTGAGATTTATAGACTTTCTAAACTTAACCTAGACCTAACCCTAGCAAGACTTAGATATAGATTAATTCAGATTTTAGATTTAATAATCAATCCGAACACCCTTCGGAATTAACTCGTTAGCGCGACTAGAAGATTCACAAAATCCCTGTGGACCGACCCGTACTCACCGGCTAGCTACCAAGCGACGCCGTTCTTGATTACGGTTATTAGATAGTTTTTGAGATCAATCAGTAGTCGCGGCTGCAAAGGAGGTGGGGGTTTTGTAGGGGAGAGGGGGAGACGAGGTCGAGCTCGGAAGTGGGATGAGATGCTAGGAGGAGGAGGTAAGGGGACTTGGGGTCGCGGATTGCAGAGGATGTGGAGTTTTGTAGGACGAGACGAGGTCGGGGGCGAGTGAGATCATGGCCGTTGGTGTATGCGAGGTTCACGATCGTGGACGAGGAGCAGGAGACGTGGGGAAAGGAGCCGTTGGGGAAGCGAGCGGGGGGCGCGTCGCAGGGGAAGCGTGGGTGCGAGGCGTGGGCGCTGGTGCGAGAAGCGGTTGCGAGGGAAAGTGGCGGGAAAAAGGAGACGAGGGAGGAAGAAGGAGAAACGGGTGCTGGTCGGGTTGGGCATGGGTCGGGTCGGGTGTAGGGTTAGTATTTATAGTTTTAGATAATAATTTGATAATAAATAAAATATAAAAAAATTTATATAAATAGAAAAAATCAAGGAAAAATGGAAAAAAATATGGAAAAATATATATACGGACTGGGGATTTACATCATACCCTCCATACAAAAATTTCGTCCTCGAAATTAAAACAAAAACAACGGAACATCAACACTATACAAACAGATGCTAAAAACGTGCCCGGATATCCTCATCACGCTCCCAGGTAGATTCTCCTATGGAACGACCGCCCCAAGATACTCGGACTAACGGAATGACTTTATTCTTCAGCATTTTTTCTCTGCGGTCGAGGATAGTGGTGGGCTGCTCCTTGTAAGACAGGTCAGTGCCCAAAGCTAACTCCGAACGGTCCAGAATATGGCTGTCATCCCGAACATAACACCGCAACTGAGATACGTGAAAAGTATTGTGCACACCAGCTAGCGACGGAGGCAAGGCAAGTCGATAGGCCACCTCTCCTACTCGCTCTAGCACCTCAAAAGGTCCGATAAAACGGGGATTGAGTTTCCCGCGACCTCCAAACCTGATAACTCCGTGGGTAGGGGAAATTTTCAGGAATACGTGATCTCCGACCTCAAATTCTAGCGCTCTCCTGCTGGCATCCGCCCAACTCTTCTGTCGGTCCTGAGCCGTCTTAATGCGCTGTCTGATCATTTGGACTTTGTCTACCGTCTGAACAATGAGTTTGGGGCCCAGTAATCTTCGTTCGCCCACGTCATCCCAACAAACACGGTGCTTCAAAAGGATCCATCTGGATGCTAGCCTGGTAACTGTTGTTATAAGAAAACTCAACCAGATGCAGATGATCCTCCCAAGAACCCTGGAAGTCTAACATGCAAGCCATCAACATGTCCTCGAGCGTCTGAATCTTACGTCGGATTGTCCGTCCGTCTGTGGATGATACGATGTGCTGAACTTGAGGCGGGTACCCAGACTCTCCTGTAAGCTCCTCCAAAAGTGCAAAACAAATCTGGTGTCTCGATCTGACATAATGCTGACCGGAACTCCATGAAGTCGCACTATCTCTTGCATGTATTTCTCCGCAAGCGACTCTGTCGACTGTCCCACCCGGAAGGGTATAAAGTGTGCAGCTTTCATAAGGCAGTCGACGATAACCCAAACGGCGTTGTTGCCCCCAAGGGTCCGTGGTAAGGTAGTCATAAAATCCATAGTAATGTGCTCCCATTTCCACTATGGTATCGGAAGCGGTTGTAACAGTCCCGCTGTTCTCTGGTGTTCCGCTTTCACTTGCTGATATACCAAACACCTGGATACAAACCGTGCAATCTCTCGCTTCATCCCGTTCCACCAAAAGTGTTGCTTTAGATCTCGATACATTTTCTTTCCTCCTGGATGCACTGAATAAGCTGAACTATGAGCCTCGGCTAGTACCTCTTCCCGAACATCCCCTATGGGTACGCAGAGTCTGCTACCGAATCTCAGAGAACCGTCTTGATGTATGAGTAAGTTTGTTCTCAGCCCGGCTTCCACATGCTCTCTGAACTTTTGCAATCGAGTATCATCAGGTTGCGCAGCCTTGATGCGATCTACAAGAGAAGACTGCACCTGTAGTTGCCAAAACTGCCTGATTGCACTCGGTGTAACGACCTCTAGCTCGAGCTTCTGAAAATCCTCAATGACGCTCCTCTGGCTGGTCAACATCATGACCGCTGGCTTGCGACTGAGAGCATCGGGTACAACATTTACTTTTCCCGGATGATACTGTAAGTCTAAATCATAATCCGCCATTAATTCTAGCCATCGGCGCTGCCTCATATTCAGTTCTTTCTGAGTGAACACGTATTTCAGACTCTTGTGATCCGTGTACACCTCAACCTTCTCGCCTAACAGATAATGCCTCAACATCTTCAATACGAAAACCACTGCGGCTAACTCCATGTCGTGAGTAGGGTAGTTCCTCTCGTGATTCCTCAGTTTTCATGAGGCGTAAGCAACCACCCGACCGTGCTGCATCAGAACACAGCCTAAGCCCTTCCCTGAAGCATCGCTATGTATCACCAACCCACCGGAATTATCTGGCACTGTAAGAATAGGCGCCGTGGTCAATTTCTGCTTCAGTACCTCAAAAGCTCGAGTACACTCCTCCGTCCACACATACGGCACATCCTTCCGTGTCAGCTTCGTCAAAGGTTTAGCGACTCGTGCAAAGTCTTGAACGAACCGCCGATAATATCCGGCCAATCCCAGGAAGCTTCTGATCTCGGCCACTGACTTCGGTGTCGGCAAATCTCTAACAGATTCTATCTTTGCCGAGTCAACTGAGATGCCTTCGCCCGAAACAACGTGTCACGCCCCGCTTCCCAAAAGAAGGAGAAGGATGACGTAGCATGGTCCGCAACCTAACTGTATTGAAGGTGGTCTATTCAATACAGTTATGTTAAGCGTATGAATATTTAACATGCAGGATGTGTACCAAAACAAAAATAATAAAAGCGAAAGGCATTTATTTCCATTAACCAAATTTTATTACATCCCAAAAGAAAGAGTAAAATAAACTAAGTAGTTTAATTACATCGAGGAGAAACAAAAGCCCTAAACATGTGGGCAACAACAAAAACTAAATCTAGCTAATCTTCCATCGTCCAGTCTGCATAATCTTCATAAGTTGGCTTCACATCTTGATCCTCGCCATAATACTCATTCTTATCTGACGGACATTCCAAAGATAGAGGAAGAAAAGGAAGGTCCGTCAGCGAGTTATACTCGAGCAGGATTGCCTCATAAGGAAGTAGGTATAGAAACAAACAGGTGTATATAAATATAATGAATATGATGTACATGGGTATAAAGGTATGAGGTTGTATGCAAATTAGATATGTTGACAGAGGTATATGTTTGGTAAAATTTCAAGTCAAGTCAAACGAATATTCAGTCTAAGAGTTAGATCAGGTTAAACAAGGTGTGTATGGATGGAATTGACTGGTGAACATACTCGTATCCTTGAGGTATCCCATGACTAGCTAGAAGCAGTATGAGCTGGTGCTCGTGCCTGGTATGGCAATCAATGTGGTAGCGTGAACATCCCCGAAAGGTGTCTCATGACTACGATGGAGTTTTGTCTGGCGTGAATATCACTCAAGTGCACATGTATTTCCACCCTTCAGTTCCATAATAAACAACAAGTCTAAACTGGTAAAATATCCGCATCCAAGATACTGAATAACTCGTGTCTCATAACGAAAGGTAGATAAGGTAACACGTGGGTATAGCACATGATGTGAGTTTAGTGTTGAGTATCAATAGATATTGTAAACGTTTTAGTTTATCAAACAAGGGTCCGGATACTCGCGATTATTCCGTTGTGGCCACGGAACAACAACTGAGGAAGTGAAATGTACCGTTTCACTTCCCGCGATCATGATCGAGTAGTAGGGGAATCCGAGTTCCGAATCTCCTTGCCTAATCAAACTACCCATCCCCTGGTTCAGTATAAAGGTTTTGATGAATTAGAGTTAGTGTGTATACCTCTAGGCATGGAATTTCCACATTATATGTCATCCACATTTTGGATCATTCGCCCTCAAATAGTGTTAGTATTCGCCCGAATATCGGGTTAGTAGTCGTCCACACATTAGACCGGTCACCCTGCCTGCAGAGATCTTCGTATATAAGTATTCTATACCTAGGTCCTCGCATTCTAACCCTAATCGTATCATGTGTCATGTATGTCATAAACTTGTAATCAAGAAGTTGATCCCATTTAATATGGCCTTTCACAACCGCTCGTTTTGTCTTGTTATTTTCTTAAGTTCGTAATGTATTTCGTATCATCTTATAAAACATTTAGTTAATAAAAGATAATAGTGTTTAATTATATTTAGTGTTTATAAGAAAACCATGATATTTGGAATATTTATCGTTTTGGAAATCCATAATATTTTACTGAGAAAATATCCTTTTAATAAAAGGTTATGGTATTTGTTTGAAAATTATCTTTTAATAAAGTTTTAGATATCCTTTTGGAAAATATCATTTATAAGGGTTATGGTCTTTGTTGAAAATAGCCTTTTAGTAAAGATCAGATATTTAAATGAAATTATCTCTTTTTAGGATGTATTGAGGTATTTTATTGTAAATAATAATTTTATGAAATTATAGTGTTTTAAGTTTGAGGTAACGTTTTAGAAAATACGTTCGTGTTGGCAATTGCTGCACATGGACAGCAGGATTTGTGTCCTTTTCAAGAACGATTGCCTATCAACCACGAGGTACTAGCGTAAAACATTACCCTATTATTAGGGTGACTCATTAAACTTTAGTTAACATTCTAGGAAAAATTAATATAAAAATATCCTTTCGAGTGAAAGGCGCTAAGTTGGAAAAACCATATGCCGTTATTTAAATTTAGTATTATCCCCTTTCAAAAGGTGAAGGGATTTAACAAAATTACAGTAGTTGATGAAAAAGTGTAAGTAAAATATACATATGTCGTATCTAAAACATTTATTCCAAATATCTTATCTCATATGGATATTTTAAACAAATACAATATTTTAATAAAACGAGGGTATTTTGTGGAAGTAGCCTATTTCGAGATCACAAAAGTAGCATGGGTGAGTATGGGTATGTAAGGGGTGAATTAATACACATGGGCTATAACTTTAAGCCTGTCACATTCCATGTTGTATGAAGGTGCAATATTTTTTGACATATAGGAGTGATTAAGGAAACCATTTTAATCATGGGTTAAGATTATCATCATTAAGGGGTACAAAAGTATAGGCATACAAGAATATTGTAACATCATTTTAATACGGGGTTGATGATTAGAAGTTGGAATTAAGGTTATTGAAAAAGAAGAAGGCGAAAGATGAGGGGAGAGAGGCGGATCCTACCTTTGATTAGAGTTGGATGTAGATGGGTTGAAAACGTAGGCTTGTACAAACTCCTCAATAGATCCATGCTCAGATTTTTCCTTGGTGATTGGGTAGAGCCGTACCGTCGGCATCGTCGATACGAAGGCGTGGGTATTTTTTTCAGAATTTTTGGAGTTCTGAGGTGTGAGAAATCAGTGTTTGAAGTGTCTATTTATAGGGTTTTTTCACCAACCATAAAATCCAAAATTTCTGTTAAAATATCTCAAAATCCGCGCCGCCCAATGATTTCAGAATCATCACATTATGATTGTCGCCGCCGCCTCTTCACCTCAGCCGTTGGATCATGATCCAACGGGCGAGATCGCGCCGCCGCCACGCGCCACGCGTCAGGCGTGTGGGGATCACGCGTTTTCGCGTGGTCCCCACCACGTGGGCTCCGACGGATGGTTCTGGGCCGTTGGATCTTGTATCCAACGGTCCAGGATCAAGGGGATTTAAATATTTTTTAAAAAATAAAAATAATAAACTGTTTATTATTTAAAAATTGAATTTGGTTTTTAAAAAAATTGTTAAAAATAGTTTAAAATACGGGAAAATTATGGAAAAATTTTAGAAAATATATTTTATTGTTATCTTTAGTATAAAAATAATTTTGGGCTAAAACTAAGTAATATATCCATTCATATGGTGTTAGCTAGTTATTATAATTATTTAAAATCTAGTTTATTGTTTAAAATATTTTTAATTACGAATTAATTATTTTAATTGATAACAAAAATATGTAGATTATTTTAATGCATTATAAAATTTTATTAAAACATTTTAAGCCTATAAAAACAATAAATAGATTTTAGAAAATTCCTTTAATTATATTCAATGCTTTGAAAATTATTAACATTACTTTAAAAATTATTCTTCTATAAAAGGAACACGTAAATAATTATTTGATAGTAGAAATTTAAATAAAATATATTTTATTAGGTATTAGAAAACACGGTCGTTACAATCTACCCTCCTTAAACTAATTTCGTCCTTGAAATTTCAGAAGGTAGGTCAAGAAAAAATCACTAAGAAGTGATTATCGTGGTTAAAAATTTTGGGTCTCGCTCTCTCGTCACATTTTCTCGCGTCCGTGTATTGTCTGCCTAGTAGTTCTTTCTCCACATAACTCTAGCCGGCTGGATGGTCTTGTCCCTCAAGGTTTCATTCTTCTAGTATCCCGACCGGTTGCCGCTCGTAGGTTACGCCAACTTTTCCGTGATCTCGGAACGATCAAAAGTATGACTAGGGTTGCCGGCATACCCTCTTAACTGTGAGGTATAAAAGTATTATGCACGCTCTCCAAAGAAAATAGCAGAACAAGGCTATACACAAACCCACCGTCTCCTTCCAAGATGTTAAACGGCCGATGAGTCATAGGCTGAGCCTTCCTCGCTCGCTGCACTGTACCACTATCTCCATTTATTTTTTATACAATTATCTCAATCTTACAAATTCTTCATCTTCAGGATCGTCCCAACCGATCGGCACTTCTCCCATATAAAACTTGGCCCCTATTATCCGCTTCAGATGTTTCTACCCTCCGTGTCCTTAAGTTCTCCTTAGAGTAGTGTTTCTATATCTTCAAGATGAATATTACCATCACCAGTTCTAGATCTGAACATGATAGTTGCGTCCACAAGTCGTTAGTTGTCTTGACGCATATGCAACTATATCGCCGCGCTGATACATCACACCACCAAGTCCCTTCTCCGAAAAATCGTTGTGGATGTTTAAAGCTTCTGGGTTTGCTAAGAATTGCAATAATGGTTGTGATAGTTACGATCTACCCTCCTTAGAATAATTTCATATTTGAAATTTTCAAAGGAGTAGCCACTACTAGCCACAGAAATCAGTAACGCTGTCAGGAATCCTCTTTACTGCATGTGTCGCTCCCGCGAGTTGGTGTATCACTTGATGCATGTAAAGTCTCTGAAGGGTTTAGGTATAAGGAATTGGAAATGTAAAATCAGTAGTTGCTTCCGGGTAGAAAAGTTTGGAAGTTGAAGGGAGGTTGTGAATTGATGGAAAACTTGAGAGATATAACATAAAGGCAACTAGTCGAAATTACGAAAACTAGAAGAATTATAGTGAGTTTAACTAAGATTTGCATCGAAAGATAAATAAGCATGGTATCAAAAGAAAGGTTGAAAAAGAAAAGAGTACCTCTGCTGTCTTGCCACGTGGCACCAGCCTTCTCAGGTGTCATGGTGAAGGTCTGGCGTTTGGGTCCATTCCTCTGCGCTTGCTGAAAAACACGCTCCTTTGATGACAAGGGTGGTCCCTTTGGTGATGCCCCTTGACCGGTTGGTTTAGTGGCGGAAAGTGGTCGGTTTTCCTGTGTTGGCGTCCCATAATTAACCGACTTGTTGACAAGGCATGATTGTCTCCCTCACTAAGGACAGTCCCCAATAGCATGATCCGGAGACCCACAGACTATGCAAAGTTTGTTCAAAATGCGACAGTCTCTCCTGTAGTGTCCGGCCCTACCACAATGGTTGCATATAACGGCTGGTTTTCTGAAGATAGTTGGTCCGGCTGGTCTCTTGGGTTGTTGTCTCCGGTTGAATCTGAAAGATGATCCCTCAAGAATTTGATTGGCTGGTCGCTTAATGCCAGACAAACGGTCATCCTTCCTCATGCGTCTCTGAGGTCTTCAAAGTTTCGTGTCGCATCTAAGATTTCATCATAAGTCGAAAGAGTAGCAGAAGACATGGAGGAAGCAGAAGACATGGAGGACTGCGTCTTCAGGTCCAATCCTTGTCGGAATCTCTTAGCATAAAGTTCTAGGGTTGCCACCAGATGATGCGCGAACCGACTTAACCTTGCAAACTCCGAAGCGTACTCATCCACCGACTTATCCCACATGCTCCTTTGTTGGAAATGTATAAACTCTCTTTCCATACTTAAGTGTGCCACGACTGGAAAATACTGGGTATCAAAACGTTGTTTGAACGTTTCCCAGTCGATGGGCTCCTTCAATCTACTTTCCTCTGCCTCCCACCATATCCTGGCATTATCCGTAAGTTGTAGCTTAGCGATGTTCATGTAACACCCGAGCCCAATGCTACTATTTTCTGTTATTGGTTGAGCATTAGATATTACTCATTTCATTTATCTTGCTTATTTGGGTCTTACTGTAAAATTTTATCTGGCTAAGTCATTCTGCATATAACAAATTTTAGCATCTAAAATAAAATTAAAAAAATATTCATCTTGGCCTACTTGACATCCTTAGCCTCGTGGTAGCGTCCGTGCAGTGTGTTCTCGTCCCGTTCAGTGAAACGGGCGAGTTTGGATGGCTACGTGCACGTGCGTGTGTCCGTTTTGAGAGTATGCTTTTTAATCATAAAACATTTCATTTTAAAATTTGGAACCCGCTTAAAATCCTATTATTTGAATTTCGAATTTTTGAACCCAACCCGGGCGCAATTTGGAAATGTTTCATTTGGCGCCAAAATCCTAAATTTTAATATTATTAAAACCTTCGCATATATTTTTCTAACTAACCTGATATCTTACTGTTCATTACCTATCTTTTAAATCTTTAAGTTAACCATATAATATTTTTACAATCTTTTATATCCTTCTTAATTTATTCTCTCAGCCAATCACAACCTCCCCTTTAACCCCGCGGGCCCCACTTTCTCTCTCTCTCTCTCTCCACTTTTTCCTCTCTCTCTCCCTCTCCCTCATATATTCTCTCGTACTTCTCTTTATCATTTTTCTCTTCTTGCTTCATGTCTCGTTTCTCATTTCTTTTAACTGTTCTTTTGTTGCCGGAATTCCGTCGTGCCGGTGACGTTTCTCGACGTTCCAGCGAGATACCCCGACCCGTGTGGTTCCTTTGTTCGTCGTTTGGGTTCATTCCGTGAACCGTGCGCCGTCGCGAGTTTTCCCCGCCGACGGTTAACGTTCCGTTTTCCCGATTCGCGACCCATCGAGGCAAGTTAATCTTGCTACATGCTATATACTTTTATAATCTTCATTTTATAATGTTATACATTTGAAAATCTTATAGTTTACATATGAAATGTCGTTGAAAAATCGGATATGACAAATCTGAAATTTACTGTACACCTTATCTTATAAAATTCATTATAAATCATAGAAAAATCATTAGTATACGTTCTTTAGTTCGTTACGAAGCTAATTCAGAATACTATAACTCTATGAAATATTTACTTGCAAAATAAATTGTTTAATTAACGTAAAATGCAAATGAACACGTCTCTAAACTGCTGTCCAGGGAAATTCCAGCAGCAAACTTTCAACTTTGAATATTCATAACTTTTTGTAGGGATAACCTGAGATGCTTATACTTATAAAACTGAAAACCTTATTGAATTATCTTTGTTTTGGTATAAGATACGTCTCTTTTGGAGAACGTTGTTATTTTTAAGCTATTTTACAAATTAGGGTGACGCTGAATTTCTGAACGGAACCTTCTTGTGCATGGTTAATCAGTACATCTTTTATAGTTACTAATCGCTTCGAATATGCTATCCATATTAATATTATTATATCAATATTTATATCACATATTGTTTAGTTGTACATCCCACATTACCATTTTACAGTTTTATAACTTTTCGGATACCCGTTTGCATCTATCGCATTTAAGATACATATAATTGCAAGCATAGATCACACTATTACATAATAATGTGATATTAACACTCCATGTTTAATAAATTGCATCCTAATTAATATTGGAACTATAAATGTAACCCTAATCGATAACTGTGCATCCATATCCTTGAAATTATATTTATTTACATATCATATTACATGTTCCAGTTTATTGTTCTGATAGTACTCATGCTTTGTTTATTTATACATATACTTATGATAGTTTGATTATGAGCACCCACATGACATCTTGTGCTTCCTGACATGACCTGTTACACTTCCTACTTGACATGACATGGTACCGTACACTCTTGACATGACATGACACCTTATACATATCGACTCAACCTGTTAAAACGTGACCTGACCGGTTACCTGATTTCATGCCTAATGCCGACAAACCTGACCATTCCTGCTGTCTATCCAGACAGACCTACTTTTACTTGATTTTCTGTTGGCATTAGTCCTTGACTACTGAATACCTGACCTGACATACCTAGTTTGGGGGTACGGGGAAATCAAAGGTGAAACCAACTTGTAACTCAACAGTTCGATACATTGTTCTGATCAGTCTTACGGGCTTGGCCAGCTCCGGAGTGTTGATGCTGACATCACTCGTCCATCCTACTACCTTTTACTGCTTAGCGGCACGTCTCGGATTCAGCCCCGAGGGTCATGACCGTGGTCCCGGGCACGCACGGGATACTATTGAGTTACATCGACGATTCATCAATTGGTTTCAAAGACTATAGAGTAGAAACCTGATAGGACAGTTCAGTCACCATTGCACTTTATCCTGCTCTGTTATTGTACTGCTTTATTCATGTTCATACCTGCACTGCTTATTACCATGTTTACATTATATACTTGATGTCTTGACGCGCTGACGTCTGGGTTTTGCATGGCCCAGATTCCGTACCACTGTCGACGACCGAGCTGGAGTACTTCAGCCAGCAGGCTGATTCGAGTTCTATAGTGGTCAGTTCATTTATTGCATTTTATTCCCAGGTGTGATCCCGCATTACGGGACGTACCCTTCTATTATTGTATTGGATCATTAGCTTCCGCACTTACTGTTTATTGATTCCTGTTATTATGGATTTGGACATGTGTTAGATTAGTATTTATCTTGTTCTTGATATCCTTACAACCGTAATGTGACTGTGGATGGATGCTTCCTACCCACAGGTAGCATGGTTGGCTATGTCACGTGCCCAATCTTGCGTACTCTGGGAAGCGGGGCGTGATATGGTTCTTTTGGTATCAGAGCCATAGGTTAGTCGGGTTGATTCTTTTGTAGTTGGGTATTGTACCCAATACACGAATCAGAATGCCCGTGTTTAGGAAACATGTCCAGCCACATTGACCGTTTTACCATTCTTGAATCACATTCTTCCTGATTATATCTTTTACGACGTGCAAACTTACTTTGCATGTCGACTCGGAAACCTGATTTCTTGTTATCCCTAGGACTTGGGCGACTTGGGTGGAGTTAAGTAATTGCGGCTATGATACCGCGGCATAGCTACAATGCAGCACTCTATTTAAGTATCTTGGAGTTCTAGCCTTGATCCACATTCAGAATCTATCATCATGCTAATGTTGGGTGTTTTGAGTTCAGGATTATGACAGGTAAGAAGTTGAAGACGTACCAGAGGCGTGTGAACGAAGCCGCCATGCTTGGAGTGATAAGAGGAATGCTGGAAATCAAAGAAACAGCCCGAGCTGATCCAGCAGCAAGCGGACTCGTTTCAGGAAGGTTTGCAGATCGTTCAGCAGTCTGTGAACAAGATTGGAACTAGACCAGTTGACCGAGGAGGGACCGTGGCAGAATTCAGACGTGTGGGTCCTACTACTTTCACTGGTTTGGAGGAGCCGTGCCAGCCGAGCAGTGGCTAGTCAGCACGGAGAATTTGCTGATTGCGGCACAGATTCCAGAGGACAAAGGAGTTGATGTGGTGCGCATTCAACTAGTGGATTACGCCGAGAGTGGTGGCTTGTGGAGGAGAACCGTTTGCCCAAGCCAAGCAGTTGGGCGGATTTCTCTAAGAGTTTCCTGGAGAAGTTCTTTCCGCGGACTGCACGGGAGGAAATGGAAGAGAAATTTATTGGGCTGAGGCAGAATGGAGCAACCGTGGACGTGCATGCAGCAGAATGGACGAGACTCAGTAGTCTTGCTGGACCTTTCGTGGCCAACAATGTAGACAGCGGTTGCGGTAAGGAAGCAGTTCTGTCGGGCCAGTCGAGTTTAGGGCTAGGCCGACAAACAGTGTTCTTGCAGCTATGGAAGTTGATAGTAATGAAGAGCCGGCAGTTGTTCGCGATTTTATGGACGTATTTGAAGATATATCGGGCTTACCGCCGAAGCGAGATGTGGAGTTCGCGATTGACCTTATTCCTGGTGCAGCGCCAGTATCAAAATCTTATTATCCGATAGCACCGGTGGAATTGGAAGAAGTTAAGAAACAAGTGGGTGAATTACTCGAGAAGGGATGGGTTCGAAGCAGCAACTCACCGTGGGGAGCTCCAGTTCTTTTAGTAAAGAAGAAGGATGGCACGAGAAGGATGTGCATTGATTATCGAGAATTGAACCGGGTGACTATTAAGAACAAGTACCCGATCCCTCGCATTGGAGAACTTTTGAGCAGCTCAGTGGCGCGAGGGTATTCTCGAAACTGGATTTGCGATCAGGATATCATCAGGTCCGAGTAAAAGCAGAAGACATTTGCAAGACGGCGTTTCGAACTCGATATGGACATTTCGAGTATCTAGTGATGCCCTTCGGAGTGACTAATGCGCCAGCAATATTTATGGATTTGATGAACAGGATCTTTTCACCGTTCTTGGACCAGTTTATTGTGGTATTCATTGACGACATTCTGGTGTACTCGAAGAGTCCGGAGGAGCATGCTGAGCATTTAGGGATCGCACTGCAGACGCTGAGACAAGAGAAGTTATCTGCGAAAATGAGTAAGTGTGAATTCTGGCTGGAAGAAGTGAAGTTTCTGGGGCATGTCGTGTCGGGCGATGGAATCGCCGTCGATCCCGAAAGGATTTCAGCAGTTCGAGATTGGCCTATTCCAAAGAATGTTGCGGAGATAAGAAGTTTCCTTGGACTCGCCGGTTACTACAGAAGATTTGTGGAGAACTTCGTGCGTCTAGCTGAGCCGTTAACCAAGCTTACGCGTAAGGAGGTACCATTTGTTTGGATGGATGGATGTGCTTTAGCCTTCGAGACGTTGAAGCAGAAGTTGATAACCGCCCCGATCCTGACCGTACCGGATGATTCAGGAGGACTAGTGATTCACAGCGACGCATCTGGAAAAGGATTGGGATGTGTTTTAATGCAGAATGGGAAAGTCGTCGCTTACGCATCGAGACAACTGAAGACTCATGAGAAGAATTATCCGACTCATGACTTAGAGCTTGCAGCCGTGATCTTCGCCCTGAAGATTTGGAGACACTACCTTTTGGGCGAGAGAGTCGAAGTCTTTACGGATCACAAGAGTTTGAAATATGTGTTCACTCAGAAGGAGTTGAACATGAGGCAACGCAGATGGTTGGAGCTGATGGCCGACTACGACCTTGATCTTAAGTACCATCCGGGAAAAGTTAACGTCGTGCCAGATGCGCTAAGTCGGTTACCAGCAATTCAGATATTGACTGCACAGAGAGAGATCATTGCGGATTTTCGGAGATTTGACTTGGAGGTTGTGCTACCACATGCTACAGGACAGTTGATGCAGTTGCAAGTACAGTCGTCCTTAGTTGAGAAGATTAAAGCGACACAATCGCAGGATCCTAGACTACAAAAGTTTCGGGAGCAGATTGAAGCCGGACTGCGAACCGATTTACTGATCCATGAAGACGGTTCGTTGAGATATGGTAGTCGTGTGTGTGTGCCAAAAGGAGATGTGCGTGAAGAGCTCATGAAGGAGGCACACAGTTCAGCTTACTCTGTACATCCAGGAGGGACAAAGATGTACCGAGATTTTCGACAGCACTTCTGGTGGGAAGGTATGAAACGGGAAATTGCTCGCTTCGTGGCTAAGTGCTAGGTGTGTCAGCAAGTCAAGGCTGAACACCAACGGGTTGCTGGTTTGTTGCAACCACTTCCGATTCCTCAGTGGAAGTAGGAACTTATAACCATGGATTTCGTGACGGCTTTACCGCGGAGTCCAAAGGGCAACAATGCTGTATGGGTGATTGTCGATCGGTTGACCAAGGCAGCTCACTTTATTCCTTTTCGGGTTGGTCAATCGACAGAGACTTTGGCAGAGCGATACATGCAGGAGATTGTCAGATTGCATGGAGTGCCGGTAAGCATCGTGTCCGATCGGGACACTCGATTCTTGTCGCGCTTTTGGAGGAGTTTACAAGAAAGTTTGGGGACTCGATTGAAGTTCAGCACGGCTTATCATCCTCAGACTGATGGACAATCGGAGAGAACGACCCAGACCCTTGAAGATATGTTGAGGGCTTGCATGTTGGACTTCAAAGGTTCTTGGGAAGATCTTCTACACCTGGTGGAGTTTTCGTACAACAATAGCTTCCAAGAAACTTTTCAGATGGCTCCGTTTGAAGCACTGTATGGTCGTAAGTGCCGTTCACCTGTTTGTTGGGATGATGTTGGTGAACGAAGGTTACTAGGACCAGATTTGGTGGTACAGACAGTCGAGAAGGTGAATACAATCAGGAAGCATATGAAGGCAGCTCAAGGCAGACAGAAAAGTTGGGCCGACACGTCAAGAAGACCTCTAGAGTTCGCCGTGGGTGATTTGGTATTCCTGAAGATATCACCGACTAGAGGGGTGATTCGCTTTGGGAGTCGGGGAAAGCTTAGCCCTCGATTCGTTGGACCTTTCGAGATATTGGAGCGTGTTGGAGAGGTAGCGTACCATTTGGCGTTACCACAGTCCTTGGCAGGAGTGCACGATGTGTTTCATGTATCTCAACTACGGAGGTATGTTCGAGATGAAACCCAAGTATTGGATCATTCGGAGTTGACTGTATGGGAGGACCTAACTTTTGAAGAGCGACCAGTTGAAATCAAGGATCGGAGAGAAAAGGTTCTTAAGAACAAGGTTATCCCCCTTGTGCTCGTTTCTTGGGGTAATCGATCGCATGGAGAGTCCATGTAGGAGCGAGAAGACGAGATCCGACAGAAGTATCCTCACCTTTTCCTGTAGTCTTCTATCTTGTATTCTTGGAATTTCGAGGACGAAATTCTTTTGTAGTTGGGTATATTGTAACACCCGAGCCCAATGCTACTATTTTCTGTTATTGGTTGAGCATTAGATATTACTCATTTCATTTATCTTGCTTATTTGGGTCTTACTGTAAAATTTTATCTGGCTAAGTCATTCTGCATATAACAAATTTTAGCATCTAAAATAAAATTAAAAAAATATTCATCTTGGCCTACTTGACATCCTTAGCCTCGTGGTAGCGTCCGTGCAGTGTGTTCTCGTCCCGTTCAGTGAAACGGGCGAGTTTGGATGGCTACGTGCACGTGCGTGTGTCCGTTTTGAGAGTATGCTTTTTAATCATAAAACATTTCATTTTAAAATTTGGAACCCGCTTAAAATCCTATTATTTGAATTTCGAATTTTTGAACCCAACCCGGGCGCAATTTGGAAATGTTTCATTTGGCGCCAAAATCCTAAATTTTAATATTATTAAAACCTTCGCATATATTTTTCTAACTAACCTGATATCTTACTGTTCATTACCTATCTTTTAAATCTTTAAGTTAACCATATAATATTTTTACAATCTTTTATATCCTTCTTAATTTATTCTCTCAGCCAATCCCAACCTCCCCTTTAACCCCGCGGGCCCCACTTTCTCTCTCTCTCTCTCCACTTTTTCCTCTCTCTCTCCCTCTCCCTCATATATTCTCTCGTACTTCTCTTTATCATTTTTCTCTTCTTGCTTCATGTCTCGTTTCTCATTTCTTTTAACTGTTCTTTTGTTGCCGGAATTCCGTCGTGCCGGTGACGTTTCTCGACGTTCCAGCGAGATACCCCGACCCGTGTGGTTCCTTTGTTCGTCGTTTGGGTTCATTCCGTGAACCGTGCGCCGTCGCGAGTTTTCCCCGCCGACGGTTAACGTTCCGTTTTCCCGATTCGCGACCCATCGAGGCAAGTTAATCTTGCTACATGCTATATACTTTTATAATCTTCATTTTATAATGTTATACATTTGAAAATCTTATAGTTTACATATGAAATGTCGTTGAAAAATCGGATATGACAAATCTGAAATTTACTGTACACCTTATCTTATAAAATTCATTATAAATTATAGAAAAATCATTAGTATACGTTCTTTAGTTCGTTACGAAGCTAATTCAGAATACTATAACTCTATGAAATATTTACTTGCAAAATAAATTGTTTAATTAACGTAAAATGCAAATGAACACGTCTCTAAACTGCTGTCCAGGGAAATTCCAGCAGCAAACTTTCAACTTTGAATATTCATAACTTTTTGTAGGGATAACCTGAGATGCTTATACTTATAAAACTGAAAACCTTATTGAATTATCTTTGTTTTGGTATAAGATACGTCTCTTTTGGAGAACGTTGTTATTTTTAAGCTATTTTACAAATTAGGGTGACGCTGAATTTCTGAACGGAACCTTCTTGTGCATGGTTAATCAGTACATCTTTTATAGTTACTAATCGCTTCGAATATGCTATCCATATTAATATTATTATATCAATATTTATATCACATATTGTTTAGTTGTACATCCCACATTACCATTTTACAGTTTTATAACTTTTCGGATACCCGTTTGCATCTATCGCATTTAAGATACATATAATTGCAAGCATAGATCACACTATTACATAATAATGTGATATTAACACTCCATGTTTAATAAATTGCATTCTAATTAATATTGGAACTATAAATGTAACCCTAATCGATAACTGTGCATCCATATCCTTGAAATTATATTTATTTACATATCATATTACATGTTCCAGTTTATTGTTCTGATAGTACTCATGCTTGTTTATTTATACATATACTTATGATAGTTTGATTATGAGCACCCACATGACATCTTGTGCTTCCTGACATGACCTGTTACACTTCCTACTTGACATGACATGGTACCGTACACTCTTGACATGACATGACACCTTATACATATCGACTCAACCTGTTAAAACGTGACCTGACCGGTTACCTGATTTCATGCCTAATGCCGACAAACCTGACCATTCCTGCTGTCTATCCAGACAGACCTACTTTTACTTGATTTTCTGTTGGCATTAGTCCTTGACTACTAAATACCTGACCTGACATACCTAGTTTGGGGGTACGGGGAAATCAAAGGTGAAACCAACTTGTAACTCAACAGTTCGATACATTGTTCTGATCAGTCTTACGGGCTTGGCCAGCTCCGGAGTGTTGATGCTGACATCACTCGTCCATCCTACTACCTTTTACTGCTTAGCGGCACGTCTCGGATTCAGCCCCGAGGGTCATGACCGTGGTCCCGGGCACGCACGGGATACTATTGAGTTACATCGACGATTCATCAATTGGTTTCAAAGACTATAGAGTAGAAACCTGATAGGACAGTTCAGTCACCATTGCACTTTATCCTGCTCTGTTATTGTACTGCTTTATTCATGTTCATACCTGCACTGCTTATTACCATGTTTACATTATATACTTGATGTCTTGACGCGCTGACGTCTGGGTTTTGCATGGCCCAGATTCCGTACCACTGTCGACGACCGAGCTGGAGTACTTCAGCCAGCAGGCTGATTCGAGTTCTATAGTGGTCAGTTCATTTATTGCATTTTATTCCCAGGTGTGATCCCGCATTACGGGACGTACCCTTCTATTATTGTATTGGATCATTAGCTTCCGCACTTACTGTTTATTGATTCCTGTTATTATGGATTTGGACATGTGTTAGATTAGTATTTATCTTGTTCTTGATATCCTTACAACCGTAATGTGACTGTGGATGGATGCTTCCTACCCACAGGTAGCATGGTTGGCTATGTCACGTGCCCAATCTTGCGTACTCTGGGAAGCGGGGCGTGACAGTTCACCCATGCGTCCTTCGGAATTTGGACGGCACCGAGATCGTTGACTGTTCCCTTGAGTCACTCCTCAGCTTCTAAGGGAGTTTCCTTCCCCGAAAAAGTCTTGGGGTGGAGTGATATGAACTGCTTCACTCCTGCCGAACCTTGAGGAACTGGGGTTAGTACCTTACTTAAAATCTCTGCTTGTTGCTGCCTACTTTCTCGTAGCTCTGATGAAGGGCAGCTGTCTGCTGCTGCTGTTGCTCCAGTAGTCCTTGCATCATTTGTAGCATAGCTGCTTGCTGAGTAGCGGCTCCATTGACTCCATTTTCCCATCTGTTGCAGTTATGCTGTCGTCCGGCCATTGATGATCTGAATCAGAATATGTTAGGTTACAAACAGGCTGAGGGATGAGACAAGATAATAACTTGCATGGAAGAACAACAATTAATGCAAGAGAGAGACTAATAGGAAGAGCAAGAGACACAAGAGAGATTTTTGCTCGAAACTAAGATTTTATTATCCAACTTCAATATGGAGAGTACAACTGAAAAGTAAGGACATGCCCCTACTATTCTTACATCGTTTTATTCGGCTAAAGAAAAGGAAAAGACTTATTAGTCTCGATTATGGGAGTTCAACAAGTGGTGATAGGTCCTCACACTAAGAAAGGTACGGCCATTCCCATGGTGTCTTGCGGGGACAACTGCCTGAGTTTCTTCGGTCTCGAGTTCCTCCTCACTCGAAGCTTCGTCCTTCGACTCATCCTCGGCAGGAGCCTCGTTCTCTGATTCCACCTCTATAGGGTTTTGTTCTTTTGCAGGGACCTCCTCATCCGGATCATATTCTATAGGATTCTCTCCCGCCGCAGGAGCCTCTTTTTCTGGCCCATCCTTTATATGCTCCTCTTCCACGGAATCTTCTTCTTCGTCTTCGGAGTCATTGGCCATCACAAGCTCCGGAGTTGCAGCATCGACTTCTTCGTTTTCCATGTCGCTGTCGGAAATAACCGCCTGAGAGTCTACGACTTCGTCATCTGAATCTCCAGATGTAGCTTCAAAAGTAATATCGGACATGTCATCCTCGTCGGAAAGATTTTCCACGACATGAAAGGAAGGTCATGGTCAGGGTACAAAATGTCAAGGAAGGGACAAGGGACGTAGGAAAATTTTGAAATCGGTATAAATAGATGAGATCCACAAATATAATAAGTCAGTTAACGGTTTCATTTTAGTACACCAGATGACCTGCATGGGCCACCACTAAAACCTGTCACGCCCTACTTCCCAAAAGAAGGAGAAGGATGACGTGGCATGGTCCGCAACCTAACTGTATTGAAGGTGGTCTATTCAATACAGTTATGTTAAGCGTATGAATATTTAACATGCAGGATGTGTACCAAAACAAAAATAATAAAAGCGAAAGGTATTTATTTCCATTAACCAAACTTTATTACATCCCAAAAGAAAGAGTAAAATAAACTAAGTAGTTTAATTACATCGAGGAGAAACAAAAGCCCTAAACATGTGGGCAACAACAAAAATTAAATCTAGCTAATCTTCCATCGTCCAGTCTGCATAATCTTCATAAGTTGGATTCACACCTTGATTCTCGCCATAATACTCATTCTTATCTGACGGACATTCCAAAGATAGAGGAAGAAAAGGAAGGTCCGTCAGCGAGTTATACTCGGGTAGGATTGCCTCATAAGGAAGTAGGTATAAAAACAAACAGGTGTATATAAAAATAATGAATATGATGTACATGGGTATAAAGGTATGAGGTTGTATGCAAATTAGATATGTTGACAGAGGTATGTGTTTGGTAAAGGTTCAAGTCAAGTCAAACGAATATTCAGTCTAAGAGTTAGATTAGCTTAAACAAGGTGTGTATGGATGGAATTGACTGGTGAACATACTTGTATACTTGAGGAATCTCATGACTAGCTGGAAGCAGTATGAGTTGGTGCTCGTGCCTGGGATGGCAATCAATGTGGCAGCGTGAACATCCCCGAAAGGTGTCCCATGACTACGATGGAGTTTTGTCTAGCGTGAATATCACTCAAGTGCACAGGTATTTCCACCCTTCAGTTCCATAATAAACAACAAGTCTAAACTGGTAAAATATCCACATCCAAGATGCTGAATAACTCGTGTCTCATAACGAAAGGTGGATAAGGTAACAGGTGGGTATAGCACATGATGTGAGTTTAGTGTTGAGTATCAATAGGCATTGTAAACATTTTAGTTTGTAAAACAAGGGTCCGGATACTCGCGATTATTCCGTTTTGGCCACGGAACAACAACTGGGGAAGTAAAATGTACCGTTTCACTTCTCGGGATCATGATCGAGTAGTAGGGGAATCCGAGTTCCGAATCTCCTTGCCTAATCAAACTACCCATCCCCTGGTTCAGTATAAAGGTTTTGATGAATTAGAGTTAGTGTGTATACCTCTAGGCATAGAATTTCCATATTGTATGTCATCCACATTTTGGATCATTCGCCCTCAAATAGGGTTAATATTCGCCCGAATATCGGGTTAGTAGTCGTCCACACATTGGACTGGTCATCCTGCCTGCAGGGATCTTCATATATAAGTATTTCATACCTAGGTCCGCGCATTCTAACCCTAACCGTATCATGTGTCATGTATGTCATAAACTTGTAATCAAGAAGTTGATCCCATTTAATATGGCCTTCCACAACCGCTCGTTTTGTCTTGTTATCTTCTTAAGTTCGTAATGTATTTCGTATCATCTTATAAAACATTTAGTTAATAAAGGATAATAGTGTTTAATTATATTTAGTGTTTATAAGAAAACAATGATGTTTGGAATATTTATCGTTTTGGAAACCCATAATATTTTACTGAGAAAATATCCTTTTAATAAAAGGTTATGGTATTTGTTTAAAAATTATCTTTTAATAAAGTTTTGGATATCCTTTTGGAAAATATCATTTCTAAGGGTTATGGTCTTTGTTGAAAATAGCTTTTTAGTAAAGGTCAAGGTATTTAAATGAAATTATCTCTTTTTAGGATGTATTGAGATATTTTATTGTAAATAATAATTTTATGAAATTATAGTGTTTTAAGTTTGAGGTAACGTTTTAGAAAATACGTTCGTGTTGGCAACCGCTGCACATGGACGGCAGAATTTATGTCCTTTTCAAGGACGATTGCCTATCAACCACGAGATACTAGCGTAAAACATTACCCTATTATTAGAGTAACTCATTAAACTTTAGTTAACATTCTAAAAAAAATTAATATAAAAATATCCTTTCGAGTGAAAGGCGCTAAGTTGGAAAAACCATATGCCGTTATTTAAATTTAGTATTATCCCCTTTCAAAAGGTGAAGGGATTTAACAAAATTATAGTAGTTGATGAAAAAGTGTAAGTAAAATATACATATGTCGTATCTAAAATATTTATTCCAAATATCTTATCTCATATGGATATTTTAAACAAATACAACATTTTAATAAAACGAGAGTATTTTGTGGAAGTAGCCTATTTCGAGATCACAAAAGTAGCATGGATGAGTATGGGTATGTAAGGGGTGAATTAATACACGTGGATTATAATTTTAAGCATGTCACATTCCATGTAGTATGAAGGTGCAATATTTTTTGACATATAGGAAAGATTAAGGAAACCATTTTAATCATGGGTTAAGATTATCATCATTAAGGGGTACAAAAGTATAGGCATACAAGAATATTGTAACATCATTTTAATACGGGGTTGATGATTAAAAGTTGTAATTAAGGTTATTGAAATAGAAGAAGGCGACAGATGAGGTGAGAGAGGCGGATCCTACCTTTGATTAGAGTTGGATGTAGATGGGTTGAAAACGTAGGCTTATACAAACTCCTCAATAGATCCGCGCTCAGATTTTTCCTTGGTGATTGGGTGGAGCCGTAGCGTCGGCGTCGTCGATACGAAGGCGTGGGTATTTTTTTCAGAAATTTTGGAGTTCTGAAGTGTGAGAAATCAGTGTTTGAAGTGTCTATTTATAGGGTTTTTTCACCAACCATAAAATCCAAAAAATATGTTAAAATATCTCAAAATCCGCGCCGCCCAATGATTTCAGAATCATCACGTTATGATTGTCGCCGCGCCTCTTCACCTCAGCCGTTGGATCATGATCCAACGGGCGAGATCGCGCCGCCGCCGCCTCTGTCACGCGCCACGCGCCATGCGTCGCGCGCGTGGTCCCCACCACGTGGGCGCCGACGGATGGTTCTGGGCCGTTGGATCTTGTATCCAACGGTCCAGGATCAAGGGGATTTAAATATTTTTTTTAAAATAAAAATAATAAACTGTTTATTATTTAAAAATTGAATTTGGTTTTTAAAAAAATTGTTAAAAATAGTTAAAAATACGGGAAAATTATGGAGAAATTTCAGAAAATATATTTTATTGTTATCTTTAGTATAAAAATAATTTTGGGCTAAAACTAAGTAATATATCCATTCCTATGGTGTTAGCTAGTTATTATAATTATTTAAAATCTAGTTTATTGTTTAAAATATTTTTAATTACGAATTAATTATTTTAATTGATAACAAAAATATGTAGATTATTTTAATGCATTATAAAATTTTATTAAATCATTTTAATCCTATAAAAATAATAAATAGATTTTAGAAAATTCCTTTAATCATATTCAATGCTTTGAAAATTATTAACATTACTTTAAAAATTATTCGTCTATAAAAGGAACATGTAAATAATTATTTGATAGTAGAAATTTAAATAAAATATATTTTATTAGGTATTAGAAAACACGGTCGTTACACAACGTGTCCCAAGAACTGCACCTTGTCGAGCCAAAACTCACACTTGCTCAATTTTGCGTACAGGTTCTCTTCCTTAATATTTTGTAATACTGTTTGCAAGTGTTCGGCATGCTCCTCCCGGGTCTTAGAGTAGACTAGTATGTCGTCGATGAATACAACGACAAACGTGTCCAAGTACTTCGTAAATACTCGATTCATCATATCCATAAATATAGCTGGAGCATTGGTAACACCGAACGGCATCACAAGGAACTCATAATGCCCGTATCGGGTCCTGAAAGCCATCTTGCATATATCCTCGGCCGCTACTCTGATCTGGTGATAGCCCAAACGGAGATCCAACTTCGAAAATACTTTGGCCCCACTTATCTGATCGAATAAGTCGTCGATGCGCAGAATGGGGTATTTATTCTTTATCGTGACTTTGTTCAACTTCCGGTAGTCTATGCAAATCCGTAGCGATCCATCCTTTTTCTTTACCAACAAAACCGGTGCACCCCACGGTGAAGCGCTTGGGCGGATAAATCTTTTCTCCAGGAGTTCTCCAATTTGTTTCTTCAATTCTTCCAACTCAACCGGTGTCATTCTGTACGGGGCCTTGGAAACTGGTGTTGTACCTGGAATCAAATCTATCATGAATCCCAAAATGCGGGAGGTGGCAGACCGGGTAAATCTTCAGGAAACACGTCAAGAAAATCTCAAATGATTTCTGGTGCGGGGTGTCCATCAACTCCCCTAGCCGTCGATACCTTCGGTTTGGCTCTATACTTAGCTGGCTCCAATGACTCGCTTCCTCCTTCAAAAATAAACTCTGGGTGATTGGGAATGCGGAAAGTCGCATTCCTTGCTCGGCAATCAATAATTGCATGGAATGTACTCATCCAATCCATCCCGAGAATTGCGTCATAGCTGCCAGTTCCAATTAAAAGGAAATTCGCATAGAATTTCCTGCCACACACTACAACTGGACAGGATCTACATTCTCGACTGGATACTATAACACCATTACCCGTATGTATTTCCCAACCCTTGGTCAATATTTCATGTGGTATGGAGTGTGTATCAACGAAATGCGCAGATATGAAACAGTGTGATACTCCAGAATCAAACAGTACTCTAGCCGGCATGGAATGAACGAGTAGAATACCTGTAACAACTTCACCTGAGGCCTCTGCCTGCTCGGCGGTCAAGTTGAAAGCCCGTCCTTGACCGTGGCCTGTGTAGGGTTGCCTCTGCTCCTGTGACCTCTGCTGCTGCGGTCCAGACCCTCCTTGTAACTCCGTTCGATCAGGGCAACCACTAACTCGGTGCTGGCTGGATCCGCAAATCAGACACTGTCCCTTGGCACGACGACGGTCCTTCTGGGTGTGCCCATCCCTGTGGCAGTAGCCGCAAAATAAGTCTTTACTATGAGGGAGATGCTGGGGCACGAATGGACGCTTCATCTGCATCGTACCTGGCCTGTGAATTGGTATAACCCCTCAGGACGATGTGTGAGTACACGGCGGGGCTACTGGGGGCCTCCTATCACTCGATCTGGGGCCCCTAAATTTATTGATCAGCTTCTTCTGAATTCGTGCCGCGTTGAGCACCTGCGCAAAAGTCTGCAACTCGAGTGACGCGATCAACTGTTGTAGCTCAAAATCAAGTCCCTGTAAGAAACGCCTGGCCCTCATGGCCTCTGAAATGACCATATACGAAGCAAATCGGCTTAGACGGTTGAATTCTGCCGCATACATGTCCACGGAACGGCCATTCTGCTTCAGTAAGATGAATCTTTCTTCCATCTCTGCCTTGGCGGTGGAAGGAAAATAGTGGTCCAAGAAGCACTCCTTGAATTTGCTCCATTCGATTGGCCCTTCGAGTCTGCTTTCTTCAACCGACCACCAAGTACGGACTTCGTCCTCCAACTGGATCTTTATCACATTCACTTTCTCTTCATCGGGTACCCTTGCGGCCGTCCGTAGGTTCTCCATATTGACCAGCCATTGCTCGGCCACGAGTGGTTCGGCTAGTCCCATAAATACAGCTGGATGTAACCTTCGAAAATCCGACACAGTGCCAGCCCTGGCAGAAAAAGCTGGTGAAGTGGTGCCCTCGGGGGTGGTAATGAGAGCGGAGGATCCCCTACTACGGTAATTGCCCTGAGTCCCTCGGTGAGTAGGTCCGTCTTTCTCTCTTGAGCTTTTGCAAGGGTCGTCAGTGCATTCAAGATCCTTTCCGTGCGATCCTGAGAATTAGAGTCCGAGGAGTGGTCGTTTGAGGACGTCATGTCGCTGGAAGATATTTAAACGGATATGATTAGATACAAGGATGAAAGTGAGGGATAGTGAAGCGAAAATAATGTAATAAAGTGTAGTTAATGTTATCCCTTACTACTAAACCTTTGTCTCTGATACCAACTAAACCATGTCTCGCCCCGCTTTCCAAAATACGGAATACGGGAGGCGACTAGGCCAGCCATGCTCCTACGGTCAAGGAATAATCCCGCCGTAGTCACACTTCGGCTACTAGTATTACATGGTAATCAGTAAACACAGTACAGAAGTAAAGGAAACACATCACTAGTTATTACATCAACTTTCATTGTTCACAATTTGCAACAGAACAAAAGAAAAGAAACTACTAACCAAGTGCGAATATAAGGTTTCTTTAGGGAAAACAGTAAAGGTACTGGAAGCACGACCGTCTAAATCTCTACAAACTCGAAGGACAGATCTGACTTCTGAACTGGTTCTTCTCCAAGGTCTGAGCATGCATACTCAGGTCGTCAGAATGACGTAATAGCAATATTATAATAATAATAAAAGGCAAGAAAATGAAAGTAATAACAGTGGAGATAAAATGCAGGTAATCAATATGTCACTAACTGATGCAATGTATGATCTGTGTCCCTATCGGTCTCTAAGTGTAACAACCCTAAATTTCCTATACAAAAATATTTTTTTAAAAATCCACAAAGGGGTATTTTAGCCTGAGCATAAGATATAGGTAATTATTTTGTTTTTAATTACAAGCTACAAGAATCTAATAAATCCATTTTTAGTGTACAAGAAATTACTTTAAATTTAATGTATACTTGGAGTATTTACTCTTGCTGCTATCATTTTAAGTAATTAAATAACTCCATAATTACAAGAAGGAGCTTATAGCTCATTGGTAATATCATGCACTGCTGAACCAAGCCACCAGAGTTCAAATCCCATACCCCACATTATTTTTAATATTGATTTTTTTTAAAACCTTTAGAATACCAAGAGTTTACACGTGCATATCTCACAAAAACCCCACTACACCCAAACATGTAATACTTGCAGGAGTTAGATGAACCGTCGGGGGGGATCCAGGCCACCGGACTCGGCCGGGAATCGGCCAACTCGGCCTTGACTCGGCCGACTCAGTGTTCCGACCGAGTCACGGCCGAGTCACCCCCGATTCGGCCGATTCCGGCGATGGTCACAACATGAAAGTTGTGTCTTTTCATATTCCCTATGCACCTGTAAAATTTCAGCTTCAAACCATTTCCAGAGCTCTTTAAAATCCCCAATTACTTTAACTTTTAATACATTTTTTATTACATTTTATCACATTTTTATTTTTAACTTTTCATCTACCCTAACCCTAGCTTAACCCTATAAATACCAACCCTACACACTACTCTCTCACCCCCAAAATCTTGAGCCACTCTCTCAAAAGTTTTTCAAGAAGTGTGTGCTTTGAAAACAAGTTCGCGGCGAAGCTCCGACGAGATTCTGACGGAATTCCGGCGACGTTTTTTAGAAACAACCGGCGACGAAGCAACGCCTCGACAACTCATCTATTTCCCCTATACTCTTTAGTATAGATCGAAACCAGTAAGTCTCATTCTTCCCTTCTTTCTACTTCTCAAAAATACGAACTTACAAAACCCGACGGAAATCGGAACAAACCGATTTTCGATTCGGTTTTTCTATAAAATCTCACTTGTCACCAATTCCATAATACCTAAACTTATTCATGATGACTATTAATCACATAACAATTAATTTGGACAAAGTTTCTCACATGAAATGATAGCTTTTGCAATATCGTATTCTTTTTCACATTAATACCATAATGTTTATTTTTCTTCTTCTAATCAATTCAATCATTCCTAAACATCTTCATCTTGACCATTAAACTTGTAAAAATAAATTTGAATAAGTTTTCACACATGAAATGATAACCTTTTCAATTTACCGTATTTTTCACTTTAATACCATGAAGTTTCAATTTCACATTTAACCCCTTAACCTTAATATACATTTAAAGTAGAGCACGAGGTAATGACCTACCTCCACACACACGCAAATACAACCCTAAAATGATATCATCAAACTTAGAATACGATAAAACGAAACTTTCATTAAAATACCATAATCTTAATAAAACCATTCTTAAAGGTTTTAGATTTGTTACACTTTTAAGTAAATACTTCTTAGTAGGAAAAATACGATAAGTTGTAGATATCGATCGTTTAACTAAACCTGACTTTGTGGTGTCTAGGCTAGGCAAGTGAGCTTAGGTAACTTTAAAAGGCCCGCCTCACGATTTGTGAGCGGATCCCTCCTTCCTCACTTGTACTTACCTGCCCACAATTGGCGGTGAAGAGGCGATTTGAGGCTTCTAACGACTTGTCGTTAGACCATTTAGAAATAGGCTAGTTGGCTTAGGAAACCCTAGAACCTAAAATACGGAAAATTACACTTTTCAAATAAATACCTTTTAATTTATAAAACCGTTTTCTAAAAGATTAGTATTTTACAATCTTTGCAAAGCGCCGCTGTAGGGTGTTTTTCGTCACCCCATTGAGATGGGAATACGCGCACGCTTGTCAGGAGTACTACAGATTCCCCCTGCCGACGGTAGGCCAGGTTTAATGATTGTGGGGATCCGAATCTCCGACAGCCGCGGACTAAGCTGCCGTTAATTACCCCTCGCCTTTGGAGCGAGGGAACCTCCGATTGACGGGTTAAACTGGTCATGCGAACTCAATGTGCAGTGTGCGTGTGTTGTGTTTTGAAAGAGGGGTTTTGGATATATCGGGAGCCACGCAGAGTTTTTACGGGGGTCCCGCTACCCGGATAGCGGGCTGGGGGTCAAGGGGGCTAGCAGCCCTCTTGCGGGGTGCGGGACAGCGCCCCGTTAGAAATTTTTTTCTAACAGGGACAGTGTCGTGGGGTACATGTGTGTGTAAATATTTATACATATGTATATATATATGTATGTACATAAAAAGAGGGGGAAAAGGTATCTAAAGGATGCGTGGGGCAGCACCTTGGGCGCTGTGCGCCTAGGTGTTGTGCGCTCAGGCGCTAGAGTGCCACGTGTCGGCACGTGGGCACTCTGCGCTTGAGCGCTGGGCGCTTGAGCGCTGGGCGCTTGAGCGCAAGCGCGCCACGTGTCGGCACCGGGACGACTTGTGCTCGAGCGCTTGCGCTGGAGCGCAAGCGCGCCACGTGTCGGCACGGGGGCGACTTGCGCTCGAGCGCTTGCGCTTGAGTGCAAGCGCGCCACGTGTCGGCACCGGGGCGACTTGCGCTCGAGCGCTTGCGCTGGAGCGCAAGCGCGCCACGTGTCGGCACGCGGGCACTTTGCGCTCGAGCGCTGAGCGCTGGAGCGCAAGCGCGCCACGTGTCGGCACGCGGGCGCTCTGCGCTTGAGCGCCGGTGAGAAAAAGAGGCTTTTATGCCTAAAAAAGATTTCTCGAAAGAGAAATCAGAGAGGAGTTGGGCTCCTTAGAGTATTTTTGGGGTTAATGGAAGGGGTTCTTCTTCTTCCTCCTGTTGTTTGGCCGGATCTTGAAGATCAAGAGATGTAGGATCTCAAAATCTCTCCTTTTTTTAGATCTGATGGGAGATCTGAGTTCCCCTTTGTGGGTTTTGTGGTGGAAAGCTACTTAGTTTTGGAAAAAAAAGAGTAAAACTCTTGATTTAATTCGAAAGAAATGAGAATGTTTAGAACCTTGGAGAAAGAGCAGGAGGCACAAAGAACACTAGTTTTTTGGGGAATGAAAAAGTGTTCCTTTTTTTATTCATCATGTTGCCTTTTATAGGCTTACATATTTACATATAGCCCCCTGGGCTTTACAAAATGGCGTTTTGCCTATCCCATGGCTCATGTGCCATTTCATTTTTGCACATAAGCCATGGGCTTACAAAATATTGGTTTTATGCCCATTTTGTTAACATTCATGCATAAACAATTACATAAAAATTATTTATTACATGATTTTGTTGTTGGCACGGGGAGGCTGGCTGCGGGCTCGACTTGGGCATGGGCCCTCTTGACCTGGGCTTGGGCCCACCTGGCTTGGGGTTGACTTTGATTTTGACTTGGTCAACCGGGGTGTAAATTTTTACCCCAACAGCCGCTACAACCCATCTTTGGGGAACCCGTTCGGAATCGTGCGGTTTATCGCGCACCCTCGGGCTAGTAGTGCGAGATTCAGACATCCGCAAGGAGCATTCGGTCTCGAAAGGTTTAAAATGCGACATCTTAAGAAAATGAGATTTTTGGAATATAAAATATTTATTAAAATTATTTTTGTATAAATATATGTATATTCATCATTTAAATATCTATTTTATTATAATATAAATTTTCCACCTTTTTCTAAAAATCACAAGAATAAAGGTTACACTAAAACACCATGAACTTCAAATAATCAATATTACAGATAAGTACCATTATTTATGAAACTAGAATATTTTCATTAGAAATGTCATAACATAAAATCCACAACTCTAAAGACGAAAAATAAATACTTGAGGTGTATTTTGAAAAGTATATAAAAGTATTTTTATATAAAACCCCCTCAAGTTTTATAAATTACCCTAAGGACCCTAACAATTATAAGACCTCGATTCACAATTCTGATTGTCTGACTCGGGTTTGAGTCTGATTAATCTGACTTGAATATGATTCAAGTCAACCTATAATCTACAAGATTCCAATTCAAAATGAACACATGAATCCATGAATACAATTATCAATTTATACAATTTGGCTGAACCGAACTATGGATATATTCCTTTTACATGATTCCCAGTATTCCATTTACATGACTCTACGGTTATAACCGTTTCCTGATATCATGGTTTCGGTCAGTCAGTCAATCAATCATACAACCAACACAATTTACAAGATAACAATACAAACAAGACATCGCGGGGTTTAAGGGGTAGATTGGTACGGAAGGTGTTAAAGGTGGCACGAGACGGTAAGATTAAGACACCTAATATGAATCCAATTGTTGTTGTATCGTGGCATAAATGGTTCCTTGAGTTCCTGATACCTTAGTCGCCAGGGCAAGTGAGACTCCTCTCGTATACACTGGCATCCTTTTGTACCAAGCTACAAACAACAGCGTTAACACGAAATACAACAATATAATAATATAATACAACTGTAAAAGCTACTCTCTCTCTCTATTACTCTCTGTCTATTCCTCCCTTATCTTTGGGACTTACCGAGCGATTTGTTCGCTGACGATATTTTGTTTCTCTCTTCTTTGAATGTCGTCAGGTGGTTTGGATCCGGCAGAAGTTGAGCCATCGCAAGAAGACTTGGAGCAGTTTACTGAAGACCCTGCACTGTAGTTTCATTGTACACTTTTCTTTTCAGTACTTTTCATTTCTTGTTATGCCACTGTTTTGGCATCTTTTATTCCAGTTGTATTTCCTTTCATGTATTGTACAAAGAATGTTAATAAATAAAAGTTGCTGTTCTTTATATTCTTGTCACTTGTGTATTATTTTATATTGCTTAGATACGCTTAGCGTATGTACTTCTGAGTATATACGTAGCGGACCTCGTCGCGCCCACTTCGCCGTACACCGGGAAGCGGGGCGTGACACTAAGTCACTTTTGAAATCGAGTTGTGGAAAGAATGATCATGTTTAACGAGGGTCTCGTACGTACCCGAGACTACGGCCCGCTGTTGCCCGGGACATAACCCTGTCAGCCGGACCGCTAGGTCCAACCTAATATATAAGAGTCGCTGTTCGAATGATCATCCTCTAAATCACTGACCTCGCTAAATACAATTTCCTTTCCACTTCGATTTCCTCTTTTTTCCCCAGGTTTCACTATTCATGTGTATGGGCTAGTTGTGTACAAGTACGCATCAATAACACGATTTTATTCACTGTTCACTGTATGGTTCATTGTCACGAATCACTCACTATTCACTGGCGTACTTGACACAACCACACCGATACTGTATACGTTCGACAATGCAATATACACTGAGAATTAACATGAATGTTCACTATCACTAAAGGTATTGTAGTCGGGTAAAACTGTGAATCATGCCGCTAAACAGTTTATATGCAGTACAAGTCGTTATGCATCTTATGAACATAGAAAATTCGTATTAAATCATGTGTTCAGAATTAAGCAAAATATACAAAATAGGTAATAAGTAAACTCAGTCGGCAGTTCATCAAAATTGATTTCAAGTCAATCGGGTTTCGGGTTTGCAAGTTACAGTCGTTTCATTTTAAGTGTTCGCTGCTGGAAATTCAGTTTCTAAACTGAAAGTCCATTTCGTAACACAGTTTTCATCCTGTTGGGATCAAAATTAAGCGACTCTATAGTTGAACAAAATTTAGGTTTATCGGTTAGGTTTCCAACGCACTAGATGGATCGATAATATCCATGGTGTACTAGAAGTTATGCATTGTACAATAAAGGGGTATACGTTCTGTCCCTGTTTGGGACTGCTATATGTTCTGTTGATCTAAAATATAATTAAAATAGTAAACGACAGTAAAAATGAATGAAACCACTTTCAATGGTTAGCTAACAGATTTATCTTCTCTATGGTATAGGGTTCTGCATCATAACATTTTCATACAGCAGGATGAAAGTATTACAAAACGAGAATCGACAGCCAGTGCTGCTCTGGACTGCAGTCCAGATCCGCACTCCGAACCAGTTTCCGTCACCTTTTTAGAATAGAAACAGATTAAAAACTCTTATGGGGTTCTAGGTCGTCGAGTCATCTTCGATATGATCCCTCGAACGCAACATTCCTATATGTAACCAATTAACTGTGATTTTTACAAGGTTCAGGTGCGGGAAAATTTCAGTTTTAACGGGTCTAAATGGGAAAGACCTATCACGTCATTAAAGACCATATTTTCCAGCCAAATCATAACACAACGTTCGTTATCACTCGGGCCATCCTATGTGATTAGTTTCCGTCAATTTAACTGGGGTTTTCAATTCGAGTTTTGCATCGAACACTTGTATTACATTGGTTCGCACAAAAAGTATATAAGAAATTGATTGGTAATTGAATTGAATAGGTAATATTAGCATTAAGCAAGCATTATACTTGCCTGACAATGTATCGACGGCGGTATGGCAGCGGTAACGGCGCGATCGCGACACAAGCGCGGCGCGGCAACTCGACTTGGCTCGAGCTCGAGTTCTAGGCAGCGACGGCTTGGTTGCTGGGGTCTTGACGGCGAGGGTGGTGGTGGTCGCTGTTGTCAGCGCTCGATGGCGAGGCAGCCAGGGTGGCTGAGGTGGTCGCCGGCGACAGAGGAGGATCTCGGCGGGGGTGCAGTGGGTTTGAGGTTGTGCAGTCGGGGATGGAGAGAAGTGGAGGAGGGAGAGGGTGAGGCAATGGAGATGGGGTTTGGAGATGGGGTCGGTGGAGGTGTTTTGCGGTGGTCGTCGGCTAAGCTTGGCGGTTGGGGTTGGGTAGTCGCGGCTGCAAAGGGGGTGGGGGTTTTGTAGGGGGGAGAGAGAGACGAGGTCGAGCTCAGAGGTGGGATGATGTGCTGGGAGGAGGAGGTAAGGGGACTTGGGGTCGCGGATTGCAGAGGATGTGGAGTTTTGTAGGACGAGACGAGGTCGAGGGCGAGTGAGATCGTGGCCGTTGGTGGGTGCGAGGTTCGCGGTCGTGGACGAGGAGCGGGAGACGTGGGGGAAGGAGCCGTTGGGGAAGCGAGCGGGGTGCGCGTCGCAGGGGAAGCATGGGTACGAGGAGTGGGCGCAGGCACGAGAAGCGGTTGCGAGGGAAAGTGGCGGGAAAAAGGAGACGGGGGAGGAAGAAGAAGAAACGGGTGCGAGTCGGGTGTAGGGTTAGGATTTATAGTTTTAGATAATAATTTGAGAATAAAGAAAATATAAAAAAAATATATAAATAGAGAAAATCAAGGAAAAATGGAAAAAATACGGAAAAATTTATATACGGAATTGGGGATTTACACGTAGGGTATAGATGTGATGCGAGCACTTTTCAAATCAGTCTTGGGAGACATCTCTTTGGAGAGGGTGATTCCGTGACAAGCCGATAGACTACTGTGCTTAGAATCATCCATACTAAATATTTTTAGTATGGTGTTGTTGTACCTTGACTGTGAAAATCTCACCATCCTTTTTGATCTATCACGATAGATCTGGATCCCCAGAATGTAGTTGGTATCACCCAGGTCTTTCATGGAGAACCTCTGTGACAAGAATCCTTTGACTGATTGTAATATAGGAATGTCATTTCCTATCAAGAGAATGTCTTCCACGTATTAGACGTGGAATCCCACAGTTCTCGCTACAATCTCACTATATATGCATGGTTCATCTGGATTTATGATAAAGTCGAATTCCTTTGACCGTCTCATTAAAAATAGATGTTCCAACTCCGCGATGCCTGTTTTAGTCCATAAATGGACTTAAGCAACTTGCACACTGTCCCGCTGCTCCCACTCTGATTGAAACCCTCTAGGTGATCCATATAGACGCACTCTTCCAAATTACCATTTAGAAAAGCCGTCTCTACGTCCATCTGCCGGATCTCAAAATCTTGGAAGGCAACAATGGCAAGAAGGATCCGAATGGATTTGAGTATAGACACTGGAGAAAAGGTTTCATCATGGTCCAAACCAGGTCTTTTACGAAAACCTTTTGCAACAAGTCAGCCTTATAGGTTTCAACCTATCCATCTACACCAATCCTCTTTCTGAAGATCCATTTGCAGCCTACGGGTTTTACCCCTTCAGGAGTAATGTTCAAAGTGCATATTTTGTTGGTGTACATGGACTCCATTTCGGTCCGTATTGCATCCAGCCATTTTACCGAGTCACCACTCTGAATGGCTTACTGGAAGCTAGTTGGCTCATCATTGTCAATGATGCAATCCTCTCGATTCCCGTCTATGAGAAAACCGTAGTATATCTCTCAGGCGGATGAGACTGCCTACTAGTCCTGCGGATTGGCACAGGGATGTCCAGTTCTTTTGAAACCTCTGGTTCTACCATACTTCTAACAATAGTTTGTGGTTCTGGAATTTTTTCCAGTTCTATTGCGCTCCCACTATTTTCTTTTACAAAAAATTGATTTTCTAAAAAGTGGGCATGACGAGCAACAAAAAACCTTTTGTTCCTCTGCGTAATAGGAAAGATACCTTTAGAGTTCTTTGGGTATCTCACAAACCTATACAGTACTGAGCGTGCCTCGAACTCGTCCGTATACTGCTTTTCAACAAAAGCTGGACATCCCTATATTTTCAGATGCTGAAGATAGGGTTTCTTCCCACTCCATATCTGATATGGTGTGGTAGGCACAGACTTGGTAGGAATCTTATTTAAAAGATATGCAGCTGATTCTGGTGCATAATTTCAGAAGGATCGCGGCAATTCAGCGTTACTCATCATGGAACGAACAATCCACCGTGACGTGTCAGCAATTGCTTTCACCAAGAATCTGGTGTTCCATGCAAGGTCCAAACACATTGAGATTCATCATCATTTATCAGAGAAATTGTAGAAGAAAAAGAGATCGAGCTAGAGTTCATTCCAACAAATCAACAACTTACAGATATCTTCATTAAAGCATTACTACAGAAAAATTCATTCACTTCAGAAATATTCTGCAAGTTTCAAATTGAGAAGAGATGTAATAATCCAATTTAAACTTTGCTTTCTTTAAATAAAATAGAAGGCATCCCATCTGATAAATATGTCATGAGTGTTGGGTGCAATAGTGCTTGGTTCAGGTGAGATAGTGATGTCCTGATCATTATAAAATAGTGGCATTCTCTTTGTAAGGAGTATCCGGCAAGAACAAAAAAAGAACTCCTAAATAAAAGAGAAAATTATCCTTAAATCCCTCTTTCTAATGTGCATATTTATTACAACAATAAGTTGTTTGTAAGTTCTCTCTAAATCAAATTTGCTTCTCCCTATTATTTCGCGTTAACCATTAGACTTCAATCTGCTCCAACAATTCGTGAATCTTGTTTTCTTTCCTTTTTCTTTCCTTGTGCATCGAATTTTCATAATTCCTTATTAGTCAATATGCATGATCCAACACCACATGAAAACTCAATTCGTGGTCTCTTTTTCCTTCCCGGCAAAAAAAATTATGTTTTTGTGGGAGTTTTTGGGGGGGGGGATTGCGATTCGTTTGCCCATAATCGCTATTGCTTAATGATCAGAATTTGTGCTAAATGTTGGACATTGCTAAAAGTTATGAATTTGGGATGGTTTCATTTTGTCATTTGATTGAATAGGTGTCGGATTAAGCAATGCTTTGAGCTTCTCTGTATCCTCAAATTTACAAAAGAGAGGAAGCGCCAAAGTTTAGGAGATACGGAGCACGACTGCAGATCAAGTACGTAAAACTTTTTGGACGGCTTTCGCTCAAAACCAGAGAGAGAGAGAGAGAGACTTTGGAAGGCTCCAAGCATATTTTTTTCCTCCACTTTTTCTTTTTGGCGATGGAAGGCTTCAGTGATGGTTTCTATAGAGAAAGTTCCTTGTTAAACTCTCAACGGTTCCCTTTTTTAAACTTTTATGTGACCCCTTGGAAATCGAACCAGCGACCTTCGGAGAGTAAAGTTATGCCGCATGAGCTATGCCCAATTGTTTATGTTAAATTGTTGCTATGTACAACTGGGGACTTGCCGTGGTGAATGACTCTGATGGAGCTCCTTTTCGGGCCTCCGTCAGATGTTGTCTTCCGTTGATCTCGCGGTGAACTTAGCTGATTATCCTTCATTGTGTGTGGGTCTCAATGGGTTTTTGGAGGAAGAGGTGAGGTGAGGAAGCTGTTGCCGAGTACCTGCAAAGAAGTCCCGGGGTGGTTTGGTACCACCAAGGACCCTCCGACGCTCAAGTTAGTGATCAGATCCGAGCAGAATAACGGCTTAAAAGTGTCAAAAAGGGCTTACTTGACCCCTCTGTGATGGGGGTTAATATAGCGGTGGAGCACGCAGCAGCGGGCGCGAGAATCTCGCCGGCAGTTACGCTCCCGACGTCACGCCCGCGTAAAAAGCGGATCGCCCATTAATGGGGATCGTGGTGGCGTGGAACGTGGGACGTTGCTGGCGTAAAATCCGCGCATGGCGAGATTCGCGGAGCGGCGGTTACGCCTAGGAGTAGGTCGGAGAGCTGAAGAAGACGTCCTCGGCGGGAGCTCGGGGACGAGCAAGGAGGCCGAGGAGTCTTGGTCCTGTGGTAGCTCGGGAGCGAGCTGAGAGGCCGAGGAGGCCAATTTGCAGGGGGCCCGAGGGGGGCCAGCTTATGCTTGCTGGTCGGGCACGGGGTGGCCTGATCTGCCCCTGCGGGCCCTTTCTTCTGAGTTCTGGGACACGTCACCTGCCGCGTGTCATGATCTTGGGGATCGCCAATATCGAGCACTATCATTATTCCCCCACTCTTGTCCCGACCAGCTAGTAGTCGGGTCAGGAGTGGACTGCCGGGCCTCCCAAGGTGAGATCCCTTCTATGGTTTCGTCGGGCCGAGCCCTCGGGCCGTCGGTTGTCTTTTTCGCTAGCGAATCAAGGCGAGATCTTTGCATTTAAAGAAGGTGCGCCGGTTCGTGCACTCTGCAGTCGAAGCGACGGTCCATGTGTCGAGCGTCGATTAGCCGATGCGATGTGCACAGGTCTGCGGCGTCTGATGGGACGCGGTCCAGCGCTGGGCTGCCACGTGGAACGATCGGAGCCGCTGGGCGTGAGGAGCCGTTTCGGCGGGAGATGATGGACACAGTTGGATGAGGCCGTATGCGGCAATAAATATGGGTGGGGTCCGCCCTAGAGCCCTTATTCTTTCATATTTTCCTCTCTCAAGCCTTAGCTGCTCGGCGCTCGTCTCCCCTCTTTCGTTTCCAACCTTTGAAGAATTTCTTTCCCAGGTTAGATGTCTTCCTCTGTAGAATCAGTAGACGTTGTAGGAGTAGATGCTAGGGCCCCTTTAGATGTATCTGAGTCTCCTCGGGGAGCGGGCCTTCTTCCCGGGGCTGTGAGACGGGGGCCGCCTCCAGGGAGGAGGAGGCAGATGTGGCCCCCAGCACCTCGTGCTGGGTGAGGCATGAGGACAAGCTCGCCAACGCTCGGGCTCGCTTCCACATTCCCCTGCGCTACATGATCCGTCTAGCCGAGGAGGGAGAGAGGGCAGACCAGATATGGGGCAGGGAGATTGCCTTGTATTTGGAAGCTTTTTGGGGCGGAATGCGCCTGCACTTCTCTCCTGAGGTCATCGCCGCTCTGAATTTCTTTGGTTTGGCCCCCGGCCAGTTAGTGCCAAACGCGTGGAGGATTCTCCTTGGGTTCTTGATCCGCCTGAGGCTGCAGACGGTTCCTTTCAGTCTTTCCCTTCTCGAGTCCTCCCTCGTTTTCAAGAGTCACCCTGGCGGTCGAGCTGGCGACCCGAGATGGGTTTACTTTACTTTTAGGAAGCGGCCCGGGGTCGCTGCCGGGACCGGGGTCGTGGCCTTGCCCTCCTCCATTCACGATTGGAAAAAGAAATTTTTCTTCGTTTCCCCTCCCGAGGGCGAGGACTGGCCAGTGCCCACCAAATGGTCGAGGGAGAAATGTCTGCCGGGGAACCTGTCCGATGACCCCGCCGCGGTGAGAGTGGCATAATGGGAGCCCGTCCCTCGACATGACGTGCTGCTGTCCGATAGGGTTTTGAGCTGGGCCGGACTTAGCCCCGTCGAGTTCACCGGTAAGTTAGGCTTGCTTTTTGGGTTTACATTTTACTCGTGTTGCTGATCTGTTGGGTGTTCGTTTCATGTAGGATCCATGGACTTCGGCTCTCTCCGAGATGCTATGCGCCGGCTGAGGCAGCCTACTAGGGCAGGGGGCGCCAGCTCTTCTCGGGCGCAGCCCGCTTCGGCCCCTGCTGCCCCGGAGGCGGCGCCTCGAGGACGCTCGGTGGCGGATCCCGCCCCGGGACCCAGCAGAGCATCGGGTTGGAAGCGGACCCTGATTCTGGAGGACACGGCTTCGAAAGAGGAGATCGGCTCTCCCTCGGAGCCGCTCAAGAAGAGTTCCCGGAGACCCTCCCGGGGCCGGTCCTCGCCGACCGTGGTGGAGGAAGGGGGGCTCCGGTTCGCGGTGTCGTCGGGGCTGTCAGTCGCGGACAACCTCCTGCACGAAATAGAGACCTCGGCCGGGGGTCGAGTTCCTGGAGGGACCCTCAGGGCCCAGCTGGCGTCGATCGCCCAAGAGTCCGTGCAGGTAAGCCCCCAGTTCATTGTGAGATTTGGTGCCCTTTTCTATTTTCTGATCCTTTTGTGTCTTCCCAGGTTCTCCAGCACGTGGCCCTCGCCCTCCGCGTGGAGACCGAGATGGTAGCCCCGACATTGGAGGCCGCGGGTCAGCTCGCCTCGTTGTAAGAGAGCTGCAGGCGAGAGCAGGAGGCGATGTCGGCGAGGATCACCGCCCTGGAGGGCAAGGTGGTCGCCGGGAAAAGGGAGGTCACTCGGCATCGCGAGGCCGCCGTGATCGCCGAGGGCAAGCTCGAGGATTCCCAGGTGCTTGCCGGCAACCTAAAGAGGACGGTGTAGGCCCTCCGAAAGGAGCTGGGGGTGGCGGCCGAAGCGTTTAAGTCTGCTGAATCGAGAGCCGTGGCGAGCTATAAGGGGTCGAAGGATTTTTATAACGACCTGGCCGTGGCCACGACCCGCATTTGGCACGACGCCCTCGATGCAGTTAAGTTCCGGATGTCGGGGTTCGACGACGCGGATCTCCGGGCTGAGTTCCCCCTCATGGGCGCCGACGAGCAAGGGGAAGAAGTTCCCAGCGAGGAGGCGGCTGAGGACCCAGCGCATCAAGTGGTGGAGGTCGAGGACCCCGAAGTCGCGCCCGGCCCCGAGGTGTAGAGCCCTCGTTCTCCCATCTTCAATTTGTTTTTCATTTGAATTTTGTAAGGCTGGGGAGCCCAAAAAATACCCTTTGTAAAAAAACTTTTGTCTTTGGCAATAGTAATAAAGTTTTTTTTCTCAGCTCCATAGAATTGTGTTCTGCCATCTGTTTGTGAAGAATGCTCGTGGAATATTTTTTGCCTGTATCGTTGTGCTTTTACGTCAGGTTGACCATCTGTCTAGCGATCGTCCGTCGAGTTGTCTGCAATCACTTGCCGACGAGCGCTTCTGAGGAGGTATCTCCCTGGGCCCCGGAGTCGAGGGAAGATCGTTTAGACTTGGACAGACCTGACGCCCCTCACTGGGGTCTCGGGTCCTCCACGACCATAGAGCATCTATGATTCCGAGCATTGGTCACCATCCGGGGTTGACTGGGCAGGGTAGCTGCCCCGTCACCCCTTGCAAAGGCTTTATGCTTCCTGGCGCGGTGGTATGGGAGTTGCCCACCAAGGATGGCTGAGCAAGGTAGCTGCTCGGTCGCCCCTTGCGAGGGCTTGGGTCTTTAGCGTTTGAGGGGCTGTACGAAGCCCACTAAGGATGTCCGGGCAGCAGAGCTGCACGGCGGCCTCTGGGCGAGGGCTTTGACCTCTGGCGTCGTAGGTAGGCGACTACCAGCCGGAGTTTTTACCGAGCAGGGTAGCTGCTCGGTTGCCTCTTGCGAGGGCTTTGATCCTTCAGGACGGGGACCGAGCAGGGTTACTGCCCAGTGCCTCTTGGCGAGGGCTTTGATCCCTGTCGGTTGTGGTAGGAAGCTACCAGCCGGGGATAGCCGAGCGAGGGCCCGACTGCCTCCGGGAGGACTTTGGTCCTTGGCGCGGGAAGAGCTATAGGGCTGTAAGAAGCCTACCAAGGACCCTTGGCCGGGCAGGGTTACTTTCCGGTGCCTCTTGGCGAGGACTTTTGTCCTGAAAGATAGCCGAGCGAAGGAACCTCGGGCTCGACTGCCTCTGAGAGGGCTTTTTGATCCCCGGCGTTGTGGCAGGGAAGCTGCCCGCTGGGGATAGCCGAGCGAAGGGACCCCGAGCTCGACTGCCTCTGGGAGGGCTTTTTGATCCCCGGCATTGTGGCAGGGAAGCTGCCCGCCGGGTATAGCCGAGCGAGGGGACCTCAGGCTCGACTGCCTCTGGGAGGGCTTTTTGATCCCCGGCGTTGTGGAAGGGAAGCTGCCCGCTAGGGACGACCGAGCAGGGAAGCTGCTGGGCTGAATCTTGTCGTGGTGTGTCCCGACCGTTCGGCTGCAGGTGTGGGGAATGGGAACGGTCGGGGCAACGGCGCGCGTAGCTAGCCTATTGAATGCGGGGGAAGGCGAAGCGCTAGGGGCGCGTCGCTTCGATTCCACCGGAGAAGGCTTGACGGTTGCCGCGTGGCAGCGACTCCCTGGGCGAAAGCGTGCGACGGTTGGGCTGCGCAGTGGGCTATATAAGGCTGAAGGAGTACTGGTCCTTTCATCCTTCATAAACAGGTCGCCGAGAATGCAGGACTTCCCGTTCACCATCCCCGACATCGTCCACTTTGAAGACGTGTACCTCTATGACCCGTACTGCACCGAGGACACGGTGCAGCTGGTCTACGGGAGCATTGAGGACCATTTTGGCCGGCTGCTCCCCCGACGCTCCTCCCTGCTGCAGCTGCTGATGTACTCCATCTGGAGGGCATCGCTGGGGCTTTACAACCCCCTGTCTGAGCTAGGCCGTGGGCAAGCTGCGGTCTTTGAAGCGCTTCGGCTTAATCTCCGCGAACTGGCTGGCCCGCTCAGAGGCGCTCGTCCGCGAATGCTACGAGCTGAGGCTCGGGGTCGATGCCCGCGCGGGGAACCGGGGACAAAGGCTAGAACTGGCGGGGCCTCGGTTAGCGGAGATTTTTACCGAGTACCACGAGCAGTGCTCGCTGCACCCCTTTTCCCCACTATTGTAATTTTCTTTTCTTTTTGCATGTATGGATGAGGAGCCCATTATACCCTTTGAATAAACAAAGCTTTTCTTTCTTTTCGCAATGCTCCATTGATCTTTATTAAATTAACAATAGATACTAGGAAGAATGTACATTGCTTTGAAAGAAGGGTACATGCTAGAAGATGACTTTATTGGCTTGGGCTGAGCTCCCCGAAGGGCTGTCGGCCCCCACGCTTGGTATAGGGCATGGGGCTCCCTGAGCTCCGGGCTGGCCGTCCGCTGAAACAAGCATGATCTGACCGATGGTCAGGTCGGTGGGAGGGTGATGCTGCTCCTGCTCGCGGTCGGTCTGCCGTTTGTCCCTCAAGTAGGCGGCGAGGTGCCCAGACCGGATGAGCTCTTCGATGTAGTCCCTCAGTTTTTTGCAGTCCTCCGTGGCGTGGCCCAGTACCCGGTGGAAAGCGTGGTAGGGGCCCCGGGTTCGCTTTGCGGCCTGATGCGGGACCGGGGGGAACTTGAAGAACCCCTCGTTCTGGGCCTCCTCCAGCAACACCGTGAGGGAGACGTTGAGGGGGGGTATACTCCTGGAACTTTGGGTGGTAGGGCTGCTGACGCTCCGGCCTCTCCTCCCGAGCCCTCTTCTTCTGGTCGGGCCATTCTGCCCGGGGAAGGTTAGCATTCACCTCGGATTACAGCTGGACCTCGCGCTCGGTCCACGCCTTGACCTCGGCCATGGTCTTAGGTTGCGCCAGCGCGAAGGAGCGTAACCATTCCTTATGCCTCAGACCAGATCTGAGTGCCGTTATGACGGTTTTGTCTCGGTGCTCGGGCACCTCGAGAAGGGCGTTGTAGAAACGGGTAATGTAGGCCTTAAACGTTTCCTTGTCCCCACTCTTAATGTCTCGCCCCGCTTCCCAAAATACGGAATACGAGGGGTTGACAAGTCCAGCCATGCTCCTACGGTCAAGGAAATGTCCTGCCGTAGTCACACTTCGGCTTCTAGTTTTTCATGGTAAACAGTAAATAATGCGCAGGTAATGAGAAATGCAGTAACTGGAACAAAACAGTAAAATGAACTGACCTGATGGGAAACAAAAGTTATAACTCTATAGCTAAACAAGATGTCCGTGATGTGCGCTAGTCCTGGTCCCGATTAAATCTTCTCCTCACACTGAGCATGCATACTCAGGTCGTCAGAGCGACACAATAGCAATATAATATATAAATTCATGTGACAATTCTAACAGTGATAATAGATATGTATAACAGTAAATCAATGACAATATGGATATGAATATGCAGTAATCAATGCAGCGGAACAGTAAAAGCAGTAGAACGATATGCCACGTATGTCAACACAGTAAGTAAGATATATCAATGCCAGTATCCCTATCAGTCTCTAAGTCTCACTGTACGGGTCACTAAGCCTATCGTCAGTCCAAGTGTGAGAGTCAACCACTCGCGAGTGTCCTCCACCCAAGGGTAGAACCCAAGGGCAAGGGACCACGGGCCCAATATGTATATCACGGTAATAATCATGTACCCTGTAAATCTCTATATATCTCCCTAAATATATAAGCCGGCATGGGAATCCCGAGATTCTATTGAACTCACACTTAAACTACCCCACACCCTGTGGTCTACATCAAACACTAACCATAACCCTAAATACCAATCGGTCGGTGACAAGTCTGCGCGAGAACTGGAGGCAGGACCTCCATCAAGCACGTCCCGACTAATACCTAAGATAAATGGCAGTGTCTGGTGCCTTATCTGTGACACCCGTGCAAGAGCTTCCATAAGTGTCCCATACCACTTATAGTCACACGTACACGCGTCCCACAGACGTCGACAATGCAATAGAATCATAAGGTTCACTGATTGTGTACAAGTACGTATCACTTTCACTTATTCACTGATACACGAACATTGACGTACTTGCCACAATCATCACTAATACCTGACACTGGGTAAATGCACGTTATCACTATGTTATCAATGCAATGACATGTGTATGCTATGATGCGTAAACAGTATATAAAGCATGATTAGGGAGTCTTGAATCGATAATCTACCACTTGCATAATTTATCATAATTCATACGGTTACAGTTTAGTGAAACGATGAACGGGGAGTAATTAGTATGTTCAGTTACCTATCCATCGAATTTAGTTTCATGCCAATCGGGTTCCAGGATCACTAATTATAGCCATTTCATTTTAAGCGTTCACGGCTGGAAATCCGGTTTCAGAATCGGAAGTTCGTTTCGCAACGCATTTTAATCCCAATTGGGATCTGATTTTAATGACTCTATAGTTGAATGAAATCTAGGGTTTTCAGTAAGCTTTTCAACTCAACAGACGGATCTTCGATCGCATCTGTACGTCAGGAGATATACACTGTTCAATACTAGTATGTCAATTCTGATTCTGTTGGGACTGTTATGCGTCCCGATCTTTTAAATTACAGGTTAAATAGAAAATGTTGACGAAACAGGGTGAAACCACTTGCATTATCTAGATAACAGATTCATCTTATATAAACAGCGGAGTTCCGCAACCTACGAGTTAAGGAAACAGTGTGGTACCCATTACGGGACAGCACCCAGTAATAGAGTCGCTCTGGACTGCAGTCCAGAGTCGCACTCCGACCCAAATTTTGTCACAGTTTAAGTACATAAATATCTGGAAACTAGTATAGGGTTAAAGTTCGTCGAGTTGGCTTCGATTTGAGCCCTCGAACGCATCATTCCAGTATGTATATAATTTATGGTGATATTTACGGTTTTCAGGTACAGAAAATTTCCGGTTTTACGGGCAAACTTGGGGGTAGTCGTTTTAATCTTTATTAGTCGTATTTTCTAATGAAATTCACACACTAGAATCATAGGCTTACGGGCCAAACTATACGAGTGAGTTCCGTCAATTTAAAGAGAATTTCCATAGGGAACACGCATCGAACAGTTGAGTCGTATAATTTAACAGAAAATAAAACATGGAATATATATACGATTATAATTTGCAATTAACATAAAGTAGTATGTAGCAAGTAGGGAACTTGCCTGGACACGTCTCGGGGATGTACGGTGACTGTAACGTCACGAACGCGCGACGAACGTCGATTGGGATGGATGCAAGTGCTCGGCGAATTGACCGAGCTCGATGGTGCCGTGGATTTGGGGTTAGAATCAATGGCGGATTTGTTGGCGACGGCAGTGATGGTGCTCTGGCCGTGGCAGGGAAGCTCGTCGGCGATGCAAGTGTCGGTGTTGATGGTAACAGCAAGGTGGTGCTGCGACGATGGATGAGCTCGGGGTTCTGGGTTGAGGGACTCGCCGGTGAGGTAGTGATCGGCTGAGAGGGAGGTGAGGAGGTGGTGCTCGAGTCGACGAGGCGGCTCGGGGCAGCGGGGAGCCTGTCGGCGTCGTCGGGGTGCAGGCGAGGTTGGTGGTCGGTGGTGTAGGCTGCAGCAAGATGAGCTCGGGGTGGATATGGGTTTTAAGGAGGGTTAGCTAAGGAAGAGGAGAGATTGTGGGGAAGAAAGAGGGGGTGAGATCAAGAAAAGAGAGAGTGGATGAGCGAGAGAGAGAAAGAGAGAGAGATCACACAGAGAGAAAAACAGAGTGTGTGTGAGGGATAGGAGGAGGAGTTTGGTGACGAGGTAGAGGCGAGCAACGGTGAGGTGATGAAGGAAGGGGAAATCGGTCGTCGTCGTCGCCGCCGGTGGAAGTGGATGAAAGAGAAGGAGGAAGAAAAGAGAGGAGGGCGAGGGAATGATGGAAGTGAGGGGGAAAAGAGATGGGGAGACGAGGGGGTGAGCGTTGTGGGTGATCGCGAGGAGAGATCGAGGCGCGCGTCGTGGGAGTAACGCGCACGAGCGTGGCCGACAAGGATGTAGGCGTGGGCGGAGGAGGCGGCGTGGGTTACGGATCGCGAGCGAGGAAGGCGGTGAGCGGGAAAGATTATAGCCGTTGGAGGAAGATGGGTCGAAGCGGGTCGGGTCGGGGGAAACGGGCGCGGGTTGGAGGCGTGGGAGCGGGCTGCTGGGAGTGGGCTGGGCTCGAGATTTTAGAGTAAAAAAATTCATTGGGAAAAATATATATAGGGAGTGGGCCGGGGGATCTGCTGGGCCGGCTGCAATATAAATTTAAATAAATTCCTTTTTATTTAAAAGTTTGGGCTGCGGAACTTGGGCCGTAGGAAAATAAGGTTTTGGGTTTAGTTTAAAATGGATTAAGTTTAAGAAAATAAATGAATGGGCTGAGGTAAATTTATTAGAATAAATAGGATAGGGTAGGGTTTGAGATTTTTGGTTTAGGATAAATAAAATTATAAATAAGATAAATAAAATTACAAATAAAATAAATATAATTACAAATAAAATAGAGTAACAAAATATAGATTTTGGTATAAAAGGGGCTGGGTATTACACTTAACCGTGAAGAGGTAGTCGACCGTGCATTTCTGTCGCCGGTTCCCCACGAAATGGTCAAGGAATTGAGTAGCCAGCTCGTCGAAGGTCAAAATCGAGCGGGGCTCGAGCCCCCGAAACCAGTCTCGACCTGCGCGGATGAGGGTGGTCAGGAAGGCTCTGCACTGGGCGGCGTCGGAATGATCCTGGAAGCTCATCCCCATGGTGAAAGCGTCCAAGTGGTCCTTCGGGTCAGTTTTCCCGTCGAACAGAGAGACCTTTAGGGGCTTGTTGCGCGAGGAGACGTGGACGGCGAGCAGTTCCTCGGTGAACGGCTTCGTGAGCGAGTCGGAGGCGTACTTAACTTCGTCGCTCGAGAGGTGAGCTTCTCGGCGCATGCCCTCGATCTTCTTCTCGAGGGCGTCGAGCCGACCGTGGTACCCCGAGGAATCGGCGCATCGGTATCTCAGGCCCCCGCTGCGGGTGACCTGTGTCTGGGAGCGGCCCCGGTACTTCTCAATGAGGTGCCTCAGGTCCCGGGGTGAGGTAGCTTTTGAGCCGCCTGGGCGGACCTCTTCTGTGCGGACCCGCCGATGGTGGCGGGGTCGACCATGCCCGTAGATAGGCGAGATGACTGACATCTCCTCAGGGGGATAGGGGTCGCGAGGAGGCTCGAGGCGAGGCGCCCTGGCGGCGGATCTCGATGTAGAGCCCTGGGGCGCCCAACGGGCCTCAGGGAGTACGGTTCGAGAGACTGGCGGCCAAGGGACGCGGCCTGTTGGTGGTCGGCCGTCCAGACAGGGACAGAGCCTTCTGGAGGCGGTGGAGCGGCGATCTGGGGCCCGGGCGCGGCCGTTTGGACGCGGACGAGGGCCTCCACGAGGGATTGCAGGCAATCTATCCGGCCTGGGAGGGCGTTGATGACTGTCAGGGGAGGAGGTTCATCCCCGCCTTCAGTGAGTGGAGGACGACGGCTGGTACCGGGATCCCCAGGATGGTCGTCTGCCATGAGGGTGGAGATAGGAAGGCCAACTTTGTATTTTGTGGAGTTATGTTCCCACAGACGGCGCCAACTAATGGAGCTCGTTTTCGGGCCTCCGTCAGATGTTGTCTTCCGTTGATCTCGCGGTGAACTTAGCTGATTATCTTTCGTTGCGTGTGGGTCTCAATGGGTTTTTGGATGAAGAGGTGAGGTGAGGACGCTGTTGCCGAGTACCTGCAAAGAAGTCCCGGGGTGGTTTGGTACCACCAAGAACCCTCCGACGCTCAAGTTAGTGATGAGATCCGAGCAGAATAACGGCTTAAAAGTGTCAAAAAGGGCTTACTTGACCCCTCTGTGATGGGGGTTTACATAGCGGTGGAGCACGCAGCAGCGGGCGCGAGAATCTCGCCGGCAGTTACGCTCCCGACGTCACGCCCGTGTAGAGAGCGGATCGCCCATTAATGGGGATCGTGGTGGCGTGGAACGTGGGACGTTGCTGGCGTAAAATCCGCGCATGGCAAGATTCGCGGAGCGGCGGTTACGCCTAGGAGTAGGTCGGAAGGCCGAGGAAGACGTCCTCGGCGGGAGCTCGGGGACGAGCAAGGAAGCCGATTCTTGGTCCTATGGTAGCTCGGGGGCGAGCTGAGAGGCCGAGGAGGCCAATTTGCAGGGGCCCCGAGGGAGCCAGCTTGTGCTTGATGGTTGGGCACGGGGTGGCCTGATCGGCCCCTGCGGGCCCTTTCTTCTGAGTTCTGGGACACATCACCTGCCACGTGTCATGATCTTGGGGATCGCCAATATCGAGCACTATCAGACTCCTTTAGATCTCACTGGTGTTGGTCAATGTCTTGGGCATTTTAAGGTTCTAATCCCTTTATATATCGATATGGTCATTTATTAGTGGAGCACTTGCTCTGCTTCTTCTGGTTACTTATAGGTGTTTACACTACTTTTGAGGGTATTATAGTGGGAAAAACTCTTCTAAAAGCAAAGTTTTAGTGGCTTTACTGCTGAAGAAAAACTTTCAAGTAGGTTAGCGAAAAACAACTCTAGTTAAGGGAATGTTAAGGATATTTTGGTGTAATTTAGCGTAGACTGGACAGAATTGTCTTTTTAATTATGCTTGGATAGTGTTAGTAGATTATAAGACTAAGGTTACTTAGGGTGGCTTAAGGAAAGTATTTACACCCTCCTGTGTCCTTATAAGACTTTAAGACTTACGGTCAAGTCTTAGGGTGGTTTAAGGTCATGTATATCATGCTTCTATTTGTATATTTAAGTACATTGCATTCTCAGTTAATTGCATCAATCAATATGGATCGTTTGGTTAGATGCATTTATTTCTCCGGTTTTTTTGTTGGTTGATTTATGTTTCTTGAAGTGTCAAGAATTTTTAAGGACCTATATATGATATGATATAGTATTGGATAATGATAATTGGTTCGCATCTTATTCTGTCATCTAGTTATTGCATAATATGCATGCACGAGATCATTTTGCTCCCAACCTGCGCTTAGAATTCTATGATAGCAATACTATTCCTATCAGCTTACAAGGCCGGTAGGAGAGCAATACTATTCCTATCAGCTTACAAGGCCGGTAGGAATGCTACATGGCCTGGTATTTTTGTGTGTCCCTCGAGGGGTCCTTCAAGTATTGGCCACTAATGGAAGACTAGAAGGCTAGGTACATAGCCTACCAGCCACAAGGCCGGTCGTTTAAGTATTAATCGGTTTACCATGCTTTTCTTTTCTTTCTTTTCTCTCTTTTCTCTCTTTTTTTCTTTGGGCATTGGCCGGTAAGCCCTAACCAATGCATACAACACAGACACACATTACACACATCTAAGGGACCCACGAATTTGCCCTGAAAGCATTAATTGTGGCCACGTCCCCCACTGAGGATTGAACCTCCGCACTCGCCCTCGGGAAAGTGTCATACCTACTGAGTTATTGCTCATTGGTCCATGCTTCTTTACTTGAACATAAGAAGTTAAGAACAACTCGATTGTTGATGTTACATGGTCCTGACTGCTTCCAATATGAAGAAGACCGTTGCTGAAGCCACAAGAAGTAATGGAAAATAAGAGATTGCTATTGTCCTTTCAAAAACAAACAACTGGCTTTGCTTATATAATTCAAGATAGCATTAAGAATTCTCTCTCATGCATCCCCTGATTCTATGTGATTCAGGAGTAGAATCACCCCTTCACAGATAAGTCGGAGCCTGGCAACGGGGATAAGAGCGAGGATGAAGACGCCAAGGGCTCATTAACGACCGAGTTAGATGAAACAAAGATTGGGTTGCCCCCCAACTGCAACATAAGGCATCCGAGTATTTCAGTCATCGTCTTCTTGAACTCCTCTTCATTCACGCTCTTCCCATCGTCTGCATGGACCATCTTCAACGCGTCGTTCACGATGACATCGACCTGTAAAATTTCATAACAGTTCGATTAATTAATGAGTCATTTTATTAGTTTGTAGTTAGAAATATGTTTCTAATGTCACCGTCGCTACATCAAAACTATGAAGTTGTGACGAGGGGCGAGAGATGGTTTTATACTATAAATTAATCATTCTCGCGAGTGCAGCGTCCTTTATGGGCTAAGACATGTGTGCCCTGTAGAATTTGAACCTGGGTTACTTTGATACCATTTTAAATGTTTCTGCCACTACACAAAAATTCCGAAGTAGTGGTAAGGGTCAAGGGATATGATTTTATATTCTAACATTATGAAGCTAGTTCGTAAAGATTTGAATTCTCATTTTCAGGAGAGAAAAAAATTACTTATCCATAAGGTAAGAACTTAAGAGGTTAAGTCAAGTAAGATACCTGATCCACGGCCCCATAAGGAGGCAAATCTGCCGAAGCAGCAATGCTATCAAGAGCAATTCGAAGGTACTCCTTCGATACTTTATGACTTCGATCCTTTGGTAAGTCCTTCCACGCCGCATCCAACACCTTCAATGACCCGTGCAAAGTAAATATTAATGGTCATATGTAATTTTCATTCAGAAGCATTTAACATAACGCCGAGCATTGAGATATACTCACAATGTTTTTCAAAATATTTTACGTAGTTACAATATGAGCTTATTATTATAGTTAAAATCTGTTATCTTTAACATTTCCTTTGACTTTCTATAAGTTAGGTATAAAATGTTTGGATCAAAACAAGAGAATTTTTGTAACATTAGTTCATCATAAAGTTAATAAGACATAATTAGCTATTTAAATGTGTCGAATCAATGTAAGCAAAAATATTCCAAAATCAATTTATGCATTTCGTTACTTTTCGTAAATACTTTTAATATATAGATTCCAAAGGAACCTAAGCATTCAAAAAATTAGAGTAAAGTTTGTAACAATAACAGGAAATTATTTCAGGGGGAAAAGAAGCAAGAAGTTATATCAGGCCAATAAGAATTCTAAGAAAACCTTTACCTTATCAAATTCGAATTTGTTAGACAGCAATCTCTTGATGCCGCTTCCATTGAAGGTGTTTTCACTATGCGCAACGATAACAGGATTTGCTTGGAGCCTCTCAGTGATTCCGCACACGAACTTCTTGAATTCTTCTAAAAACACTTCTTGAGAAGCCGGTTTTTCGAGTTGATCGTTAGGGAACGTGTGGAGAAGAGGCTCAATGATATTGCTCAGCACCTATCACCTCGAGAGAAGGAAAAATACGTCATTAGAAAACTACAAAGGATTCAAGAAGTATTATTGGGGATTACCCATTTTAAAGTTTCGTCACAATACTAAACACTCCGACGTGGTGAGGGTAAATTATTTACTGTAAATTTCTAAACAAGCCCATGCAAGTTGAGCTCAATTTTGGACAGAAATCTAAGGATGTAAGTGGATCTTGATACCCCGGCCAGACTCTGTATATTTTTTTGATTTTTATCAATTACGATTGGTAATTTTCATTTCTAATGACTATCCATCCCTCTTTGTATTCGTATCCCGCAAAAGATGCAGGAAACGGATATGGCCACACCTATATTCGGTCGTTCGTAATTTGTTTAAAGTATAATAGGACATGTGAATATTAAATCTTACTTTGAGTTACTAAGATATTGGTTAAGTTATATTTTTTATTTCTATCTAAATAATAGTAAGATTTAGTTTCTAAGAATGTATTAGCAGCCATTCGTAGAGTAAAAGTTGATTTTAGACGAAAGTAAATACGACTATGAATTGAATAGTATCATTTTCAATTTTAACAGAAATAATGATCCTCCAGTCCACAGAAGATTGGTTTGTTAATTGCAGGTTTGACAGAGGTAACTAAACTGCTTGGTTAATTTTTTCTCGCTTCCATTTTGTATCGTATCAGTATCTATACTTAATTTTTATCAAATACTAGTAGTATCATTCTAATGATTATACACTTCTGCATTCTGCATACACCAATGATTACCAGATACAAATATGCTACTATCTATATCCGCTCCATGTCTGATCTGTTTCCCTATTTAGATTTGCATGTCTCAAAATAGTTTTCATTTTTTAAATCTACCAATTTAAATACACCTTCATTTCTTAAAACCTGGTACCAGCTTAAAGTCCATACTAATACACCAAAACTCCGAAGTTTTGGTGAGGACAAATACACGAAGTTATACATGTTCTGACATTCAAAGAGATTATGTAGGAATAAGCGCTTCATAATTACCCAAGAGTCGGAAGAAGGGGGCATCCCCTGATCAACCTGGAGTCGCCCGAGAGCCATTGTCAAGCACTTTCCTAAAGAGGCATTAGGATCCATCTGAGAAAATATGGAAATGGCTTCGGGTTCGAATTTTGGGCTCGAAACAAATTCTTTTAAATCTTCGCCATCGACCCTTAAGATCACGACTGGATCCCTTTTAAGCCCGGCCGCCACTCCCAATAAAATGTCAGAGAGGACATCTTTGAACTCGGATTTGCTCACTTCCTCTTGCTTTCCATGCGTAAATTCGTTCAAAACCTGCAAAAAAAAAGAATTCAGACACAAACTAATTTATCAAACCTATCGGTTAAAACTTTCCAATTGGCATAACCATTGCTACATGCATCTCTAGGTAATTTCTTGAAAATACATTGATGCATATTCTACATATCATCAATTTTTTTTAATAACTTATTTTTGGCAAGAAAAAAATGGGTGACCTAACCAATCAGATATTCTATCTAAAAATTCAGAATTTGTCCTGTGATGAGAGTTTCAACAGCCGAAGGAAATACATGACCAATGATGAGCATGCATAGGTCCACATGTGGGCGGATCAGGCATGACTAAAGCCCATGCATCTAACTATATAGGTTTGACTCAAGCCGATCTGCATTAGGCTATACCAAAGTTTTCTTTTACACACGCGCGCGTGTGTGTAGAGAGAGAGAGAGAGTGTGTCCTTTAGGCCCGGGCCTAAACCAAAAAATTCATGCACCGTCTTAAAATTGAAATTTTTTTAACATTTTCAACGATCCAATCCGTTCATCTTGATTTGAACGGTGAAATACACTGATACGCCGAAATTCAGGCGGTTTCGAAATCATTTGCATGCTAATCCAAGTATAGTAAAATTCATGGTTTATATATATATATATATATATATATATATATATATATATATATATATATATGGAAGTGATTCATTGCAAACCGATCCGTGTTTTTTAAAAACGGGAACTCCCGATCTACGATATATTTTAACGATCCGATCCGTTCAAGTTGATCACCTTACCCTCAAATATGTGTGTGTGAAAAATCAAAGAATTTGAAGACTTCTAGCCTATACATCGGATGAAGTTTATGTTGCATTTCGAAAGACGTTCATGTTTGCATTGATGCATAAGTTAGAGGTCTTCAAACCCATTGATTTTTCATACGCGTATATTTGAGAGTAGGATGATTTACTTGAACGGATCGGATCGTTAAATATGTCGTGTATCGGGAATTCCCATTTTAAAAAAACACGGACCGGTTTGCAATAGAACGCTCACCCATATATTTGTGGGAGGGAGCGCTCTATTGCAAACCGGTCCGCATTTTTAAAAAAAACGGGAACTTCCGATCCACGACATATTTGAACAATCCAAATCGTTCAAATTGATCACCATATCTTCAATTCTATGTGTATGAAAAATCAAAGGATTTGAAAATCTCAAACCAATGGATTAGATGGAGTTTATGTTGTTATATTGAAAAACGTTCATTTTGCACTCATTCGATGCATGGGTTAGAGGACTTTAAATCTTTTGATTTTTCATACACATACATTTGAGGGTAGGGTGATCAACTTGAACTGTTCGGATCGTTTAGATATGTCGTGGATCGAGAGTTTCCGTTTTTAAAAAACGTGGACCGGTTTGCAAAGGATCACTCCCCTATATGTGTGTGTGGAGCTGACCATATGAGGTCGGGCCTCATTTCTTATTTTAATGTTCACTTTTCAAACACGCAATCTATCGTGTTTTTCACCGATCTACACCGAGAATCATGATCTACACATGTTAGACATGTTACATATCAAATTATACGAGATTTAGAGATCTCTAATTAATCCATCATATAGACTAAAAAATCGACGGCTATACAAGGCATGAAAAACAAGATCGCTTGACGGATGTATTAAAGGTCTTCAAATCTCGTAAAATTTGTTACATAACCTATCTAACATATGTAGAGTATGATGGCCAATACGGAGAGGTGAAAAACACAATGGATTATGTATTTAAAAAGTAGACCTCAAACTAAGAAATGAGGTTGGACCTCATATGATCAACTATATATATATATATATATATATATATATATGGTGAGATGGGATTTTTAAAATGAGATAGAAAAATCCAACCGTTGGATCGATGATCGGATTTTTGCATCATGTTCTACACGTCAAAATATGTATGTATATAAAAAAAATTAAATGATATGGAGGCTTGTAAGTCATGCATCAAAGGTATGCAACTTTTACGATACTTTAACAACCATCCATTTTGCGACCTTGATATCCATAACTTAGAAGTATCTAAATCGTCTAAATTTTTGTATACGTATGTTGATTGACATGTAGAACAAGATGTATGGAACCGATCATCGTTTTAATTGATGGATGATGGTCGGATTTTTCCATCTCACTTTAAGAATCGCATCTCACCTTATCGCTACGCATCAAAGGTATGCAACTTTTACGATACTTTAACAACCATCCATTTTGCGACCTTGATATCCATAACTTAGAAGTATCTAAATCGTCTAAATTTTTGTATACGTATGTTGATTGACATGTAGAACAAGATGTATGGAACCGATCATCGTTTTAATTGATGGATGATGGTCGGATTTTTCCATCTCACTTTAAGAATCGCATCTCACCTTATCGCTACGCTATATATATATATATATATATATATATATATATACCTCTTGGCCCACTTGTGACCGCCGGCAGAATTCGCTATCTTTCTGGATGTAATGGATCGATCATTGATGTTTTATTGATTAAGATATCTATTTTATCATCGCGCATGCTTTTTCCGTGGTATGCACACACCAGTATCTAATTCCAATATGTATGCAACTTTTACGATACTTTAACAACCATCCATTTTGCGACCTTGATATCCATAACTTAGAAGTATCTAAATCGTCTAAATTTTTGTATACGTATGTTGATTGACATGTAGAACAAGATGTATGGAACCGATCATCGTTTTAATTGATGGATGATGGTCGGATTTTTCCATCTCACTTTAAGAATCGCATCTCACCTTATCACTACGCATCAAAGGTATGCAACTTTTACGATACTTTAACAACCATCCATTTTGCGACCTTGATATCCATAACTTAGAAGTATCTAAATCGTCTAAATTTTTGTATACGTATATTGATTGACATGTAGAACAAGATGTATGGAACCGATCATCGTTTTAATTGATGGATGATGGTCGGATTTTTCCATCTCACTTTAAGAATCGCATCTCACCTTATCGCTACGCTATATATATATATATATATATATATATATATATATATATATATATATATATATATATACCTCTTGGCCCACTTGTGACCGCCGGCAGATACCTCTTGGCCCACTTGTGACCGCCGGCAGAATTCGCTATCTTTCTGGATGTAATGGATCGATCATTGATGTTTTATTGATTAAGATATCTATTTTATCATCGCGCATGCTTTTTCCGTGGTATGCACACACCAGTATCTAATTCCAATATGTATATGTACATTTCCGTCATCTTGAAAGACAAATACGGAAATCGGTCTTATTAGATTCTTCTAAAGCATTTCATCCATTACGTGCACTAGATACTTCCTCCTTGCCCGCATTTCACGCTTCTGTTAAACAGTCTTTCTGCACATGTGAACATCACGGACAAAAGATTTCGAAAGATTTTCTTAATACAATTACAACAAAGATTTTTAAAGCCTTTAAGTAGAGTTTTTTTTATAGATATGGTATGATTTGAGTGCTGGAGATACAAAGATAGTTATTAAAATTCATAGATCCTTGGGCTTCGATTGCCGAGTTAGTTCTGGTTTTAATGAAAATAAATTCTCGATATTAGGAGGATTTTTATTTTATTTTTACACATGTCGTTCTGAGAATCAAACTGACAATTTGAATCTGTTTCGTTCTCCTTTTTGTCATTAATAGTAAAGATAATGGGCCTCTAAATGGACCCATGCAGTGTGCTGGCCCATGTATACATAGCACTTGGCTTGGATTAGGTTTTGTTGCAATTAATAATCTTCTAGGGACTAATAAAGAAAATTCACAGAGCTAAGGGTAGATCTAAGAGGTGACTTCCAAAACATTCCAGCCAAAAAGATGACACAATGAACCAAACCTACTGGCTAAAAGTTCAACAAAAACAGAATTTAGCTGACCTAAGTTTGTCATTCAATTTCCAACAATAAATATATTTTAATTTCATATATCGTCTTACATATGAAACCAATATCTGACTTGGATAACTTTCCATGCCTAGAAAATCGGTCATTTTAGGTTTTTCTCATCAATGGTTGGATATAATTTAGGATACCAAGGAGCTATAGCTCAGTTGGTATGGGCACCTCCCCTTTTGGGGAGAGTGCGAGATTCGAACATCAAGAATCCAGGGAGGGAAATGGCCATAAATTAATGCTTTCGGGACAAATTCATGGGTCTCTTGGATGCGTGTTGTATGTTTGTGTGTGATGTGTGCGTGGGTGTATTGTGTGTTGTATGTATAGGTTAGGGTTTACGGGCCAGTGCAAAAAAAATCAGGATATCTAACCCAATCTATTAAGGGACCGAAACATATTGTATGAATATAATCAATAGATTTAAACCCAGCCGGGCAAGCATTAAATTAATTTGGATAAATTGAAAGGAAACTCCCTTTCGGTTTGAAACCGCAACCGCTTCTGTTTTGAAAACCTGCATTCGTTTACTCTTTAACGACGGTTATCTTTTTTCGTTTGTATGATTTTTCATTTCTACAATGCTCTCGGTAAGATAATTACGAGCCGATTGGAAAACAAAAGATGTTAGAAGTATTTGGGGAAATAATGATGTGTTGTTAGAATTTAATTTTCTTTTTAAATAGACGATGGTTTTCGGGATAATCATGGGAAAAAAAAGTGAAAGGTTTTATGCAATTTAGCCAAAAATATTGTTTATCAACCCCTGCAAGGTACCAATTCATCTCAACTACCTATCTTGTCATTGGCCAGGGGATGTCATATATTCTAAAAAGCAAAAAAAGATCTATCTACTGACCATATGTGCCCGGTAACGAGAGAGAAAGACATATCATCGGACGCATCTTAAATACGGATTAATTTAATAAATGATACCGCCGTGCAAAATCCTAAGCTTCAACTCAAAAGTCCTAGGCCATGCAGTAAAGTCACGTTAGAATATAAAATATATTCTCACAGCCCTCACCATAACATTGGAGTCATGTTGCCATGACAAGGGCATTTCACGGCCCCATGTAGCTGCGTTCGTTCTTTCTCTCTCTCTCTCTCTTTCTTGCCATGGTGCATGGCGGCGGCTGGTACACCTAATAATTTCTTTTTTTCGATCCATAACTATAGCCTTTTATCCTAAAGATGAACCTCTAAAATAGACTCTCTATACCACCACACTAACCTCGGAATAGATATGATCGGAATCCGGCGAGGCCCCCTTCTCCGGCAACCCGAGGGCGGCGCCGATGTCGGCGACGGCGGGCTGAAGCTCCTTGACAGAGAGCTTTCCATCACCATCCCTATCCAGCTCCTCAAACTTATGGTCCACGTAACTACTGAAAGCCTCCTTGTTCCCTACCAACTCCTCTATATCGGAACCATCCAACACAACCTTATTGTTGTCTTCTTCTTTCTTTGATGCGCTTCCCTTCTTCCAGAACCAGCTCGCCATTGATCTTATGGGTGGGTGGGGGTGGGGTGGGTGGGGTGGGTGGCCGGCCGGGGGGGAGGGGGTTGGGTTCTCCGGGATTTTCTTGAGTTTATTTTAAGCTTTTTGGGGGTGAGTCACGAGTGCGAGTTTGTGGAGCGAAATGGGAGGGGGATAAAGAAAAGAAGACACGGAAGTGTTAGTTGCCACCCATGAGTGCTGCGGTTGGGACATGTGGTAAGAGGAGATTTAGAATAATCTGGGGGTGCTAGTTGGTACATGATATGGATGACTATTGGGATTGCGATTACACTTTCTGGATGTGATGTGATGACCGGAGATCTGATTCCAATAAATTTTGTATTAACATTTTTGATATATTTTAATTATCCTCGGTGATATATGTATGTGCAATCGTCGACCGGCGGCGAACAGCCGACTGGCGGCAAGCGGACGGGCGGCTGACGGACTACGGACGGACGGCGAATGACGGGCGGCCAGCGGGGGGCTGGCGGCAGACGAAGGAATGCCGGCGGGGACTGCCGGCGATTGATGGTGGACGATCATGGCACACACTGTGTTGGATGGGAATATTTCGTGATAATCTTGGATAGACATCGGTTTTTGGAGAATAAAATTCTCATTAAATAAGGTCATTTGAAAACCATAGTAACCCTATTATATGGCTGGAAATATTTTTTACACCAAAACAAACATGGTAATTTTTCATAAGAATTTAGGATTAACAGGGGTAGAATTTAGGGGAAAGCATTTAGAATAAGGTTTCTAGGCTAAATTGCATGTAAATGCCCAAGTTTTTACCATTTTGATAGAATAAATACCTAGGTTTGTATGAGTTACACATAAATAACTAGCTTTAAAATATTTTTGATAGCTTGCATTAGTCATTTAATATTTTTCCGTGGTGTTCCAAAATCTCTTAATAAGTTTTACATTATTCTTTTCTTAATAACTGACTTTTAATTTCATGCCATATACTATAAAATCTGTTTGCTATTCATCCTATATATGATGATTTCATTTTAGCAATACACTGAATCATTGAGTAATTATCAAATCCAGTTTAGACGGAACTTATTCTGAAGATTTCTTTTCGCTACATGTTATTTTATGATGATTTAGTTTAATTTTGTTTTTGACAATTTATTGTTGCTGATATTTCCTTAGAAAGATGATGTTGAAACCAAAATCACAATTGGACTGATGCAAGTTGATGGAGGTCCTTTTCGGGTCTCCGTCAGATGTTGTCTTCCGTTGATCTCCCGGTGGATTTCGGCGGTGATCTTCTATTGCGTGTGGGTCTCAATGGATTTTGAGGAGATTGGTGATTTGAGAAGTTTAGCGCCGAGTACCTGCAAAGAAGTCCCGAGGTGATTTGGTACCACCGAGGACCTTCTGACGATCAAGTTAGTACTAGATCCGAGCAGAATAACGGCTAAGTGGAATCAAGAATCGCTTACTTGACCCCTCCGTGATGGGGGTTTATATAGCGGCGGCGGTACGCAGCAGCAGGCGCGAGAATCTCGCCGGCAGTTACGCTCCCGACGTCACGTCCGCATAAAGAGCGGATCGCCCATTAATGAGGATCGTGATGGCGTGGAACATGGGACGTTGCTGGCGGAGAATATGCGCGTGACGAGATTTGCGGAGCGGCGGTTACGCCTGTGAGTGGTGGAGTTGGTCGATCGGAGGGACCGAGGAAGACGGCCTCGGCTGGGGAGCTCGAAGACGAGCGAGAGGGCCGAGGAGTCTTGGTCCTGTGGCAGCTCGGGGCGAGCTGAAGGGCCGAGGAGGCCAATTTGCAGGGGCCCCGAGGAGGGCCAGCTTGTGTTTGCAGGTCGGGTACAAGGGTGGCCTGGTCGGCCTCTGTGGGCCCTTTCTTCTGGGTCTTGGGACATGTCATCTGCCACGTGTCCTGATCTTGAAGATCGCCAATATTGAGCATCATCATTAGCCCCCCACTCTTGTCTCGACTAGCTAGTGGGTCGGGTCAGGAGTGGACTGCCGGGCCGCACGGGGTAAGCTCTCTCCTAAGGTTTCGTCGGGACGCGTCCCAGGGCTGTCAGCTGTCTTTTCTGTCAGCGAATTAGGGAAAGATTTCTGCATTTAAGGAAGGTGCGCCGGTTCGTGCATCCTGCCACTGAAGCGACGGTCCACGTGTCAAGTGTCGGTTGGCCGACGCGACGTGTGCAGACCTGTGGCATCTGATGGGGCGTGGTCCAGTGCGGGAACGACAAGTGGAGCAATCGGTCGTCGAGTTGACTTCGATCACCTGATGTCTTTTGTTGGGGCTTCGAGTCCGTTGCATATGATGGGCTCAGTGGCCTCGTTATGAGGGCTACAAACCTGCAGCGTCTGTTGGGCAGGAGGATACCTGCTGAGGATGACCGAACAGGGAAGCTGCTCGGTTGATCTTGGCGAGGGCCTTGATCCCTGGCGTTGCGAGTAGGGAAGCTACCGGCCAGGGATAGCCGAGCAGGGAAGCCACTCAGCTGCCTCTGGAAGGACTTTGATCCTTAGCGTTGGAGGGGTTGTAAGAAGCCTGCCAAGGATAACCGGACAGTGAAGCTGTGCGGTTGCCTCTTGGCGAGGGCTTTGATCTCTGGCGTCGTGGGTAGGCAATCGCCAGCCTGGGATGACTGAGCGAGGTGGCCGCTCAGATGCCTCTTACGAGAGCTTTGATCCCGGTCGTTGCGGGTAGGGAAGCTACCGGCCAGGGATAGCCGAGCAGGGAAGCCTCTCGGCTACCTCTAGGGAGGACTTCGATCCTTAGCATTGGAGAAGCCGTAGGAGGCCTGCTAAGGAAAATCGGGCAGTGAAGCTGCGTGGTTGCCTCTTGGAGAGAGCTTTGATCCCTGGCGTTGCGAGTAGGGAAGCTACCAGCCAGAGATAGCCGAGCAGGGAAGCCGCTCGGCTGCCTCTAAGGAGGACTTTGATCCTTGTCTTTGTTGGGTAGGGAGCTACCCGTTGGGATGCGCCGAGCAGAAAGGGGCTCGGCGGCCTCACGAAGAGGGCTTCAATCCTCAGCGCCTGATGGACAGGAGGACGCCCGTCGGGGATGCGCCGGGCAAAAGGAACTCGGCGGCCTCGCGGTGAGGGCTTGAGATCCTCAGCGTCTGATGGGCAGGAGGATGCCCGCTGGGGATGCGCCGAGCAAGAAGGATCTCGGCGGCCTCGCGATGAGGGCTTCAGACCCTCAGCGTCTGATGGGCAGGAGGATGCCCGCTGGGGATGCGCCGAGCAGGAAGGATCTCGGCGGCCTCGTGGTGAGGGCTTGAGGTCATCAGCGTCTGATAGGCAGGAGGACGCCCGCCGGGAATGCGCCGAGCAGAAGGAATTCGGCGGCCTCGCGGTGAGGGCTTGAGGTCCTCAGCGTTTGACAGACAGGAGGATGCCCGCTGGGGATGCGCCGAACAAGAAGGATCTCGGCGGCCTCGCGATGAGGGCTTCAGACCCTCAACGTCTGATGGGCAGGAGGATGCCCGCTGGGGGTGAGCCAAGCAGGAAGGATCTCGGCGGCCCCGTGGTGAGGGCTTGAGATCCTCAGTGTCTGATGGGCAGGAGGATACCCTCTGGGGATGCGCCGAGCAGGAAGGATCTCGGCGGCCTCAGGTGAGGGCTTCGATCCTCAGCGTGAGAAGGGCCGTGAGAGGCCTGCTGAGGATGGTTGATTTGTACGATGTTTTGTGATCAAAGAATTAATTACCGCAATCAAGAACGGCGTCGCTTGGTAGCTAGCCTGTGAGTACGGGTCGGTCCACAGGGATTTTGTGTATTCTCAATTTGTTCTAACGAGTTAATTCCAAATGGTCTTGAATTGATTATCACTAAAAACTAAGTTGATTTAGACTAGGATTAAAATCTTGCTAGGGTTAGGTTTAGGTTAAGTTTGGAAAGCTAATATTCCTCACCGCTTTCAATGCCCTGATTTAGATTTATTTAGGTGTTATGGTAATAATTAATAAAGGGGATTAGGACGATCGGGAAGAAACGATGTTTCTTCCTCCAGGTCCTTGTCCGTCCTTTCTTAATTCTTACCCTAAGCTCCATGGAAAACATGCACAACCGGTCTTTTAAACTACAGTATCACTGTTACCTCGTGGGGTAGGGTGCCGTAGGGAGCGGTGTGTGTGTGTATGCATGGAGTCCTATGAATTAATATGTGATGGGCAAGAAAGGGATGAGAGATTTTCATCTCTCAAACCTTTCCTATTCATAACCCTAACAAGTGAGGAACTACCCACTCATTAGGGGATTGTTAAAAGACATTTTTTTATGAGTTTTCAATTTAAAAAGATTAACTATCTAAACTACGGCAGATTAATAAAAGTGCTAAACTAATTAACTAGGGCAGATAATAAAATCTATACTAAGGCAGAAAGGAATTTAAGAACTAGGGCAATGAAAAAAAATCTACTTACTTTATTTGATGCTCTCAAAATATTACAATGGATTTCTGAATTTTGATCAAATGAAAAGAGGCATACCTCAAAGAGAGGTTTAGAGTTTCTATTTATAGATCATAGAAACCCTAGGGTTACATTCGATTCACATCCGCATTTACAAATATACCCTAAGAAGACTGGTCAACGCACCGCCACACCGTCACAAAATTGCACCGACACGGGCTCATCATGGCCGCGGAACCGCTGCCAAAAGCCATGTTTGGCCGCGGATCCGCGGCCAAATAAAGGGATTGTTGGCTGAATTCTTCTGATTTTCTTCTGGTTGCATTTGGCTTCTTGTTTCTTCACTTAGTTTCTCAGATTGTCTTCTAGTTCTCTTCCAGATTTCCACAGTGCATAATGTCGTGGACTTTACCGTTTGCTTCGTGTCGAAGTCTTGAACCTTGCGTTGCCTTTGTACTTTGTGAACTTGTTCATTGATCTTCGTTTATTCTCCAAACTGTAGGCATGATCAAGATTCTTCCATTTATTGGTCGCAGTCTCACTTTTGTATCGTCTTTTCATCATTTTCACTGTTTTTGTTCCGAGAACCTGTAACCTGCAACTATGAAGCAGACATGGATCAAAAGCACCTATTTATTTGTAAAATGAATAAGAATGGGGAATATAATAATGCAAAATTATGACATGAACAAATACCTCCAAACTTATATTTTGCTCGTCCTCGAGCAAAACTAGTTTTATTCTCGAAAAAGACCTAGCCTCATTTTCGCAGGGAAACGTGATTGCACTGAGCTCGTGCAACAAGACGTTAAACCTCTAAGTGTCCCTAGTAGGAGGAGTGTTGTCTCCTGAGGGTTTTCAGCGGATACTACCCACAAAATCCTATCAATTCGGCCTGTTGACTTTTATTCTCCAATTCGGTTTTCTAGCAAGAAATTCTATTATTTTCGACTCGGAAATTATCAACCCATATTTTTCACGCTTCCTTATCATTTAACTTAAGATTGTATATGTTCTTGTAAATTTACTTAGCTTTTAGCATGTTTTAAGTTTTCCTTCTAGGGTTCTATCTCAACTTAGGAATTTTTAGCATCTCTATTAAAAATATAAGTCCTTTTTTTCATTCCTATCTCTTATCTAAACCCCAATCACATATCCCTACGTGTGTGTATATATCACCCCTACACTTGGAAATTCAAATCAAGCTCTTGTACTCTTGTCCATAGTCCAAAGTACTTTTCAATTGGTGAATTTTTAGATGAAATTACTCACACATTCTTCATGCGATCGTTAATACTTCTTGAGGTACCAACGACCGATTACAAAATGTGTTTGCACATTAAAGCGTAATTTCTAGTTTTGTAACACCTAAGGCTTTAGCAGTGACTCCCAAACCAGTTGGTCTAAGGCATTAGGTGATAAAGCACCCTCGCTAATATTTTTTTTCTATTTATGCAGCCTTAAGTAATTACAAAAACCATTGTTCATTTTTTTATCTCTTTATTCACACTTGTATTTTTTTCCCTTCATACTAAGGACTTTAGACAAGAGCATTTCAAGGTCTCTTCTACTATTCCAAGTTTCAAGGTTCGTGTTTGTGCAATTTGTAGGGGATATATTTTCAAAATTTAGTCTTAAGCTTAGGAATTATTTTTCAAACTTATACTTTAATAAAAAATATCAATAATTTCCCCTTGTTTTAGCTTAGCCCAAGAAGTCAACTCGAAATTTGCCTATTTCAAAATAAACTACAAAGACATATATTTTCTACCGTTAAATTTTAAGAAATGTTATTTTTTTTAGGGTTTTTAATTTACTAAGTGTAAGATCTAGTTGTTCCTAACTAATTAACCTATTTGTCAAACTCAAGTCAATTAAGACCAAAATTGAATGATTTAATTTTTATAATTTTTTCAAATTTTTCAGTTTTTATTTGATTTTTATAATTTTCTATTTTTTTTATTTTCAAATTTTTTTAATTTTTATGATTTTTATATAAGGATGCAATGCAGAATTTTAACATGCAAAGACCTTTTCAGTACGGCGGTAGGAGAGTTCCTGTGCACCTTGTTCAGCAGCTCAAAGCTGTTCCCGGTTGGAACGGCAGCATTAATTTCCGCCGTTAGGGCTGGTGGAGTTAGCCCAGAAGGGGAGTTGCCCCCGGCCCTCCTTACTCGGCGCAAGTAGCGACGTTGAGCGTGTCGAGCTGTTGGGGTTGGTTCAGCAATGGCTTTGTCTTCCCCCCTTTCCAGGTGAAGGATTGCTGCTGGCGTCAGCCTATTGAAGACTGATGTCCTTTGAGTAGCGGGAGCGGGAGTTGGGACAGTCAGTCTTGTAAAGACCAACCCCTTGGAAGGAGAAGCCGTATTGACGACTTCAGGAGCAGGGCTGGTTACTCTCTTCGGAATAACCTTCTCTGGAGGTGCAGGCTTCATCATGGACCCACCTGAACTTTGGCCCAATCTGGAGAAGACCGAGGCGCCGGTGCTGGGGTCGTAGTAGCTGTAAGCCGATCGAAGACCGACTTCTTGGGAACTTCCGGCGTTTGCACAGGAACGGCGAAGCTCGTTGGCGGGAGCATGGTCCCGAAAAATAACCCCGTGGTGGCTTGAGTGACCTGTTCCACGGGCATCGTGAACAGGGAAGCAGCTTGGGGCCCGTAGGCTATGCCCCCAGTTGAGACAGGACGCGGGTTGCAGTTGCATGTGGAACACTTTGAGCAGGTGAACGCCATTGATCCTTTGCTTTCTGCACCAAGAAAAACACCAAATCTTAGTATCTCGAAACCCAAGGGCAACCATTAGCAAACCGCGATTGGTTCGCGAACACAACACACGAAGTGTGGAGTGGAAAGAGGAAAAGGTCCCACCGGGCGTGCCAGAATCTGTTCCCCTCCGAAAGACGCGACGGAGACGCGGCGAACGTCTTGCCTGAATTTCGGGGTAGATGCTAATTGGTGCTATCCGTCCACCTCTCCGAAGATGCCAAGTTGATTTATGGAGCCATGTATCGAAGGTTTAAACGGATGCGGCCGATGTAGCAGACTTCGTCAGATTCCCCCTCGTCTGAGGGAGTTTTGATTGTGGGGACGCTCTTCCCTGCAGGAGCAAGCCCCTGTAGTTAATTACGCTACCGCATCGCGGTAACAACTTTCTCCTTCTCCAGATGGTCACTTCGTGTCGTGGGTGTTTGTTTTGTGTTTGGTTGCCCGTGGATTGTATACGGAGACTAAGTTATGTTGTCGACCGTAGGACATGGACTAGTCCAAATCCGTATTTTCTTAGATTTGGGTTTGGGGGTTTGGGTTTAAGGATACGTTAGTCTCTTTTGAGACTAAGATCAACTTAAACGTTCGTTAAGAACATGTTAGTCTAATTTTAGACTAAGATCAACTCAACGGGATCATTTAGATCCGACAAAAGAGCATTTGGACTCTATTGTTTAGTTTAGGGACATTGCAGTCGATTACTAGTTTAAGGACGTAGTGGTCCAATACCAGTTTAAGGACATAGTGGTCCAATGTTAGTTTAAAGACATCGCGGTCGAGGTTAAAGACATCATAGTCCGTGAGTTTAAAGACCTCAAAGTCAAGGTTAAGAACATCATAGTCCGTGAGTTTAAAGACCTCACAGTCAAGGTTAAGGACATCATAGTCCGTGAGTTTAAAGACCTCACAGTCAAGGTTAAGGACATCATAGTCCGTGAGTTTAAGGACCCCACAATCCAGTTTAGAGACGTCATAGTCTGTGAAGTGTGTGGTTATCGGGACCCGTCACATCTCTGAAAACGTTGAAGGATTACAACGACAAATATCAGAGGAGATGTACCCTCGAACCAAAGTGGATTAAGTGATCTGTAGTCCAATTTGGAACTAAGATCAATTAATTATATTATGAGCACATTGGCCCAGTTAAGTCAGAATTGAGGACTTATGGCCTTCTTGGGCTAAGTCCAATCAAGTTTGGAATATTAGCCCTCTGTTGGTCTATTGAAGGGGAGGCTTTGCCTCTAGAAAATTAGTCAATTGGGCTGAAGCTAGTGTTCAACACTAAAGAACAACAATGTTAAACACCGGTAATCAAATTATCAAATTACTAGAAATGTGATCCTCAAATTAGTGTTAAACACTAACAGATAACAATGTTAAACACTGGCAACAAAATTATCAGATTAGTGTTAAACACTAGAAGAGGGAGAGGTCACGTGGGAGCACGTGATAGCATCAGTGGGGCCATATCCCCTCATTTTGTTCTCAGGATATTCAGATAAGTGTTAAACACTTTTGGTCTTCAGGCCATCACGTGTGGGCACGTGGTGGGCTTCCAGTCATTGATTATTAAAGCGTTTTACTAGGGGTCACGTGGGGACACGTGAGGGCGCCCAAGAATGGTTCTGCCTTTGAATTTATTCTCTTTTGTTTTAGGAGTCACGTGGGAGCACGTGAGGCATTGCCTCCAAGCTTTTTCCCTTCTCATTTTGGGGATCTTTTCAGGGGTCACGTGGGGACACGTGACCTTAGTCTTTTACATGCATGGAGATCTTTTAAGTTCTCTGTTATTTTCAAGAATTGAATCTTTAATAGGGTTAAACCCTAATTATGATTTTGGAGGAATTAAATTCCTATAAATCTGAGAGAATTAAATTCTCAATTAGGGTTAAACCCTAGTTCTGTCCATCTTGAAGGAATTAAATTCCTATAATTGTAGGAGAATTGAATTCTCAGATAGGGTTTAAACCCCAAGTTCATCATGAAGGAATTAAATTCCTGTGAGTTTGGGAGAATTAAATTCTCATATAGGGTTAAACCCTAATTTTGTTTCTTGGGAGAATTAAATTCTCTAAACTCAATTCTCCCTCTAAGTTTTGGATCTGCATGGCAGGATCTCAACCCGATGAGAATTAAATTCTCAACTTATGGGAAGATGTGCTCTTTGCAGATCTTCAACCAGAGGAAGAACTAAGTTCTTTTTGCAGAAGAGTTAAACTCTTAGATTAAGAATTAAATTCTCTTTTTGAAGTTTTGATCCCCATTCTTTTCTCACCTAGGGTTTTTCTTTGTTGAGAATTAAATTCTCCTTTCTTTTTCTCTCTAAATTTTCAAGATTCCCAAAACTCTATATCCAACTCTCTTCTTTGACTCCTATTTATAGGAGAAGGAAAAGAATCAATTTGTTTAGTAAATCTTTCATTGAAAGATTTTGTTTGTTTTCATAATTAATATGAGCCTTTAGATCATACAGTGAATTTTATTCACCGTTGGATTTTAAATCCAAAGATATTCTGTTTGTTATTTCTTGTGAGATTTTTAGGGAAATATTTCCTTGTCTAAAATCTTTCCATAAATTGGTGATTTTTAATCACCCCTGGATCTTTAATCCAACGGTCCACATAATCCTTTTTCCTTTTGGAAAGATTTAGAAGTATTTAGAATTTAATTCTATTAACTGTAAGGCTTTCGAAACCAGTCACGTGCTGACACGTGACCCTTGGTCACGTGTGAGCACGTGACCCCCAATTGAGTCGTTTTCTCAGCGTTTACTTACGCTTCAGTTGTAACCATCACGTGTCAACACGTGACCATTGGTCACGTGTGAGCACGTGGCACCTCATTAAGGTATTTCCTTCAGCCGTTTGTTATTTTATTTCTGTTTTGATTGTCACGTGTCAACACGTGACCATTGGTCACGTGTGAGCACGTGATACCTCATTGAGGTAATTCTCGATTTTTAGAATTAAATTCTATTAAGCTGTAAGGCTTTCAAAGCCTGTCACATGCTGGCACGTGACCCTTGGTCACGTGGGAGCACGTGACCCCAATTGAGCCATCTTTCAGCCGTTTGTTATCATTTCTGTTTGATGATATTTTAACCATCACGTGTCATCACGTGACCGTTGGTCACGTGTGAACACGTGATACCCCATTGAGGTAATTCCTGATTTTTAATCAGGAAATAAATGCCCCCACAGCGTTGCTCTCACGTGTCTGCACGTGCGTGCAACGCTGTCACTTTTGTGACCGTTGGATCCATCTATGGAATCGGGATGATGAAGCATTTCCATCACATCCTATAAATGCAGGGGTCTCTTCAGAAGCACCTCCACTCTTGCTTCTCCATCCTTGCAAACTTTTCTTTTGGGAATTTAATTCTCGTTCTCAGAGCTTAGTTCTTTGTTCCAAAATCTTCAGAGTTTAACTCTGTTTAAGAAAGACCCATCTCTTTAGGTAATGGCTTTGGACGATCGAAGAACTTTCATACATATAAAACTCTTCGGATTTTAAATCCACACCAAGGGTTTTCCCTTTTAACAAGAACCCATTTTTAAGTTCTTTAAGAAGAAAACCACTCATTCTTTAATCAACAGGCCCTTTAGGGTTTCTCTGATCTTCAGGGATTAATGGTGGTGTTTGCTTTTTACCATGGAATTTAATTCCATCTCAAAAATGTTTCTGGGAATTTAATTCCCCTTTTCAAAAGGAATTTAATTCCTCTGAAGAACTTAGTTCTTCCCAGAGAGCTTCTTGGGGTTTTCTTGCCCTGAGTTGTCTCTTTGCAACCAAGAAGAAGAATCTTGCAATGTCTCTTTCTGGGAATTTAATTCCCTTGATTCTGTTTGATTTGCCACAGAGTCCAAGATGAATTTCTTTTTAGGGGAATGTGTAGGGTCATTTGGAATCCACTGTCTATTTAATGAGAATCTTCCTTTTATCTCATTATAATTGCTTTGCTTCATCATTAGCCAGCCGCCATCTTGATTTCGTGGGACCCACGTGTTTTGTAACTAATGGTCCCATAAAATGAGTCTGCTGTCGCTTTCTTCCACTGTCTTTTTATATGTATATATTTATAGTCATATATATATATATACACCGTTGGCCTCACTTTTAACAGTTTCCCCTTATTTTATTTCAGGTACAATGACTTCCGTTCCGTACCTTCCTTTCACTCGCTCGGAGGTCGCTTTTCCTCAGTCGCCATCTGATAAGGAAGTGCTGGCGATGATCAGGGCTCATGACCCGAACTGCACCAACTTGCTTTTGTGGGGGACCTGGTATGGTCATATTATCCAGGGTCGCTGGAGTTTTCTTTACGAAGTGCCGACGGAGCCTACCTTTCCATTCCTGCCGATGGATCCACCAAGGACTAGGGATTGTCTTCGCTGTGGAGATGCCTAATTGGACTCCGATGGGACGGCTCGAGCCTTCGACGACCGGTATCCTGAACGATCTCGATCATAGACATTCTGGGACGCCGCATTTGCCAGGGTGAGGCCCAGCCACGGGGGCAGATTTACAAAATAAGGCTCACCCCTCGACACCCTACGGGCTATCTCCTTTGGGCTCGATACATCCTGTCCGCCCATCGCACGCGACTGCAGAAGGTTGGGCTTTATCAGGCGATATATGCATCCCTCTTCCACTACCAGTCTCCCCACGTCTGGTGGGTTAAGGACTTCCTGAACCAGTGGAATCTTCCCACCAACACTTTTCTCTTGGGGGACCGTGAAGTTTCAATTTCTTTGGAAGAATTTCGCGAGATCTCGGGGCTGCCAATCAGAGGGACACTTTACGAGGAATTGCTGCCTTCTGACGAGTACGTCTTTGAGACTGAGCTCGCAACGCTTGACGGCTTGTCTACCGAGAACGCCGTCCGCCATAAGCATCCGAGTTTGATCAAGGCGCTGGGTATCTTTGACAAACTGTTCACGGAATCTGAGGAGCAGGGCGTCACTTTCAAGAGCTTCATCACTTGCTTCCTTCGTGAGGATGTCCTGTCGAAGACGGCTCCCAAGTTTGCAAGCATCAACGACCCTTTTGGGTTTGGTTTGAACAGGCGGCCGACTAAGGAATCGGATTTACCGCAGTATTATATTCCTATCATGTCGCCGGTGTCTTTCGAATCGATTGCAGCTCCCGACGTGAACGAGGAGACATTCTTTATGGGCTTTATCAGTGTCTGGCTCAGCGGGTCCGTTATCCCTATGCATCGCCGCTTCATGAGAGTCTCGGTTATCTATCCGGCTCATCGTATCGCTGAGGGGACACGGCTGGCCATAGGCATCCCGGCGCTAGCGCATCTCTATCATGAATTGGGCGCCGCCGCTAACACCTCAACTCCCGGTATGGACATAGTAAACTTCTCCCTTCACTACTTTACATCTTGGATTGAGATGCACGTGTTGGGGGCTTTTGCTGCGCACCAGAGACCCGCATTTTATGACGCCTACACTTTTCCGCGACTCATGCGGCTGGTGGACGCTTCTGCTCCCGACCCGACTCAGTTCGGGGCTATTCGCGTGTTAATTGCTCCTTATGCTAGCGCGGGCGGACTGGTATTTATGGATTGGGTTCTATCTGCTCCTTCAGGTCCGATTCAACAACTCCACGACCAGTCGAAAGATGAGGTGCCTTCTCTGAAACCCCGGGAGGCCACGCACTTGTACGCGATCAGACCGGGCTATCTTGTATTTCGTCAGAACAGTGCGGCTCTGTTTATGCGGTACAATCCGCATCGCTTCGCCCGGCAGCTTGGATATGATCAAGGCGTCCCCTTCGAGGCTTTTATGGTTGCGCCGGTCCCTTCACCCGCAGCTGTTCGCGATGCCGCTCATCACTTTGTGAGGTTGAACACTGATTCTTACTTCATGATCCCCGAAGCAGATCATACTCCCCGATGCGTGGGGGCATCCATGGAGCTTTTATTTTCTTCTCTTTTCTAAGAGAGAGAATAAGAATGAGCAAATGAATTATTGTGAACTAAAGAAAATGAACCATGGTTGCAATAATACTAAAAATCATCATTACTAATCTTATCATGATAAAGATGATGGCTACTAATTGAATTGGCCATTTTTATAATCCAAAAAAGAAAAAGAAAACCAAAGAAGAGTGTAAACCTCTCATGAAGGTCAAGGTCAACTTTGGTCAACGGGTCAACAAAGTCAAGAGTGGTCAAGGTGGTCAAATGGTCAAAGCAATTAGCCATCACAAAATTATCACTAAAAAGGATTTGTAAACAATGTCTCTGGCTCAAATGGTTTTGACCGAACGAATTGCCAAAACCCTAATGAGCCTGCCACATAACGGTTTTGGCCGAACCAACTGCCAAAACCCTAATGAGGCACCTCCTCCTTCATCGCTCCTCGAAACTGTGCATACACACCCGCATCCGCATTCCATAGAATGCGAATGCACAGTAGACAAAACAAATCCATCCGTGCAATACTAGGATCCGGCTTAAACCAAAGCCCACTAGTATTGTCTGCCCGAACAGCATACGCACACAAGTGCACGTAAGTGATCGCAACCCTTCCGTAAAACCATATGGCCTCTACACGTTTCGCTCAGTGCAGGGAAACTCTCTGTGTGGGACTCTAAAGACTCGACACTACGCTGGCAGTGGGTTTAACCACAGACCGTAAGCGGCACTAGCTGTACGTAACGGTCCCTAGGTAGATGTCGATAAGAAGGCCGATGAGGTAAACCCATCCGAACTCCTACTGAGCCTGTATGTGACAATCTCCGTACAGTCCGGTCTGTTCGTCTGATACATCGCATGGCGGGCCTAGGGGGTGGTAAACGTCAGTCCCCTAATAGCGGTACAAGTCGTGTCGGAGTGTAGCCCAGAACACCCTGAGATAACACTGGAAACCCACCAGTATATCTCGCTTTCCCTGGCCAGGGACTACTCATGTAATGGCTCTCCTATACACAGCGCAATGTCAACCCCCAATACCGGGAGAGACGAATCCTGTCTAACTGTCACTGCCTCCAAGTGCTTCGGGACTGCACCCAACTACTACCTGTTTGCATGACTCCTTTGAGCCGTGGTAGGGTAGTGATCTAAGTACAGTGGGAACACACTCGAGGCGAAGTGACAGTGTCAAGTCAGCGGACTAAGCTGTACTCATGTCACCTGGGAACTAATAACTGACGATAGGTATAATACCAACCAACAGTTCTCGACGAGTCCTGTCCAGTGTACTCGTAACCTAACGAGCACCCGCATACTATCTCCAGTACGACGTACTGATGGCTGTGGGACAGACCATCTCCCCTGCTGGGATGAGAAGCGCACACGCTAGTCTACTCCGGAGTATCGATGCCCTGTCTCGATAGTCCTACGACTAGGGACCTGTATAAGGATGTGCTTATAGATTACCCAGCCCCCACAAGTGTGGCTGCCATCACAACGCTGGTAATCAAGCAAAGATCCTAAGGGCTCTACTAATATGTATAAGCGATATGCTAAAAGAAACACATGCACATATTGAAGTAGAGACAAACCAAGTAGCATACTACTATTTTGAGCAAGATTGTCTATACAACTGTGAATATCCCAAGCTTCCATTAAGTAATATACAAGCTAGTATGATACAGTAATGGCCTCTAGGGCATATACACTAACAATCTCCCACTTGCACTAAGGCCATGTACTGGCGTATCGAATACCTATCATCTCGATCAGCCGCTCAAACTGAGTCTGGGGTAGGGCCTTCGTGAGTGGATCTGCAGTGTTATTCTCTGAATTTACTCTCTTCACCTCGATCTCCCGACGATCTATGATCTCCCTGATCAGGTGGCACCGCCTCAAAATGTGCCTGGACTTTTGATGGGACCTGGGTTCCTTCGCTAAAGCTATAGCACCGTTGTTGTCGCAATACAGCGGTATTGGATCAACAATGGTAGGAACCACCTGAAGCTCCGTGAGGAACTTCTTCATCCAGACAGCTTCCTTTGCGGCATCGTAAGCAGCTATGTACTCCGCTTCCATAGTTGAGTCAGCAACGGTCTCCTGCTTGGAACTCTTCCAGCAAACCGCCCCTCCATTGAGGGTAAAGACATAACCCGACATGGACTTGGAGTCATCCTTATCACTCTGGAAGCTGGAATCAGCAAAGGCCTCGATCTGGAGGTCTTTTCCGCCATAAACCAAGAACATCTCCTTAGTCCTTATCAGGTACTTGAGAATGTTCTTTACCGCTATCCAGTGTTTCTCTCCTGGGTCCGACTGATACCGGCTTACAATGCTCAATGTGTATGCTACATCTGGTCTGGTACATAACATCGCATACATTATAGAGCCTACCGCAGAAGCGTAGGGTATAATAGATATGCGATCCCTTTCCAAATCAGTCTTGGGAGACATCTCTTTGGAGAGGGTGATCCCATGACAAGCCGGTAGATTACCGCGCTTGGAATCTTCCATACTGAATCTTTTCAGTATGGTGTCGATGTACCTTGACTATGAAAGTCCCAACATCCTCTTAGATCTATCACGATAGATCTGGATCCCCAGAATGTAGTTGGTATCGCCCAGGTCCTTCATGGAGAACCTCTGTGACAAGAATCCTTTGACTGACTGTAGCATAGGAATATCATTTCCTATTAGGAGAATGTCATCCACGTACAAGACGAGGAATACCACAGTTCTCCCTACAATCTTACTGTAAATGCATGGTTCATCTGGGTTTTTGATAAAGTCGAATTCTTTGACAGTATCATCGAAGCAGATGTTCCAACTCCGCGATGCCTGCTTTAGTCCATAGATGGACTTTAGCAACTTACACACTTTACCGCTGCTCCCACTCTGAATGAATCCCTCCGGCTGATCCATATAGACGCACTGTTCTAAATATCCATTTAGGAAAGCTGTCTTTACGTCCATCTGCCAGATCTCATAATCGTGGAAAGCAGCAATGGCAAGAAGGATCCGAATGGATTTGAGCATAGCCACTGGAGAAAAGGTCTCGTCATAGTCCAAACCAGGTCTTTGACGAAAACCCTTTGCAACAAGTCTAGCTTTATAGGTCTCAACCTGCCCATCTACACCAATCTTCTTTCTGAAGATCCATTTGCAGCCTACGGGTTTTATCCCTTCTGGAGCAAAGTACAAAGTCCAAACTTTGTTGGTGTGCATGGACTCCATCTCGGTCCGCATTGCATCCAGCCATTTTACCGAGTCACCACTCTGAATGGCTTGCTGGAAGCTAGTAGGCTCACTATAATCCATAGTGCAATCTTCTCTATCCCCGTCTATGAGAAAACCGTAGTATCTCTCGGGCGGATGAGACTGCCTACTACTCCTGCGGAGTGGCGCTGGAATTTCCTGTTCTTTCGAACCCTCTGGTTCTACTAAGCTTTCAGTAATAGCTTGTGGTTCTGGAATTTCTTCCAGTTCTATTGCGCTCCCAGTTATCTGGTTTTCCAAAAACTCAGTTTCCAAGAAGCGGGCATGACGAGAAACAAAAACCTTTTGTTCCTCTGCGTAATAGAAAAGATACCCCTTGGAGTTCTTTCGGTATCCCACAAACTTACACTGTACTGAGCGTGCCTCGAGCTTGTCCGCATGCTGCTTTTTGACAAAAGCTGGACATCCCCATGTCTTAATGTGATTAAGATAGGGTTTCTTCCCACACCACATCTGATATGGTATAGTAGGCACAGTCTTAGTTGGAACTCGGTTCAAAAGGTATGCAGCTGATTCTAGTGCATAACCCCAGAAGGATCGCGGCAACTCAGCCTTACTCATCATGGAATGAACCATATCCAATAGGGTTCAATTCCGCCTTTCCGATACACCGTTGTGTTGTGGTGTGTATGGAGGAGTAAGCTAAGAGAGAATTCCATTCTCTTTTAAGAAGCCCAGAAACTCGGCACTTAAGTATTCACCACCTCGATCAGATCTCAGTGTCTTGATACTTTTGCCTGTTTGTTTTTTAACTTCATTCTTGTATTCCCGAAATTTCTCAAAGGTCTCGGATTTGTGCTTCATTAGGAAGACATGTCCATATCTAGAGAAATCATCTGTGAAAGTAATGAAGTATGAATAACCACTTCGCGCGTGTGTAGACATTGGACCATATACATCACCGTGTATGAGTCCCAAGAGCTCGATTGCTCTTTCTCCGTGTCCAGTGAACGGAGTCTTTGTCATCTTTCCCATGAGACAAGATTCACAAGTGGCATAAGACTGGTACTCGAACGGATCCAAGTATCCTTCTTTATGTAACTTTGTCAACCGTGTCTCATTAATGTGACCCAGTCTACAATACCATAAGAAAGCCTGATTTAATTTCGAAGACTTTCTTTTAGGTGTGTTCTGGACACTGAAGACCTGAGCTTGATTCAAAACGTATATACCGTTTTTCAATGTACCTGACCCAATCAGAACTTGATTTAGGTGGATGTTTACTACATCGCTTACAAAAGTAAAATCATATCCTTCCTTAGAAAGTAAGGATACATATATGATATTACAAGTCGCACCTGGTACATAAAAACAGTTACGCAGAATCAATATCTGCCCAGTTGTCAGTCCTAGATGATATTCCCCTACGGATTCAGCATACATGCTCATTCCGTTAGCAACCCTGAGAGTCATATCACCTTTCTTGATAACCCTACGGTTTCTCAGAGACTGTAACGAATTACAGATATGAGATCCTGATCCGGTATCCAATACCTAGGAAGTAGGGTCAACTGATATACAGTTCTCTATTACAAACACACCCGAAGCCGAAGCCACAACATGCTTCAAATTCTGGCTACTGGTTATGCTAGCCCTGCAATCCTTCTTCCAATGTTCATTCCTGTAACAATAGGAACGTCCCTCTTTCACTACATCCATTCCCGAAACTTCTGCCCTTCCCTTTCTTTCTACTTCCCTGGTTTCCTTCAGGGTAGTAGGTAGAGACTGTTGAACTAAGTCAGCATCTGACCCGTTCTTCAACGTGGTCTTCAGGTCCGTGAGCTCAAAAGAGCTGGTCTCTGTAAGGACGTTGCCCCCTACAGATGACCCGATAGCCAACCTCGCTGGAAGCAATTCGTTCGAGGTCTTATATCTTGCGATACGAGATTGCTCTCCATATAAATCTTTGTTATGGAGGAAGATAGAAACTAAGTCCATCTTCTCGTGCTGCCCCTGGTATGCACCATCAACTGAGGCTAACACGAGGCACTTGGCTTTCGCACAGTATTTTTCCGATGTGTTGCGGACATGAATATCCGTGACAGGGGAAATTGGACCTGAGACGGCAGGGGTTGGATCAGTCAAGAGGTGTCCCAGCTTGTCATGGGCAATGGACATCTGGACAGACCTTTGCCAGTCATAACAGTCAGATTCAGTCATTTTATTATCTAGATGTAACCTAGGTGCGGTCACTGGGTCGCTGCAATTAAGAGAGAGAGAAGAAAACACTCAGCATGATGCTCTTGCAAGTTTAGATTGGTTTTTAATTTATCTAAACAGGATGGCTCCCACTGTCTCTCGAACCCCTCCTCAAACCATAAAGGAAGAATTAGTCAGGATCAATCTCACCGTACAATACTTGCTTAACCGTTCAGCCAGGCCAGTGTCGGTACTTCGAGGGAGGTTTTCCAACGCTTTCGCGAAGTTCCTTAATTAAGTAACCTCTTTTCCCTGTGGGCGTAGCCCCGCTAACACCTTTCTAGACACCTACTAGGTTTATAGCATTGATCGTTAAGTGAGAAAGTTCCCGATGAGTAGCATATACTCACAGTAGGATCGGGATCCAAATATCATCGGGTGACAAAACTGAAGGAATCCTACCAGAATCATCACACTCCAAATGGTATGCAGCGCTAGCAAGTTTCAGTTCTTTTGAAACTCCCGATGTGGATTTTTGCCCCATGCTCTTATGACCTTGACTTTGGCCAACAAATCATAAGTCACATGTCAAGTTCTACCCGTCATTGTTCAGGTTAATTTGAACCCACCCGCACATACCCTTGACTTTGGCCAATAAGGCAGTACGACTGTCCCAAACCAACGCATCTATCTATGCTACATGTGAATACCCAATAGCTACCAAACACCGTGCCTTGACTTTGGCCAACAAACACAGCTTGAATACTATTGACTATCCTTATGAAACGACGGAGGGCTACGAATGGTTTTGGCGAAACCGTGAACGTAGTGAACTTGATATAATCGATGGAACGAGATAGCTTTTAAAAGGAGAGGTTCAAGCTCCGCGTTTAAAAAGCTGGTTTTTGAAAAGAACCGAGTTGTTTTGAAAGTGTTCCAACGACTTTTACTTGGTTTATTTTCTTGCATTAATTTTAATGCGTCCCATCATTTAATCCTACCATTGCAGAAAACAACCAAAATATGGCGTACGCTTATGCCATCCGCATTCACCACGGGGCCCCGTCATCACCCATTAGGTTACTTAACTAACGACAGAGCGAGGGCTGGACTAACGCGGATGCAAAACATAAGCAACACCTAAATAGATATCATATATAGATATATAGCAATGATAGCCATTTCAGATCACAGATGAACACTTTGGATATACTAGGAATCCGCGATCCGTTCGAGCCTGCAACGAAAAGCGGATTACACGGTCGCGATGAATAGCCAAACCCCACCCTAGACCCCTACGGGTGCGGCAAACTACCCGCCAAGTACCCGAAGTGAAGCAACATCCTTCAACAACGTGAGTAGGCTACTCGGCACTTCGAGATACCCGGTAGTTTGTGCACCCCACCTTGGGTCTATCCTAGGAGCAAAAACAGTAAAAAGAAATTATACAATGACGGCTACAACCCCGACCCGGTTGTGCGGCCATACAAATAATATTACATCAATTTACAAACTTTACAACGAATGAAAGAAAAAGAAACTCTCATCTCACATCCACCCCGGCTATTCATCCGCGACAATCCAACGAGTTCATATACACAAACCAACAACATTACAGATCACAGATATGTATAACCTCCACTAATCGACGTATAGCGATTAGTAGACGTTCAATACATATATAACATCACAGATAATATCCATTAGCCAAAGTCTACGGAATATCGATCAAAATACGGATTTGTAACCACCCCAAAAATCAATTTGTTCTCTGAAAAATCTGGGTAGAAACAACATGTACTAAAAATCTCAAAACAGACAAATAAAAACACTGCAGAAAACCCGGCCACGGCCGAGTCAACTCGGCCGCGGATCTGCGGCAGGAAGCATGTTCTTGCCGCGGATCCGCGGCGCTTTGACCAAGCCACAGGATCATTTTTCTGTTGTGTTTTTACAAAACCCTGAGCCGATTTTTCATATATGTCAAATTACTTTTTGAGCAGTATAAAAAATCGACAGAAAATGGATTTTTTCGGACGTGTTTTGCAACTTTTTTCCGATCGATATTCTAAATACTCTGCTAACTTTCTAGTTTATGTTTAGCTAGGCTCTGATACCACTGTAAGTCCACGTTGCTCACCCCGGTTCTTACGGGGAGGCGGAAACGGCGAAAAACAATTATTTAGCGCAAAGGCAACATGGACTAAAAGCCGGATCTTTGCTAAACTAGAAACTAGCAAACAACTAGAGGTGTTATCTACTATGCCATAGAAATTATACCTCACGATACCGGTCCTTCGGGTCTTCTCTCCGCTATCCAGCTCGTCCATCCACGCTCCGAGGGTCGATCCGGATCTTTGTCACCTCCGCGGCCTTCTAGAGTCGAAGACGATCCACCCGAGAGTTGTACACCGAGCTCCACCTCGAGCCGAGGCAACTAGGGCAACAAGATTGCTAGTCTTGAAATCCTAGGTTATGTAGAGGAGGTTGATGGAAGTGTTTGTCTAAGTGGATTCTTTTTCTCTCAACACATGAGATCAAAAGAAGAAATCAAGAGGAGGAAGAAGGAGGAAATATAGCAACCATGGAGCTTTTCTTTTCTTCTCTTTTCTAAGAGAGAGAATAAGAATGAGCAAATGAATTATTGTGAACTAAAGAAAATGAACCATGGTTGCAATAATACTAAAAATCATCATTACTAATCTTATCATGATAAAGTTGATGGCTACTAATTGAATTGACCATTTTCATAATCCAAAAAAGAAAAAGAAAACAAAAGAAGAGTGTAGACCTCTCATGAAGGTCAAGGTCAACTTTGGTCAACGGGTCAACAAAGTCAAGAGTGGTCAAATGGTCAAAGCAATTAGCCATCACAAAATTATCACTAAAAAGGATTAGTAAGCAAAGCGCCCACGTGCCGACACGTGGCGCGCTTGCGCTCAAGCGCACAGCGCTCTGGCGCAAGTCGCCCCCGTGCCGACACGTGGCGTACTTGCGCTCAAGCGCAAGTCGCTCCCGTGCCGACACGTGGCGCACTTGCGCTCGAGTGTGAGGCGCTGAAGCGCAAAGCACCCACGTGCCGACAGGTGGCGCGCTTGCGCTACAGCGCCCTGCGCTCAAGCGCAGAGCGCCCACGTGCCGACACGTGGTACGCTAGCGCCTGAGCGCATAGCACTTGGGCGCTGGCCCCATGCATCCTTTGGATGCCTTTCCCCCCTCTTTCTTATATATATATATATACATACATATATACACACACATATATATACACATATGCATACATATGTGCACACACACATACACCACGACGCTATCCGGGTAGCGGGACCCCCGTGAAAACTCTGCGGGGCCCCCGATATATCCAAAACCCCTTCAAAACACATCACACGCACACTGCATATTGAGTTCGCATGACCAGTTTAACCCATCAATCGGAGGTTCCCTCGCTCCAAAGGCGAGGGGTAATTAACGGCGGCTTAGTCCGCGGCTGCCGGAGATTCGGATCCCCACAATCATTAAACCCCGGCCTACCCTAGGTAGGGGGAATCTGTAATGCGCCTGACAAGCGCGTGCGTATTCTCATCTTAATGGGGTGACGAAAAACACCCTACAGATTTTGGCACGCCCGGTGGGACCAATCTCTCCTCCCATATTTCGGGTTAAGCGTTCATGCGAACTCAATCAATATACATACCTGTATTTATACTAAAAATAATACTTTTTCATGCAGATTTTCAAGCAATCACCTTCCGACGATGTCTTCGATGATGAACTCAGCTCCCGTCTCCTACACGATGAGGATAGACTCTAGGACGGTCCTTCCGGCCAGTCTTGGGCGACAATGGGAGGAGCCGCTGCTACCATTCGGCTCTATTATGTTCATACCAGTTGGCGACATCCCAGCTCCTCAAGCCCCGGTGGCAGACAAATCGGTCTCGAAAGGCAGGAGACCAAATGTGGTGATCTCAAGGGTGCCCCAACCCCAGCTGGGGGCAAGGCCATCAACACCAACGAAGCTACAACACGTCCCAAGAAAGCTCCAGCGGTGCTCTTGACCACAGCTCGGTCGGGTGTCTTCTTTAAGCTCCCCGCTAATGAGAAAGAGACGACTGGATATGAGGTCCATACTGTCTACATGGTGGGCACACGCAGCAAGAGTAAGGATGGGGCCACCATATCCCAAATCCAATCCGGCGTGAATATGGCTGCCACATCCCAAGGCCAGCCTCCTCTGGAAGGTAATGAAGACCTTCCCAGTGAGGCTGAAAAGCAGAAAGACCCTTCGGTCCATGAGGAGTCGGGCTCGGAAAGTGAAGAGGAGCCAATCTTCCGTCCCAAGAATGCAGAGCAGCAACTTCTCCAAGAGCTCCGAAAACAGCTCAGAAGCAAAGACAAGGAGATGGCCAAACTTTACTCTAAAATTGACGACTTGACGAACGTCGTCTTGCAGCTCACGGCCCGACTTTCCTCTCAGCCGCCCAATCAAGCGCAGGGATCTACTCGTGAACCGGGAAACGGTGTCCCAACGCAGCCGATGCCTATTCCCTCAAATCCAAAAGTGGGCGAACCGCATGAAAATCAGTCGCATCCTATCTCGGGAAATGTCTTTGCTACCGATGACAGTAGCCCGCTAACTCAAGATCAAATCATGGATTTGGTTGCCAGCAAAGTCAAAACACTGGTAGCCGAAGCTGAAGCGCAAAAAGATGTTACCAGTAGCAGGAGACCATATCCTGCTCAATATGATCTGGTAGAATTTCCTAGCGGCTATGTCATCCCTAAATTCGGAAGATTTGATAGGACGGGAAATGCGATTCAACACATCGCCCACTTCAAAGCCTCATGCGGGAATACCGGGGGCAACGATGCACTTCTCCTCCGCCAGTTCGTTAATAGCTTGACCGATGTTGCTTTCGACTGGTACGCAAGCATACCGGATGGCTCCATTACTACTTTCGTCCAAATGGAATCTTTGTTTCGACAAAGGTTCATGAGCGTCAGCGATAAGATCACCATTGCCGAGCTCGTAAGGACCAAGCCCAAGAACAACGAAAGCAGCACGGATTTTATAACCCGATGGCGCAATCTCTCCGTCAAATGCGAACCGCCGATAGAGCAAGACCAATCTGTCAGTCTCCTTGTCGGAAATCTCAACAACTGGATGGCCCCGTTTCTATGTACCGCGGGTCTCAAAACATTCCAAGAGCTGACCAGAAAAGTCCAGATGTTGGAACGCTCAAAGCAGGAGTCCTCCTCTGACTCCCAAAATAATAATAGGTCCTGGAGAAACCGAAAGGACGAAAATCACAAAGGCGGAGGTTCTGACGATACTGAATCTTTTAACACTTCGGCTAACCGAAATAAGCAAGGGATGAGCGGGCCTAATGCCAACCAGCCTCAGAAGCCAGTGTTCGGAGTGGGAGGAGAATCTCCACTAAAAGAGAAGCTGGATAAGGTCTATTTCTTCAGAAGGGACCAAATCCGTAAAATATTCAAAGACGCCCTGAAGAACGATCTACAACTGCCAGAGTCAAAAAGACCGCACGAAGCGAATATGACCGACGACCCCAAATACTGCCCCTATCACAGAGTGATAGGTCATGCCATTGAGGACTGCTTCGTCTTCAAAGATTGGGTCGAAAAGCAATACAAGGCAGGAGAGATAGAACTGTCCAAAGGCGTGTTAGTAAACAGTCAAGATGCGACCGCCGATTTCATACAAACGGAGACCGAAGTTCTTTGTGAAACTGATTCTCTCAGACATCTGCCTTTCTCTGAAAACAATCGACCACCACGTCATTAAACTGGGAATGGTCGACCTCTAAGTCGTTAAACTGGGAATGTAAAAAAAATGTGTAAATAAAAAAATGGAATGTGTAAATAAAAAAATAAAAAGAAAAGCCAAAATGATGGGGCAACTCGCAATAAAACTCAGCGAGTAAAAATAAAAATGAAAATAAAGCCGAAATGATGGGGCAACCGCAAATAAATAGCCGAAATGATAGGGCAATCGCGACCTTCGCGATAAGAAAAGCTGAAATGATAGAGCAATCGCGGTAAACAAAAATAAAAAATAAAAAATAAAAAAATAAAGGCGAATGATGAGTCGCTCCTGGTACCATATTTCAGTGCAACGATGCAGACGCCAACAAAAATTCAAATTTCCAAAATTCTCCCAGCTCTACGGCCGGTCCCCAAATTGACTACCGTATACAATCCACGGGCTCAAATAATTCTCATCATACCCATGCCCCACCGTAATCACCAGTTACGCGGCTGGTCTCCGCCTTTGGAATTATGCTCCATTGAGAAGACTCACTCATGTGTCCTCACGATACATGAGGAGAAAAAACTTTTGTGGGATCCTTACGACTCACAAAGGAAAAACACACTTAGGAGTCCTCACGACTCCTAAGGAGAAAATACACCTGCGGGATCCTTACGACTCGTAGGGAGAAAATGCTTTTATGGGACCCTCACGGCCCATAAAATTGAAAAGCCTTAAGCGATAGGGATCCAAACCTTTCTCCTAAGCCATCGCTCCCCAATTCCCAAGTGGCGAATGATGAGTCGCTCCTGGTACCATATTCCAATGCAGCGATGCAGACGCCAACCAAATTCCAAATCCCATACCCCAATGGCGAATGATGAGTCGCTCCTGGTACCATATTCCAGTGCAGCGATGCAGACGCCAACCAAATTCCAAATCCCATACCCCAATGGCGAATGATGAGTCGCTCATGGTACCATATTCCAGTGCAGCGATGCAGACGCCAACCAAATTCCAAATCCCATACCCCAATGGCGAATGATGAGTCGCTCCTGGTACCATATTCCAGTGCAGCGATGCAGACGCCAACAAAGTCCCGAAATTTTTATGGCCCTACGGTCTGGATCATACATCCTGCAAAACCGTATACAATCCACGGGCGTAAAAAATCCCAATCTCTCCAAAAAGAAAAGAAGGTATGTCCACAAGCAAAATGGGCACGGATGAAAACCCAAAAGGGCTCCATGAGTAAAAATAGCAGGACTGCCGGAGAGTTTGTGAAAACCCGAAAGGGCGGAAACTCGTGAGAAAGAGATGAAATGCACTCACAAGGTCCTCTCGAATTTGTGAGGAGAAAATTCCCGCGCGAGATTCTTACGACTCACAATGGAGCAACACACTTGGGAGTCCCCACGACTCCCAAGGAGAAAATACACTTACGGGATCCTTACGACCCGTAGGGAGAAAATGCTTTGTGAGACCCTTACGGCTCACAAAATTGAAAAGTCTTAGGTGATAGGGACCTAAAACCTGTCTCCTAAGCCATCGTTTCCTAATAAGCAAACGCAAATGATAATTCGCTCCTGGTACCATATTCCAGTGTGGCGATGCTGATGCCAAACATAAAAAAACTAATTCCCAAATCCTCTCATGACAAATGATGATTCGCTCCCGGTACCATATTCCAGTGTAGCGATGCTGATGTCAACCCAAATCAAATCAAACCAACAACCTCTACGGCGGAATCATGCTCTGTCCCAGAATTTACCATGTGTCGAAATCATGCTTCGGCTCGGAATCAACCAACGACCTCCTCGTCGGAATTATGCCCCGCCTCGGAATCAAGTCAACCAGCAAGCTCTGCGTCAGAATTATGCTTCGTCTCAGAATGCACCTCGTGTCTAAATGATGCTTCACCTCGGTGTACCTGCCTTCCCTGTCGAAATTATGCTTCGTCTCGGAATCAAGTCAGCTAACAAGCTCTGCGCCGGAATCATGCTCCGTCTCAAAATATACCCCGTGTCGAAATCATGCTTCGCCTCGGAATATTTGCCTCCCTTGTCGGAATTATACTTCGCCTAAGAATCTACCTCTGCATCGAAATCATGCTTCGGTCAGAATGTATGCCGATCCTCGGAATGATGCTCCAATCTCTGGAATTATGCTCCGCCCTTCGGAACGATGCTCCGAATCCTGGAATCATGCTCCGCTCTTCGGAAAGATGCTATGATCTCTGGAATTATGCTCTGCCCATCAGAATGATGCTCCGAACTCTGGAATTATGCTCCGCTCTTCGGAAAGATGCTCCGAACTTCGGAATGATGCTCCGCCCTTCGGAATGATGCTCCGAATCCTGGAATTATGCTCCGCCAATCGGAATGATGCTTCGAACCCTGGAATTATGCTCCGCTCTTCGGAAAGATGCTCCGAACTCTGGAATCATGCTCCGCCCTTCGGAATGATGCTCCGAATCCTGGAATTATGCTCTGCTCTTCAGAAAGATGCTCTGAACCCTGGAATTATGCTCCGATGATCGGAATGATGCTCCAATCTCTGGAATTATGCTCCGCCCATCGGAACGATGCTCCGATCTCTGGAATTATGCTCTGCTCTTTGGAAAGATGCTCTGAACTCTGGAATCATGCTCCGCCCTTCGGAATGATGCTCCGAATCCTGGAATCATGCTCCGATCATCGGAATGATGCGCCGATCTCTGGAATTATGCTCCGCCCATCGGAATGATGCTCTGAACCCTGGAATTATGCTCCGCTCTTCGGAAAAATGCTCCGAACTCTGGAATCATGCTCCGCCCTTCGGAATGATGCTCCGAATCCTGGAATTATGCTCCGCTCTTCAGAAAGATGCTCCGAACTCTGGAATTAAGCTCCGCCCTTCGGAACGATGCTCCGATCTATGGAATTATGCTCCGCCCTTCGGAACGATACTCCGAACCCTGGAATTATGCTCCCCCTTTCGGAACGATGCTCTGATCTCTGGAATTATGCTCTACGAATCAGAATGATGCTCCGATCCCCGGGAATCAAGCTCCCCGGGATGATGCTCTGCCCCTGGAATAATGTTCTAACTCGAAGTCCAACTTCAAGATCCATCAATTTCATGCACACAACTTAAATGTGCGGTGTGCATTTATTGATGGGGGGCACTTTGTTGGGGTAAAAATTTACACCTCGGTTGACCGAGTCAAAGTCAGGGTCAACCCCCAAGCTAGGTGGGCCCAAGCCCAGGTCAAGCGGGCCCATGCCCAAGTCGAGCCCGCGGCCAGCCTCCTCCATGCCAAAATATAGACCATGTAATAAATATTTTTTATATAATTTTTTATGCATGAATGTAAACAAAATGGGCATAAAGCCATTATTTTGTAAGCCCATGGCTTATGTGCAAAAATGAAATGGCACATGACCCATGGGATGGCTAAAATGCCATTTTTGTAAAGCCCAAGGGGCTATATGTAAATATGTAAGCCTATATAAGGCAACATGATGATGAATAAAAAATAACACCTTCATTCTCTTAAAAAAACCTAGGGTTTGTATTTCTTTCCCTGAAGGTCTCAAACCTTCTTCTTTCTTTTGAATTAAATCAAGAGTTTTACTCTTCCTTTTCAAAAACAAGATAGTTTTTCACCACCAAACCCACAAAGGGGAACTTGGATCTGTCTTTAGATCCCAAAAAAGAGAGATTTTGAGATCTCACATCTCTTGATCTTCAAGATCCAGCTAACAGAGGAGGAAGAAGAAGAAGAACCCCTTCCATTAACCCCAAAAACACACTTAGGAGTCCAACTCCACTCTGATTTCTCTTCCAAGAATCTTTTTAGGTTAAAAGCCTCTTTTCCTCGCCGGCGCTCAAGCGCAGAGCGCCCACGTGCCGACACGTGGAATGCTTGCGCTCAAGCGCAAAGCTCCCACGTGCCGACACGTGGCGCGCTTGCACAACAGCACCCTGCGCTCGAGCTCAAAGCGTCCACGTGCAGACACGTGGCGTGCTTGCACAATAGCACCCTGCGCTCGAGCGCAAAGCGCCCACGTGCCGACACATGGCGCGCTTGCGCTCAAGCGCAAGCGCTCGAACGCAATTCCCCCCAGTGCTGACACGTAGCGCGCTTGCGCTCAAGCGCACAGCACCCTGGCGCAAGTCGCCCCCGTGCAGACACGTGGCGTGCTTGCGCTCAAGCGCCCAACGCTCAAGCGCAAGTCGCTCCCGTGCCGACACGTGGCGCACTTGCACTCGAGCGTCAGACGCTGAAGCGCAAAGCGCCCACGTGCCGACACGTGGCGCGCTTGCGCTACAGCGCCCTGCGCTCAAGCGCAGAGCGCCCACGTGCCGACACGTGGCACGCTAGCGCCTGAGCGCATAGCACCTGGGCACACAGCACCCAAGGCGCTGGCTCCACGCATCCTTTGGATGCCTTTTCCCCCTCTTTATTTTATATATATATACATATATACACATATATATATATACACATATGCATACATATGTGCACACACACATACACCACGACGCTATCCGGGTAGCGGGACCCCCGTAAAAACTCTGCGGGGCCCCCGATATATCCAAAACACATCACACGCACACTGCATATTGAGTTCGCATGACCAGTTTAACCCGTCAATCAGAGGTTCCCTCGCTCCAAAGGTGAGAGGTAATTAACGGCAGCTTAGTCCACGGCTGCCGGAGATTCGGATCCCCACAATCATTAAACCCCGGCCTACCCTAGGTAGAGGGAATCTGTAATACGCCTGACAAGCGCGTGCGTATTCCCATCTCAATGGGGTGACGAAAAACACCCTACAGGGTTGCTCTGGATGGTTCCCACGGGTTCATTTCCGTGTCTGGCAAGGACCAGGCTCCGCTCCGTAGGCTTTTCAGGATATCGTAGTTTAAAGACATCGCGGTCGAGGTTAAGGACATCATAGTCCGTGGATTTAAGGACTCCACAGTCCGTTGCTAGTTTTAAGACATTACGGTCGAGGTTAAGGACATCATAGTCCATGGATTTAAGGACTCCACAGTCCGTTCTTAGTTTTAAGGCATTACGGTCGAGGTTAAGGACATCATAGTCCGTGGATTTAAGGACTCCACAGTCCGTTGTTAGTTTTAAGACATCACGGTCGAGATTAAGGACATCATAGTCCGTGAGTTTTAAGGACCTCACAGTCCAATGTTAGTTTTAAGACATCACGGTCAAGGTTAAGGACATCATAGTCCATGAGTTTAAGGACCTCACGGTCCAATTTTTGCTCCGGATGCTTCCCACGGGTTCACTGCCGTGTTCGGCGAGGACCAGGCTCCGCTCTGGATATTTCCCACGGGGTCAGGATTGACATTATCCGCGTTCCACGTAGCCAGGAATTTTGCTCTAGATGCTTCCCACGGGTTCACTGCCGTGTTCGGCGAGGACTAGGCTCCGCTCTGTATGCTTCACACGGGTTCACTGCCGTGCTCTGCGAGGACCATGATCCGCTCTGGACGTTTCCCACGGGGTCAGAGGTGACATAATCCGCGTTCTACATAGCTAGGAATTTTGCTGTGGATGCTTCCCATGGGTTCACTGCCGTGTTCGGCGAGGACCAGGCTCCGCTCTGGATGCTTCATACGGGGTCATTGCCGTGCTCTGCGAGGACCAGAATCCGCTCTGGACGTTTTCCACGGGGTCAGAAGTGTAAGTCCATGCTACCTCTCTCGGTACTTACGGGCATGCGGAATTTGATAAAAAACGATTTTTATAGAGGTGGTAACATGGACCTATAACCCGGATCTTGGTTAAACATCTAACTAACAACCTAACTACGAGTTTCTAGCTACTCGGTTAGAGGGTTATACCTTGCTTGTCTTGAACTCCTTCGTCTTCAAGCTCCGATGGTGGTCCGGATTGGCTTCTTCCCGTCGTCTCCGTACGCCGAAGATAGATCCACCTGAAAGCTCCAACCTTTGGCTCCTTCTTCGTTCTTTGAAGAAACTAGTTCACTCGGTTTGCTAAACCTTGTGAACTAGAGTGAGTAGAGAAGAGTTTGTATGGGATTTTATCTATGGTTCTTGATTCTCAACTCATGAGACAAGAGAACCATAGAGTCAAGAGAGGGAGCAAGAGCAAGAGGGTGAGAGCAAAACAAGAGAGCTCAAGAACAAGAGAGAGAATGAGCAAGAAAGAATGAGCAAGTCTTTTGTCTTTCACCCTCTCATAATCCAAAAGCATCATAACTCATCATACCAATCAAGTGCTATGTGATGGTTGAAGCAACCATAACCATATCATTTCATGCACTCATTTTGCACAAATGAGCAAGCAAGCAAAAGTCTTTGCCATGAAATGATGGCTATGGTTATCATGATGGTCAACTAGTCAAGCCTAGTCAACCGGTCAACAAAGTCAACAAGTCAACAAAAGTCAACAAGTCAACAAAGTCAACAACCATGTCACCATAATACTTAATTAATATAATTGTTAATCATATATCATATTCTCATTAGGGTTGAGCAAAAAGTCAAATAGTCAACGGTCAACTGTCAACAACCCTAATGAGAATCCGCTGCCTCTGTCTCCCTGTCAACTGTGCATACACACCCGCATCCGCGTTCCGAGGAACACGAATGCATACTGGATAAATCCAATCCCAAAAGGTACACTAGGATCTGGCTTAAACCAAAGCCCGCTAGTGTAAACTGTCCGGACACTGTACGTGCACAAGTGCACGGATGTGACCGAACCCTGTCGCAACACCATGCGACCTGTCGCAAAACCATGCGACCTCTACTCTTTTGCCTAAAGGCGAAAAGCTTTCTGTGTGGGACTCTAAAGACTCGACACTACGCTGGCAGTGGGTTTAACCACAGACCGCAAGTGGCACTAGCTGTGCGTAACGGTCCCCAGGTAATGCCGACAAGAAGACCGACGAGGCGAAACCCATCTGAACTCCTACTGAGCCTGAATGTGACATTCTCCGTACAGTCCGGTCTGTTCGTCTGATACATCGCATGGCGGGCCTAGGGGGCGGTAAACGTCAGTCCCCCAATAGCCGTACAAGTCGTGCCGGAGCGAAGCCCAAAACACCCTGAGATAACACTGGAAACCTACCAGTATATCTTGTTTGCCCTGGCCAAGGACTACTCGTGTAATGGCTCTCCTAGACACAGCACGATGTCAACCCCCAATACCGGGAAAGACGAATCCTGTCTAACCGTCACTGCCTCCAAGTGCTTCGGGACTGCACCCAACTACTACCTGTTTGCACGACTCCTTTGAGCCGTGGTAGGGTAGTAATCAAAGTGCAGTGGGAACACACTCGAGGCGAAGTGACAGTGTCAAGTCAGCGGACTAAGCTGTACTCATGTCACCTGGGAACTGATAACTGACGATAGGCATAATACCAACTAGTCAGTTCCCTACGAGTCCTGTCCAGTGTACCCGTAACCTAACGAGCACCCGCATACTATCTCAAGTACGACGTACTGACGGCTGTGGGACAGACCGTCTCCCACACTGGGATGAGAAGCGCATGCGCTGGTCTACTCCGGAGTATCGATGCCCTGTCTCGATAGTCCTGCGACCAGGGACCTGCATAAGGATGTGCTTATGGATTACCCAGCCCCACTAGTGTGACGGCCATCACATCGCTGGTAATCAAGCAAAGATCCTAAGGGCTCCACTAATGTGTATAGGCGATATACGAAAATAAACACATGTACACATTGAAGTAGAAATAAACCAAGTAGCATACTACTATTTTGAGCAAGATTGTATATACAAGGTGAATATCCCAAGCTTCCATTAAGTAATATACAAACTAGTATGATACAGTAATGGCCTCTAGGGCATATACACTAACAATCTCCCACTTGCACTAAGGCCATGTACTGGCGTATCGTAGACCTATCATCTCGATCAGCCGCTCGAACTGAGTCTGGGGCAGGGCCTTGGTGAATGGATCTGCAGTGTTATCTTCTGAAGCGACTCTCCGAACCTCGATCTCCTGGCGATCCACGATCTCCCTGATCAGGTGATACCGCCTCAAGATGTGCCTGGATCTCTGATGGGACCTGGGTTCCTTCGCTAAAGCTATAGCCCCGTTGTTGTCACAATACAAAGGTATTGGATCAACAATGGACGGAACCACCTGAAGTTCTTTCAAGAACTTCCTCATCCAGACAGCTTCTTTTGCGGCATCAGATGCATCGATGTATTCCGCTTCCATCGTCGAGTCTGCAACGGTTTCTTGTTTGGAACTCTTCCAACACACCGCCCCTCCATTGAGGGTGAAGACAAAACCCGACATGGACTTGGAATCATCCTTGTCACTCTGGAAGCTGGAGTCAGCAAAGGCCTCGATCTGGAGGTCTTTTCCGCCATACACCAAGAACATCTCCTTAGTCCTTCTCAGGTACTTGAGAATGTTCTTTACCGCTATCCAGTGTTTCTCCCCAGGGTTTGACTGATACCGGCTTACCACACTCAGTGCATAAGCTACATCCGGTCTGGTACACAATATCGCATACATTATAGAGCCTACCGCAGAAGCGTAGGGTATAATAGACATGCGATCCCTCTCCAAATCAGTCTTGGGAGACATCTCTTTAGAGAGGGTGATCCCGTGACAAGCCGGTAGGTTACCGCGCTTGGAATCTTCCATACTGAATCTTTTCAGTACGGTGTCGATGTACCTGGACTGTGAAAGTCCTAATATCCTCTTGGATCTATCACGATGGATCCGGATCCCCAGGATGTATGAGGCATCACCCAGGTCTTTCATGGAGAACCTGTGTGACAAGAACCCCTTGACAGATTGTAGCATAGGAATGTCATTTCCTATTAAGAGAATGTCATCCACGTATAAAACGAGGAATACTACAGTTCTCGCTACAAATCTACTATAGATGCATGGTTCATCTGGATTTTTGATAAAGCCAAATTCTTTGACCGTCTCATCAAAGCAGATGTTCCAACTCCGCGATGCCTGCTTTAGTCCATAGATGGACTTAAGCAACTTGCACACCTTTCCGCTGCTCCCACTCTGAATGAAACCCTCTGGCTGGTCCATATAGACACACTCCTCTAAATTTCCATTTAGAAAAGCTGTCTTTACGTCCATCTGCCAAATCTCATAATCGTGGAAGGCAGTAATGGCAAGAAGGATCCGAATGGATTTCAGCATGGTTACTGGAGAAAAGGTTTCGTCATAGTCCAAGCCAGGTCTTTGACGAAAACCCTTTGCTACCAGCCTAGCTTTATAGGTCTCAACCTGCCCATCTACACCAATCTTCCTTTTGAAGATCCACTTGTGTAATACCCGGGCCCATCTATACCAGGGTCCGTACTTTGTTACTTTAAAATCCCATTTATTTTTATTTATAACCTTATGTGTTTTATTTATAAAAATTATCTATTCCTTAAAACCTTTTTCTTTAAACCCCAAACACTACTTCTCTTCTAGTTAAACTATATTTTTTCCCCTTACAAAACCCCGAGCCCAACACACTTTTCCTCAGCCATCTTCTTTTATCCATTTCCAGTAAATTTCCCTATTTTTCCCAGCAGCTCACCAAGCCTCACTCTTATTTCCTCACAATTCTTCTATTCACCAAAACCACAGCCTCGTTTCCTTTATAAATTTTATTCTGCAGCCCAAATCTCTTTTTCCCTTTCATTTCTAATAAATCCTGGCCCATCCTCTCTTTTCTTCTCAAATTCCTTTATTTTCTCCTCAGCATTATCCCTCAGCCCACACGTTATTTTCTATAAATTCCTTAATACAAAACCACCGGCCCGATTGCTTTATTCTTTCTAAATTACTCAGCCCATTCAAATTCTTTTAAATAAATCCTTCTAAGCTTGGCCCACGCATATCATTTCCCCAGCCCACATATTTTTATTAAATTCCTTAATTTCTCTGGCCCGGCCCAATCCCTACAGCCCGTGTCCACACTTCGACCCGCACCACTTCGCCAACCCGACCCGACTCCTGTACATCTCTCTCAAAATCCCCAACGGCTCTTTCCCGTTCGCGCGCGCTTCTCGCGCCGCCGCCTCCGCCCTCGCCCACGCTGCCGTTACCCTACGACGCGCGCGTTTTCCCCCACGACCCTCTCTCCTCAACCCTCTACCCCCTCTTCCTCGCTCGCTCACTCCCCGTTCTCATTTTCCTCCTCTCCTCGCAGAGCCCCTACTCTCGATCTCCACCCCGCCACCTCTCGACGTCGACCTCAACGTCGTCATCCCCGATCATCGCTCCTCCTCCCCTCTTCCTCCACTGCCCCGAACGCCCTCACCTGCACTCGCTCCCCTGCACCCACGCACCCGCCACCGAGCCCCTGCGCCTCTCGCCGGCGAGCCCCTCTCCTCGCCTCAACGTCGTCGCATCATCTTCCTCACCACCTTCCCTCTCCCTTCTCTGCCACCATCACCCAGCCTCCAAATCCACGGCCGAGCTCGATTCCCCGCACCCGAGCTCGACGTCCCCTGCCCCGACGACCGATGGGATCCTCGTCTCGGCGTCGACGCATCCCCACCTCCTCGTCGTCATCCGAGCACCCCACCTCCTCGTCGTCATCCGGCCACCCCCTCTGCGATCTCTCTCGCTCACTGCTTCTTCTCTCTCTAACTGCCTCTCTCATCCCCATCTCCCTCTCTCAGTTCCTTTCCCCCTCTTTCTTACTGTCTCCCTCTCTCTACTTCATTTCTCTCTCTCTCTCTCTCTCTCTCACACTCTGATCTCTGTCTCTCTCTCTCTCTCACACTCTGATCTCTGTCTCTCTCTCTCTCACACTCTCCAACTCTCTCTCTCTCTCTCTCTCCATCTTATTCTCTCTCTAACTCTCTCTAGTTCCCTAAATGCACATCTGCTCTCAGAAATTACTCTCTCTTCCTCTCGCAAATCAACACCAAAAGCAACCCGGGCGGTGGTAATATCAGTCGCGCGGAGAGTAACCGGAATGGATACGAGTGTCTGATCCCAAAAGGCCATTGTGCTGCGCCGTGCCGCGCGTGCGTCGCGCGTTCGTGACGTCACAGCCACCGTACATCCCCGGGACGCCTCCAGGCAAGTTCTTACTTGCTTTCATGCTATTCCGTATATATTACAAATTAGAATTGTAGATATATTCCATGTTTGCTTGATGTTATATATTGTCACAAAACTGTTCGATGCTTGTTCCCATAGAAAATCATTATCGTATTTGACGGAAATGGACATATTATATTGGCCCTTGTAGAGATGATTAACGTGTGCAAATTTCATTAGAAAATACGACTGTTAACAGTTAAAACGACTACCCCCAAGTTTGATCGTAAAACTGAAATTCTGTTGCACCTGAAAATAGTTAAATTCATCATAAATCATACACATATTAGAATGGTGCGTTCGAGGGCTCAAATCGAAGCTAACTCGACGAACTTTAATCCTATATCAGTTTCCAGACATTTCTGTATTTAAACTGTGATGATTTTCGGATCGGAGTGCGACTCTGGACTGCAGTCCAGAGTGACTCCAGTCTTTGCGGGCTGTTCCATACTGGATACCATAGAAATTCCTTAACTCGTAGGTTGCGGAACTCCGCTGCTTATTGTAGATAACTCTGTTAGCTAGACAACGCATATGGTTTCGTTCTGTTTCGTTACCGTTTGATATTTAATCTGTAATTTAATAGATCGGGACACATAACAGTCCCAGCAGAATCAGAATTGGCATGTTGATATTAAACAGATTATAACTCCTAACGTACAGACGCGATTGAAGATCCGGTTGTTGCGTTGAAAACTTTACTGAAAACCCTAGAATCCATCCAACTGTAGAGTCGCTAAATTATGATCCCAATTGGGGTTAAAATGCGTTGCGAAATGGATTCCTGATTCTGAAACCGGATTTCCAGCCGCGTGCGCTTAAAATGAAACAGTTATAACTAATGATCCTGAAACCCGATTGGCTCGAAACCAAATTAGATGGATAGATAACTGAACATACTAATTACTATCTGTTTGTCATTTCGCCAAATTATATACATATGTTTCATGATAAATCGTGCAAGTGAAAGAATGCGGTTTTATAACATCCTCACCATGTTTATATACTTGTTCACGCATCATATCATACCCATGTCATTGTATTGATAACCTAGTGACATCGTGCATTTACCCAGTGTTAGATTTTAGTGTTGATTGTGGCAAGTACGTCAGTGTTCGTGTATTCGTGATTAAGTGAAAGTGATACGTACTTGTGCACAATCAGTGTCCCTTTTATTCTATTGCATTGTCGACGTCTGTGAGATGCGTGTACGTGTGACTATAAGTGGTATGGGACACTTATGGAAGCGCTTGCACGGATGTCACAGATAAGGCATCCGACACTGCCATTTATCTTAGGTATTAGTCGGGACGTGCTTGATGGAGGTCCTGCCTCCAGTTCTCGCGCAGACTTGTCACGGATCGATTAGTATTTAGGGTTATGGTTAGCGTTTGATGTAGACCTCGGGGTGTGGGGTAGTTCAAGTGTGAATTCAACAGAATCTCGGGAGTCCCATGCCGGCTTATATATTTAGGGAGTTATATGGAGATTTACAGGGTATGTGCTATAGACACCGTGATACATTCGTTACATGTTGGGCCCGTGGTCCCTTGCCCTTGGGTTCTACCCTTGGGTGGAGGACACTCGCGAGTGGTTGACTCTCACACTTGGACTGACGATAGGCTTATTGACCTGTGCAGTGAGACTTAGAGACTGATAGGGTTACTGTCATTTACATTCCTTATATACTGTGTTGACATACATGACATATGGTTATACTGTTTTACTGTTCCGCTGCGTTGATACACATGCATATTCATGATGCCATTTATTTACTGCTTCACATACCTATTATCACTGTTAGAACTGTCACTTGATTTCATACATATTATATTGCTATTGTGTCGCTCTGACGACCTGAGTATGCATGCTCAGTGGGAAGAGAAGATTTAGCTTGGATCAGAACTAGACGTACATCACAGACTTCTTGACTTGATACTCCAAGTTACTTTCGTTTGTTCCACTTCAGGTCAGTTTACATTATTGTATCTTTCGTTTACTGCATTTCTCATTACCTGCGCATCGTTTACTGTTTACCATGATAAACTAGAAGCCGAAGTGTGACTACGGCAGGACTTTTTTCCTTGACCGTAGGAGCATGGCTGGCCTTGTCTACCCCTCGTATTCCGTATTTTGGGAAGCGGGGCGTGACATGGTTTAGTTGGTATCAGAGCCAGGTTTTGCATCGATTGGGATTGCAGTTTTCCGTGTATAGTTTGACAATCTAAGACATCCCTCGGTCTAGGTTGTAAACTTGTCATTCTTGATCCATATTCACATCGTGTGTTCAACTATCTATTTGCTATGATTTCGGGTGACTTGACAAGGTTACGTAGTTGCAATTGCACTACCGTACTCTAATCAAGTGACTTAAAGTCATACAGTTGATTTCCCCACTTATAATAAATTCAGCATCTATGATATTCTTGAATCCTTGTCCTATCCATATCACATTTTGATTCATTCAGCTTGTGGCTTATATCATCCTTAAAATCATTGTTTCAGGATCATGTCTTCCAACGACTCTTCCTCTATCTCCACTCCTCAGAATCAGACTGTTGAGATCCTTAGTGTACTACGAGGTTTAAAGGAAGCCCAGGAGCGAACAAACGACTTATTAGCTGAAGGGCTGAGAAGACAGGTGAATCAGACCCCAGCGGGAGTCTCCTATCATAAAGGGATCCCTATTGGACGAGGAAAGGAGAAGAAGATGAAGCGTCAACAGAAGCATCAGAAGAACCCTTGCTGTGGATATTGTAAGAGGCCAGGACATCTTCAGAAGGATTGTCGCCGTGCCCAAGGGAATTGTCTAATATGCGGTTCCGACAAACATCTCATCAACGGTTGTCCAGAAAGGAAAGAGCTACAGGGAGGAGACTCGTCCACACTCCCCACTTCGACCAAGTGACGATTATGGCGAAGTTCGCGTTTCGAGGACAAAGTGGACCCCACACAGGATTCAACTCGCGTAACGATGATTTCTGGCAAGCGAAGAAGAAATTTTTGATTTTCCAATTTCAATAATAATGTTGTTATCTTTTATGAATATTTCTTCCAGTTTGCGATCTTGTATCCGTTGAACTTTAGTTGAATGCAATAGAAATTTGAATTATAGTATATGCATCATTCTCATGCTTTCTCTATGTCAAATTCTATTCATTATCACAGTATTTCAATTTGATCTTTCAGTTTCTGCAACCGCATTTCTTTCGATACTTCGTACACTTGGCCATTTTCCTTATTCATTCCATTGTATAATCATGACTCTCTTTATTTCAGGCCATGGCCCACCTTGGAGCAGCGCCGCATCTAGACGAGGATGCACAGTCATGCGTCTCTGTAAATCACATACAGACGAGTTCCGATGATGAGGTCAATGGTCCCCAGGTTAGCTTCGAAAACAATGATTCAGAAGACGAAGGAGCAGCCGCCCCAGAGTTTGACATGATAGCTGATTCTGACGAAGAAGAAGGAGGTCCCGGAGAGAACCCTATAGAAGAAGATCCAGCGGAGGAAAACCCCGTGGAGGAAAATCCAGAAGAAGGGAATCTGATGGAATCGGACCCCGATGAAGAAGCTCCATCCGAGGAAGAAGAACCAGAAGATCAAGACCCTGCTGTTGAAGAACTTCCAGTGCCGATGCCCGCGAGACGCTATGGAAATGGACGCCCCTACCTGAGTGCGCGAGCCTACCGCAACCTACTGAATCTCCACAACCGCGACTGACGGAATTTCTTTTGATGTTGTCTTTCTGGCCAAATAAATTGTGTATAGTTTAGGGCCACTCTTCGTCTTAGAGAATGCCTTGTTTCAAATTTTCTTGAATGAAATAAATCTTCTGAGTTTGTAAATCTTTTGATTATTGGATCGCTTAATACTTGTTTATTACCCATGCCCATTTATTTTCTGCCGAGTTCCCTGTCTGTCCACCCCTACTCATTGTATAGTTTTCACCCTCGTTTCGACTGGATAGTACCGCATCCTGATCCTTGGAATGAGCCATCCTCATCCCTCGTCTGTGCCCGTTTGAAATCCTTCTGGAAGGAGAAGTTCATAGTGAAACCCTTGAGTTAGCTAACCCTTCAAATTCTTGATTCATACGATGTACCGAAAGTTATCCTCCCCATACTGTTTCCCTTGTAGCCCTTTGTGGCTCACCTTTACTTTTGTGATGACCCGATTCCAATTTCCTTGATCTTCAGCCTAAAGCCGACACATTTCAACCTTCTGATTGAGCCGCACTTCCTTATAATCATTACCCTATCTAGCCCTATATCCATTTGTGATCTTCCTTTTACCCTAATTGTATTTAGGGACATTATTATTCAAAATTTAGTTTTCATTATTTTAAACTTATCTAAGAGTGTGTGTTGCTGATTGCTCTGTTTTATGTACACTATTAGTACTCTCAAATTTTTCGTAGCGCGATCTTACACCGCGCATACTTTTAGTCTATGATCCTTAATTTCACTATACCAGTTTTCTAAAATATTTTAACCCTATTTTTATCGATACCATATCCTAAACTGTTTTAACCTATCATTACCTCATCGTTGTTACTATGTTTTCGGGTGTTGCGCCTATGTTTACTATTATAAATGATCGTGTCTTATACTTATTATTTCTACCTTGCTACTTTTGATATGCTTATATGTACCCATATTTGGGTTCGATTCTATCGAACAAGTCGGGGGTATTGTTATTTGCTATTGTTGCCTAAATTCTCGTATACATGTATTTACTCTTATAGTTGTTCCTGCCTTATAACTATTAGACCTATCTTTCCGTATATTGCTCTTACTCATATATACATTTTTAAGTTTCTTCGTACACAGATTTCTTAGTAAATCCTTATATGTTAGTTTGCAATTATGATAGCTTTCGCTTATGTTTCTATAACTTTTTTTTTTTTTTAAATTTCGAGGACGAAATTTTTGTAAGGGTGGTATGATGTAATACCCGGGCCCATCTATACCAGGGTCCGTACTTTGTTACTTTAAAATCCCATTTATTTTTATTTATAACCTTATGTGTTTTATTTATAAAAATTATCTATTCCTTAAAACCTTTTTCTTTAAACCCCAAACACTACTTCTCTTCTAGTTAAACTATATTTTTTCCCCTTACAAAACCCCGAGCCCAACACACTTTTCCTCAGCCATCTTCTTTTATCCATTTCCAGTAAATTTCCCTATTTTTCCCAGCAGCTCACCAAGCCTCACTCTTATTTCCTCACAATTCTTCTATTCACCAAAACCACAACCTCGTTTCCTTTATAAATTTTATTCTGTAGCCCAAATCTCTTTTTCCCTTTCATTTCTAATAAATCCTGGCCCATCCTCTCTTTTCTTCTCAAATTCCTTTATTTTCTCCTCAGCATTATCCCTCAGCCCACACGTTATTTTCTATAAATTCCTTAATACAAAACCACCGGCCCGATTGCTTTATTCTTTCTAAATTACTCAGCCCATTCAAATTCTTTTAAATAAATCCTTCTAAGCTTGGCCCACGCATCTCATTTCCCCAGCCCACATATTTTTATTAAATTCCTTAATTTCTCTGGCCCGGCCCAATCCCTACAGCCCGTGTCCACACTTCGACCCGCACCACTTCGCCAACCCGACCCGACTCCTGTACATCTCTCTCAAAATCCCCAACGGCTCTTTCCCGTTCGCGCGCGCTTCTCGCGCCGCCGCCTCCGCCCTCGCCCACGCAGCCGTTACCCCACGACGCGCGCGTTTTCCCCCACGACCCTCTCTCCTCAACCCTCTACCCCCTCTTCCTCGCTCGCTCACTCCCCGTTCTCATTTTCCTCCTCTCCTCGCAGAGCCCCTACTCTCGATCTCCACCCCGCCACCTCTCGACGTCGACCTCAACGTCGTCATCCCCGATCATCGCTCCTCCTCCCCTCTTCCTCCACTGCCCCGAACGCCCTCACCTGCACTCGCTCCCCTGCACCCACGCACCCGCCACCGAGCCCCTGCGCCTCTCGCCGGCGAGCCCCTCTCCTCGCCTCAACGTCGTCGCATCATCTTCCTCACCACCTTCCCTCTCCCTTCTCTGCCACCATCACCCAGCCTCCAAATCCACGGCCGAGCTCGATTCCCCGCACCCGAGCTCGACGTCCCCTGCCCCGACGACCGATGGGATCCTCGTCTCGGCGTCGACGCATCCCCACCTCCTCGTCGTCATCCGAGCACCCCACCTCCTCGTCGTCATCCGGCCACCCCCTCTGCGATCTCTCTCGCTCACTGCTTCTTCTCTCTCTAACTGCCTCTCTCATCCCCATCTCCCTCTCTCAGTTCCTTTCCCCATCTTTCTTACTGTCTCCCTCTCTCTACCTCATTTCTCTCTCTCTCTCTCTCTCTCACACTCTGATCTCTGTCTCTCTCTCTCTCTCACACTCTGATCTCTGTCTCTCTCTCTCTCACACTCTACAACTCTCTCTCTCTCTCTCTCTCCATCTTATTCTCTCTCTAACTCTCTCTAGTTCCCTAAATGCACATCTGCTCTCAGAAATTACTCTCTCTTCCTCTCGCAAATCAACACCAAAAGCAACCCGGGCGGTGGTAATATCAGTCGCGCGGAGAGTAACCGGAATGGATACGAGTGTCTGATCCCAAAAGGCCATTGTGCTGCGCCGTGCCGCGCGCGTGTCGCGCGTTCGTGACGTCACAGCCACCGTACATCCCCGGGACGCCTCCAGGCAAGTTCTTACTTGCTTTCATGCTATTCCGTATATATTACAAATTAGAATTGTAGATATATTCCATGTTTGCTTGATGTTATATATTGTCACAAAACTGTTCGATGCTTGTTCCCATAGAAAATCATTATCGTATTTGACGGAAATGGACATATTATATTGGCCCTTGTAGAGATGATTAACGTGTGCAAATTTCATTAGAAAATACGACTGTTAACAGTTAAAACGACTACCCCCAAGTTTGATCGTAAAACTGAAATTCTGTTGCACCTGAAAATAGTTAAATTCATCATAAATCATACACATATTAGAATGGTGCGTTCGAGGGCTCAAATCGAAGCTAACTCGACGAACTTTAATCCTAAATCAGTTTCCAGACATTTCTGTATTTAAACTGTGATGATTTTCGGATCGGAGTGCGACTCTGGACTGCAGTCCAGAGTGACTCCAGTCTTTGCGGGCTGTTCCATACTGGATACCATAGAAATTCCTTAACTCGTAGGTTGCGGAACTCCACTGCTTATTGTAGATAACTCTGTTAGCTAGACAACGCATATGGTTTCGTTCTGTTTCGTTACCGTTTGATATTTAATCTGTAATTTAATAGATCGGGACACATAACAGTCCCAGCAGAATCAGAATTGGCATGTTGATATTAAACAGATTATAACTCCTAACGTACAGACGCGATTGAAGATCCGGTTGTTGCGTTGAAAACTTTACTGAAAACCCTAGAATCCATCCAACTATAGAGTCGCTAAATTATGATCCCAACTGGGGTTAAAATGCGTTGCGAAATGGATTCCTGATTCTGAAACCGGATTTCCAGCCGCGTGCGCTTAAAATGAAACAGTTATAACTAATGATCCTGAAACCCGATTGGCTCGAAACCAAATTAGATGGATAGATAACTGAACATACTAATTACTACCTGTTTGTCATTTCGCCAAATTATATACATATGTTTCATGATAAATCGTGCAAGTGAAAGAATGCGGTTTTATAACATCCTCACCATGTTTATATACTTGTTCACGCATCATATCATACCCATGTCATTGTATTGATAACCTAGTGACATCGTGCATTTACCCAGTGTTAGATTTTAGTGTTGATTGTGGCAAGTACGTCAGTGTTCGTGTATTCTTGATTAAGTGAAAGTGATACGTACTTGTGCACAATCAGTGTCCCTTTTATTCTATTGCATTGTCGACGTCTGTGGGATGCGTGTACGTGTGACTATAAGTGGTATGGGACACTTATGGAAGCGCTTGCACGGATGTCACAGATAAGGCATCCGACACTGCCATTTATCTTAGGTATTAGTCGGGACGTGCTTGATGGAGGTCCTGCCTCCAGTTCTCGCGCAGACTTGTCACGGATCGATTAGTATTTAGGGTTATGGTTAGCGTTTGATGTAGACCTCGGGGTGTGGGGTAGTTCAAGTGTGAATTCAACAGAATCTCGGGAGTCCCATGCCGGCTTATATATTTAGGGAGTTATATGGAGATTTACAGGGTATGTGCTATAGACACCGTGATACATTCGTTACATGTTGGGCCCGTGGTCCCTTGCCCTTGGGTTCTACCCTTGGGTGGAGGACACTCGCGAGTGGTTGACTCTCACACTTGGACTGACGATAGGCTTATTGACCTGTGCAGTGAGACTTAGAGACTGATAGGGTTACTGTCATTTACATTCCTTATATACTGTGTTGACATACATGACATATGGTTATACTGTTTTACTGTTCCGCTGCGTTGATACACATGCATATTCATGATGCCATTTATTTACTGCTTCACATACCTATTATCACTGTTAGAACTGTCACTTGATTTCATACATATTATATTGCTATTGTGTCGCTCTGACGACCTGAGTATGCATGCTCAGTGGGAAGAGAAGATTTAGCTTGGATCAGAACTAGACGTACATCACAGACTTCTTGACTTGATACTCCGAGTTACTTTCGTTTGTTCCACTTCAGGTCAGTTTACATTATTGTATCTTTCGTTTACTGCATTTCTCATTACCTGCGCATCGTTTACTGTTTACCATGATAAACTAGAAGCCGAAGTGTGACTACGGCAGGACTTTTCCTTGACCGTAGGAGCATGGCTGGCCTTGTCTACCCCTCATATTCCGTATTTTGGGAAGCGGGGCGTGACAACTTGCATCCTACGGGTTTTACCCCGTCTGGAGCAATGTCCAACGTCCATACCTTGTTGGTGTACATGGACTCCATTTCGGTCCGCATTGCATCCAGCCATTTCACTGAGTCAACGCTCTGAACGGCCTGCTGGAAGCTAGTAGGCTCATCATAATCTATGATGCAATCCTCTCTATCCCCGTCTATGAGAAAACCGCAGTATCTCTCGGGCGGATGAGTCTGCCTACTACTCCTGCGGAGCGGCGTAGGAATGTCCTGTTCTTCCGAACCCTCTGGTTCCACTAAACTTTCAGTAATAGTCCGTGGTTCTGGAATTTCTTCCAGTTCTACTGCGCTCCCACTTATTTCCTTTTCTAAGAACTGGTGTTCTAGAAAGTGGGCATGACGAGAAACAAGAACTTTTTGTTCCTCTTCGCAGTAGAAGAAATATCCCTTGGAATTCTTTGGATATCCCACAAACTTGCACAGTACTGAGCGTGCCTCGAGCTTGTCCGCATGCTGCTTTTTGACAAAAGCTGGACTTCCCCATGTCTTAATGTGATTAAGATGGGGCCTCTTCCCACACCACATCTCAAATGGCGTGGTAGGCACAGTCTTAGTGGGAACTCGGTTCAAAAGGTATGCGGCTGATTCTAGCGCATATCCCCAGAATGATCGCGGTAACTCAGCGTTACTCATCATGGACCGCACCATATCCAATAGGGTGCGGTTCCGTCTCTCCGATACACCGTTATGTTGCGGGGTGTATGGAGGAATAAGCTGAGAGAGAATTCCGTTCTCTTTTAAATAGTCCAGGAACTCGGCACTTAAGTATTCTCCACCTCGATCCGATCTTAGAATCTTAATACTTTTGCCGGTCTATTTTTCTACTTCATTCTTATACTCCTGGAATTTTCCAAAGGCTTCGGACTTATGTTTCATTAAGAAGACATAACCGTACCTTGAGAAGTCATCCGTAAAAGTAATGAAGTAAGAATAACCGCTTCGCGCATGTGTAGACATTGGACCGCACACGTCACTGTGTACGAGTCCCAAGAGCTCGCTCGTTCTTACTCCATGTCCAGTAAACGGAGTCTTTGTCATCTTTCCTTTGAGACAGGATTGACAAGTGGCATACGATTGATATTCGAACGCATTCAAATATCCTTCTGTATGTAACTTCGTCAACCTTCTCTCATTGATGTGACCCAGTCTACAATGCCATAAGAAAGCCTGATTGATTTCTGGAGACTTTCTTTTGTGTGTATTCTGGACATTGAAAATCTGTGGTTGGTTTAATACGTATATACCATTACTCAATGTACCTGACCCAATCAGAACTTGATTAAGGTGAATGTTTACAACATTGCTTACAAACGCAAATTCATAACCTTCTTTAGAAACTAAAGATACAGAAATGATATTACAAGTTGCGTTGGGTACAAAAAAGCAATTACGCAAAACCAAAACATGTCCATCTGACATTCCCAGGTGATAGTCCCCCACGGCTTTAGCATCCATGCTAGCTCCGTTCGCAACTCTGAGGGTCATGTCACCTGCCTTCAAAACCCTACGGTTTCTCAACGCCTGCAAAGAATTACAGATATGAGATCCTGATCCGGTATCCAATACCCAGGAAGTAGAGTTTATTGAAAGACAGTTTTCAATAACATACACACCTGAAGCTGAAGCTGCAACCTGCTTCAATTCCTGTGTCCTGGCTTTCCAAGCCCTGCAATCATTCTTCCAGTGACCTTTCTTATGACAATAGAAGCATTCTTCCTTATCCACAAGCTTCCCCGCTTTCTTTGTTGCTTTGGCTTTTCCCTTCGTATCCACTTTACTAACACCGCCCCTTGGTTTGGCGGGGGCTTTCTTCTTCTTTCCCTTGGCTTTCGCCTTGGACCTAGAAGAAGATGATCCTCCTACAAACAAAGTGGATGTTTTCCTACCTTTCTGTAGGGTGCCCTCTGCGCTCCTCAGCATGTTGAGGAGCTCTGAAAGTTCAACTTCTTTTTCTTGCAAGTTGAAGTTCAGTATGAACTGGGCGTAAGTGGAAGGAAGGGACTGGAGAACTATGTCCGTATAGAGCTCACTCTCCAATGTGGTCCCTAGGTCCGCGAGCTCCTCAATGTAGCCGATCATCTTTAGCACGTGCTCGGCTACTGATGATCCGACGGCCATCTTTGCCGAAAATAACTTTTTCGACGCTTCGTATCTTGCGATACGAGATTGCTCTCCATACAGTTCTTTTGTATGGAGAAATATGGATTCAAGGTCCATATTCTCGTGCCTCCTCTGATGTTCGTTGTCCATCGAGGCAAGTACGAGGCACTTGGCCTTCGCGCTATCAATCTCCCAAGTCTTGCGGATTTCCTTATCCGCGACGCTGGAAGTGGGACCAGGGACAGGGGGAGCTTTGGTGGTAAGAAGATACCCCAGCTTGTCGTAATTGATTGCCATTTTGACATTCCTGAGCCAATCTTTGTAGTTTGGCCCTGTCAGTATGTTTTTATCTAGAAGTAACTTAAGTCCAGTCATGTCGATTGGTCGCTGCAATTAGGAGAGAGAAGAAGAAACACTCAGCATGATGCTCTTGCAAGTTTAGAGTGGTTTTTAGTTTGTCTAAACAGGATGGCTCCCACTGTTTCTCGAATCCCTCCTCAAACCATAAAGGAAGAATTAGTCGGGATCAATCCCACCGCACAATACTTGCTTAACCGTTCAGCCAGGCCGGTGTCGGTACTTCGAGGGAGGTTTTCCAACGCTTTCGCGAAGTTCCTTAATTAAAGAACCTCTTTTCCCTGGGGGCGTAGCCCCGCTAACACCTTTCTAGGCACCTACTAGGTTTATAGCATTGATCGTTTAGTGAGAAATTTCCCGAGGAGTAGCATATACTCACAGTAGGATCGGGATCCAAATATCATTGCGTGACGAAACTGAAGGAATCCTACCAGAATCATCACACTCCAAATGGTATGCAAATCTAGCAAGTTTCAGTACTTATGAAACTCCCGATGTGGATTTTTGCCCCATGCTCTTATGACCTTGACTTTGGCCAAAATATCATAAGTCACATGTCAAGTTCTACCCGTCATTATCCAGGTTAATTTGGATCCATCCGTACCTACCCTTGACTTTGGCCAAAATGGCAGTACGACTGTCCCAAACCAACGCATCTATCTATGCTACACATGAACACCCAATAGCTACCAATCACTATGCCTTGACTTTGGCCAACATACACAGCTTGAATACTATTGACTATTCATGTGAAACGACGGAGGGCTACGAATGGTTTTGGCAAAACCGTGAACGTAGTGAACTTGATTTGGTCGATGGAACGAGATAGCTTTTAAAAGGAGTGGCTCAAGCTCCGCATTTAAAAGTTGGTTTTGAAAAGAACCGAGTGGTTTTTCGAAAGTGTTCCAACGACTTTAACTTGGTTTATTATCTTGCATTAGTTCTTTTAATGCGTGATATTCTTGCATTAGTTCTTTTAATGCGTCCCATCATTTAATCCTACCATTGCAGAAAACAACCAAAATATGACGTACGCTTATGCCATTCGCATTCGCCACTGGGCCCCGTCATTACCTGTTAGGTTACTTAACTAACGACAGAGCGGGGGCTGGGCTAGCGCGTCTGTAAAACATAAGCAACGCCTAAATAATATCATATATAGATATACTGCAATGATAAACATTTCAGATCACAGATGAATACATTGGATATACTAGGAATCTGTAATTCGTACGAGCCTGTAACGAAAGACAGATTACACGGTCGCGGTGAATAGCCAATACCCCACCCAAGACCCCTACGGGTGCGGCAAACTACCTGCCAAGTACCCGAAGCGTAGCAACCTCCCTCATATCCATGAGTAGGCCACTCGACACTTCGGCATACCCGGTAGTTTGTGCACCCCCTCCATGGGTCTATCCTAGGAGCAAAAACAGTAAAAAGAAATTATACAATGACGGCTACAACCCCGACCCGGTTGTGCGGCCATACAAATAATTATTACATCAATTTACAAATTTACATGAATTGAAAGAAAAGAAAACTCTCGTCTCACAACCCCCGGCTATTCACCCGCGACAATCCAACATATTCATATACACATTCCAGCAACATTACAGATCACAGATTTGTATAACCCCCACTAATCGACATATAGCGATTAGTAGACGTTCAATACAAATATCACATTACAGAAAAACCCGTTAGCTTAAGTCTTTTAGAAGTTCGATCAAAAATACGGATTTTCGGGACCCCAAAAATAAAATTTTCGTTATGGAAAATCTGGGCAGAAAACACATATACCAAAAATCCCAAAATACCCCTATGAGAATACTGTAGCAAAGAAAGAACAGAGAGGAGCCAAGTCGGCCGCGGAACCGCGGCAATAGCAAGCTATTGCCGCGTTTCCGCGGCTCTTTGATGGGATCACTGGACCAAATTTCTACAGTATTCACAGAAAACCCTGAGTCGATTTTAGGTGTGAAAATAATCAACTTTTGAACAGTATAAAAATCGACAGAAACTTCGAATTTTGGGGTTCGTTTTCGGGACTTTTTCTTTGATCGATCTTCTAGTTACTTGCTAACATGTTAGATAGAGTTTAACTAGGCTCTGATACCACTGTAAGTCCATGCTACCTCTCCCGGTACTTACGGGCATGCGGAATTTGATAAAAAACGATTTTTATAGAGGTGGTAACATGGACCTATAACCCGGATCTTGGTTAAACATCTAACTAACAACCTAACTACGAGTTTCTAGCTACTCGGTTAGGGGGTTATACCTTACTTGTCTTGAACTCCTTCGTCTTCAAGCTCCGATGGTGGTCCGGATTGGCTTCTTCCCGTCGTCTCCGTACGCCGAAGATAGATCCACCTGAAAGCTCCAACCTTTGGCTCCGTCTTCGTTCTTTGAAGAAACTAGTTCACTCGGTTTGCTAAACCTTGTGAACTAGAGTGAGTAGAGAAGAGTTTGTATGGAATTTTATCTATGGTTCTTGATTCTCAACTCATGAGACAAGAGAACCATAGAGTCAAGAGAGGGAGCAAGAGCAAGAGGGTGAGAGCAAAACAAGAGAGCTCAAGAACAAGAGAGAGAATGAGCAAGAAAGAATGAGCAAGTCTTTTGTCTTTCACCCTCTCATAATCCAAAAGCATCATAACTCATCATACCAATCAAGTGCTATGTGATGGTTGAAGCAACCATAACCATATCATTTCATGCACTCATTTTGCACAAATGAGCAAGCAAGCAAAAGTCTTTGCCATGAAATGATGGCTATTGTTATCATGATGGTCAACTAGTCAAGCCTAGTCAACCGGTCAACAAAGTCAACAAGTCAACAAAAGTCAACAAGTCAACAAAGTCAACAAATCAACAACCATGTCACCATAATACTTAATTAATATAATTGTTAATCATATATCATATTCTCATTAGGGTTGAGCAAAAAGTCAAATAGTCAACGGTCAACTGTCAACAACCCTAATGAGAATCCGCTGCCTCTGTCTCCCTGTCAACTGTGCATACACACCCGCATCCGCGTTCCGAGGAACACGAATGCATACTGGATAAATCCAATCCCAAAAGGTACACTAGGATCTGGCTTAAACCAAAGCCCGCTAGTGTAAACTGTCCGGACACTGTACGTGCACAAGTGCACGGATGTGACCGAACCCTGTCGCAACACCATGCGACCTGTCGCAAAACCATGCGACCTCTACTCTTTTGCCTAAAGGCGAAAAGCTTTCTGTGTGGGACTCTAAAGACTCGACACTACGCTGGCAGTGGGTTTAACCACATACCTCAAGCGGCACTAGCTGTGCGTAACGGTCCCCAGGTAATGCCGACAAGAAGACCGACGAGGCGAAACCCATCTGAACTCCTACTGAGCCTGAATGTGACATTCTCCGTACAGTCCGGTCTGTTCGTCTGATACATAGCATGGCGGGCCTAGGCGGCGGTAAATGTTAGTCCCCCAATAGCGGTACAAGTCATGCCGGAGCGAAGCCCAAAACACCCTGAGATAACACTGGAAACCTACCAGTATATCTCGTTTGCCCTGGCCAGGGACTACTCGTGTAATGGCTCTCCTAGACACAGCGCGATGTCAATCCCCAATACCGGGAGAGACGAATCATGTCTAACCGTCACTGCCTCCAAGTGCTTCGGGACTGCACCCAACTACTACCTGTTTGCACGACTCCTTTGAGCCGTGGTAGGGTAGTAATCAAAGTGCAGTGGGAACACACTCGAGGCGAAGTGACAGTGTCAAGTCAGCGGACTAAGCTGTACTCATGTCACCTGGGAACTGATAACTGACGATAGGCATAATACCAACTAGTCAGTTCCCTACGAGTCCTGTCCAGTGTATCCGTAACCTAACGAGCACCCGCATACTATCTCAAGTACGACGTACTGACGGCTGTGGGACAGACCGTCTCCCACACTGGGATGAGAAGCGCATGCGCTGGTCTACTCCGGAGTATCGATGCCCTGTCTCGATAGTCCTGCGACCAGGGACCTGCATAAGGATGTGCTTATGGATTACCCAGCCCCACTAGTGTGACGACCATCACATCGCTGGTAATCAAGCAAAGATCCTAAGGGCTCCACTAATGTGTATAGGCGATATACGAAAATAAACACATGTACACATTGAAGTAGAAACAAACCAAGTAGCATACTACTATTTTGAGCAAGATTGTATATACAAGGTGAATATCCCAAGCTTCCATTAAGTAATATATAAACTAGTATGATACAGTAATGGCCTCTAGGGCATATACACTAACAAGAAGTGACATAATCCGCATTCTATGTAGCCAGGAATTTTTGCTCTGGATGCTTCCCACGGGTTCACTGCCGCGTTCGGCGAGGACCGGGCTCCGCTCTAGATGCTTTACACGGGTTCACTGCCGTGCTCTACGAGGAACAGGATCCGCTCTGGACGTTTTCCACAGGGTCAGAAGTGACATAATCCGCGTTCTACGTAGCCAGGAATTTTTGCTCTGGATGCTTCCCACGGGTTCACTACCGTGTTTGGCGAGGACCAGGCTCTGCTCTGGATGCTTCATACGGGGTCAGAGTTGACATTATCCGCGTTCCACGTGACCAGGAAGGGTTGACTTTATCCGAATTTCACGGAGTCAGAGTTTGACTCTCGGTCATCTGTACACCGCCGATTCATGGAACTGGGAGTTACCGCTGTTCCGCTTTGCTTGATGTTGTGTCCGTTGTAATAAGACGAATGTTGAGATGATCTCTAGGCTGTCTATGAACCATTGAGATTTGGCCACTCCTTCTGATGAAGCTTGGGGAAGAAGGGTGTTGATTCCTTCTTTGTTTGCGCCCCTGGATTGTATACAGGGATTGACATGATATCACCTGTAGGGCAAAAAATTTCATTCATTTTTTTATATAATTATTTTATTTCCGCGATGCTCTATCATTTCAGCTTTTTATATCGCGAAGGTCATGATTGCCCAATCATTTCGGCTGTTTTTCGCGGTGCCCAATCATTTCGGCTATTTGTTTTATTTTTACTCGCTGCTTTTTATTGCGAGTTGCCCAATCATTTCGGCTATTTTGCATGCATACATTTTTATTTTCTGATTTTGTTGCAAGTTGCCCCATCATTTCGGCTATTTCGTATGCATGTATGGCTTGCTGACTTTTCGCCATGAGTATAGCACCTGGAATCTGGTGCTAATCTTAGCATCAGTATCGCTGCGACTGGAATATTGCCAGGAGCGAATCATCATTTCTATGAAAGGACGTGGAATTTGATACCGATTTAGGCATCAGCATCGCTACAACCGGGATATTGCCGGGAGCGAATCATCATTTGCCTCTGTCGATATTGAACAAAGGTGACTTAGTAGACAGGGTTAAGATCTTGTCAACTAAGGCTTTTGACTTCATGAGCCGTAAGGGTCTCATAAAGGTATTTCTCCCTACAAGTCGTGAGGATCTCATAGGTGCGTTTTCTCCTTAGGAGTTGTGAGAATTCCTAAGTGCATGATCTCCTATAAGTCGTAAGGATCTTACAAGAGTGCTTTCTCCTTATAAGTCGAGAGGACTTACAAGGGTTGTTCACTGTGCAAACATATCCCTAGTCATGGATGGGACTTTGTTAGGGAAATGTTTATTCGCGTCCGTAGATTGTATACAAGGGTCAATACTGAACCGCTTGTAGGGCCGTATTGAAGGTTGTGGGGGCTGCTTAAGAACAGGTTCAGATCCCTGTAGCTTAAGACTTTCAAATCTTATGAGCCGTGAGGGTCCCATAAGAGGATTCTCCCTACAAGTCGTGAGGATCTCGTAAGTGTGGTTTCTCCTTAGGGATCGTGGGGATCCTTAAGTGTGTTGCTCCCTTGTGAGTCGTAAGGATCTCACGCAGGTGGTTTCTCTTTACAAGGTCGAGAGGACCATGCAAGTGTCTTTTAACGAGATTGCGCCCTTTCGGGTTTTCACAAAACTCGCCGGTAGCCCTGCTGTTTTTATTCACGGAGCCCTATCGGGTTTTCATCCGTGCCCATCTTGCTTGTGGACGTACCGTTTTTCCCCTTTTTGTTTTTTCTTCTTCTTTTTTATTCGAACGAGGTTGCGCCCTTTCGGGTTTTCACAAGACTCGCCGGTAGCCCTGCTGTTTTTACTCACGGAGCCCTTTCGGGTTTTCATCCGTGCCCACTTTGCTTATGGACATACCGTTTTCTCTTTTTTTTATTCTTTTTCTTTTTTGTATCAGCTTTGGGATGCTGCAATCCACCGTAGTTTATCGACATCTCGGTCAACAGATGGTTTTAGGACACAGTGGTCCGTTGTTAGTTTAAGGACGTTTCAGTCCGTCGTTAGTTTAAGGACGTTTCGGTCCATTGTTAGTTTAAGGACGTTTCGGTCCGTCGTTAGTTTAAGGACGTTTCGGTCCGTTAGCCTGCTACTACTTATAGAGTTTGGGCTTAGGAAGATAGTGAGCGGACATAATCGTCGTCATCTATCATTGACATAGGCCGTGACTCATTAGGCATAGTATTTCTTCAGGAAGCGACCATTTATTGGCCTGAAGGGCCTTTCTCCATGCATGTCCATGAGTAGATAGGCTCCACCTTGGTAGACCTTGTGTATAATGTACTGGCCTTCATAGTTCGGCTCGAATTTTCCCCGCTTGGCGAGATTGGGGATCATAGGGCTTTTGACCACTAGCACGAGTTCGCCTTGGCGGAATGTCCTCGTCCTGGTCAATCTTTCATATGAGCGCGTCATCTTTGCTTTATAAGCTTCCAGATTTTGCTGAGCCAGAAACCGGGTTTCATCAAGGGCATCGAGCTCCTCAAGGCGAAGGTGAGCGTTCTCTTCGTCCGTTAGCTCGTAATGAATTGCCATTCGTAGAGAGGGTAACTCTATCTCGAGGGGGAGTACCGCTTCTGTACCGAATACCAACGCATATGGCGTTGTGTTCGTGGCCGTCTTGAACGTAGTTCGATACGCCCAAAGAGCTTCTTGCAGTCTCTCGTGCCAGTCTTTCTTGCTCCGTGACACCGTCTTTTTCACGATCTTCGTCAAGGTCTTGTTGAAGGCCTCAGCTAGATCGTTAGTTCGGGGATTATAAACTGAGGAGTATCTCCAGTCTATGTTGTGTTGTTGTGCGAAGCGGCTGATCTTGTGGCTTCTGTAGCCTGGCCCATTATCGAAGATAATCCGTCGCGGAGTTCCAAACTGATAAATGACATGCGTCTTGAAGAAATGGAGTATATTCTCGGTCTTCACTTCCCTCAGCGGTATTGCTTCTGCCCATTTGGAGAAGTAATCAGTCGTCGCCAAAATGAACCGATGTCCTCTGGACGATACTGGTTCGATGGAGCCGATTATGTCAGTCCCCCACATTTCGAACGGCCAGCTAGCCACCGTTGGGTGTAGAGGATTTGGATGTTGATGGATAGAGTCCCTATGGATTTGGCATGAGTGGCATTGCTTCGCATACTCGAGGCAGTCCTGGATCATCGTAGGCCAATAATAACCCATCCGTTTGATTTTCAACTTCATCTTCGGCCCGGCTTGGTGAGAGCCGCAGAGTCCGTCATGAGTTTCTTGGACGACTCTTTTTGCTTCTTCAGGTCCCAGGCATCTTAACCACAGAGAATCAAATGACCTCTTGTACAGAGTATCATCGACGAAAGCAAAAGATAGGGCTCGCTTCATGAGCTGATGTTTTGAGGACGCATCTTCAGGTGTTCGACGAGATTTGAAGAAGTCTATAAAGACTTCTCTCAAATCTTGAACCTTTTCCTGATCTTCTACTTGCAGAGCCGTTTGCTCAGTCGCTCCCTTTTCTTCGGATGACTCCGGAGATATTTCTGCCGGCGTAAGAACCCGACGGCTTTGCACAACGATCCTTACGTCATCGAGGTTCTCGTCGGCAAGTTCCTTAGCGAGCTTGGCCAATGCATCCGCTTTGCTATTTTTTGCACGCGGTATACTTTCCAAGGTGTCGGAAGGGATTTGAGTCAGTAGTTGCCGTACACTCTTGCCGTACTTCACCAACTCTGGCTTGCACGTTTGGTAGTTGCCGTTTATTTGACTAACGACCAGTTGGGAGTCTCCGTATATGAGGAGATTCTCAATCCCCATGTCGATAGCGATCTCGAGACCTGCTATCAAAGCTTCATATTCGGCTTCATTGCTCATCCTCGACTCTGTTAAGGAGAAGGCAAAGCGCATTATCCCTCCTCGTGGAGTTACGAAGATGAGGCCTACCCCTGATTTGATTATGGGAGTGTTTTGTTTGTGCTTCTTCATGGAGGATGCTCCATCGAAGTAAAGTTCCCATCGAGTATCACCTCCGTCGATCGTGTCAAACGCATGTTCGTCTGGCAGTTCGCAATTCAAAGGAGAATCGGCAGGTATCGGATGCTCAGCGAGGAAGTCGGCGATGGCTTGGCCTTTCACTGCCTTAAGAGGCTGGTAAGTTATTGAGAATTCCATCAAGAGCAAGGCCCATTTAGGGAGCCGCCCCGTCAATATGGCCTTTGACATCAAATATTTGAGAGGATCCACCTTCGATATTGTAACGTTTTGAAAATCGTTTCGGTGAAATTTCGAAAAAAACGATAAAATAAGGGGGTTTTCTGTAAAAAGTCAAAATGTAAATATCTTTATTATAAAATTAAATATGCATATTCTAGCTATGTAATTGCTAGTATTTGGTGTTTATTGAGCCACTGGTGAAATTTCAAATTTTCTGAAAAATTTTCCGAAATTAATTATTTTAATAATATTTTAAGACGTCACTAATACATTTAATTAGGGAAAATTACAAATTGGAATGATTTGAAACAAATTTTGTGCATCATAAAACATTAAACAAAATTTTATCATGTGGTTTTTGAAACGAAATCGTTTGCCAAAACGGTTTAGAAATTATTGAAGAAAAAAGGCTTTTTTTAGTGTAAATGGATGTTTGGGGTATTGTATTTATCATTTTTCATCACCCCACACCCATACCCACACTCACACACCCCCATTTAATTCTTCCCTTGGCTGAATTCAGCAGCCCCATCACTTTCCCCACTTGAATTTTCAAAGAAAAGAAAGAAAAGAAAAGAATAGAATAGAAAATGATAGAAATTGAGTGGACTTTGACTAGATTTATCTTTCGCCACCTCACTCTCTCTCCTCCCTCACCCAATCCCCACAAATTTCTTGCCGAACCTGCACAAAAAATAGCCCCTCTTGATTCTTCTCCACTTCATTGCAAAACCCACAAAATTCCACCAAAAATCCAAGTCAAAAATCCCATAAAAACAAAATCCAATCTCTACCCATTATTTCTTTGCCCAAGCTAGCATGCATCTTGGAGGAAATTTGGCATTTTGGAGGCCATGATCTTCATGTTGATCTCTTGATCATGAGGTATAAAAATTCTTCCATATTTGTTAATTGTTAGTTGTATTTCTTAAAGCAAACTTGTTTAGGTGTTTAAAAAAATATAAATAAAGGGGTTTGAATTCAAGTTTAGAAATTCAAGTGGATGGTTTTGGATTATAGTTAGGGTTTTGTTGTATGATTATGGTTGCAAGTGGGATTCTTCTTTTGTGGAATGTGAAACATAATTAAATTGTTAGTTGTAAATTGTTAAGTTGAAATTGTAATATTTAAGCTATTTTACTTACTAGATTTTTGGAAAATTATTGAATGTCTTAGATTAAAATATAATTATGGTTTCATGTCATTATTAGTATTATAATAAGTGGTTTAATGCCTTTGGACCATGCAAAACCAAGCTTATTTGTAAAATTATGAATTTTAGTTTAAAAATTGTTAAAATTGGTTATTTTTGCAAACTTGAATTTTGGGTTAATGATAATTAATGAGATTAAAAGTATGGAAATGGTTTATATGACCTGGTTATGATACTTAGTGAATATTATGGCTATTAGTTGGGTTAAAACATCAAGTTTCGAATTAAAACGGTAATTAAGTGCTTTCTAGGTTTTGTGAAATAAATCGATTTGAGCAAATTTAAGATTTTTATGAATTGCACCATATTTTCAATTAAATTCTAGTGCGTTATGAACGCGTGATTGGTATGTTGGGTTTTTCTCGATTGATTGACGTTTGTACATCGACATCGAGCGTTGGTTTGGCTATTTTGGCATGCGTAGGCGATAGGTTTTGACCTATGCGTGATACGCGTGCCGATTTGATTTTCGTGTGCCGTTTCGATTTCGAATTTGGTTTTAATGCGATACGATGCGTTAAGATATGTAGGTACCCCATATGGACTTCGAGACGACAAGCAAGCACGTGGCGACGTCGGTACCGGCTAGCGAGGACCAGGTGAGTAGATTTATATCTACGGGGAGAAGTCGGGTGGATGGCGTATAGCACCCCCGCAGTTCGTGGTGATGTATACGAATACGTATACATACATATATATATATATTATTTATATATTGTTTGAGTATATTGATGATAATATGGATATTTGGTGTTCTTGGATGATTTAGTGTCGCGAAACCCTAGAGTAGTGGTCGCACTACACATGCACACACCAACCCATACTTGCATACTTTCTTCTTTCATTTGTGCTTATACGGGAATATATAGTTATGTGTTCACATGGGTATGGGACTGTGTGTTCACATTCGGATTTGAGGATGATACTTGGGTTTGAGATGAGTCGATGAGATTTGTATTGAGGTTGTGAATTCGGTGATATGGCAGGATTCGTATTTGAGATACGACATGACGTTGTAGCGGGTCCTTGACGCAGTGTTTCACACACGTCCATGCATACTTAGGCGGTATCAGTATTGTACTGGACGTAGATCAGTACCCCGATCATGATATTTGATAAAGAGAATACCAGGTGAATAGTATGATGAATGGGATATTAACCCGTACCCAGATTTGGGGATGTCGTACGACGGATTTACGTACGAGCTATATTTTGATGATTGATCCGCACTCTTGACTTGGGATGTCTGATTATAGATATGGTATCGGAGATGATATTATTGAGGCGGGATCACCGACTAATATATATACAGGTATGTATATGTATCGACTCAGATGTTAGGCGGTTTCCTTATCTGTAGTTCAGCTTGTTAGTTCAGCCGTATAGTTTAGTGTAGTTGTTAGACTAGATTAGACTTCTATCTATTTCAAAACTAACGAATCGTGGGTATTTTAAAAGACAAGTCAAGGGATTCTACGGATATTTCAAAAGACGTATCTTTTCTTAAAAACACCGTAGCCCTTATTTTCAAAACACCGCGATTCGTGTTATTTCAAAAGGCACTATTGTAGGACTTATATTAGGGTAATGCAGTTTAGTTATCTTTGTGTCTAGTATTCAGCTCCAGCATATTATTGTTGTTGCTCCGCATCGCATACTTATTGTAATTCATATTTCATTATTGATATCATGCTGTTAGGACACCATCACCATTACCGATGATGCGTATGTACCACGTACACTTACTTGCCGGCTCACACACATCTTCATCGGTAATTGCCATGTCACGTACACTTAGAAAATACTATTACATTAACATAGCCTGTTAGCTAATAGTTTAGACATGATATTAGTGTACTTGCCTTATATGCTAGTTTAGACATTGTAGTTATTACCTGCTACTTCATGCATACTGTTATTCATTGTTATGCCGCATTCATGGATTCTCATGCATATATTCACTATTTTACGTGCTATTGAGGTTTTGGATTCGGATTTCCATAAGATTTTCTGGATTTGGGGGAAAACCGCAAAACTTATACAAACTTCTTCTTTCTCTTTTTAAATGAAAAGCGTAGTTTTCCCATGATGTATGAGTTGTCCACCATGAGTTTGCTGATGGATTTCGAGACCCGATTCGAGGAGACGGATGAACCGTTTCGGGTACATGGTGGACCCGGTAAGGTACCCCGGGGCAAGAAGCGCGTGATGATGACGATGTGAGCCTGGCAGGGGGGGAGCACTACCTACCGGTGATTTTACCCGACGCGTCGGATATCCGGAGGATACCGTCGTAGTCTTGAGGTTGATGGTAGGGGCCGGTCTGGACTGACGGCGCCCTAGATAGTGAGATTGACATACAGAGATTTTGAGATATTGAGGTACAGAGATTGCGACACAGAGATATCGAGAGATTTGGATACTTTTTTGTGTCGATGCTAGGCACTGTTTATGCTGATTTCATTTATGATACCTCGTTTTTAAAAAGATACAGAAATCTCACTAATTTATGACAGCAGTTTTCATCAGTACATGCATTCCGTTTCATGCATTCATACATCATCCATATGATATATTGTTACCTGGGGCACTGACACAGGCATATGGGATTACACACGGGTTAGATATTTACCCTAGCCATTGTTATATGCTGCATGTTATATATTTGAGGATATATTATGATCATTGACCTAGGTTGCGTTATTTATGCGATTTCTGTGCGTAGATGTTTTTCTATTCACGAGTTGGCAACTCACCCCCGTTGTGCCCAGTTTCTTGCAGGTTTGGCGTACAGGTTTTATTACGGCTTTGCGGGCGTAGTTTCGTTCGGGTGATTTGCTAGTAGGTGGCTTTACTTGTATCGTACCCCCATTATATATCTTGTATATCATTATTCTGTTTTATCTAGAAGTTCCATCAACCAAATATGTATTTATTTTTGAGATAGAGATCAGTGATGTTATTCTTTCGACCTTAGAGTCGCGTGTTATATTTCTGTGGATTTCTTGTGGTTTTGGGTTTCCTTTTGAGTTTTGATCCTCGCCGTTGGCGTTGTATATTATATTGCTTGTGTGGTTGTGACCTTCGATTGACGAAGAGCTAGCTCCCTCTTGGGGATGCCTTTTTTGATTTCGTATACTATTCATGTTGTATCCCGTTTGGGGGCCCGTTTTACAAAGGAGACTCTGCCGAAATTTTCAGGAAATTTTTGATGTTTTTTGAAACCCGCATAATTCGGCTTATGCTATTGAAACTACTTGTTTTAAATTGGTTTTCCTTCACTCTACTACTTTTCTTGGTTTGGATTTCTGGGGTTTCGGTTTACTTAGATTACGTACGCCTCGAGACGTTCGTAGTTTAAGTGTCGGTCTTATTCCGTACTTTCGGGACGTGACAGATATGAGACGGACTTCGTGCGCCAATGCATAGTGCCTGAGCTTCGTTATCGCGAAGATCAACGCCAGGCAGTGTTTTTCGATAGGAGGATAATTGCTTTCTGTCCCCAGTAGAACTCGACTCAAATAATAAAGGGCTTTTTCTTTCCTTTGGTCGTTCTCCTGTGCTCAAAATGCGCCTAAGGAACCTTCAAGGGCGGTTGTATACAGAATGAGGGGTTTTTCCTTGACCGGAGCGGCCAGTACTGGCGGATTCTGCAGGTATTGCTTGATTTCGTCCAGCGCGCTTTGGCATTTGCGATCCCAGACGAAAGGGGTTCCCTTCTTCATTAGGTGGCTGTAGGGGCGGCACTTGCCGGAGAGATTGGCTATAAATCGCCGAATATACGCGAGCTTCCCTTGGAGAGACCGTAATTGCTTCAGAGTCCTTGGCGGAGGCATTTCCATGATCGCCTTGATCTTCGACGGATCTATCTCGATACCTCGGTGTCGGACGATGAATCCTAAGAATTTGCCTGAGGACACCCCAAACGCGCATTTGAGAGGGTTCATCTTCAAGTTGTATTGCCGAAGGCGTTGAAATACAATCTTCAGATGCTCGAGATGTTCCTCATATAATTTGCCTTTAACCACGAGGTCGTCGATGTAGCATTCAATGATTTCATGTATGAGGTCATCGAAGATCTTCGTCATGGCCCTCTAGTAGGTGGCGCCGGCGTTCTTTAAACCGAAAGGCATCACCTTGTTGCAGACTTTGCCCAAAGGGGTCCGGAAAGCGGTGTGCTTCTGGTCTTCGGGATGCATTTTTATCTGATTATATCCTGATGAGCCATCCATGAAGGAGAAGACTTCGTGAGTGGACGTATTGTCTATCATCAGCTCGGTGACCGGTACTGAGAAGTCGTCCTTCGGACAAGCTTTATTGAGATCCCGAAAGTCCACACATATGGGCACTGTCCTATTTTTCTTCATCACCGGGACGATGTTGGCGATCCAATCAGGATATTGAACCTTTTGGATGAAACCAGAGTCGATTAGCTTCTTGACCTCGGCGTTGATACTCATCTCGAGCTCGAGCCGCATTCTTCTAGACACTTGTTTGATTGGCTTGACGTCCGGGGATATGGTCAGTTTGTGAACCGCAGTCCCTGGGTCTAGTCCTGGCATCTCTGAATAATTCCATGCGAAGCAATATTTATGCTGCATGAGCACGTCCTTTAATGTAGCCACCCTTTCTTCAGACAGTAATTCGCTGATGAACGTCGGCCGTGGGTCACTTGTCGTCCCCAAATCGATTTTATTGAGGTTATCTGCAGTGGTATGTATTCCATCTTCCAGCTCTTTCAGCTCCGGTGGAAACTCTGAGATCACCTCTTCATCATTGTTTTCGAAGCACCAGGGGAGATTATCCATACCGTCGGGCTCTTCTTTTGATAGTGTTATCATATGAAAAGTACGGGCTCGCTTCCAAGACCGATATTGATCTGGTTCTATTCTCGCTGTATGGGCGGCTTTTGGTTCGTGCTTCTGTGGCGGATTTATCCTCCAGCTATTGGATAGAGCGAATTTGCCGAGCTGATAGTGGTCTTCGACCCAGTTCTTGAAGGTGAAGCAGTCTTCGAGAGGATGTCCTATTGCTCGGTGATAAGAGCAATAGTTTGGGTGGGAGATCTCGTTGACTTGCTCGAGGTGTTTGGATTCCGAAAGTGTAATCATTTGATGTCTTATGGCGAGCTCAAGCATCTTCCGTGTTTTGTTCTGAGGAAAAGAGTATGCTCGACTCATCTTCTTCATAAGGGACGAATCTGGATTGCTCGATTCCCGATCGCTTGGCTTTTTGGTCCCGCTTTGTCGCTGTCGAACATCTTTCCCGCTCTTTGATTTATTTTTGCCTCGGCGTTGGGCCTTTTTTATGACGGGTTGATAAGGGAGAGCATTGTCATTCTCCGCGGCCTGTTGAAGGAGGCGTTGTGTCCTGGCTTTCTCGTAAATGGTCATTTCACGGTTGTGGTCATCCCGGATCTTTTGACCCGCTTTCATGATAAGCTTGTCCATTCGTTCTTCAAATGACGGACTCGGCATTTTGGTTGCAGGATCTCGTTTTGGTTCAGGGTCAGCGTTTTCTGACAGGGCGTCCTCTTCTTCATCGAAGTCATATATGACGTAGCTACCATGGACTCGTTCCCGTTTCCCGGATTTCACATATCCAAGCCCGAGCGTTTCCATCCTCCCGTTGGGTAACTTGCGCTGAGTTTCAGGGACATCCCAAATCCCGTTGTAGAACCGAGCTTGTCGAATGGTCTGTTTGAAAGGTACCCCTTGGAGCTTCAAGAGCCTTCTCAAGCCTTCCGAGTAATATCTAGGCAGACGGATGGGCTGGAGTCTGTCGAGCGTAGAATCGGTGCCATGCCAGATTTCTTTCTCCACTTTGGTTTCCCCATATCGGTAGAATAGGATCACCTTTTCACCCTTTAGCCTGGGAGGGACGAAAAATGTCTGCAGTTCTTGCACACCATAAGCTTTGAGTGCATCGAAATCTTTGTAATGCTCCCGCGGAACCATAATAATTTGCAGACTCTGATTATTGCCAGCGAAAGCTTTTATTGACGGCCGAGCGGAGAATACAGCATTAACCTCGTCTTCCGAGTCGCTGCCGAAGATCAACATGGGGGCGGACGGTCCTGGGTTGTTGCATTGAGGCGGCCCCGAATAAACTATCTCTTCCTCCTCCTCGGTATCACACCCGAAAACTGGAATAGTGGTGATAACTTTGTCCTTCGGTTTGTGATATCTCTCCGTGTCCTCGAAGTCTGGTGAGAAGTATTTTGCATCTTCGTATTTTCGGACTTCGTTCACGGAGAATGGGTTTGAACTCTGCCGTCACAGTGTACTCGAGGCCATCTTTAAAATACTTCATACACTGGTGCTATATAGAAGGAATAATGTTGTACTCATGTAACCAAGGCCTACCGAGCAAAGCATTGTAGCATGTCTTAGCGTCAATGACGTGAAATTTAATGTCTGTGACACGCAGCCCAAAGCACAGCGTCAGTATTACAGACCCGAGGGTCCGTGATGACTGGGAGTCGAACCCAGAGATGGTGATCTTATCACGAGCGAGGTGTTGAACGCTCATGCAGATTTCCTTCAACACTCGCACGTTGAGGAGATTGACGGAAGACCCATTGTCGACCAAGATTTTGCCCATCTTTATATCGTGGCAGTATCCTGAGACATAGAGGGGACGGTTGTGTTCGCGCGTCCCAAGGAGGAGGTCTTCATCGCCGAAGGTGATATCGGCTGTGTATACTTCCTCCAGCTCGTCCTTCATCTTTTCTTCGGCGAGGAAAGCTTGGAATTGCTCTGGCTCTTGCAGCGCCTTGATCTATGAATCTCCTACTTCTTTTGATAGTAAAAGGGCGTCGAGAATGCTGAGCTGCGAAGGTGACTTCCTTAGATGCGCCAGGACGTTGTAGTCCACCTTACTTTTCTTTGGCGAGTCCTTGGCGGTCAGCTCTCTCATGACTTGGTCATCTAGGGCGATATCTTCAGAGGCCTTTTCTTTTCCCTTATCTTTTCTGTTTACGGGTCTGAGGTTCTTTTCTGGAAGTGTACGATTGCGCAGCTGAATATTTTCACAGGCCTCCGGTTCTTCCCCTTTCCCCAAGGTGGATTCTTTAAAGAGAGGACTAAGAGTCATCATTTCATCAGAGTCGCTCCCGAAAGTAAGAACTTGCGATCCCCCGGCGTTGACCATACGACAGTTGCCGGTAATTCTTTTATGCTCATCGGTCGTACTTCTCTGCTCCCGACGAGTTTTGCGTTTCATCCGTTTAAAATGTTGCCGGTGAGCAACATATCCTTGCTACCATCTTTTAAAAGCGTTGCACTCTTCGGTGGGGTGCGCAATCTTCCGATGATATAAGCAGTAGCTAAGATACATTTCTGCTTCATCAAGAATGTTTCCTTCAGAGGGTGGTAGCTTCATCCCCATTGATATGGCTTTAGCAAACCTTTTCCTCGCCTTGAACTTTTTTTTATTCACGACAGATGTCCCTTGATTCGGTGGGAGTGTCTCGACTCTTTCGTCCAGTCGCCGTCATTTGGCCTTTTCAAATATGGCCATCTCACGCTCCCGATCAGCTTTACTTTTCAGGAGAGCTTTGTTTAGGAATGCGTCGATCATCTCGCCTGATGGCCCTGGAAGTTCCGGTTCAGGCCCTGCCCCCAGTCTCTTGGTGCAAAGGGCTTCTTCATCGTTTATTGATGAGTGAGAGATCACATGGCAACTTGCCACGTAATCTTCAGATTCATCTGACGAGTCTTCTCCATCATCTCCGTCCTCAAGGACGTGGCTGAGGAACTCTTGGAGCGTGATTGGAGTCCACGCCTTCTGGTTATACTCTTCCAGCGCGTCAATCTGCTTTTGTAGGTCCATGCGCTTGTCGCCAGGATTCACGGGCTTCTTGGATTTCTTCTTCTTTTTCGAAGATTTTGATGGCTAGATGTGAACACTTTTGCCATCACCACCAATCTTTGGAGTTGGGCACGGCTTCAGCATTCCTTCGATGATCTGGGGTTCTAACGGATTTTTCCACCTGATCGCCGGGCATGTCTGGAGATCATTCAGCATCCTTTTGGTTTTGGCCAAAAGAGCCACTTCCCATGGAGCTTCTTCAACAAAAGAGCATATTGCCCCCGGTGTGTCCGTCTTCTTAGGAGTGTGCGGTTATGGTGGGCTTACTTTCCACTTCTCAGACAACGCAAACTTGCCTTGCTGATACTGATCCTCGATCCATCCCTTAAAGACGAAGCAATCTACGATCGGATGGCTTACCGTTTGGTGGTAAGGGCAATAATTGGGATTATTCGCTTCGCCGGGTTGCAATGGCCACCTTGGATTCAGCAAATTGAAAAGCATGTTGCGCATCGCCTGCTCGAAGAGTCTCCACATTTTGTCTCGTGGGAACGAGTAGGGGCGCTTCATTTTCTTATTATAATAGCGCCGTCTCTCTTCCAGTTGATCTGCTAGCTTTGGGGCACTGGGCTGCTGTTGGGTGTTTGCAACGAAGATCGCCTTCCCTTTACCATTTTCGTTCCGCGGTTCCAGTTTCGGGGGAGACGGTGTATAACCCATCTGATCCATCTGGGCCAACTTATCGATTAAGGCCTGGAACGTGGTCGGTTTGAAGAACATCATGAACTGTGAAATAGTTGCATGAGGGTCTAGAGTACCCACGAACATGCCCACCGCTGGTGCTTCTTCGATGAGTTGTTCGCACTTCGACCACAGATTCCGCCATCGGATTGCGTACTGAACCCACGTCTCGCCCGGCTTCACCCTGGCATTGATCAATGCCGTTATTGGAGTGCGTTCACTAGAACTCGCGAATCGCTGGGTGAATAACAACTCCATCTCTGCGAAAGTTTTGACGGAGTCGTTTGGAAGTTCGGAGTACCACTCAAACGCCGTTTCCGACAAGCTGCCGACGAATTGACGGAGCAAAAGCTTATCATCGCCCCCGGTGTTGCCGCATAGAGCTCTGAACTGGGCGACGTGCTGGTGGGGATTTCCTGTCCCCTTATATACGTGGAATTTGGGGATCGTGTAGCCCAGCAGGTACTTTATCTGATCATACCAGCCTGGGTATGGTCGCCCAGTTTTCACGACTTGGCCAGCCGCCTCATTTTCCTGGTGAACTCTTATTTGCTAAGCAATATAGTCATCCAGGACAGCTTTAGAGATTGTCTCCTCCTTGGCTGTTGACAGAGCCGGCAGAGGATTCGATGTTTCTCCCCTGTCATCTTCAATTATTACTGGAGGATCTTCAGCTGGGGGATCCGGCTGGATCATCATGCCCACCATGTCTTGGAAGAGAAGTGTCATTCGTTTTATATTGGCCGCTTGTTGCGCTGCCTCTTTGTCCTTCTTTTCAAGCATTCTCCGAAGGAATTCAGCATCAGTTTCTTGTTCGTGACGCTGTTCTGATGATGCTTCTGGGCTTTCTTTTGGCCCGGTGAGTGCGGCCATCGCAGTCAACATCTCCTGAAGTTTCTGCTGCTGTTGTTCCTGAGCTCTTGTGATGGATCGGGTGAGTGGTCGGTGGCCTATAGAAGCGCGGCTATCCTCTTTCCCGGATGCCATGTAAACGGTATGCACTACAATGCCCCCAGACTTAGGGCGTTTGGGTTCAGCGTCTTTGTGGTCTGCCACGTTTACAGGGGCTTTCTCTGGCCTACTTCTTTTCTGAGTGGTTGACGTTGAGGAGGCCGCTGCCGTGGGCACCCAAGTAGTCGTCGTCTTTTGTGGCTTAACAGGACGGTTTTCTTCCCGTCGGACCTTCAGCTTCTTCTGCTGGCGGGAGAAATTTCGATCAATCACCGAGTCTTGGACCGGGCGCCAGACCTTGTAGATTTTAGAGGACAGCCGCTAAGGGGACTGCTCTGGCTTGGCTTCCGCAACATTCCCCACCGGAGGAGGAGATCTTTTCAGTACGGCGGTAGGAGAGTTCATGTGCACCATGTTCAGCAGCTATAAGCTGTTCCCGGTTGGAACAGCAGCATTAATTTCCGCCATTGGGGCTGGTGGAGTTAGCCCAAAGGGGAGTTGCCCCCGGCCCTCCTTACTCGGCACCAGTAGCGACGTTGAGCGTGTCGAGCTGTTGGGGTTGGTTCAGCAATGGCTTTGTCTTCCCCGCTTTCCAGGTGAAGGATTGCTGCTGGAGTCAGCCTATTGAAGACTGATGTCCTTTGAGTAGCGGAAGCGGGAGTTGGGACAGTCAGTCTTGTAAAGACCGACCCCTTGGCAGGAGAAGCCGCCTTGAAGACTTCAGGAGCAGGGCTGGTTACTCTCTTCGGAATAAACTTCTCTGGAGTTGCAGGCTTCATCATGGACCCACCTGAACTTTAGCCCAAACTGGAGAAGACCGAGGCGCCGGTGCTGGACGACCCGTTGAGAGGGGTCGTAGTAGCTGTAAGCCGATCGAAGACCGACTTCTTGGGAACTTCCGGCGTTGGCACAGGAACGGTGAAGCTCGTTGGCGGGAGTATGGTCCCGAAAAATAACCCCGTGGTGGCTTGAGTGACCAGTTCCACGGGCATCGTGAACAGGGAAGCAGCTTGGGGCCCGTAGGCTATGCCCTCAGTTGAGGCAGGACGCGGGTTGCAGTTCCATGTGGAACACTTTGAGCAGGTGAACGCCATTGATCTTTTGATTTCTGCACCAAGCAAAACGCCAAATCTTAGTACCTCGAAACCCAAGGGCAACCATTAGCAAACCGCGATTGGTTCGCGAACACAACACACGAAGTGTGGAGTGGAAAGAGGAAAAGGTCTCACCGGGCGTGCCAGAATCTGTTCCCCTCCGAAAGACGCGGCGGAGACGCGGCGAACGTCTTGCCTGAATTTCGGGGCAGATGCTAATTGTTGCTATCCGTCCACCTCTCCGAAGATGCCAAGTTGATTTATGGCGCCATGTATCGAAGGTTTAAACGGATGCGGCCGATGTAGCAGAGTTCGTCAGATTCCCCCTCGTCTGAGGGGTTTTTGATTGTGGGGACGCTCTTCCCTGCAGGCGCAAGCCCCTGCAGTTAATTACGCTAGCGCATCGCGGTAACAACTTTCTCCTTCTCCAGATGGTCACTTCGTGTCGTGGGTGTTTGTTTTGTATTTGGTTGCCCGTGGATTGTATACGGAGACTAAGTTATGTTGTCGACCGTAGGACGTGGACTAGTCCAAATCCGTATTTTCTTAGATTTAGGTTTAGGGGTTTGGGTTTAAGGATACATTAGTCTCTTTTGAGACTAAGATCAACTTAAACGTTCGTTAAGGATACATTAGTCTAATTTTAGACTAAGATCAACTCAACGGGATTATTTAGATCCGACAAAAGAGCATTTGAACTCTATTGTTTAGTTTAGGAATATTGCGGTCGATAACCAGTTTAAGGACATAGTGGTCCAAGACCAGTTTAAGGACGTAGTGGTCCAATACCAGTTTAAGGACATGGTGGTCCAATGTTAGTTTAAAGACATCGCGGTCGAGGTTAAGAACATCATAGTCCGTGAGTTTAAAGACCTCACAGTCAAGGTTAAGGACATCATAGTCCGTGAGTTTAAAGACCTCACAGTCAAGGTTAAGGACATCATAGTCCGTGAGTTTAAAGACCTCACAGTCAAGGTTAAGGACATCATAGTCCGTGAGTTTAAGGACCCCACAGTCCAGTTTAGAGACGTCATAATCTGTGAAGTGTATGGTTATCGGGACCCATCACCTCTCTGAAGACGTTGAAGAATTACAACGACAAATATCATAGGAGTGAAGAGATGTACCCTCGAACCAAAGTGGATTAAGTGATCTGTAGTCCAATTTAGAACTAAGATCAATTAATTATATTATGAGCACATTGGCTCAGTTAAGTCTGAATTGAGGACTTATTGCCTTCTTGGGCTAAGTCCAATCAAGTTTGGAATATTAGCCCTCTGTTGGTCCATTGAAGGGGAGGCTTTGCCTCTAGAAAATTAGTCAATTGGGCTGAAGCTAGTGTTCAACACTAAAGAACAACAGTGTTAAACACTGGTAATCAGATTATCAAATTACTAGAAATGTGATCCTCAAATTAGTGTTAAACACTAACAGATAACAGTGTTAAACACTGGCAACAAAATTATCAAATTAGTGTTAAACACTAGAAGAGCGAGGGGTCACGTGGGAGCACGTGATAGCATCAAAAAGTGGGGCCAGATACCCTCATTTTGTTCTCAGGATATTCAGATAAGTGCTAAACACTTTTGGTCTTCAAGCCATCACGTATGGGCACGTGGTGGGCTTCCAGTCATTAATTATTAAAGCATTTTACTAGGGGTCACGTGGGGACACGTGAGGGCGCCCAAGAATGGTTCTGCCTTTGAATCTATTCTCTTTTGTTTTAGGAGTCACGTGGGAGCACGTGTGGCATTGCCTCCGAGCTTTTTCCCTTCTCATTTTGGGGATCTTTTCAGGGGTCGCGTGGGGACACGTGACCTTAGTCTTTTGCATGCATGGAGATCTTTTAAGTTCTCTGTTATTTTCAAGAATTGAATTCTTTAATAGGGTTAAACCCTAATTATGATTTTGGAGGAATTAAATTCCTATAAATCTGAGAGAATTAAATTCTCAATTAGGGTTAAACCCTAGTTCTGTCCATCTTGAAGGAATTAAATTCCTATAATTGCAGGAGAATTAAATTCTCAGATAGGGTTTAAACCCCAAGTTCATCATGAAGGAATTAAATTCCTGTGAGTTTAGGAGAATTAAATTCTCATATAGGGTTAAACCCTAATTTTGTTTTTTGGGAGAATTAAATTCTCTAAACTCAATTCTCCCTCTAAGTTTTGGATCTGCATGGCAGGATCTCAACCCGATGAGAATTAAATTCTCAACTTATGGGGAGATGTGCTCTTTGCAGATCTTCAACCAGAGGAAGAACTAAGTTCTTTTTGCAGAAGAGTTAAACTCTTAGATTGAGAATTAAATTCTCTTTTTGAAGTTTTGATCCACTTTCTTTTCTCACCTAGGGTTTTGTTGAGAATTAAATTCTCCTTTCTTTTTCTCTCTGAATTTTCAAGATTCCCAAAACTCTATATCCAAATTCTATATCCAACTCTCTTCTTTGGCTCCTATTTATAGGAGAAGGAAAAAAATCAATTTGTTTAGTAAATCTTTCATTGAAAGATTTTGTTTGTTTTCATAATTTATATGAGCCTTTAGATCATACAGTGAATTTTATTCACCGTTGGATTTTAAATCCAAAGATATTCTGTTTGTTATTTCTGGTGAGATTTTTAGGGAAATCTTTCCTTGTCTAAAATCTTTCCATAAATTGGTGATTTTTAATCACCCCTGGATTTTTAATCCAACGGTCCCCATAATCTTTTTCCTTTTGGAAAGATTTAGAAGCTTTTAGAATTTAATTCTATTAACTGTAAGGCTTTCGAAACCAGTCACGTGCTGACACGTGACCCTTGGTCACGTGTGAGCACGTGACCCCCAATTAATTCCTTTTCTCAGTGTTTACTTACGCTTCAGTTGTAACCATCACGTGTCAACACGTGATCATTGGTCACGTGTGAGCACATGGCACCTCATTGAGGTACTTCCTTCAGCCGTTTGTTATTTTATTTCTGTTTTGATTGTCACGTGTCAACACGTGACCATTGGTCACGTGTGAGCACGTGATACCTCATTAAGGTAATTCCCGATTTTTAGAATTAAATTCTATTAAGTTGTAAGGCTTTCAAAGCCTGTCATGTGCTGGCACGTGACCCTTGGTCACGTGGGAGCACATGACCCCAATTGAGCCATCTTTCAGCCGTTTATTATCATTTCTGTTTGATGATATTTTAACCATCACGTGTCATCACGTGACCGTTGGTCACGTGTGAACACGTGATACCCCATTGAGGTAATTCCTGATTTTTAATCAGGAAACAAAGATCAGTCAGTGTAAATCGGCTCCTGCAAAAACAGGAGCTCCTCCGACGGGTCCGCAGTGAGGAACGGTTTGAGTCGATGTCCGTTCACTTTAAACAAAGTACCGTCCTCCGGGTTTTCTAGGTCCACCGCACCGTGCGGATATACGGTGCGTACCAAAAACGGCCCTTTCCACCTAGATTTGAGCTTGCCGGGGTGAAAGTGTAACCGAGTGTCATAAAGCAAAATCTGTTGGCCAGGTTTAAAAGTTTTGCACATAAGGTGTTTGTCATGGAACACCTTCGTTCGGTTTTTAACAATGACCGCATTTTCATAGGCCTCATCCCGCAGTTCATTTAGTTCATTCAATTGCAGCCTTCTATTGCTGCCCGCATCTCCCATCGATAAGTTCAACTCTATAATCGCCCAAAATGCCTTGTGCTCAATTTCAACTGGGAGGTAGCAAGCCTTCTCATAAACAAGCCGGTATGGAGACATACCAAGTGTAACAACCCTAATTTTCATATACACTTTTCTGTACAAATTTTTAAATTTTTTTTTAAAACCATAAAGTAGTATTTTAATCCGAGCACAAGATATATATAATTAATTATTTTGTTTTTAAATAATTTCATGTTTAGTGTACATTAAATTGTTTTTAAATTTAAAGTGTACTTTGATATTTAATGCTGCTGATATCATTTTAAGTAACTATTTTTCTACACTAATTACAAGAAGGAGCTTGTAGCTCATTGGTAATACCTTGCATTGCTGAACCAAGCCACCTGAGTTCGAATCCCATACCCCATATTATTTTTAATATAGATTTTTTAAAAAAACCTTTAGAATAACAAGAGTTTACACGTGCATATCTCACAAAAACCCCACTACACCCAAAGATGTAACACTTGCAGAGGGTAGATAATCCGTCGGGGGAGATGCAGGTCACCGGAATCGGTCGGGAATCGGCCAACTCGGCCTTGACTCGGCCGACTCAGTGATCCGACCGAGTCACGGCCGAGTCACCCCCGATTCGGCCGATTCCGGCGAGGGTCACAACACGAAAGTTGTGTCTTTTGGTATTCCCTACGCACCTGCAAAGTTTCAGCCTCATACCACTTCCAGAGCTCTTTAAAACCCCCAATTACTCCACTTTTAATACATTTTTATTACATTTTATCACATTTTTATTTTTAACTTTTCATCTACCCTAACCCTAGCCTAACCCTATAAATACCAACCCTACACACTACCCTCTCACCCCCCAAAATCTTGAGCCACTCTCTCAAAAGTTTCCACAAGAAGTGTGCTTCGAAATCGAGTTCCCGGCGAAGCTCTGACGGAATTCCGACGACGCGTTTTGGAGCAACCGGCGACGTAATCACCCCTCGGCCTTCCTCCCTAGTTCTCTTTACTCTTTAGAAGAGTTTAAACCCGTAAGTCCCAACCTTCTATCTCTCTTTTCTATAATTGTAAAATACGACTTTTTGGAACCCGACGGAAATCGGACAAACCGATTCCCGATCCGGTTTTTCTTAAAAATTCCACTTGTCGCCTAATACATATTATCAACCCTATTGCATGTTGACTATTAATCACCCTTAAACCAATTTAATCGCACTTTTCCACATGAAATGATAAGTTCTTTACAAAACCGTATTCCTTGCATAAAAATACCATCAAGTTCAATTTTAATGTTCTAATTAGATCCCTCACTCTTAATCATGGTTATTTTGATAACAAAACTTGTTTCATTCAATTTGGATAAAATTTCACACATGAAATGATAACGTTTATGAATACCGTATTCCTGACCTTAATACCCTTAAGTTTAATACAGCTTATTTCATCTTGAAACTTCACCAAAACTTAATATAAATCACGTGGTAATGACCTACCCTTATACACACTCATTATAACCCTAATTGATAAATAACGAAAATACAGAATACGAAATTATAGGACTTTTCACTAAAATACCATAACCTTCATAACTCTTAGTTTAATCTTTAAATTGTAACTTTTCTAAATAAAACTTATACAAAATGAAAGCACGATTGGTCATGGACATCGATCGTTTATCTAAACTGTCTTGTATGTCTAGGCAAGTGTGTCGAAGGCAAGTGGTTACTTAATTATGGCCACTACTTGTAGTGGAGAGCCTCCCACTTACCTGGCACTTACCTAGCTGCATTCGACGGTGAAGAGGCGATTTGAGGCTTCTAATGACTCATCGTTTAGACCTTAGAAATAGGCTAGTTGGCTTAGGAAACCCTAATAACTAAAATACGGAGAACTATACTCTTTACAAATAAACACCCTATATTTATAAAACCGTTTTCCTAAAAGAAAAGTATTTATAAAACTTTAGCAAAGTGCCATTACAACCCATCTTTGGGGAACCTGTTAGGGATAGCACGGTTCATCGTGCACCCGCAGGCTAGTAGTGCGAGATTCAGACCTCCGCAAGGAGCATTCGGTCTCGAAAGGTTTAAAATACGATATTTAAGGAAAGTGATATTATTTTTGTAAATAAAATATTCATTTAAAAATCATTCATGTGTTTTATTATATATAATTATCACTTAAACACCTATTTTGTTATAATATAAAATTCCACTTTTTCCTGAAATTCAAAGATTAAAAGTTACATTAAAATACCCTGAATTTCAAATAATCAATTAATAATTTTATTAGGATATATTCACTAGAAAAACATAAATAAAATACATATTCATTATAACTATAAAGATGAATAACAAATACTTGAGGTGTATTTTGCAAACTATACAATATTACTTTTTACAATAAACCCCCTCAAGTTTTATAAATTACAATAAGGACCCTAACAAATAAAGAACTACAAATTATCTTTCTTTTAGTCTGACTCGGGTTAGAGTCTGACTAATTCTGACTTGAATATAATTCAAGTCAATCTATATTTCAATTATATTCCAATACAACTTGAATACATGAATCCCAGAATCCAGTTAACAATCTGTTTGAATGAACCGAACCATGGATATTCCTTTTACATGATTTCCAGTATTCCATTTACATGACTCTACGGTTATAACCGTTTCCTGATATCATGGTTTCGGTCAGTCAATCAAGTCAATCAAGCAATCATTACAAGTTTACAAGATAACAATACAAATATAACATCGCGGGGTTTAAAGGGGTAGATTGGTACGGAAGATGTTAAAAGTGGAATGAGGTGGTCAGATTAAGACACCTAACCTATATTCAGTTGCTGTTGTACCGTGGCATAAACGGTTCCTTGTACTATACGTGCCCTTAGTCTCTGGCATATAGAGACTCCCCTCGTATACACTGGCAGCTTTCTGTACCAAGCTACAAACAATATCGTTAAACAATATTCCATAATATACTACAATACAAAACTTTAGAAAATACCATACTCTGTCACTCTCATTCTTCATTTTTCTTTGGGACTTACCGAGCGACCTGTTCGCTGACGACATTCTATTTCTCTCTTCTTTGAATGTCGTCAGGTGCGTTGGACCAAGTTGAGACCGAGCCTACAAGTGAAGATTTGGAGGAATTCCAGGAAGACCCAGAGCTCTAGACTTTGTACTTGCTCTTCTCAGTACTTCCTTTATTATGCCATTGTTTAGGCATTGCTTTTCAGTTCAGATGTATTTCCATTTCATGCATTGTAAAAAGAATGTTATTAGTAAAAGTTGCTGTTATTTTCCATCTTTGGTCTCTTGTGATTATTTTATATTGCTTAGTTACGCTTAGCGTATGTATTTCTGAGTACATACGTAGCGGGCCTCGTCGCGTCCACTTCGCCGTACACTGGGAAGCGGGGCGTGACAGGTTTTGTTGGTGGCCCATGCAGGTCTGAGCTGTATGAATCCCTGTCATGCAGTTCTGGTCTGCGTGAACAACCTAAGCAATATAACACAAGAAACAACAACTAAAACATTCTTTACAATTCATGTTCTTTGGATCTTACAAGTCTCTATTCCTTGAATCTTATCATTTCATTTGAAATCTGCCTTAATCCAAATTTTTTCTTCAGGATTATGGACTCCCCAAACAATTCCCCGAACAACACCAGCACCAACGTCAACAATACTCCTTCAGCCCTACCTCTCACTCCAGTTGTTCCTGCACCATCCACTGAGAAAACCATGCTTTTCGATGCGATCCGCAGTCTGCTAGAGGGACAACAACAACTTTTGAGCCGTCCTGAGACAGATGCACCGGGAATAAAACAATTCAGAGCTTTGCACCCAAAGCAATTCTCAGGTAAAGGAAGCCCTCTCGAAGCAGAAGAATGGGCACAAAGTATCGAAGATGATCTGGCAGCAGCTCAAGTGCCAGATAATGCTTGGGTCCGTGTAGCGAAGCTACAGCTCACGGACAACGCTCGAAATTGGTGGAAGGCAGAAGAAACCCGTCTGGCCCAGCCGATTGAATGGAAAACATTTCGCGAGAAGTTCGACGCGAAATATTTCCCTGTGACCGCCAGGTTCGCTATGGAACAGCAATTTATTCACCTACAGCAAGGATCAATGTGGGAGAAATCTGTAGATGAATATGATGCTGAGTTTACTCTGTTGAGCCGGTAAGATCTGTCACAGTAGTTCAATTTTTAATATCACATACTACACAGCTAACACAATCTTTAAACAGATTCGCGGCACACCTGATACCGACGGACGAGATCAGAGCCCGTCGTTTTCAGCAAGGTTTGGACACCGAGATCAAGGCTGCTCTAGCCACCGGGAAGTTTTTGACTCATGAGGAAGCCCTTGAAGCTGCCCGCAGTTACGAGGCAGTGATAAAAGAGAGGGGAACACCTCACTCTGTAGGAGTCAATCGTCCTGCCAACCAAATGGCAGGTGGAGCCACGTCCAGGTCACCCTTCGTGCCGAGGCGACCCGGAGTACCAACTCATCGTCCTAGCCCAGCTTTTTGCAACTACTGCAAGAGATCTGGGCATATGGTGAAGGATTGCCGTCGAGCCAACCGCCTTTGCTTGATCTGCGGTTCAGCCACTCATGACATTGGATCTTGTCCTCAAAGGCAGAATTCAGTTGCTGCAACCCGGCCAGCAAACAACTATCAGCAGCGACCAGCTCTTCCAGCACCTGCTACCAGACTTGCACTACCTGCACCACCTAGAGGACCACAAGCTGCACCACCTCCTCGACAGTTCCATCAAGCCCAAAGGAACGTTCAAAGGAATGCTCCTCAGGCCAGGAGGAACGTGCCGAAGCGCCAGGCTTTCATGATGTCCGTTGAAGAAGCTGAGGCCACTGGCCAAGTCATTACTGGTAAATTTCTTTCCCAAATTTACCTTCTAGTTTGGTTATCTACACACTTTCCCTATACCTAAAACCTATCCCATATACCTTAGGTATAATTCTAGTAGCTTCACTACCTGCACTTGCACTGTTTGATACTGGAGCATCCCACTGCTTTATGTCGCAACGGTTTGTCCGAACCCATGCGATTCCAGTCTCACCGCTTGTATCCTGCTGGAACGTCAGTTCTGGAAATGGTGTTCTAAAGGCAACTATGGGATACAGCATGTGTCCGGTCATCGTCTGCAGTCGAGAATTTTACGCTGATTTCAAGGTACTGGACATACCAAATTTTGATGTGGTTCTAGGAATGGACTGGCTTGGAACCTTTTATGCTACCATCGACTGTCGTCAAAGGAGGGTAGTATTTGAGATCCCAAATCATCCGATCTTTTACTTCAAGAGTGGAGACCGTACATTGGAGCCAAGCACTTACAAAGCAAAGCCAAGGGAAGCAATAAATGCAGCAGCTCATGCAGAAGAAGAAGCAAGACCGGAGGTAGTTCGAGAGTTCGATGACGTATTCCCTGACGATATATCAGGTTTGCCTCCTGATCGAGCTCTTGAATTCAGTATTGACTTAGTACCAGGAGCACAACCAGTAATCAAAGCACCATATAGACTAAGTCCAGAAGGTTTGAAGGAAGTACGAACACAGTTGGACGAATTACTGGCGAAAGGATGGATTCGTCCCAGCACTTCGAGTTGGGGAGCACCTGTGCTACTGGTGAAGAAGAAGGAAGGTTCATATAGGATGTGCATCGACTATAGAGCCTTGAACGAAGTTACTATTAAGAACAAATATCCACTTCCGCGCATCGACGATTTATTCGATCAGCTAAGTGGATCTTGTGTCTTCTCTAAACTAGATCTTCGTTCAGGTTATCACCAAGTGAAGGTCAAGGAAGCTGATATTCACAAAACAGCTTTCAGAACTCGTTGTGGACATTATGAATTTTTAGTAATGCCATTCGGAGTGACCAATGCACCAGCAATCTTTATGAATCTTATGAACCAAGTTTTCCGGGAGTATTTAGACAGGTTCGTTGTCATCTTCATCGACGACATCCTGGTATATTCTAAGAATCGGAAAGAGCATGCGGAGCACTTACGAATTGTCCTCGAAACCCTTCGACAACATAAGCTTTATGCCAAATACAGCAAGTGCGAGTTTTGGCTAAAACATGTTGGTTTTCTTGGACACATCGTATCAGGAGAAGGAATTTCTGTGGATCCAACAAAAGTCTCAGCAGTCAGCGAATGGCCTACACCAAAGTCCGTGAAGGATATTCGGAGTTTCTTGGGTTTAGCTGGATATTACAGAAGATTCATTGAAGGCTTTTCGAAGATAGCAACACCCCTGACCAAGCTCACACGAAAAGATGAAGAATTTGTGTGGTCAGAAGCATGCGAGCAAGCTTTCGTAGAACTTAAGTCGAGACTGACTTCTGCACCTATTCTTGTAATACCGGATCAATCTGGAGGATTTGAAGTGCATTGCGATGCATCCGGTAAGGGATTAGGATGTGTTCTACATCAGCACGGTAAGGTTGTGGCTTATGCTTCAAGACAACTGAAGATTCATAAGCGTAATTACCCGACGCATGATCTAGAGTTGGCAGCCGTTATTTTTGCTCTTAAGATTTGGCGCCACTACTTACTTGGCGAAAGAGTGAACATCTACACAGATCACAAAAGTCTGAAGTATGTGTTTACTCAGAAGGAATTGAATATGCGGCAGAGAAGATGGTTAGAACTTATGGCGGACTTCGACATCAATTTGCAATATCATCCAGGAAAGGTGAACGTGGTACCTGATGCTCTTAGTCGCCAACCATTAGCAATGAATCTCACCGCCCAGTGGAAGCTTCAGCAAGACCTACATCAGATGGAGATCGAACTAGTCATGCCAGGTGATGTTTCAACTTTGATGAATCTACAAGTTCAATCAACTATTGTCAATCAGATCAAAGCAGCTCAAGCCAGCGATGCTAAGTTGCAAAAGATCAGAGAACAAGTGGAGAATGGACTCAGAACAGATTTCATCATCCATGAAGACGGATCTTTGAGATACGGCAGCAGATTATGTGTACCAAAGGGTCCTGTTCGGGAAGAGTTAATGAGAGAAGCTCACAGCTCTCCCTATTCAGTACATCCTGGAGGTACTAAAATGTACAAAGATCTACGTCAGAATTATTGGTGGCATGGTATGAAGCGTGAAGTAGCCAGAAGCGTCGCAAAATGCTTGGTGTGTCAGCAAGTAAAGGCTGAACACCACCGGACTGCTGGATTACTTCAACCGTTACCAATCCCAGAATGGAAGTGGCAGCACATTACGAGGGACTTTGTAACTGTTAGTGTATATGCCCTAGAGGCCATTACTGTATCATACTAGTTTGTATATTACTTAATGGAAGCTTGGGATATTCACCTTGTATAAACAATCTTGCTCAATATAGTAGTATGCTACTTGGTTTGTTTCTACTTCAATGTGTACTTGTGTTTATTTTACTATATCACTTATACGCATTAGTGGAGCCCTTAGGATCTTTGCTTGATTACCAGCGTTGTGATGGCAGTCACACTAGTGGGGGCTGGGTAATCTATAAGCACATCCTTATACAGGTCCCTAGTCGCAGGAATATCGAGCAGGGCATCGATACTCCGGAGTAGACTAGCGTATGCGCTTCTCATCCCAGTGTGGGAGATGGTCTGTCCTACAGCCATCAGTACGTCGTACTAGAGATAGTATACGGGTGCTCGTTAGGTTACGAGTACACTGGACAGGACTCGTCGGGAAATGACAGGTTGGTATTATACCTATCGTCAGTCATCAGTTCCCAGGTGACATGAGTACAGCTTAGTCCGCTGACTTGACACTAGCACTTCGCCTCGAGTGTGTTCCCACTGCACTTTGATCACTACCCTACCACGGCTCAAAGGAGTCGTGCAAACAGGTGGTGGTTGGGTGCAGTCCCGAAGCACTTGGAGGCAGTGCCGGTTAGACAGGATTCGTCTCTCCCGGTATTGGGGGTTGACATCGCGCTGTGTCTAGGAGAGCCATTACACGAGTAGTCCCTGGCCAGGGCAAGCGAGATATACTGGTAGGTTCCAGTGTTATCTCAGGGTGTTTTGGGCTTCACTCCGACACGACTTGTACCGCTATTGGGGGACTGACGTTTTACCGCCCCCTAGGCCCGACATGCGATGTATCAGACGAACAGACCGGACTGTACGGAGACTGTCACATTCAGACTCAGTAGGAGTACAGATGGGGTTTCGCCTCGTCGGCCTTCTTGTCGGCATCTACCTGGGGACCGTTACGCACAGCTAGTGCCGCTTGCGGTCTGTGGTTAAACCCACTGCCAGCGTAGTGTCGAGTCTTTAGAGTCCCACACAGAGGGTATTCGCCTCTGGGCAAAACAGAGTAGAGGTCGCATGGTTTTGCGACAGGGTTCGTTCTCATCCGCGCACTTGTGCACTTTTGGAGTCCGGACGGATATTGCCAGCTGGCTCTGGTTTGAGCTGGATACTGGCATATGTTTTGGGGTTGCTTTTATCTCTCAGTATTCATGTTCCTCGGAACAAGAATGCAGGTGTGTATGCACAGTTATTTTGAGGAGGAGGAAGATGATTTTCATTAGGATTTCGGAACGGGTGCGTATGCACAGTTGACAGTCGTCTTTTTCCAAACCCTAATAGATTTATGAAATATCAATTAATAATAGTAATTAAATGAAATAATGTTATGGTTGATTTTGTTGACTTGTTGACCATGGTTGACTTGTTGACCATGGTTGAATGTTGACCACCATCATGCTTTGTAAAGATCCTCCTTGATTCATGCTTACATTTCATTTATTGAAAGTATGATAGTGGTCATTCCAAATACAACCATCAACTATTTCATTTTTGAATTATTATTATTAATTAGATAATTCCTTTTCTTTTAGTCATGGTTGCAAAAGAAAAGAGCTCATTCTTTCATAATCATTCTCTCTCCTCACTTCATCTTCTTCTTCCTCAAGCTCAAGGTGATTCCTTCTCATGTGTTGAGAATCCTTCACCTTGAAAAGAAAACAACCCCTAGACACTCTCTACTCTCTCTAGAGTTCAAGGTTTAGCAAGCCGGAAACCCTAGTTCACTCAAAGATCGAGGAAGAGCCCAAAGGTTGAACCTTCGAGGTGGATCCATCTTCGACGGAAGAAGGCTACAAGGCAAGAACCATCAACCTCTACAAGGTTTGAAGAAGAAGGAGTTCAAGTTTAGGTATAACCTTCATCCGAGTAGCTAAGACTCTTTAGCTTGTATGCTAGTTTAGTTTAGACACGATCCCGACCTTGTTTAGTCCATGTTGCCTCTTGCGATAAAAATTTGTTTTTTATACCGTTTCCGCCTCCCCGTAAGAACCGGGGGTCGCAATATGGACTTACAGTGGTATCAGAGCCTAACTAAACTTAAACTAGCTAGGTAGTGAAGTGTAACGAAGTTCGGAACCGAAAAAGTCACAAAACCGGAAAAACAAAACCCTAAGTTTCTGTTAAAATTTTTTCTGCTCTAAATGAAAAACTTTATATTTGTAAATTCGGCTCAGGGTTTTGTATGAACACCCAAGAAAAACGACACAGTGATTCGTTCAAACCGCCGCCCTTCCGCCGCACGAGCTAGGCATCTGCCGCGGAAGCGCCACGGTTTGTCGTCTTCTGTGCATCGTTTTTCGTGCAGTGTGTTTGTGTGTTGGTTTTGGGATTTTTAAAATATATTATATGTGCCCAGATTTTCCAGAACAGAAATTTGCTTTTGGGGTCCTATAATTCCGTATTTTTCCGAACTTCACTGCACTTTGACTATGATGGTTATATCTGTGATGCTTGCATGTATTGAACGTCGGCTAATCGCTATAAGACGATTAGTCGGAGTTATACATGATCTGTGTTTGATATTGGAATGTGTATATGAATGTGTTGGACTGTCGCGGGTGAATAGCCGGGGTGGATGTGAGATGAGCTTTTGTTTTTTCTTTCATTCATTGTAAATGTAAATTGATGTAATAATTATTATTTGTTTGGCCGCACAACCGGGTCGGGGTTGTAGCCGTCATTGTATAATTCTTTTTACTGTTTTTGCTCCTAGGATAGACCCATGGAGGGGTGCACAAACTGCCGGGTACTTGGCGGGTAGTTTGCCGCACCCGTAGGGGTCTTGGGTGGGGTATTTGGCTATTCACCGCGACCGTGTTATCCGCTTTTCGTTTCAGGCTCGAAAGGATTGCGGATTGCTAGCATATCCAATGTATTCATCTGTGATCTGTAATGTCTATCATTGCTTTCTATTTAGGCGTTGCTTATGTTTTACAGCCGCGCTAGCCCAGCCCCTGCTCTGTCGTTAGTTAAATAACCTAACGAGTGATGACGGGACCCCGTGGCGAATGCGAATGGCATAAGCGTACGTCATATTTTGGTTGTTTTCTGCAATGGTAGGATTTAAATGATGGGACGCATTAAAAGTACTAATGCAAGAATATCACGCATTAAAAGAATTAATGCAAGATAATAAACCAAGTTAAAATCGTTGGAACACTTTCGAAAAACCACTCGGTTCTTTTCAAAACTAACTTTTAAATGCGGAGTTTGAGCCTCTCCTTCTAAAAGCTATCTCGTTCCATCGATTATATCAAGTTCACTACGTTCACGGTTTCGCCAAAACCATTCGTAGCCCTCCGTCGTTTCACATGAATAGTCATTGGTATTCAAGCTGTGTTTGTTGGCCAAAGTCAAGGCATAGTGATTGGTAGCTATTGGGTATTCATGTGCAGCATAGATAGATGCGTTGGTTTGGAACAGTCGTACTGCCTTGTTGGCCAAAGTCAAGGGTAGGTACGGGTGGATTCAAATTAACCTGGAGAACGACGGGTAGAACTTGACATGTGACTTATGATTTGTTGGCCAAAGTCAAGGTCATAAGAGCATGGGGCAAAAATCCACATCGGGAGTTTCATAAGTACTGAAACTTGCTAGATTTGCATACCATTTGGAGTGTGGTGATTCTGGTAGGATTCCTTCAGTTTCGTCACGCGATGATATTTGGATCCCGATCCTACTGTGAGTATATGCTACTCCTCGGGAAATTTCTCACTAGACGATCAATGCTATAAACCTAGTAGGTGCCTAGAAAGGTGTTAGCGGGGCTACGCCCCCAGGGAAAAGAGGTTATTTAATTAAGGAACTTCGCGAAAGCGTTGGAAAACCTCCCTCGAAGTACCGACACTGGCCTGGCTGAACGGTTAAGCAAGTATTGCACGGTGAGATTGATCCCGGCTAATTCTTCCTTTGTGGTTTGAGGAGGGATTCGAGAGACAGTGGGAGCCATCCTGTTTAGACAAATTAAAAACCATTTTAAAACATGCAAGAGCATCGTGCTAAAGTGTTTCTTCTCTCCCCCCTGCAGCGACCAAATCGAAATGACTGGACTTAAGTTGATTCTAGATAAAAACATATTGACAGGGCCAAACTACAAAGATTGGCTCAGGAATGTCAAGTTGGCAATCACTTACGACAAGCTGGGGTATCTTCTTACCACCAAAGCTCCCCCCGTCCCAGGTCCCACCTCCAGCGTCGCGGATAAGGAAATCCGTAAGACTTGGGAGATTGACAGCGCGAAGGCCAGGTGCTTCGTACTTGCCTCGATGGACAACGAACATCAGAGGAGGCACGAGAATATGGATTTGGAATCCATATTTCTTCATACAAAAGAACTGTATGGAGAGCAGTCTCGTATCGCAAGATACGAAGTGTCGAAGAAGTTGTTTTCGACAAAGTTGGCCGTCGGATCATCGGTAGCGGACCACGTGCTTAAGATGATTGGCTACACTGAGGAGCTCGCGGAACTTGGGACCACGTTGGACAGTGAACTCTATACGGATATAATTCTCCAGTCCCTTCCATCCACTTACGCCCAGTTCATACTGAATTTCAACTTGCAAGAAAAGGAAGTTGAACTTTCAGAACTCCTCAACATGCTGAGGAGCGCAGAGGGCACCCTACAGAAGGGTAGGGAAACACCCGCTTTGTTTGTAGGAGGATCTTCTTCATCTAGGTCCAAGGCGAAAGCCAAGGGAAAGAGGAAGAAAGCCCCCGCCAAACCAAGAGGCGGTGTTAGTAAAGTGGGTACGAAGGGAAAAGAAATGGCAACAAAGATCGCGGGGAAGCTTGTGGGTAAAGAGAAATGCTTCTATTGTCACAAGAGTGGACACTGGAAGAAAGATTGCAGGGCTTGGAAGGCCAGGACACAGGAACTGAAGCAGGTTGCGGCTTCAGCTTCAGGTGTGTATGTTATTGAAAACTGTCTTTCTATAAACTCTACTTCCTGGGTATTGGATACCGGATCAGGATCTCATATCTGTAATTCATTGCAGGCGTTGAGAAATCGTAGGTTTTTGAAGGAAGGTGACATGACCCTCAGAGTTGCAAACGGAGCTAGCATGGATGCTAAAGCCGTGGGGGACTATCACCTGGGAATGTCAGATGGGCATGTTTTGGTTTTGCGTAATTGCTTTTTTGTACCCAACGCAACTTGTAATATCATCTCTGTATCTTTGGTTTCTAAAGAAGGTTATGAATTTGCGTTTGTAAGTAATGTTGTAAACATTCACCTTAATCAAGTTCTGATTGGGTCAGGTACACTGAGCAATGGTATATACGTATTGAACCAACCACAGATTTTCAATGTCCAGAATACACACAAAAGAAAGTCTCCAGATATCAATCAGGCTTTCTTATGGCATTGTAGACTGGGTCACATCAATGAGACACGGTTGAATAAGTTACATAAAGAAGGATACTTGGATCCGTTCGAGTATCAGTCTTATGTCACTTGTGAATCTTATCTCATGGGAAAGATGACAAAGACTCCGTTCACTGGACACGGAGAAAGAGCGAGCGAGCTCTTGGGACTCGTACACAGCGACGTGTGCGGTCCAATGTCTACACATGCGCGAAGCGGTTACTCTTACTTCATTACTTTTACGGATGATTTCTCAAGGTACGGTTATGTCTTCTTAATGAAACATAAGTCCGAGGCCTTTGAAAAATTCCAGGAATATAAGAATGAAGTAGAGAAATAGACCGGCAAAAGTATCAAGATTCTAAGATCGGATCGAGGTGGAGAATACTTAAGTGCCGAGTTCTTGAATTATTTAAAAGAGAACGGAATTCTCTCTCAGCTTACTCCTCCATACACTCCGCAACACAACGGTGTATCGGAGAGAAGGAACCGAACCCTATTGGATATGGTACGGTCCATGATGAGCAACGCTGAGTTACCGCGATCATTCTGGGGGTATGCGCTAGAATCAGCTGCGTACCTATTGAACCGAGTTCCTACTAAGACTGTACCTACCACACCATATGAAATGTGGAGTGGGAAGAGACCCTATCTTAAGCACATTAAGACATGGGGATGTCCAGCTTTTGTTAAAAAGCAGCATGCGGACAAGCTCGAGGCACGCTCAGTACAGTGTAAATTCGTGGGATATCCAAAGAACTCCAAGGGATATTTCTTCTACTGTGAAGAGGAACAAAAAGTTCTTGTTTCTCGTCATGCCTACTTCTTGGAAACTGAGTTTTTGGAAAACCAGATAAGTGGGAGCACAGTAGAACTGGAAGAAATTCCAGAACCACGAGCTATTACTGAAAGCTTGGAGGAACCAGAGGGTTCAAAAGAACAGGACATTCCTACGCCGCTCCGCAGGAGTAGTAGGCAGTCTCATCCGTCCGAGAGATACTACGGTTTTCTCATAGACGGGGATAGAGAGGATTGCATTATAGACCATGATGAGCCTACTAGCTTCCAGCAGGCCGTTCAGAGCGTTGACTCGGTAAAATGGCTGGATGCAATGCGGACCGAAATGGAGTCCATGTACACCAACAAAGTATGGACGTTGGACATTGCTCCAGACGGGGTAAAACCCGTAGGATGCAAGTGGATCTTCAAAAGGAAGATTGGTGTAGATGGACAGGTTGAGACCTATAAAGCTAGACTTGTAGCAAAGGGTTTCCGTCAAAGACCTAGCTTGGACTATGACGAAACCTTTTCTCCAGTGGCTATGCTGAAATCCATTCGGATCCTTCTTGCCATTGCTGCCTTCCACGATTATGAGATTTGGCAGATGGACGTAAAGACCGCTTTTCTAAATGGAAATTTAGAGGAGTGTGTCTATATGGATCAGCCAGAGGGTTTCATTCAGAGTGGGAGCAGCGGAAAGGTGTGCAAGTTGCTTAAGTCCATCTATAGACTAAAGCAGGCATCGCGGAGTTGGAACATCTGTTTTGATGAGACGGTCAAGGAATTTGACTTTATCAAAAATCCAGATGAACCATGCATCTATAGTAGATTTGTAGCGAGAACTGTAGTATTCCTCGTTTTATACGTTGATGACATTCTCTTAATAGGAAATGACATTCCTATGCTACAATCTGTCAAGGGGTTCTTGTCACACAGGTTCTCCATGAAAGACCTGGGTGATGCCTCATACATCCTGGGGATCCGGATCCATCGTGATAGATCCAAGAGGATATTAGGACTTTCTCAGTCCAGGTACATCGACACCATAGTGAAAAGATTCAGTATGGAAGATTCCAAGCGCGGTAACCTACCGGCTTGTCACGGGATCACCCTCTCTAAAGAGATGTCTCCCAAGACTGATTTGGAGAGGGATCGCATGTCTATTATACCCTACGCTTCTGCGGTAGGCTCTATAATGTATGCGATGTTGTGTACCAGACCGGATGTAGCTTATGCACTGAGTGTGGTAAGCCGGTATCAGTCAAACCCTGGGGAGAAACACTGGATAGCGGTAAAGAACATTCTCAAGTACCTGAGAAGGACTAAGGAGATGTTCTTGGTGTATGGCGGAAAAGACCTCCAGATCGAGGCCTTTGCTGACTCCAGCTTCCAGAGTGACAAGGATGATTCCAAGTCCATGTCGGGTTTTGTCTTTACCCTCAATGGAGGGGCGGTGTGTTGGAAGAGCTCCAAACAGGAAACCGTTGCAGACTCGACTATGGAAGCGGAATACATCGCTGCATCTGATGCCGCAAAAGAAGCTGTCTGGATAAGGAAGTTCTTAAAAGAACTTCAGGTGGTTCCGTCCATTGTTGACCCAATACCTCTGTATTGCGACAACAACGGGGCTATAGCTTTAGCAAAGGAACCCAGGTCCCATCAGAGATCCAGGCACATCTTGAGGCGGTATCACCTGATCAGGGAGATCGTGGATCGCAAGGAGATCGAGGTTCGGAGGGTTGCTTCAGAAGAGAACACTGCAGATCCATTCACCAAGGCCCTACCCCAGACTCAGTTCGAGCGGCTGATCGAGATGATAGGTCTTCGATACGCCAGTACATGGCCTTAGAGCAAGTGGGAGATTGTTAGTGTATATGCCCTAGAGGCCATTACTGTATCATACTAGTTTGTATATTACTTAATGGAAGCTTGGGATATTCACCTTGTATAAACAATCTTGCTCAATATAGTAGTATGCTACTTGGTTTGTTTCTACTTCAATGTGTACTTGTGTTTATTTACTATATCACTTATACGCATTAGTGGAGCCCTTAGGATCTTTGCTTGATTACCAGCGTTGTGATGGCAGTCACACTAGTGGGGGCTGGGTAATCTATAAGCACATCCTTATACAGGTCCCTAGTCGCAGGACTATCGAGACAGGGCATCGATACTCCGGAGTAGACTAGCGTATGCGCTTCTCATCCCAGTGTGGGAGATGGTCTGTCCCACAGCCATCAGTACGTCGTACTAGAGATAGTATACGGGTGCTCGTTAGGTTACGAGTACACTGGACAGGACTCGTCGGGAACTGACAGGTTGGTATTATACCTATCGTCAGTCATCAGTTCCCAGGTGACATGAGTACAGCTTAGTCCGCTGACTTGACACTAGCACTTCGCCTCGAGTGTGTTCCCACTGCACTTTGATCACTACCCTACCACGGCTCAAAGGAGTCGTGCAAACAGGTGGTGGTTGGGTGCAGTCCCGAAGCACTTGGAGGCAGTGCCGGTTAGACAGGATTCGTCTCTCCCGGTATTGGGGGTTGACATCGCGCTGTGTCTAGGAGAGCCATTACACGAGTAGTCCCTGGCCAGGGCAAGCGAGATATACTGGTAGGTTCCAGTGTTATCTCAGGGTGTTTTGGGCTTCACTCCGACACGACTTGTACCGCTATTGGGGGACTGACGTTTTACCGCCCCCTAGGCCCGACATGCGATGTATCAGACGAACAGACCGGACTGTACGGAGACTGTCACATTCAGACTCAGTAGGAGTACAGATGGGGTTTCGCCTCGTCGGCCTTCTTGTCGGCATCTACCTGGGGACCGTTACGCACAGCTAGTGCCGCTTGCGGTCTGTGGTTAAACCCACTGCCAGCGTTGTGTCGAGTCTTTAGAGTCCCACACAGAGGATATTCGCCTCTGGGCAAAACAGAGTAGAGGTCGCATGGTTTTGCGACAGGGTTCGTTCTCATCCGCGCACTTGTGCACTTTTGGAGTCCGGACGGATATTGCCAGCTGGCTCTGGTTTGAGCTGGATACTGGCATATGTTTTGGGGTTGCTTTTATCTCTCAGTATTCATGTTCCTCGGAACAAGAATGCAGGTGTGTATGCACAGTTATTTTGAGGAGGAGGAAGATGATTTTCATTAGGGTTTCGGAACGGGTGCGTATGCACAGTTGACAGTCGTCTTTTTCCAAACCCTAATAGATTTATGAAATATCAATTAATAATAGTAATTAAATGAAATAATGTTATGGTTGATTTTGTTGACTTGTTGACCATGGTTGACTTGTTGACCATGGTTGAATGTTGACCACCATCATGCTTTGTAAAGATCCTCCTTGATTCATGCTTACATTTCATTTATTGAAAGTATGATAGTGGTCATTCCAAATACAACCATCAACTATTTCATTTTTGAATTATTATTATTAATTAGATAATTCCTTTTCTTTTAGTCATGGTTGCAAAAGAAAAGAGCTCATTCTTTCATAATCATTCTCTCTCCTCACTTCATCTTCTTCTTCCTCAAGCTCAAGATGATTCCTTCTCATGTGTTGAGAATCCTTCACCTTGAAAAGAAAACAACCCCTAGACACTCTCTACTCTCTCTAGAGTTCAAGGTTTAGCAAGCCGGAAACCCTAGTTCACTCAAAGATCGAGGAAGAGCCCAAAGGTTGAACCTTCGAGGTGGATCCATCTTCGACGGAAGAAGGCTACAAGGCAAGAACCATCAACCTCTACAAGGTTTGAAGAAGAAGGAGTTCAAGTTTAGGTATAACCTTCATCCGAGTAGCTAAGACTCTTTAGCTTGTATGCTAGTTTAGTTTAGACACGATCCCGACCTTGTTTAGTCCATGTTGCCTCTTGCGATAAAAATTTGTTTTTTATACCGTTTCCGCCTCCCCGTAAGAACCGGGGGTCGCAATATGGACTTACAGTAACTGCTCTACCTCGCAGCACAAAAGGTAACGATGCGATTTGGGTCATTGTGGATCGACTCACAAAGTCGGCTCATTTCATCCCATTTCGAGTTGGCCAATCAACTGAGACATTAGCGAAGAAGTACATGGAGGTAATAATCTAAATTAGATTTAAAATCTCTTCATAAAGTACTATTCCTGATACTCATGAACTCATAACAGGAAATCGTAAGACTTCATGGAGTACCAGTTTGCATTGTCTCCGATCGTGACACCAGGTTCCGATCACAATTTTGGCAAAGTCTGCAAGCTAGCTTGGGAACAAGTCTGAATTTCAGCACGGCTTATCATCCACAAACAGATGGTCAGTCGGAACGAACCATTCAGATCTTAGAAGATATGCTTAGAGCATGTATGCTCGACTTCAAAGGATCGTGGGAAGATCACCTGCATCTTGTGGAGTTTGCGTACAACAACAGCTACCAAGCAAGTATAGGAATGGCACCTTTTGCAGCTTTATATGGAAGGAAGTGTCGATCGCCATTAAGTTGGGACGACATCGGAGATAGAGAGCTCCTTGGACCTGAGATGATAGTAGCAACCGTTGATGTGGTTCGTACTATCAGAGAAAGAATGCGCATAGCCCAAGATAGACAAAAACATTGGGCTGATGCGAAGATACGACACTTGGAGTTTCAGCCAGGAGAGCATGTATTCTTGAAGATATCTCCGAACCGCGGAGTGATCAGATTTGGGAGACGGGGTAAGTTGAGTCCGAGATACATTGGACCGTTCGATATACTCGAACGAGTCGGTGAAGTGGCATACCGTTTAGCGCTTCCACCCTCATTGGAAGGAGTGCATAACGTGTTCCACATATCTCAACTCAGAAGGTATGTGAGTGCCCCAGCCATGTACTTGATCATTCCGAACTCACGATACAGCCCGATTTGTCTTGTGAGCAGCAACCTGTGGAGATCCTGGACAGAAAAGTGAAGACACTTCGGAACAAAGAAGTTAATCTAGTCCGAGTAATGTGGAGAAAAGACACTCCAGGAGAATCCACGTGGGAAAGGGAAGATGAGATGCGTGCAAGATATCCGCACCTTTTTGTAAACTAGTCCTCAAATAAAAGTTGTAAATTTCGAGGACGAAATTTTTTTAAGGAGGGTAGAATGTAACAACCCTAATTTTCATATACACTTTTCTGTACAAATTTTTAAATTTTTTTTTAAAACCATAAAGTAGTATTTTAATCCGAGCACAAGATATATATAATTAATTATTTTGTTTTTAAATAATTTCATTTTTAGTGTACATTAAATTGTTTTTAAATTTAAAGTGTACTTTGATATTTAATGCTGCTGATATCATTTTAAGTAACTATTTTTCTACACTAATTACAAGAAGGAGCTTGTAGCTCATTGGTAATACCTTGCATTGCTGAACCAAGCCACCTGAGTTCGAATCCCATACCCCATATTATTTTTAATATGGATTTTTTAAAAAAACCTTTAGAATACCAAGAGTTTACACGTGCATATCTCACAAAAACCCCACTACACCCAAAGATATAACACTTGCAGAGGGTAGATGATCCGTCGGGGGAGATCCGGGTCACCGGAATCGGTCGGGAATCGGCCAACTCGGCCTTGACTCGGCCGACTCAGTGATCCGACCGAGTCACGGCCGAGTCACCCCCGATTCGGCCGATTCCGGCGAGGGTCACAACACGAAAGTTGTGTCTTTTGGTATTCCCTACGCACCTGCAAAGTTTCAGCCTCATACCACTTCCAGAGCTCTTTAAAACCCCCAATTACTCCACTTTTAATACATTTTTATTACATTTTATCACATTTTTATTTTTAACTTTTCATCTACCCTAACCCTAGCCTAACCCTATAAATACCAACCCTACACACTACCCTCTCACCCCCCAAAATCTTGAGCCACTCTCTCAAAAGTTTCCACAAGAAGTGTGCTTCGAAATCGAGTTCCCGGCGAAGCTCTGACGGAATTCCGACGACGCGTTTTGGAGCAACCGGCGACGTAATCACCCCTCGGCCTTCCTCCCTAGTTCTCTTTACTCTTTAGAAGAGTTTAAACCCGTAAGTCCCAACCTTCTATCTCTCTTTTCTATAATTGTAAAATACGACTTTTTGGAACCCGACGGAAATCGGACAAACCGATTCCCGATCCGGTTTTTCTTAAAAATTCCACTTGTCGCCTAATACATATTATCAACCCTATTGCATGTTGACTATTAATCACCCTTAAACCAATTTAATCGCACTTTTCCACATGAAATGATAAGTTCTTTACAAAACCGTATTCCTTGCATAAAAATACCATCAAGTTCAATTTTAATGTTCTAATTAGATCCCTCACTCTTAATCATGGTTATTTTGATAACAAAACTTGTTTCATTCAATTTGGATAAAATTTCACACATAAAATGATAACGTTTATGAATACCGTATTCTTGCACCTTAATACCCTTAAGTTTAATACAGCTTATTTCATCTTGAAACTTCACCAAAACTTAATATAAGTCACGGGGTAATGACCTACCCTTATGCACACTCATTATAACCCTAATTGATAAATAACGAAAATACAGAATACGAAATTATAGGACTTTTCACTAAAATACCATAACCTTCATAACTCTTAGTTTAATCTTTAAATTGTAACTTTTCTAAATAAAACTTATACAAAATGAAAGCACGATTGGTCATGGACATCGATCGTTTATCTAAACTGTCTTGTGTGTCTAGGCAAGTGTGTCGAAGGCAAGTGGTTACTTAATTATGGCCACTACTTGTAGTGGAGAGCCTCCCACTTACCTGGCACTTACCTAGCTGCATTCGACGGTGAAGAGGCGATTTGAGGCTTCTAATGACTCATCGTTTAGACCTTAGAAATAGGCTAGTTGGCTTAGGAAACCCTAATAACTAAAATACGGAGAACTATACTCTTTACAAATAAACACCCTATATTTATAAAACCGTTTTCCTAAAAGAAAAGTATTTATAAAACCTTAGCAAAGTGCCATTACAACCCATCTTTGGGGAACCTGTTAGGGATAGCACGGTTCATCGTGCACCCGCAGGCTAGTAGTGCGAGATTCAGACCTCCGCAAGGAGCATTCGGTCTCGAAAGGTTTAAAATACGATATTTAAGGAAAGTGATATTATTTTTGTAAATAAAATATTCATTTAAAAATCATTCATGTGTTTTATTATATATAATTATCACTTAAACACCTATTTTGTTATAATATAAAATTCCACTTTTTCCTGAAATTCAAAGATTAAAAGTTACATTAAAATACCCTGAATTTCAAATAATCAATTAATAATTTTATTAGGATATATTCACTAGAAAAACATAAATAAAATACATACTCATTATAACTATAAAGATGAATAACAAATACTTGAGGTGTATTTTGCAAACTATACAATATTACTTTTTACAATAAACCCCCTCAAGTTTTATAAATTACAATAAGGACCCTAACAAATAAAGAACTACAAATTATCTTTCTTTTAGTCTGACTCGGGTTAGAGTCTGACTAATTCTGACTTGAATATAATTCAAGTCAATCTATATTTCAATTATATTCCAATACAACTTGAATACATGAATCCCAGAATCCAGTTAACAATCTGTTTGAATGAACCGAACCATGGATATTCCTTTTACATGATTTCCAGTATTCCATTTACATGACTCTACGGTTATAACCGTTTCCTGATATCATGGTTTCGGTCAGTCAATCAAGTCAATCAAGCAATCATTACAAGTTTACAAGATAACAATACAAATATAACATCGCGGGGTTTAAAGGGGTAGATTGGTACGGAAGATGTTAAAAGTGGAATGAGGTGGTCAGATTAAGACACCTAACCTATATTCAGTTGCTGTTGTACCGTGGCATAAACGGTTCCTTGTACTATACGTGCGCTTAGTCTCTGGCATATAGAGACTCCCCTCGTATACACTGGCAGCTTTCTGTACCAAGCTACAAACAATATCGTTAAACAATATTCCATAATATACTACAATACAAAACTTTAGAAAATACCATACTCTGTCACTCTCATTCTTCATTTTTCTTTGGGACTTACCGAGCGACCTGTTCGCTGACGACATTCTATTTCTCTCTTCTTTGAATGTCGTCAGGTGCGTTGGACCAAGTTGAGACCGAGCCTACAAGTGAAGATTTGGAGGAATTCCAGGAAGACCCAAAGCTCTAGACTTTGTACTTGCTCTTCTCAGTATTTCCTTTATTATGACATTGTTTAGGTATTGCTTTTCAGTTCAGATGTATTTCCATTTCATGCATTGTAAAAAGAATGTTATTAGTAAAAGTTGCTGTTATTTTCCATCTTTGGTCTCTTGTGATTATTTTATATTGCTTAGTTACGCTTAGCGTATGTATTTCTGAGTACATACGTAGCGGGCCTCGTCGCGTCCACTTCGCCGTACACTGGGAAGCGGGGCGTGACACCAAGATCGGTCTTGTATGCAGTACGAAATGCCCATAGTGCATCAATCAGTTTGTTTGACCAATCTTTACGGTTTTTAGAAACCGTCTTCTCCAAGATTTGTTTAATCTGCCGATTCGAAACCTCGGCTTGCCCACAAGTTTGGGGATGGTATGGTGTTGACAATTTGTGAGTAATGGAATATTTGCGCGTTAAGGACTCAAAAGTCCTATTACAGAAGTGAGATCCATTATCACTTATAATTGCTCGTGGGTGCCTGTTCACACCATAATATTGCATTATTATATTCCTTATTCTTATTCTTTTTATAAATAAACAGGTGCTTTTGACGCATGTCTGCTACATGTTACAGGTTACAGGTTCTTAGACAGAAAACGGTGAAAACGATGTAAAGACGATGAAAAAGTGGACTTTGACCAACAAATAGAAGACTCTTGATCAAGCCTACATCAAAGATAAAATTCACAAAGTATAAGGCAATGCAAGTCCAAGATTACAAAGCGTACGGTTAAAAGTCCACCGCAATTATTCACTGGAGATCTGGAAGAAACATAGAAGCTATTTTAATAAAGAACCAAATAATAAGGAAGCCCAAAGATCCAAGGCCCAATACTTTCTTTAAAGAGACAGAGACATAAAATTTTACCAAAGCTTGAAGTCTACTTTGACTAGGTCTTCCTAAGGATATTTTGGTAAATGTAGACATGCAAATCAATTGTAACCTAGGGTTTCCTATTCTCTATAAATAGGAACTCTAATTATTGTAATTTCTTATGCCTCCCTTTAATGAATAAAATTTAGAAATCTTTTGGAGAGCATCGGTGTTTCTTCTCCATTCAGAAATTCAGATCTGACAGCCCTGCATGGATGATTGGAGAGATGCATCGGTAAGTAGTTTTATTTAATTGCCCTATTTTAGATTTTAATTCCTTGCCTTACATGTTAGCTTTGGGAAAGGCTTTTGAGAGATGAGATCTCTCATCCCTTTCTTACTCATCACATAGAATCTATAGGACTCCATGCATACATGCACATACCGCTCAGTACGGCACCCTATCTCTCGAGGTAGCAGTGATACCGTAGTATAAAGGCCCGGGTGTGATGTTTTCCATGGAGGTTAGGGTAAGGATCTCTAAAAGAAGGACAAGAACCTAGAGGAAGGAACACCTTCCCGAATGGATCCAATCCCCTTTATTGATAATTACCATAACTCCTCTTAGATCCTAATCTGGGTATAGAAAGCGTTGAGATTTATTTACATTTCCAAACCATTCCTAAACCTAACCCTAGCAAGATTTAGATCTAGATTAATTTAGTTTTTAGATAGAATCAATTTTTAGATTTAATAATCAACCGAACACCCTTCGGAATTAACTCGTAAGAACGAATCGGAAATTCACAAAATCCCTGTAGACCGACCCGTACTCACCGGCTAGCTGCAAAGCAACGCCGTTCTTGATTGCGGTTACAAATATTTTTGATCTATCTTTTAGAAAGCGCAAGCACGCTAAATCAATTCAAATCAAATGGCGCCATTGCCGGGGATGGCGTGTTATTTCCTTTTTGCAATTTCGGGTTAATCAAAAAAAAATCATAAAAATCAAAAAAATCAAAAAAATATAAAAATATATCATCTGTTATTTTTGGAAAGGGTATTCTTGTGAGAATTTTTGCAGGATCTACAAAGAAATTCGGATCTGGAAATCTACTGAGATCAAAACAGAAAAAAACAGATCGGAACAACAGAAGATCACAACAACCGAGAAACAGAAGAAATTTGGAGGACCGAGTCTACAAGTTAACTGCGGTAATCTGGTGCACCAAAAAAAAAAAGCCGAACCTGCCAAAGCGCGGCGGAACCGCCGCGCCAGCCCTCTTTTGGCCGCGGAACCGCCGCGGTCTGGTCGAATCAGGGCTTAAAAAAAAGGGCAGAAGCGCGATAAAAAAAAAACTGTTCCGCCATGCAAATTTCTGTGAATTTTCTCTCTCTCCTCCTCTGCAAATCTTGATATATCTTCTGTAAATTTGCCTGCAGGATTTCTTTGCGCTCAAAAATATATTCCCTTCCATATAACAGTCTTGTGCAGGATTTTTGGGCCCCGCTTGAACTAAATTGATTGCAAGTAATATTTTGCTGTTACATATCTTTTCTATAAAATATTTTGCTGCTGCATATCTTTTCTCTAAAATCTTTTAGCAACAAAATTTTTCCAAATAAAAAGAAAGAAAAGAATCAATGAAAAATGAAAATAAAATGTACAAATATTTTATAGAAACTTGCAAAATTGTTTAGCTGCAAATAAATCCTTGCACCACCCAACCTTCCTTCTTTTCCCCTTTTCTTCCAACATGGGTACCCCACATAATAAATCATTAGCCGAACTTTGGTATCCCGAACCTAATTTTGCGTCATATGTCAATTTGTTCGGTCAATTTAAAAACGATCCCTCCATGCCTAAAAAATCTTTGAAAGATCACATAGAAGCGTCTAGGAGAAACAGTTCGACTTTTCAACCCACTTTGTGTCAACCAAGTCAACATTTACCACCTTCGTATGTTGACACCACTTTTTCAAGTCCTTCTGTCACTCCTAAGCCGATGTCCATTGCTGAGCATATTGCTCAATCTCGCAGCCGATCTTTCACCCATCTCCACTGATCTAGTTCTAGGGATCTGCACGACTATTCACCTTTTTATCCATATGTTGACCCTACCCCTGTCCAACCACCCACTTCCTACCAGTCCTACCTGACTTTCCCACCGTCACTAGACCCTGTTCCTACACAGCCTTTTGGGAGTTTCACATATCCAAACAATTTTGAATCTTTTACCGAAACCCCCTCACCACCCAAGTCTAGTTTGGAAGAGTCGTTGGAGGCATATATTGCTACAACAAATAAAATGATGAGGAATGTGGAGGTATCCATGGCCGCCCTTATGCAACCTAGTGAACCGGTAGCTAGTGTTCCGCTAGCTCCAAATTTTTCAATGTATGAGGAGGCAGTTGGACAGAGTGAGAATGAGAGAGGATTTTCAAATCAAACCTACCCTTACCCAATTGAAGCCCACAACTCCTGTTTTCCATCGATTGCCCTAAATAGTTCACCCGTTGAAAATAAAAATGAGTTGTGTGATTTTGTAGTGTTTGATTTGCCAGATTGTGAGGAACCCCTTTCGAGTGAAACCGCACCTAATCCTTTCGATCTTTACACCTCCACTCTAGAACCTAAATCGATAGATATCCATGCTTTTGATGAGGTGTTTAAAGAAATTGATTTTCACTTGATTGAGGATATAGACGCCGGGAATATTTCAGATAATGAACCTGGCAATTTGCTTGAAATTTTATGTTCAAATCATCATCCTGAGTTATTAAATGTTTCTCCCGAATCTCATATGCGTCTAGATTTTGATGATAATGGCATGGATGAGTTGAATATTGAGGATAGTATTAAGGAGAGTCTTGAGGATAATATTGAGGTTGAATCATTTTTGTTTGATGTGTCTGATTTTCCAATTCATCCTCCTGGACCTTTGACTGTTATATCACCCTCCCTCCTTCCCATCATTCCAACCCCGCTTGAAGACTGTGAGCTTGAAACCTTTTCCTTCGAATCTGACACAATTCTCACAGACGATGACACCTACGAGTGTTTCACTTTTTCGGACGATGTTGATGACTCACCACCCGAGTTTGAGTCCTTTACATTTTCAGATGAGCCATCAGACTCGGTTGATTATAGTAGTTTCGAACCATTAATGGAATCTTTCAAGTTCGAAACAGTTTACTACGGTGAGAAAGATACTATCCCTAATTCACTCCCTTTCGTCCGTCCTATCATTCCGACCGGGCAAATGACCGTTACGCTTTCATCTCCTATACCAAGTTCGGCGTACCCATGTTTTCTTGTGAATCTTGAGGGATTTGATCCTATTTCTCGATGGGTTGATAGGTTAGCGCAATCGCTTTTAACACATCGGTCATCACAAATTGCGCTAATTTATTCACTCAATTTACACCCTCAAGATCGTACTCCACTTCTTTCTTCTTTCCGCCATTCTTCTCCTCCGCCGAGACCATCTTCCATTCTTCTTTCCACACGGTCTCGTGTGCTTTTCATCTCTTTTCTTTCCACCCCATTCTTGCACCAACTATACCATTACCACGATAAGATTTTTGAATGGTTGGTGCTAACCTTTGGCTTGTGTAAGGCCAAGCTTAAGTTTGGGGGGACCTTTTTGTATATATGTATATATATTTTTGTTTTCTTTTTCTATAAAAAAATTTAAAAAAAAATTCAAAACAATAAAAAGAAAAAAAAATTCTGTAAATAAATAAACATGAGAGTGCCGATATTTTGACCCTCTTGGTTTAGCATGACAGTGAGGACACTGTCAAGTTCAAGTTTGGGGGTATGCTCGGTAAGTCTTCTTTCTTCACATTCATTTGTACATATTTTTGCATTTGCATACTTATTTGAAAAACCCATAAAAATTGAAAATTTTCAAAAATTATAAAAATTATTGTATTCAATTTTAGCTATAATTGACTTGAGTTTGACAAATAGGCTAACTGGCTAGGAACAACTAGATCTTAGACTTAGTGAATTAAAAACCCTAAAAATAACATTCCTTAAAGTTTAACGGTAGAAAGTATATGTCTTGTAGTTTATTTAGAAATAGGCAAATTTTGGGTTCACTTCTTGGGCTAAGTCAAAATGAGGAAAGAGTATTGATGTTCTTATTAGAGTATAAGTTTGAAAAATAGTTCCTAGCTTAAGTCTAGATTCTGAAAACGATATACCCTACAATTTGCACAATCACGCACCTTGAAACTTGGAATAGTAGAAGAGACCTTGAAATGCTCTTGTCTAAAGTCCTTAGTACGAAGAAAATAAAAGGAAAAAAAAGTGTGCATAAAGAATAAAAAAAATGGACACTGGTTTTTGTGATTACTTAAGGCTGCAAAAATAGAAAAATATTTAGCGAGGGTGCTTCATCACCTAGTGCCTTAGACCAACTGGTTTGGGAGTCACTGCTAAAGCCTTGGGTGTTGCAAGACTAGGAATTACGCTTTAAAGTGCAAACGCATCTTGTAATCGGTCGTTGGTACCTCAAGAAGTATTAATGGTCGCATGAAGGATGTGTAAGCAAATTCAATTAAAAATTCACCAACTAATTAGTACTTTGGACAACGGACAAGGGTATGATTGCTTGATTTGAATTTCCAAGTGTAGGGGTGATCTATACACACACGTAGGGGTATGTGATTGGAATTTAGATAAGAGAGAGGAATAAAAGATAGAACTTGTATCTTTAATAGAGTTGATAGAAATTCCTAAGTGGAGATGAAATCCTAGAAGGAAGACTTAAGAGATGCCGAAAGCTAAGTAGGTCTACATAACATATATAATCTTAAGTTAAATAATGAGGAAGTGTGAAGAATATGGGTGGATAATTTGCGAGTCAAAAGGTAATAGAATTCCTTGTTAGAAAAGCTAATTAGAGAACAAAAGTCAATGGGCCGAGTTGATAGGATTTTGTGGGTGTAATCCGCTGAAAACCCTCAGGAGACAACACTCCTCCTACTAGGGACACCTAGAGGTTTAACGGCTTGTTGCACGTGCTCAGTGCAATCGCGTTTCCCTGCGAAAGTGCGGTTAGGATTTTAGTGAATAAAAATAAGTTTGCTCGAGGACGAGCAAAAGATAAGTTTGGGGGTAATTGTTCACACCATAATATTGCATTATTATATTCCTCATTCTTATTCTTTTTATAAATAAACAGGTGCTTTTGACGCATGTCTGCTACATATTACAGGTTACAGGTTCTTAGACAGAAAACAGTGAAAACGATGTAAAGACGATGAAAAAGTGGACTTTGACCAACAAATAGAAGACTCTTGATCAAGCCTACATCAAAAATAAAATTCACAAAGTACAAGGCAATGTAAGGTCCAAGATTACAAAGCGTACGGTTAAAAGTCCACCGCAATTATTCACTGGAGATCTGGAAGAAACATAGAAGCTATTTTAATAAAGAACCAAATAATAAGGAAGCCCAAAGATCCAAGGCCCAATACTTTCTTTAAAGAGACAGAGACATAAAATTTTACCAAAGCTTGAAGTCTACTTTGACTAGGTCTTCCTAAGGATATTTTGGTAAATGTAGACATGCAAATCAATTGTAACCTAGGGTTTCCTATTCTCTATAAATAGGAACTCTAATTATTGTAATTTCTTATGCCTCCCTTTAATGAATAAAATTTAGAAATCTTTTGGAGAGCATCGGTGTTTCTTCTCCATTCAGAAATTCAGATCTGACAGCCCTGCATGGATGATTGGAGAGATGCATCGGTAAGTAGTTTTATTTAATTGCCCTATTTTATATTTTAATTCCTTGCCTTACATGTTAGCTTTGGGAAAGGCTTTTGAGAGATGAGATCTCTCATCCCTTTCTTACTCATCACATAGAATCTATAGGACTCCATGCATACATGCACATACCGCTCCCTACGGCACCCTATCCCTCGAGGTAGCAGTGATACCGTAGTATAAAGGCCCGGGTGTGATGTTTTCCATGGAGGTTAGGGTAAGGATCTCTAAAAGAAGGACAAGAACCTATAGGAAGGAACACCTTCCCGAATGGATCCAATCCCCTTTATTGATAATTACCATAACTCCTCTTAGATCCTAATCTGGGTATAGAAAGCGTTGAGATTTATTTACATTTCCAAACCATTCCTAAACCTAACCCTAGCAAGATTTAGATCTAGATTAATTTAGTTTTTAGATAGAATCAATTTTTAGATTTAATAATCAACCGAACACCCTTCGGAATTAACTCGTAAGAACGAATCGGAAATTCACAAAATCCCTGTGGACCGACCCGTACTCACCGGCTAGCTGCAAAGCAACCCCGTTCTTGATTGCGGTTACAAATATTTTTGATCTATCTTTTAGAAAGCGCAAGCACGCTAAATCAATTCAAATCAGTGCCCAAACCGAGAAAAGTTATTTTCTTTAAGAAATCGAACGACAACCTTGTTGTCATTCGTTCGGCTAGGCACAGCCTCGACCCATTTTGACACATAGTCAACAGCCAAAAGAATATACATATTCCCAAAGGAATTGGGAAATGGTCCCATGAAGTCTATTCCCCAAACATAAAAAATATCCACAACCAGAATTGGTTGGAGCGGCATTTCATTCCTCCTCGATATCCGGCCCAAGTGTTGGCACCGGGAGCATGTCTTGCAGTATTCGTATGCATCTTTAAAGAGTCGTGGCCAGTAGAAACCACACTGCAAGATCTTTTCTGTTGTCTTCTTGGGGTCAAAGTGCCCGCCACATGTTTGATCGTGGCAAAAAGACAGCACACTCTTAAACTCGTTTTCTGGAACGTACCAACAAATGATTTGGTCGGAATAGTATTTAAAGAGATACGGTTCATCCCAGTAAAAATATTTTACTTGGGATAGGAATCAGAGTTTATCCTGTTTCGACCAATCTTTAGGTATCAGTCCGGTGGCCAAGTAGTTTACTATATCAGCGAACCAAGATTCGCATGACACGGTTAAGAGTTGCTCATTGGGAAAAACATCTTTAATAGGAATGTCAAGTGTGGCGAAGAAGGAAGTCGTGAAAGGTGGTCGGCAACTACATTTTCACATCCTCTTTTGTCCCTTATGACAAGGTCAAACTCTTGTAGCAAGAGAATCCAACGTATTAACCGCGATTTAGCATCCTTCTTCGCAAAAATGTGGCGAAGAGCTGAATGGTCCGTGTAAACAATCACAGGAGAGCCGATTAAATAAGGCCGGAATTTTTCAAGTACAAACACAACGGCTAAAAATTCTTTTTTTGTTGTTGTGTAATTCAATTTGGCCTCATTTAATATTCGGCTAGCGTAATAAATTACGTGCGGCATCTTATTAATGTGTTGTCCAAGAACAGCACCAATGGCAAAATCAGATGCATCACACATAATTTCAAATGGATGCGTCCAGTCGGGAGATGAAAGAATGGGCGCAAAAATGAGTGAGTGTTTCAATGACTCGAACGCTTTCATGCATGTTGAGTCAAAATCAAATGTGGTGTTCTAGGCCAATAAAAGAGTCAAGGGTTTAGCTATCTTGCTAAAATCCTTGATGAACCGTCTATAAAAACCGGCATGGCCAAGGAAGGCTCGGATGTCTTTGACGCATTTAGGAGGAGGAAGATTGGAAATGACTTCAATCTTGGCTTTATCAACCTCTATGCCATTTTTCGAGATAACATGTCCTAAGACAATACCCTCTCATACCATAAAGTGGCACTTCTCCCAATTTAAAGTGAGGTTCTTATCCCTACAACGGGTAAGAACTGCGTCAAGGTATAGCAAACACTCATCGAAGGAGCCACCGAAAATGGAGAAATCATCCATAAAGATCTCTAAAAATCTCTCCACCATGTCAGAAAAGATCCCCATCATACACCGCTGAAATGTAGCGGGTGCATTGCATAACCCAAAGGGCATGCGACGGTAAGCGAAAGTACCGAAAGGAAAAGTAAATGTGGTCTTATCTTGATCCTTTTCGGTGATGGTGACTTGATTATAGCCGGAATAGCCATCCAAAAAGTAGTAAAATTCGTGCCCAGCCAATCGTTCTAGCATTTGGTCAATGAAAGGTAAAGGAAAGTGGTCTTTCCTTGTCGCGGCATTGAGTTTTCTATAGTCGATGCAAACTCGCCACCCAGTTTAGGTGCGAGTAGGTATTAACTCATTTGCCTCATTGGTTATGACCGTAATGCCCGATTTCTTGGGGACAACATGAATGGGGCTAACCCACTGGCTATCCAAGATAGGGTAAATGATACCACTATCAAGACATTTGACAATCTCCTTCTTGACAGCCTCCTTCATTATGGGGTTGAGGCGTCTTTGTGGATCCCTTACTGGCTTGGTATCATCCATCATGTGTATATGATGTTCAACTATCAGGGGACTAATCCCCTTGATGTCCGCCATAGTCCAGCCAAAAGCTTGCCGGTTATTTTGTAAGACCATTAAAAGGGCTTTCTCTTGCTCGAGAGCTAAAGAGGCCGATATTATAACGGGAAGGGTCTCACTCTCACCTAGATAAGCATATTTAAGGTGAGACGGCAAAAGCTTGAGTTCGAGTTTTGGAGGTGAAACAATTGAAGGTAACATTGGTGAAACTGTTTCAAACTCGAAAGATTCCATCAATGGTTCAAATCGAGTGTAAGCAACCGAGTCGGATGGTTCAACTAACTCATCCGAAAAATCAAAAGACTCAAACTCGGGTGGTGAGTCTTCAAAATCGTCCAAAAAAGTGAAACACTCGTAGTCGTTTTCCGTCGTGAAAGTTGTGTCAGATTCTAGGAGGAACGCGCTAGAGGCGTCAAAACTGCTGTGATCGAACAGAAATTTTTCAAGCTCACGGTCCTCCTGCATGATCTCATGGATCGAGCAAATATCAAGTATACTAGCATTAGGCTCGGAGGGCTGATTCCCCAACTTAAAAATGTTGAGTTCAATCGTCATATTTCCAAAAGATAGGTTCATTGAACCATTACGACAATTGATCACCGCATTAGAAGTCGCAAGGAATGGTCGACCAAGTATCACCGGAATTTGACTCCGGGGGTTAGCTACAGGTTGTGTATCCATAACAATGAATTCAACGGGGAAAATGAAGTCCCCTACTTTAATTAACACATCCTCTAACTCACCCCTAGGATGGGTGATGGATCGGTCGACCATTTGAAGAGTACAATGAGTGGGTTTAAGCTCTCCAATGCCTAATTGTTCATACACTGAATAGGGTAGAAAATTGACACTAGCACCAAGATCTAATAGTGCTCTATTGATGTTCTTATCCCCAATTGTTATTGAAATTGTAGGACAGCCGGGGTCCTTATGTTTTTAGGGTAGAGATTGGACAAGAGCATCACTGACAGCACTAGCCACGAAAACTTTCTTTGGTACTTATGACTTTCTCTTCTTGGTGCATAAATCCTTTAAGATTTTTGCGTAAGAAGGGACTTGTTGGATTGCATCCAAGAGAGGTATGTTTATGCTAACCTATTTGAATAACTCCACAATCTTCTCCATTTGGGGGGTTGGTTTATTGGATCTCAACCTGTTTGGAAAAGGAACATTTTGAAAATTTGTTGAGTCCAATATTTGTGGAGTAGATTGCGGAATTGGAACAGATCCCAGTGTTGGTGTGTTCGTGAAGTGAGGTGTGGGTCCGTTAGAAGTAGATGAAGTAGAGCCTTGTGAAGAATGAAGAATAGGCTCTGAAGAAGATGAAGAAGAAGAAGAAGATGATGAAGAAGAAGAAGCACCGGCAGGGGTGTCATCACTATTACCCACGTTATTGTGCAACACTTTTCCAGATCTCAACGTGGTCACAGCATTTACATTATAATTTTGCTGTTCATATGCAACATGTGCATTGTGTGCGTGACCGGGATTTGGCAATGGTTGAGATAGAAACTTTCCCTTTTCTCGCTCGCTCAACGCAGCATTTAGTTGTGCAATTTGGGCCTCAATTGATTTGATAGTTTGATCATGTGAAGCACTTTTTTGCACCAAAGATTGAATGGAAGTCTCCAACCTTGCTGCGGATTATGTAGATTGTTTTAGAAACGCATCTAGACTTCTTTCTAGCGAGGTAACCTTATTATTAGTCGGTTGAACAAAATTTTTTTGAGGATAAGAGTTGTTGGGCACAAAATTGTTCATTTGGTTTGGGTAAGGTTGTGGTTGGAAAGGTTGCTGGTATTGAGTTTGTGGAGGTGCTTGTTGTTGTGGAGGAGGAGGCCTTTAAAAGTTGTTGTTTCCTTGGAATTGTTGATTTTGATTTCAAGCAAAATTTGGGTGGCTCCTCTAACCCGGATTATAAGTCGAAGAGTATGGATCATTTCTTTGTCTTTGCTGAAAGGCAGCATTGACTTGATCTTGTCCTTGAACAGGTGGATTGTAAGGACACTCTTCAGTAAGATGTGATGGATCCGAACAGCAAGCGCAAACAGTTCGTGGAGGTAAAGCAGGGGCAGGAGAAGGCGATGAGATTTTGGTCTCAATTGCTTCTAGCTTTTTCATAAGCGCGGCCATCTCGGCCTTCATTGCAATCGACATATCTAATTGATGTATGACTGCCCTAGACTGACCAGTTGAAGAAGATGAAGTGGTCTCAGTGCTCTCCCACTGAAGTGTTTGTTCAGCAAGATCGTCGAGAAACTGCCAAGCTTCCTTTCTTGATTTTGTTAGAAAGTGACCATGACAAATGGTTTCCAACAATTGCTTCGTTGCTGGGTTCAATCCTTCGTATAAAGTTTGGCAAAGTTGCCAATTTTTGATACCGTGGTGAGGGCATTAAACAAGTAGGTCTTTAAATCTTTCAAAACACTTCCAAAAAGGTTCGGAAGGAAGCTGGGAAAATTAAATAATCTCATTGCGAATTCTCGCGGTCTTATGATGTGAGTAAAACTTTTTTAGAAAAGCTTTAACAAATTCTTCCCAATTTTTAATTGAGTGTGATGCTGTGCTATACAACCATTTCTCAGCTAGGTCACATAAGGTGAATGGTATGACACGTAGCCTTATAGCATCATCAGACAGTTGTGTTGTCTTCATCATTGCGCAAACATTTTGGAATTTGTTTATGAAGATATAGGCATCTTCGGATTCCAGTCCGTGAAATTTTGGCAATATGTTGATGAAGTGGGGTTTGATCTCAAAGTTATCCCCATTTGCCGGTGGGAGTGAAAGACAAGTAGGCAAGGCGGGGCGGATAGGGTAGAAAAGATCCTGAAGCGCGATTCGTTGGGGCGCTTCAACAGGTGGGTGTTGTGGGTTATTCACACCTAGCGAAGGTGGAATCAGTCCCGTGGGTAAGGTGTTGTTAGGATTAAATCCCGACATCTCCTTAGAAGAAGAATATGAGGGTGAAGGTAAGGAAGTGGAAGGAATTTCAACTTCGGAGTCGAAAGCGTCGTCAGTCGGTACCAACGAGACACGAACTAATCGGGCACTAGTGTCCCTAGTCCAACCGGACATACACTGAAGAGGTAGTGTAGTCAAAAGGTGAAAAACAGAAGGTGGGGGTAAGGAAACGTCAATGAGAAGAAAGTGGGTGTAAGTGGGGTGCACGGATTTCTTAGCGACAAGTTGCAAGTTTTTGTAAAAATTTTCCTTTTTGTGTTTTTTTTATAAAGAGCTTTTTGCAAAAAGATTTTCAATAAAAGGCTTAGACACACATTCAACAAATGCACAATCAAGCCTAGATCTAAGGTCACCTAGGTCAGCTAGACAGCTCCTAACTGTTCCAAAGGGCAAGATGTGAGGACCTCAAACCGCCTCTTCACCGCCAAATGTGGCCAGGTAAGCACAAGTAGAGAAAGGAGGGATCCGCTCACGAATCACCGTGAGACGGGCCTTTTAAAGTTACCTTTCCCTTCCTGTCTAGCCTAGGCACCACAAAGTCAGGTTTAGATCAACGGTCGATGCCTACAACTATTCTTTGTCCTATTGAGCGCGAAGTCCTTAGGGCTGGGTCTAATCTTTATTAATTAACTTGATGGTCAATGCAATATGCTTTATGTGATTTTTGGGGTCCTGGGAAGGGTAATGAAATCCCCACCCAATCTGGATTGGTGTTTAAGCCCCTTAAAGTCAATTTAAATATGTAAAGCAGTAAACACAATCACTTGCAAACAAATTATTTTTAGCGCGGCGCAAAGAATCCTGCATAAGATCAAGTTATTGGAGAAGGGAAGAAGTTTTTAAGCAAAGAATCTTGCAGGAAAATTTTACAAAAGAGATAATAGGGGTTCAGAGAAGAAGAGGCAGCTTACAGAGGAGATTCTACACGCTGACGTCACCAAAGAACCGCGGATGCACGGTCAAACTGCTGCTTCTGCGGCGGAAACGCGGTGGACTCTGCGGTTCGTTTCCCGAGACTTCTTCTGTTCCTCTGTTCTGATTTTCCTCTGTTTTTCAAATCTGCTGTTTTCTGTTTTGCTCTCTGGATTTTTTCAGATCTGAATCCGTTCGTCAATCCTGCACAATTCAAACGAAACACCCTTCAAAAAATAACAAGATAATAAAATTTTTATATATTTTTAATTTTTTCAGTTTTTATACATTTTATGATTTTATATTAACCCGAAATTGCAAAAAGAAAATAACTACGCCATCCCCGGCAACGGCGCCATTTGATTTGTACGATGTTTTGTGATCAAAGAATTAATTACCGCAATCAAGAACGGCGTCGCTTGGTAGCTAGCCGGTGAGTACGGGTCGGTCCACAGGGATTTTGTGTATTCTCAATTTGTTCTAACGAGTTAATTCCAAACGGTATTGGATTGATTATCACTAAAAACTAAGTTGATTTAGACTAGGATTAAAATCTTGATAGGGTTGGTTTAGGTTAAGTTTAGAAAGTTAATATTCTTCACCACTTTCAATGCCCTAATTTAGATTTATTTAGGTGTTATGGTAATAATTAATAAAGGGGATTAGGACGATCGGGAAGAAACGATGTTTCTTTCTCTAGATCCTTGTCCGTCCTTTCTTAATTCTTACCCTAACCTCCATGGAAAATATGCACAACCGGTCTTTTAAACTACGGTATCACCGTTACCTCGTGGGATAGGATGCCGTAGGGAGCGGTGTGTGTGTATGCATGGAGTCCTATGAATTAATATGTAATGGGCAAGAAAGGGGTGAGAGATTTTCATCTCTCAAACCTTTCATATTCCTAACCCTAACAAGTGAGGAACTACTCACTCATTAGGGGATTGTTAAAAGATATTTTTTTATGAGTTTTCAATTTAAAAAGATTAACCATCTAAACTACGGCAGATTAATAAAAGTGCTAAACTAATTAACTAGGGCAGATAATAAAATCTATACTAAGGCAGAAAGGAATTTAAGAACTAGGGCAATGAAAAAAAATCTACTTACTTTATTTGATGCTCTCAAAACATTACAATGGATTTCTGAATTTTGATCAAATGAAAAGAGGCATATCTCAAAGAGAGGTTTAGGGTTTCTATTTATAAATCATAGAAACCCTAGGGTTACATTCGATTCACATCCGCATTTACAAATATACCCTAAGAAGACTGGTCAACGCACCACCACACCGTCACAAAATTGCACCGACACGGGCTCATTTGGGCCGCGGAACCGCGGCCAAAAGCCATGTTTGGCCGCGGATCCGCGGCCAAATAAAAGGCTTGTTGGCTGAATTCTTCTGGTGTTCTTCTGGTTGCATTTGGCTTCTTGTTTCTTCACTTAGTTTATCAGATTGTCTTCTAGTTCTCTTCTAAATTTCCACAGTGCATAATTTCGTGGACTTTACCGTTTACTTCGTGTCGAAGTCTTGAATCTTGCGCTGCCTTTGTACTTTGTGAACTTGTTCATTAATCTTCGTTTATTCTCCAAACTGTAGGCATGATCAAGATTTTTCCATTTGTTGGTCGTAGTCTCACTTTTGTATCGTCTTTTCATCATTTTCAATGTTTTTGTTCCGAAAACCTGTAACCTGCAACTATGTAGCAGACATGGATCAAAAGCACATGTTTATTTGTAAAATGAATAAGAATGGAGAATATAATAATGCAAAATTATGACATGAACAATGGCCGAACATGGTAGCTGCTCGGTGCCTCTTGGCGAGGGCTTGGATACCTGGCGTCGTGGGTAGGGACCTACCATCCGGGGATGACCGAGCAGGGTAGATGCTCGGTGCCACTTGGCGAGGGCTTTAATCCTTAGCGTTGGAGGGGCTGTAAGAAGCCCACTAAGGATGACCGGGCAGTGAAGCTGCGCGGTTGCCTCTTGGCGAGGGCTTTGATCTCTGGCGTCGTGGGTAGGCAACTACCAGCCTGGGATGACAGAGCGGGGTAGCCGCCCGGATGCCTCTTACAAGGGCTTCGATCCCTGGCGTCATGGGTAAGGAGCTACCATCCGGAGATGACCGAGCATGGTAGCTGCTCGGTTTGCCTCTTGTGAGGGCTTTGATCCTTCAGGACGGGGACCGAGCAGGGTTACTGCCCAGTGCCTCTTGGCGAGGAATTTGATCCCTGTCGGTTGTGGTAGGAAGCTACCAGCCGGGGATAGCCGAGCAAGGACTCGACCGCCTCTGGGAGGACTTTGGTCCTTAGCGCGGGAGGGGCAGTAAGAAGCCTACCAATGACCCTTGGCCGGGCAGGGTTACTGCCCGGTGCCTCTTGGCGAGGGCTTTTATCCTGAAGGATAGCCGAGCGAGGGATCCTCGGGCTCGACTGCCTCTGGGAGGGCTTTCTGATCCCTGGCGTTGCGGTAGGGAAGCTACCTGCGCAGGGATAGCCGAGCGAGGGTCGGGCTCGACTGCCTCTGGGAGGACTTTCTGATCCCTGGCGTTGCGGTAGGGGAGCTACCCGCCAGGGATAGCCGAGCGACGGTCGGGCTCGACTGCCTCTGGGAGGACTTTCTGATCCCTGGCGTTGCGGTAGGGAAGCTACCCGCCAGGGATAGCCGAGCGAGGGTCGGGCTCGACTGCCTCTGGGAGGACTTTCTGATCCCTGGCGTTGCGGTAGGGAAGCTACCCGCCAGGGATAACCGAGCAGGGTGGCTGCTGGGTTGCCTCTTGGCGAGGGATTTCATCCCTGGCGTTGCGAGTAGGGAAGCTACCGGCCAGGGATAGCCGAGCAGAGAAGCGGCTCGGCTGCCTCTACGGAGGACTTTGATCCCTGGCGTTGCGAGTAGGGAAGCTACCGACCAGGGATATCCGAGCAGAAAAGCTGTAACAACCCTAATTTTCTTATACAATTTTTCCTATACAAAATTTTTCAAATATTTTTTTTAAAAATCCACGAAGGGGTATTTTAGCCTGAGCACAAGATATAGGTAATTATTTTGTTTTTAATTACAAGCTACAAGAATGTAATAAATCCATTTTTAGTGTACAAAAAATTACTTTAAATTTAATGTATGCTTGGAGTATTTACTCTTGCTGCTATCATTTTTAATTAATTAAATAACTCCATAATTACAAGAAGGAGCTTGTAGCTCATTGGTAATACCTTGCACTGCTGAACCAAGCCACCAGAGTTCAAATCCCATACCCCACATTATTTTTAATATTGATTTTTTAAAACCTTTAGAATACCAAGAGTTTACACGTGCATATCTCACAAAAACCCCACTACACCCAAACATGTAACACTTGCATGAGTTAGATGAACCGTCGGGGGGATCCAGGCCACCGGATTCGGCCGGGAATCGGCCTTGACTCGGCCGACTCAGTGCTCCGACCGAGTCACGGCCGAGTCACGGCCGATTCCGCCGATTCCGGCGATGGTCACAACATGAAAGTTGTGTATTTTCATATTCCCTATGCACCTGCAAAATTTCAGCTTCAGACCACTTCCAGAGCTCTTTAAAAACCCCAATTACTCCACTTTTAATACATTTTTTATTACATTTTATCACATTTTTATTTTTAACTTTTCATCTACCCTAACCCTAGCCTAACCCTATAAATACCAACCCTACACACTACCCTCTCACCCCCAAAATCTTGAGGCACTCTCTCAAAAGTTTTCCATGAAGTGTGTGCTTTGAAAACAAGTTCGCGGCGAAGCTCCGACGAGATTCTGACGGAATTCCGGCGACGTTTTTTAGAAACAACCGGCGATGAATAAACATATCGGCCACTCACCTAGTTCCTCTATACTCTTTAGTATAGATCGAAACCCGTAAGTCCCGTTCTGTTCTTCTTTCTACTTCTCAAAAATACGAATTTATGAAACCCGACGGAAATCGGAACAAACCGATTTCCGATTCGGTTTTTCTATAAAATCTCACTTGTCACCAATTCCATAATACCTAAACTTATTCATGATGACTATTAATCACAAAACAACTAATTTGGACAAAGTTTCTCACATGAAATGATAACTTTTGCAATATCGTATTCTTTATCACATTAATACCATAATGTTTATTTTTCTTCTTCTAATCAATTCACTCATTCCTAAACACCTTCATCTTGACCACTAAACTTGTAAAAATCAATTTGAATAAGTTTTCACAGATGAAATGATAACCTTTTCAATTTACCGTATTTTTCACTTTAATACCATGAAGTTTCAATTTCACATTTAACCCCTTAACCTTAATATACATTTAAAATAGAGCACGAGGTAATGACCTACCTCCACACACACGCAAATACAACCCTAAAATGATATCATCAAAACTTAGAATACGATAAAACGAAATTTTCATTAAAATACCATAATCTTCATAAAACCATTCTTAAAGGTTTTAGATTGTTACACTTTTAAGTAAATATTTCTTGCAAGGAAAATACGATAAGTTGTGGATATCGATCGTTTATCTAAACTGACTTTGTGGTGTCTAGGCTAGGCAAGTGAGCTTGGGTAACTTTAAAAGGCCCGCCTCACAATTCGTGAGCGGATCCCTCCCTCCTCACTTGTACTTACCTGACGACAATTGACGGTGAAGAGGCGATTTGAGACTTCTAACGACTTGTCGTTTAGACCATTTAGAAATAGGCTAGTTGGCTTAGGAAACCCTAGAATCTAAAATACGGAAAATTACACTTTTCAAATAAATACCTTTTACTTTATAAAACCGTTTTCTAAAATATTAGTGTTTTACAATCTTTGCAAAGCGCCGCTACAACCCATCTTTGGGGAACCCGTTCGGGATCATGCGGTTTATCGTGCACCCTCGGGCTAGTAGTGCGAGATTCAGACCTCCGCAAGGAGCATTCGGTCTCGAAAGGTTTAAAATACGACATCTTAAGAAAATGAGATTTTTTTTTGAAATATAAAATATCTATTAAAATTATTTTTGTATAAATATAGGTATATTTATCTTTTAAATACCTATTTTATTATAATATAAATTTTCCACCTTTTTCTAAAAATCACAAAGAATAAAGGTTACACTAAAATACCATGAACTTCAAATAAATCAATATTACAGATAAATACCCTTATTTATAAAACTAGGATATTTTCACTAGAAATGTCACAACATAAAATCCACCATCATTACAACCCTCAAGATGAATAATAAATACTTGAGGCGTATCTTGAAAAGTATATAAAAGTATTTTTACATAAAACCCCTCAAGTTTATAAATTATCCTGAGGACCCTAGCAATTATAAGACTTCGATTCACATTTCTGATTGTCTGACTCGGGTTTGAGTCTAATTAATCTGACTTGAATATGATTCATGTCAATCTATAATCTACAAGTTTCCAATTCAATATGAACACATGAATCTATGAATACAATTATCAGTTTATACAACTTGACTGAACCGAACCATAGATATATATTCCTTTTACATGATTCACAGTATTCCATTTACATGACTCTACGGTTATAACTGTTTTCTGATATCATGGTTTCGGTCAGTCGGTCAATCAATCATACAACCAACACAATTTACAAGATAACAATACAAACAAGATATCGCGGGGTTTAAGGGGTAGATTGGTACGGAAGGTGTTAAAGGTGGCACGAGACGGTAAGATTAAGACACCTAACTTGAATCTAATTGCCGTTGTTCCGGGTTGTATAATGGAGCCTTGTACTTCCATTTGCCCTGGTCTCTGGCATACTGAGACCCCTCTCGTATACACTGGCATCCTTCTGTACCAAGCTACAACAACAGCGTTAACACAATACTACAATAATATAACAATGTAATACAACTGTAACAGCTACTTTCTCTCTCTCTTACTCTCTGTCTATTCCTCCCTTATCTTTGGGACTTACCGAGCGACCTGTTCGCTGACGACATTCTGTTTCTCTTTTCTTTGAATGTCGTCAGGTGGTTTGGACCCAGCGGAGCTCGAGCCATCTCAAAGACTTAGAGCAATTTGCCGAAGAGCCTGCACTTTAGTTCATTGTACACTTTTTCTTTCTGTACTTTTCATTTTCTGTTATGCCACTGTTTAGGCATCTTTTTATTTCAGTTGTATTTCCTTTCATGTATTGTACAAAGAATGTTAATGAATAAAAGTTGTTGTTCTTTTATATCTTGTCTCTTGTGTATTTATTTTATATTGCTTAGATACGCTTAGCGTATGTACTTCTGAGTATATACGTAGCGGGCCTCGTCGTGTCCCCTTCGTCGTATACCGGGAAGCGGGGCGTGACAGGTTTTATTGGTGGCCCATGCAGGTCAAGCTGTATGGAACCCTAAGCAATATAAAACACAAGAACCAGCAACTAAAACATTCTTTACAATTCATGTTCCTTGAATCTTACAATTTCATGTTCCTTGAATCTTATCATTTCATTTGAATCTGTCCGAACCTAAATTTTTCTTCAGGGTTATGGATTCTCCGAACAACACCAGCACCAACGTCAACAACACACCCTCAGCACTACCTCTCACACCGGCTGTTACTACGCCACCTACCGAGCAAACAGTGCTACTTGAAGCAATCCGCGGCCTTATCGAGGGACAGCAACAACTCTTGAACCGTCCCGAGACTGATGCTCCGGGGGTGAAGCAATTCAGGGCTTTACATCCGAAGCAGTTCTCAGGAAAGGGGAGCCCACTGGAAGCTAAAGAATGGGCTCAAAGTATTGAGGATGATCTGGCCGCAGCACAAGTGCCAAAAGTCGCTTGGGTCCGTGTAGCGAAACTACAACTCACGTACAACGCTCGCAACTGGTGGAAGGCGGAAGAAAGCCGTCTTGCTCAGCCTATTGAATGGAAAACGTTTCGCGAGAAGTTTGACGCGAAATACTTTCCTGTGGCAGGTTTGCCATGGAGCAGCAGTTCATTCATCTACAGCAAGGATCAATGTGGGACAAATCAATAGATGAATACGACGCTGAATTCACCATGTTAAGCCGATTCGCGGCACACTTGATACCGACGGACGAGATCAGAGCCCGTCGCTTTCAACAAGGACCGGACACGGAGATTCAGGCTGCTCTAGCCACGGGGAAATTTCTGACACATGAAGATGCTTTGGAAGCTGCCCGCAGTTATGAGGCAGTGATAGAAGTAAGAGACAGACCTCAGTCTGCAGGAATCAAACGCCCTGCCAACCAAATGGCAGGTGGAGCCTCTTCCAGGCCATCGTTTGAACCCAGGAGAACTGAAGAAATTTGCCATTACTGCCATAGAAAGGGACACTTGTGGAAGGACTGTAGGCGCGCCAAAGGCCTGTGTCTAATTTATGGCGCATCCAACCACGGAATTGGAAAATGTCCTTACTACAGCAACTCATCTCACACACCCACCAACCACCCACAGCGGCCAACCATCCAGGCTCCTGCAACTCGTCCTGCACTGCCTGCTCCACCACCTGCACAGCCTACTCGCCAATTCCAACAAGCAATGAGGGACATGCCTATAGGACAGAGAAACAGGCCTTAAAGGCAGAATGTGCCTCTAGCTAGAAGGAATATACCACGGCGACAGACCTTCACATTAGAAGCCGTAGAAGCCGAGACTGTAGGTCAAGGTAACACCGGTAAGCCTTTTTCAGCCTTGTATCTCTTTGTTATTTTTATACACTATCGATACTATAGCCACCAAACTTCTTTGCACTGTTACACCTTCCATTTAAAAATTTCAAGGACGAAATTTTTATAAGGAGGGTAGAATGTAACAACCCTAATTTTCTTATACGATTTTTCCTATACAAAATTTATCAAATATTTTTTTTAAAAATCCACGAAGGGGTATTTTAGCCTGAACGCAAGATATAGGTAATTATTTTGTTTTTAATTACAAACTACAAGAAAGTAATAAATCCATTTTTAGTGTACAAAAAATTATTTTAAATTTAATGTATGCTTGGAGTATTTGCTCTTGCTGCTATCATTTTTAAGTAATTAAATAACTCCATAATTACAAGAAAGAGCTTGTAGCTCATTGGTAATACCTTGCACTGCTGAACCAAGCCACCAGAGTTCAAATCCCATACCCCACATTATTTTTAATATTGATTTTTTAAAACCTTTAGAATACCAAGAATTACACGTGCATATCTCACAAAAACCCCACTACACCCAAACATGTAACACTTGCAGGAGTTAGATGAACCGTCGGGGGGGATCCAGGCCACCGGATTCGGCCGGGAATCGGCCTTGACTCGCCCGACTCAGTGCTCCGACCGAGTCACGGCCGAGTCACCCCCGATTCGGCCGATTCCGGCGATGGTCACAACATGAAAGTTGTGTATTTTCATATTCCCTATGCACCTGCAAAATTTCAACTTCAGAACACTTCCAGATCTATTTAAAAACCCCAATTACTCCACTTTTAATACATTTTTTATTACATTTTATCACATTTTTATTTTTAACTTTTCATCTACCCTAACCCTATAAATACCAACCCTACACACTACCCTCTCACCCCCAAAATCTTGAGCCACTCTCTCAAAAGTTTTCCATGAAGTGTGTGCTTTGAAAACAAGTTCGCGGCGAAACTCCGACGAGATTCTGACGGAATTCCGGTGACGTTTTTTAGAAACAACCGGGGACGAAGCAACATCTCGGCCACTCACCTAGTTCCTCTATACTCTTTAGTATAGATCGAAACCCGTAAGTCCCGTTCTGTTCTTCTTTCTACTTCTCAAAAATACGAATTTATGAAACCCGACGGAAATCGGAACAAACCGATTTCCGATTCGGTTTTTCTACAAAATCTCACTTGTCACCAATTCCATAATACCTAAACTTATTCATGATGACTATTAATCACAAAACAACTAATTTGGATAAAGTTTCTCACATGAAATGATAACTTTTGCAATATCGTATTCTTTTTCACATTAATACCATAATGTTTATTTTTCTTCTTCTAATCAATTCAATCATTCCTAAACACCTTCATCTTGACCACTAAACTTGTAAAAATCAATTTGAATAAGTTTTCACACATGAAATGATAACCTTTTCAATTTACCGTATTTTTCACTTTAATACCATGAAGTTTCAATTTCACATTTAACCCCTTAACCTTAATATACATTTAAAATAGAGCACGAGGTAATGACCTACCTCCACACACACGCAAATACAACCCTAAAATGATATCATCAAAACTTAGAATACGATAAAACGAAATTTTCATTAAAATACCATAATCTTCATAAAACCATTCTTAAAGGTTTTAGATTGTTACACTTTTAAGTAAATATTTCTTGTTAGGTAAATACGATAAGTTGTGGACATCGATCGTTTATCTAAACTGACTTTGTGGTGTCTAGGCTAGGCAAGTGAGCTTGGGTAACTTTAAAAGGCCCGCCTCACGATTCGTGACTGGATCCCTCCATCCTCACTTATACTTACCTGGCCACAATTGACGGTGAAGAGGCGATTTGAGGCTTCTAACGACTTGTCGTTTAGACCATTTAGAAATAGGCTAGTTGGCTTAGGAAACCCTAGAATCTAAAATACGGAAAATTACACTTTTCAAATAAATACCTTTTACTTTATAAAACCGTTTTCTAAAATATTAGTGTTTTACAATCTTTGCAAAACACCGCTACAACCCATCTTTGGGGAACCCGTTCGGGATCGTGCGGTTTATCGCGCACCCTCGGGCTAGTAGTGCGAGATTCAGACCTCCGCAAGGAGCATTCGGTTTCGAAAGGTTTAAAATACGACATCTTAAGAAAATGAGATTTTTTTTTGAAATATAAAATATCTATTAAAATTATTTTTGTATAAACATATATATATTTATCTTTTAAATACCTATTTTATTATAATATAAATTTTCCACCTTTTTCTAAAAATCACGAAGAATAAAGGTTACACTAAAATACCATGAACTTCAAATAAATCAATATTACAGATAAATACCCTTATTTATAAAACTAGGATATTTTCACTAAAAATGTCACAACATAAAATCCACCCTCATTACAACCCTAAAGACGAATAATAAATACTTGAGGCGTATTTTGAAAAGTGTATAAAAGTATTTTTACATAAAACCCCTCAAGTTTATAAATTATCCTGAGGACCCTAGCAATTATAAGACTTCGATTCACATTTCTGATTGTCTGACTCGGGTTTGAGTCTAATTAATCTGACTTGAATATGATTCAAGTCAATCTATAATCTACAAGTTTCCAATTCAATATGAACACATGAATCCATGAATACAATTATCAGTTTATACAACTTGACCGAACCGAACCATGGATATATATTCCTTTTACATGATTCACAGTATTCCATTTACATGACTCTACGGTTATAACCGTTTCCTGATATCATGGTTTCGGTCAGTCAGTCAATCAATCATACAACCAACACAATTTACAAGATAACAATACAAACAAGATATCGCGGGGTTTAAGGGGTAGATTGGTACAGAAGGTGTTAAAGGTGGCACGAGACGGTAAGATTAAGACACCTAACATGAATCCAATTGCCGTTGTTCCGGGTTGTATAACGGAACCTTGTACTTCCATTTGCCCTAGTCTCTGGCATACTGAGACCCCTCTCGTATACACTGGCATCCTTCTGTACCAAGCTATAACAACAGCGTTAATACAATACTACAATAATATAACAATGTAATACAACTGTAACAGCTACTTTCTCTCTCCCTTACTCTCTGTCTATTCCTCCCTTATCTTTGGGACTTACCGAGCGACCTGTTCGCTGACGACATTCTGTTTCTCTTTTGTTTGAATGTCGTCAGGTGGTTTGGACCCAGCGGAGATCGAGCCGTCTCAAGAAGACTTGGAGCAATTTGCCGAAGACCCTGCACTTTAGTTCATTGTACACTTTTTCTTTCTGTACTTTTCATTTCCTGTTATGCCACTGTTTAGGTATCTTTTTATTTCAGTTGTATTTCCTTTCATGTATTGTACAAAGAATGTTAATGAATAAAAGTTGTTGTTCTTTTATATCTTGTCTCTTGTGTATTTATTTTATATTGTTTAGATACACTTAGCGTATGTACTTCTGAGTATATACGTAGCGGGCCTCGTCGTGTCCCCTTCGCCGTATACCGGGAAGCGGGGCGTGACAGAAGCTGCTCGGCTGCCTCTACGAAGGACTTTGATCCCTGGCATTGCGAGTAGGGAAGCTACCGGCCCGGAATAACCGAGCAGGGTAGCTGCTCGGCTGATTCTTCATGAGGTTTCGCCCGACCATCCATTTGCATGTATGGAGAACAGGAACGGTCGCGGTGAACATGCGCGTAGCACGCGTATCAATTGTGCGGGGAGGCGAAGCGCCAGGGTCGCGTCGTTTCGATTCCGCTAGAGGAGGCTCAATGATCGCCCAGCGGACGAGTATCGGCCCGTGAGATCCGTGGCCATGGGACGTAGCCTGCCGATGGTCAGCCGTGCCGACGAGGGCAGAGTCTTCTGGAGGCTGGGGAGCGGCGATCTGGGGCCCTGGCCTGGCCGTTTGGACTTTAGTCGGTCTATCGGCCGACGAGGACGTTGATGACGGTCGCCGGAGAAGGTTCATCCGCGCTTCCGATGAGGGGGAGGCGGCGGCTGGTACCTGAATCTTCAGGGTGATCGCACGCCATGTGGACGGAGATCGGAAGGCCAACTTTTGTTTTTGTGGAGTTTTGTGTTCCCACAGACGGCGCTAACTGATGGGGTCCTTTTCGGGTCTCCGTCAGATGTTGTCTTCCGTTGATCTCCCGATGGATTTCGGCGGTGATCTTCTGTTGCGTGTGGGTCTCAATGGGTTTTGAGGAGATTGGTGATTTGAGAAGTTTAGCGCCGAGTACCTGCAAAGAAGTCCCGGGATGGTTTGGTACCACCGAGGACCCTCCGACGATCAAGTTAGTACTATATCGGAGAAGAGTAACGGCTAAGTGAAATCAAGAATCGCTTACTTGACCCCTCCGTGATGGGGGTTTATATAGCGGCGGCGGCACGCAGCAGCAGGCGCGAGAATCTCGCCAGCAGTTACGCTCTCGACGTCATGCCCGCGTAAAGAGTGGATCGCTCATTAATGGGGATCGTGATGGCGTGAAACGTGGGACGTTGCTGGCGAAGAATCTGCGCGTGGCGAGATTTGCGGAGCGGCGGTTACGCCTGTGAGTGGTGGAGTTGGTCGGTCGGAGGGACCGAGGAAGACAGCCTCGGCTGGGGAGCTCGGAGACGAGCAAGAGGGCCGAGGAGTCTTGGTCCTGTGGCAGCTCGGGGCGAGCTGAGGGGCCGAGGAGGCCAATTTGCAGGGGGCCCGAGGAGGGCCAGCTTGTGCTTGCAGGTCGGGTACAGGGTGGCATGGTCGGCCTCTGTGGGCCCTTTCTTCTGGGTCTTGGGACATGTCATCTGCCATGTGTCCTGATCTTGAAGATCGTCAATATTGAGCATTATCACAAGTAAACGCGCTTTGGTGCTTTTAAAAATTTAGTAATCATATCATGGTCAAACGTCATAGAAAGAACGGACAAAAAAAATGGACCTTTAAAACTCAGCATGAATAATCATAGCATACAGCTCAACAATATGAAGATGAGATCTAGTGCACCGAAATATCACTTAAAATCATGCTAAAAGTACAGCACATCATAGATATCATGTGACAAAGTTCTCTCTATATAAGTTGATTGTCTCTCTGCTATTAACCTTGTTAACTTTTCTTTTTTTGTTGTTCTAAACTAAAATTTGGAACAACAAAGTGAACATTTAGGGAAGATATATGGGTTCAAATGAGATGCAGGAGGATAATCAGATATACCTTTCACCAATCAAATAATCTTATAAGATATAATTTGATATTATATATTATTGGTTAAAGCATATGATTAAGTAGATAGTTTATGGATTATTGGCTAATTGCTTTGAAAAATAGAAACAAAAGAACATAAGGGTTTTTTGAGGTAGTGTTTTATGAATTGATGTTCAATGCATGTTAATGTGTATAGCCAGAGAACAAGAATTACTTAGAGATATTCATGACAAACACCCTATATCTATGTCCAAGGATATGATTATTTGGAGATGGTCTAAAGATGGCATCTTCTCGGTTATATCTCTTTACCACATTATTATCACCGAAGGGCTACAGTTTTTAGTCCAGTGTTGAAAAGGAGGGTTGCGGCTCCTCTAAGGTCTTCACATGGTTAGCTTTTAAGAATGCTTTTCTAACTCGACACTATCCCTCGAAGAAAAAATGGCGAGGCCCCTAGATTGTTGTATATGTTACTAGGGTCCTTAATGGATATAGGAGGACATGGGATATTGTCAGTATGGCGATTTTACGGACGATATGGTTGGAACATAATAACATTATTTCTAGACTTAATAATAAAAAAGCATTATCGGTCTCACTGCTAAGGTATACTAGCTCTATGTTTCTAATTGTATGATCCTTTCCTCAGTTGACAATAGACGCAAGCTTGACCAAGATCATAGCCGTCATTCATGACTCGCAAAGAGTCACTCAAGGAGAGGACAATGAAGAGAATGACTCGTCGCAGGCGCAAGAAAATAGCTAATCCTTTATTAGCTGCTCATTGTTGAGAGTTCAGCATTCTAGCTAGGAAAATGGGTTCTCTCTTTTGTGACTAATATGACTATTATTATGCTTCTAGTATTGTCGTATTTTGTGTAGCTTAAGTGTTTGGGTGTTTGTGATAGAATGCTCCTTAATGAGAATCCTGTTTTCAGCTTGTTAGTATCTGCATTTTTGTATGTTGTTAGCACAAACCTACTGTATGTTTTAAATGATTGTAGGGGAATTCGTCCTCATTAAAATCTCTTCAATGAATTCAGGTGGCTAATACCCACCTTTTTTCTCAAAAAATAAGTGTGAAGGAGAATGACTTTGAAAAATAAAAACAAAGAAGGCTAATTAACAAGTTTGGTTTTACGAGTTTGAAATCTATTTCACATTAGCATACATCCTTCCTATCAACACCATCAACAATCCATCGATTATGTTGGTTCTTTGTAAATAATTGTTATAGATTTCCATTATATATAGTATTGTTATGGTAATGCTAAGAGCGATTTCATAATAAAAAAAAATATGGATTATACCAATGCTTGCACTTGAACATTGCACATTGACAATTGATCATTATCTATAAATTATCTTTGCTAAGATCGTTGGAAATACCATTAGTTCCTATTGTGAAATTTAGGAAAAGAGAGTGAATGGCTAAGATGTGAGAGTGATTCTAACTTAGGAGGATGTTAGTCCCGAGCCATTTGAAAATGCAATTCCGGAATTTAAAATTTCACATTAGTATCAAGTTATTTTAAAAAATGGCGATATTGTCAAACCCTTATTTGATAATTCCACAACAAAATTTATGTATGGACAAAATTAATCCTAACTACATCTCACTCCTCCTAAATCTCATCCTATCGTCCCTTCTCCACCTACAACCCCTCACCCGCCACTCCATCGCCCTCCCTATCTCCTCTTCCAACCTCATTGGCCATATCCCCTCCCTCCCCATCTCCTTCCTCTCCCATCTCTTCCTCCTCAACCTCTCTAACAACCTCTGCTCTCTCCTCTGAGCCGATCCTTCCGCTTCGGCGTTCCTCGACCCTAGCGGATCTGCTGGTCAAGATCGGCGGCGTGTTCGAAGGCGAGATCGGCGTCGTCCAGTAATGGCTTTCCAATGAGGACCTCGATGCCCTCGCCTCGATCTTGTTGCAGGAGGATCTAGATAACACAATGGAGGAGTTCGATCGCGTTACCGACGAGCCGGTGAGGGTGCGGATTTTCATGCTGAGCTATGGATCTTTGTGATCTTGCTGACAACGATCATCCTACAATCGACACGGGCAGTGCTACATCGAGGCCGTGAACAGGATCCGGATCAGGATTAAGACGAAAGACAACATAAAAAGACAAAAAATTAAAGGCTAAGGTTAATTTTGTCCATGGATTAGTTTTGACGTGTGTTTATCAAATAAAGATTTGGCAATATCGCCACCCATTTAAAATTGGAATTTGCTTAATATTGTTAGTCGAAAATAACATTTTAAAATGTGAGAATTTGGATTTTAGAATTCATCATTAAACTAAACTTGTAGTATAAAAATTAGAACACCGATTAATTTTCAAATCACCGTGTATCCCTAGGTTTTCTAAAATACCATAATATACATAATAAATCAAAATTTAAATAAATCATCCCATCGGGCATAGTCGGTGCGCAGCCAACATTAACCAACCAATGACTGTCCCAGCCACTGACTCCACTGCGGCCTACAGTCCCCGCCGCCGCCGCCGGCCATCCCCCGGATGATTACCCCCGTCGCCGACATCGATCAACAGCCGGCCTCCTCCGATCACCGCCATTGACCGTTGTCAATCCTCACCCATCACCACCATCGACCGTCATCGATCGCCGCCGCCATCACCATCGCCGCCGACCGACGATCTCTTTCGCTGTCCCTGACTGCCGACTGACCATCTTCGTTGTTGACCGACGGTCGCCACGCCGCAGCCGATCATCTTTTGCCATCAATCACCATTCGTCAAACCTCCATCAATTGAATACCGACTCATGTACTATTAAACGTATTGTCCTAAATTACATATGAATTTTTATTTTTTTTGAGATAAACGAATGCTTAAAAAGTCCCCGCGTTTCATTAAAGGATTTTTAACAAAACAAAACTAAACCGAACATAAAAAAAAGGTAAAATACTGGGTAACACACCCCTACAACATAGTGCCAGATCCGAGGAACAAATCTCGTACAAAACAGACATCCAACCGAAGAAAACAGACGACAATTGGGCATGTAAACCCGCAAGAAATGAGTAAGACCAAAATCATGCCTCAGCAAGATCAGTGTGCCTACGGCCCCGCAAGCTACCGATCACCGTGCTCCCCCTGAGCCCCCAGATCAGTGTGCCTATCACCCCAATGGTCGTCCCCTCCTGAATGTAAACTCTCGCTCTTTTACGCATGCCCTCGGGTGCAGCCCCTATCCAAAAAAGAGTGATCGTGTCAATCCATTATATATGAATTTTGAAATCAAATTATTAGCATTTTGAATAGAAAATAATTTATCAAAGTGACCATTTCATTTACAAATTCTAAATTCTAAAATTAATTAGGGGAGCAACCCCCTGAATAAGCATTATTTGAAAGAAATAATGTTTTGCTAAAAAATAAGTGGTTAAGAGAAATGGTCATGATAGGTCATAAATCGAATACTATGATGTTCTGGTATCTTTCTATGCAATATATGTCAGTAGTTTAATTTAAATTGTGTGATTATGGTCATAATTTGATACACTTATCATTATTTAATTGGTTATTGATAAAGTTCTTCAATGTTGAAAAAACCTCGCCACATAAGAATTTTATACCATATGGAATAACTCAGTCTATTTATTACATAACTCAACAAAATAATTTAAATAAGAAGTAATATATGCTATTTTATGCTATTGTTACAAATAATTTACACTCCTACTTGATAGCAATAGCAATAGCATAGCCTATACCATTTGCAAATAAGATTTTATATTGGTATCAATTTGGATTTGAACTTCAACAAATAATCAAGAAAACCCAACATTTATGTAAGTCCAGCTTCCAATTCTTCATAATCCAGAGATTAAAAACCTAATTCCACGCGTTGACTTTCAATTACTAAGTATGAATGTAAGCTTGTAAAATTGAAAATTAGTTATTTCTTACGGTAATTGCTAATAGGAATTGTATAATTTTCATAAATTTTTTATAAAAAATTTAAAACTTAAATCTATTTTTTTAGAAACTAATTTCCTTTGTGATTTAGTATGAATAAACAGAATTACTCAAATTAATTAATTAATAATTCATGTAATTTACGTCTTGCAAGACTGCGCTTTTTGCGCTTTTTCGTTTTTCAGAAACGGAGCTTTAGGCCGTTATCTTCAACATTCAAATTTTTATGTATATGGTGCATGAGGATCAATTTAACTAAATTAATATTTATGCATGTTTTTATAGGAGGCAAAAAAGGGGTCATTTAATTTTAAAATTGATTGATGAGATGGTTTCTTATTATTTTAGATAAATCAAATTAAAAAAAACATCATTAATTTACGTGCAATGCACGTAATTAAACGTTATGCCATTATTATTTTACAAGTGTGATGCACCAAATTAAATTGGTATGTCGTTATTATTTTGGGCTTTTTACTAAAAGCCATTTCATACTTCGCTGATTACTAAAAAAACATCATAATTCGTATTTACTTAAAAGACTCTGTATAAATTGCACTAAAAAACCTCTCTCGCTGGTTTTCCATTCAAAGTTAACATCCGATTAGGAAGATGGAGCTGGATCTAGAGCTTGAACAGCTCTCTTACCTTCTAGGTATTTAAGTAGATTTTTCTCCCACAAAAAGAACCAACATGCTCGCTTAGCTGAAGATTGAGATTTAAAACATCCAAAGAATCACTTTCATTTCGACTGGGGTTGCCCATTAACCCGTAGCTTCTAATTGAAGGGATAACAACACTCGACAAGCACGTTGTTGAAGTACATTAAGGAAGACAAGTTTGTTTCCATGATCAATTTAAAAGATCTTTGATCGAAAATCTAATCCTAAAGCCAGTTAAGGAAATAAATTGCGAATTTTGGGATAACAAAAGGGGTCGAGAGCTTTGAGACACTATCCCGATACTCTTAGTTAGCCCTTCTAACGGAGTGATAGAAGATACCCAAATGATTTTCTTTTTGGTCCGTTAAGGGGTTTTTTTTAGTGTAATTTAAATGTATGGGGGGCTTTTAAGTAAATACAAAGTATGATAGAGATTTTTAGTAATAGCGAAGTATGAGGGGTTTTTTTTATAGTAAAAAGCCCTATTATTTTTATGAATGAGATTTACGTAATTAAATTAATAAAGAATTTATCATCCAAATTACTATAATTACTTTGCACCTACCGAAAATGCTAGCAAGTATTAATAGTGGTGCCATGCCGAACCTTTTATTAGGTGGGTAAAAATTATAATATAAATGTTTTGAATTTATGAATCTAGCTAAATTTGTAAAAAAAAAATAGATTTATTATCTAACTGAAAATTTAACTTAGAAATGCCATTAATCATAAAACATTGTCCATTTGACAATCATAAATAATTAGGCAAGTTAAAAGGGCCATTTTTTAATTTGAAATTGCAATTGTTAGATATGAATTAGTTCAAAGCAAAATATCAATGTGCTTAAGTTATCTGAAACTGTTAAAGAGGATATAAGCATAGTCACAAATTGGTACTTCCCTTATAATTCGGCGAGGTTGAAAATTCGGATTCGGAGAACTATTCGGAAAAATTCGGCAGGGATTCGGTAAGTGTTCGGGAAATGGTCGGGAAGGATTTCGAGCAAAAAAATAATATATGAGACGCTAGGTTTTGATTTTGTGAATTATTTGCTGTTTTTTTAATTATTCGCTGTTTTTTCACATAATTCGGGAATAATTCGTGAATTATTCGCGAATAATTCGTGAATTATTCGGCCCGCCGATTAATTCGGTGATTAAGTCGGCTGATCAAAAATTCGCGAATAATTCACGAATTCGGTGAAAAATTCACGAATTATGTGATTATAGATATAAGAAGTTATATGCAGATATAGAAATAAGACTGGCAAATGCCCCTTTACCATGCATGGGCACGTAAAGATGCTAAAAATTCAAGAAATATATTATTGCAATAATGATGAACAATTCGACTAAAATCCATTATCTCACTTATTTTTAAAGCTTGACCCAAATTCTTTTAAAACAATTTAGGATTTTTTTTATTTTCTTTGAAAACGATTTCATAAAAGTTCTTTAGACTTTACACCTTGATAAAAACTTAACCAAAATTCTCACAAAACAATTTTGAAAAATTTCTTTATTTTTTTTAAAACAATTTTATAAGAGTCTTTTAGACTTTACAACTTTATTCATTTTTCGCATTAATTGAACAGGAATTAAATTGCATTTGAAAATTCCTAGATGAGTCAATGTGTTTTAGGTGGAGATTTCAATTCTTCTTACATATTTAAAAAAACACTATTTTTTTAATCTATTTAAATCTATGTGCAAATACCGTTATTCTATGAAGAAAAGCTACAATGCCATGACTTCTAAAATTTCATCAAAAATGAAGAAACTTACATATATAAAGTAGCTTGTTGAACAATTATAACCATGCAAAATTTTAAAAATATATATAAGATGCATAAGTTTCTCTACGGTGTTTTGACTTATGAGATTTCATTAAAGGAAACATAGAATAAGACAAATGCATAATAGAAGGCATAAGATTTCATCAAATTCAATTTGCATTTTATGGTTAATGAAAAATAAAGAAAAAATATAACAAACCCAAGATAAAAATTAAGGTACAAAATGGCATTAAAGCAATCATTTGAGGCAAATTTGGAAGAGGCAAATTTAGAAAAAGCAAAAGCTTAATTTCAAGCACAAAAGCAAGTACCATGCATGGACCCGAGGAGTTATCCAAAAAAAATTTATCGCATAAATGACTGAATCATAGCTAAATTTTATTACAGACAAATCTTTTAAACTTAACATAAATTGAGTCCTTTTCGAAACAATTTAGAAAATTTCTTCATTTTCTCTCATTCCAGAAAAGTATCTGTCTTTACACATTTCTACCTGATGATGCTCGATATCGATGATCTTCCAGATCAGGACAAGTGGCAGATGACGTGTCCCAGAGGATGCAAGAAAGGACCTACAGTGGCCGGCCAGACCACACCTATGCTCGTCCTACCGAGCAAACGCTAGCTCACCTCCGAGCCCCCTGCATAATCGGCCTCCTCGGCCTCACAGCTCGTCTCCGGGCTGCCGCAGAACCAAAATACCTCGGCTCTCCCGCTCGTCTGCGAGCTCTCCCGCCGAGGTCATCTTCCTCGGTCTCATCGACCGACCAACGGCACCGCTTGCAGGCGTAACCGCCACCCCGCGAATCTCGCCATGCACGAGATCTCCACCGGCCACATCTCGCGTTCCACGCCACCACGATCCCCCATTAACGAGCCCGTCTCGCCATTAATGGGAGGTCTCGCTCATCACGCGGGCGTGACGTCGGGAGCGTAACGGCCGGCGTGATTCTCGCACCTGCCTTGCCTGCTGCCACCACTATATAAACCCCTTCTTCAGACGGTTCAAGTAAGCCATTTCTTACTCCACTAAGCCGTTACTCTGCACGGATCTCTAGTCTAACTTGACCGTTGAAGGGTCCTCGGTGGTATAACCATCCCGGAACTTCCTTGCAGGTAGCTCGACAACCACAACCTCAAACCCATTGAGATCCACACGCTTCAGGAGCGACAGCCTCCAGATCCAATCTCAGTCACCTATCGCAGCCATCAGCAGATCAACGGAGGGCAACATTTGAAGGAGATCTACGCCTCCATCAGCTGGCGCCGTCTGTGAGAAACAACACTCTTGATTCCATGTCACGCCCCACCCCCAATACAGAGAATATTGTCCGCTCTGGCCGAAGGCCGCACGGTTTTGTCCTTCGGGACGAACCGGACCCGGCCAGGGGCCACTTCCCAGGAGGTCACCCATCCCAAGACTTCCCAGCCCGAGCACGCTTAACTACGGAGTTCTCAAGCTCCTGTAGTTCCGGTTCACTTAAAAGGCGCCTCTGTATTGAAGAGTGGTATCATTTCATTTATAGTACAGATCTACCCCCTTTCGGAATGTATTCCGAAGAGTCCCCATTGTTCTATAGTGGGTCCCACGGACTCAAGAGGTGGCCCCCACGGATTCAAGAGGTGGCCCCCGCCCACTTAACACGACACTTGGCGTGGCACTTTGTTCCGTGTGGCACTTTGCTCCGTGAGCAAGAACCAGGTCCCGACATTCTCCCCACCTTTGAACAATGGTTCGTCCTCGAACCACAGACCTACTATTGAGGGACCAGCTCTGATATCATTTTGTCACGCCCCACCCCCAATACAGAGAATATTGTCCGCTCTAGCCGAAGGCCGCACGGTTTTGTCCTTCGGGACGAACCGGACCCGGCCAGGGGCCACTTCCCAGGAGGTCACCCATCCCAAGACTTCCCTGGCCCGAGCACGCTTAACTACGGAGTTCTCAAGCTCCTGTAGTTCCGGTTCACTTAAAAGGCGCCTCTGTATTGAAGAGTGGTATCATTTCATTTATAGTACAGATCTGCCCCCTTTCGGAATGTATTCCGAAGAGTCCTCATTGTTCTATAGTGGGTCCCACGGACTCAAGAGGTGGCCTCCACGGATTCAAGAGGTGGCCCCCGCCCACTTAACACGACACTTGGCGTGGCACTTTGTTCCGTGTGGCACTTTGCTCCGTGAGCAAGAACCAGGTCCCGACATTCCACAAAAACAAAAGTCCGCCTTCCGATCTCAACCTAATGGCGAGCGATCATCACGACGATCCAAGCACATGTCGCCGCCTCCCCCTTAACGGAGGCGCGGACAAACCTCCTTCGCCGAATGCCATCAACGCCCTCGCCGGCCGCATAGACCGACTCGCGTCTGTTGTAGAGGCGCTGATCCGCGTCCAAATGGCGGGGCAAGATCACCAAGTCGCCGCTCCCCCGCCTCGGGACCAGGACCCCTACATGGGGAGAGAAGACTCTGTCCGCGTCGGCACCGCCGACCGCCGCCTCATCACTTCCGGCAACAGCGGTTTTCTCGGGCCGACGTACTCGAAAACCCGGCGGGCACCGCTAAGTTTGGCTCTGAGGTCTTACGCCAGAGAGTTTCGCCCCGAGTCTCGTCGCACCCCTGTCCTTCCCGAGGTGGTGTCGGTCAGCTCGCCTGTTTACAAGCATGACCGGCATCCCCTCTCTCGACGGGGTCACGCACGCGAGACTCTCCACGGCAGCTCAAAAACAACCCCACCGGAGGGCGTAAGGAACCTCACCAAAAGGAACCACGGCTCGTCGAAAATCATGGTTATAACGGCCGGGGGTACGTCGGGCACATACGAGACTCAGCACCCCGCACCAGCCGTGGAGGCTGACAGCCGACCGACGAAGAGGTCAAGAGAGACCGAGCCGATCACCTTTGACGACGGGGACTTTCACGGCATATCCTTGCCCCACAACGACCCCGTGGTGATTACGGCTCGAGTCCATCAATACGAGGTGCACAGGATCCTGGTCGACTCAGGAAGCTCGGCAGACATTCTCTTCCACGACTGCTTCCTGCGCAAGGGGCTCGCCTCGGCAGACCTGAGGCCGACCTCCCACATCCTCTCAGGATTCACCAACCACACCATCCCGGCGGAAGGGTTAATCACTCTACAGTTCAGCATCGGGGAGGCCAACCGTACGCGAACATTGCCGGTGGAATTCATCGTAGCGAGAACTCCATCGGCCTACAACATCCTCCTCGGCCGCCCCACGCTGAACTCTCTCCTGGCCCAGATATCGACCTATCACCTGGCGATGAAGTTCCCCCTCGACCAGGGTGGGATAGGTCGGGTCTATGGAGACCAGCGAATTGCAAAGGTTTGCTTCACCGCAACATTTTCATCGGAGAGACCGGTCGACGATGTCGAAGGTGAGGGTGACATCAGGGGTTCTCTAGACACTCGAGACGAGTAAACCGCGGTCCGAGGGACCCTGGTAGAGCCTCTGACAGAGGTCCCGCTCGTAGAAGGGGACGACGAAAAACTCGTTCAGATCGGGTTACTTCTGACAGGAACTCAGCGAGATGACCTGGTCCATTTCCTCAGAAACAACTCCGACGTGTTTGCCTGGGCGCCTGCTGACATGCCTGGGATCGACCCCAAAATTATATCTAACAAGCTCAGGGTTGATCCTACGGCCCGACTCGTCAGACAGAAAAAGCGAAGCTTCATCCCGGTCAAACAGAAGGCTTTCGAGGAAGAGGTGAATCGGCTCCTCACCGCCAACTTCATTCGAAACGTGTCCCATTCGGAGTGGCTAGCAAATATAGTCCCGGTCAAGAAATCAAGTGGGAAGTGGCGCATGTGCATCGACTTCACCGACATCAACAAGTCCTGCCCCAAAGACAACTATCCTCTACCTCGGATAGATCAGCTCGTCGAAAGCTCTACAGGAAACGAGCTATTGAGATTCATGGAATCCTTCTCCGGCTACAATCAGATCCGTACGAATCCGGCAGACGAAGATCTTACCGCATTCACAATAGACCGGGGGGTATACTGCTATAAGGTGATGCCCTTTGGCCTCAAGAACGCCGGGGCTACATACCAACGGTTGGTCAACCGCATGTTCAAGCCACAGATCGGCAGGAACATGGAAGTTTACATCGACTATATGCTCGTCAAATCGGTCTAGTCGACCGACCGCTCCAAGGACCTGGGCGAGGCCTTCGAGGTACGCCACAAGTTCAAGATGAAGCTAAACCCCGCCAAGTGTGCATTCGGGGTCACCGGGAGAAAGTTCCTCGGTTTCGTGGTCACCCACCGTGGGACCGAGGCTAACCCGGAGAAAATCGATGCTATCCTCAACATGACCGCGCCCAAGACCAACGTCAAGATCATGCGGCTAACCGGGCGGGTGGCCGCTCTGAGCCACTTCATGTCGAGGTCTGGGGAAAAGTGCCTCCCGTTCTTCAAAGCTCTAAGGAAAATTCCGAGGTTCGAGTGGTCAGAAGAGTGCCAGACCGCCTTCGACCGGTTAAAAAGGCACCTTGCGACGCCGCCGCTGCTCACCCGACCGATTGAAGGGGACGAGCTATCGCTGTATCTGGCGGTATTCGACCAAGCGGCAGGCTCAATGCTCGTCCGGGAGGTCGACGGAGTGCAGAAGCCGGTATACTACGTGAGCCACATCTTCAAAGACGCAGAGACAAGGTATCCGGCCATAGAGAAGATCGTCCTGGCCCTCGTAGTGGCCTCAAGGAAGCTACGACACTACTTCCAAGCGCACACTATCCTCGTTCTCACCGAGCGCCCGCTGGGGGCCATCCTCGCCTCACCCGAATCCTCTGGCCGCCTAGAGAACTGGAGGTGGGAGCTGTCCCAGTTTGACATAAAATACCGCCCGAGACAGGGCATCAAAGCTGTAACAACCCTAAATTTCCTGTACAACTTTGTGTAGAATTTTTTTTCTTCAAAATTTTAGAAAGGGGGATTTTTGCCTGAGCACAAGTTATAAGCCTGTTTTGCTTTTTAAATTACAAGAAGGAGCTTGTAGCTCATTGGTAATACCTTGCACTGCTGAACCAAGCCACCAGAGTTCAAATCCCATACCCCACATTATTTTTAATATTGTTTTATTTTGAATTTTTAGAATACCAAGGGTTTACACGTGCATAACTCACAAAAAACCCCACTACACCGAAAAACCTAACAGTACTAGAGGCTACATGAAGTGACAAGGGAGACTCTGGCCACCTGACTCGGCCGGACTCGGCCGGTGGACCGGCCGACTCGGGCCGCCTCCGCCGGCCGGACTCGGCCGGACCGCCGAGTCATCAATACCAAACTTGTGTCTTTTCACACCCCTTGTTCTCCGTCGAAGACAGAGACGCGACCGCGTAGGTCCGTCTTGCCTGAATTTGGGGGCAGATGCTAATTGGTGCTATCCGTCCACCTCTCCGAAGATGCCAAGTTAATTTATGGCACCGTATATCGAAGGTTTAAACGGATGCGGCCGATGTAGCAGATTTCGTCAGATTCCCCCTCATTTTGAGGGGGTTTTGATTGTGGGGACGCTCTTCCCTGCAGGCGCAATCCCCTGCAGTTAATTACGCTACCGCATCGCGGTAACCACTTTCTCCTTCTCCATATGGTCAATTTGTGTCGTGTAAGTTTGTTTTATTTTTGGTTGCCCGTGGATTGTATACGGAGACCAATTTATGTTGTCGCCCGTAGGGCGTGGATTAGTCCAAATCTGTATTTTCTTAGATTTGGGTTTGGGGTTGGGTTTAAGGATACGTTAGTCTCATTTGAGACTAAGATCAACTTAAACGTATGTTAAGGATACGTTAGTCTAATTTCAGACTAAGATCAACTTAACGGGATCGTTTAAATCCAACAAAAGAGCATTTGGGCTATATTGTTTAGTTTAGGGACATTGCGGTCGCTTACCAGTTTAAGGACATGGTGGTCCAAGGTTAAGGACATCATAATCCATGGGCTTAAGGACCCCACAGTCCGAGATTAAGGACATCATAGTCCATGGGTTTAAGGACCCCACAGTCCGAGGTTAAGGAGATCATAGTCCATGGGTTTAAGGACCCCACGGTCCGAGGTTAAGGACATCATAGTCCATAGGTTTAAGGACCCCACAGTCCGAGGTTAAGAACATCATAGTCTATGGGTTTAAGGACCTCACAGTCCGTAGAATGTCTGGTTGTCGGGACCTGTCACCTCTCTGAAGACGTTGAAGGATTACAACGACATGTATCAGAGGAGTGAAGAGATGTACCCTTGAACCAATATTGGTTGGGGGATCTGTAGTTGGATTTATTTAAGGATCGTTAATCTCGTTTGAGATTAAGATCAACTTAAATGTTTGTTAAGGATACGTTAGTCTAATTTTAGACTAAGATCTACTTAACAGGATCATTTAGATCCAACAAAAGAGCATTTGGGCTCTATTGTTTAGTTTAAGTACATTGCGGTCCAAGTTCAGATGCAAACATGGGTTTGGAAATGCACCAGATAGTTATTGGTCATTGGGACCCACCACCTCTCTGAAGACTTTGAAGAATTACAACGACATGTATCAGAGGTGTGAAGAGATGTACCTTTGAACCAAAGTTGATTGAAAGGGCTCTGGGAATTATTTTGAATATCATATGAGATGACCAATTTTGGAAGACAAAAATGTGTTTGAGGTTCAGTCAAAAGAGGAATCTTGCCTCTGGAAGACTTGGCTAGTTCAATCTAAGATTGGCTTGGATATAGTGTTAAATACTAGAGTAAACTCAGCTATCACGTGCTCCCACGTGATGCGCTAAGAATAGTGTTAAACACTAGGGATACAGCGCCCAAAATAGTGTTAAACACTAAAAAAGGAAGCGCTCACGTGGGGTCACGTGAGGCGCTTGAGTGTTGGGCCCAAACTTCCCTTATCTTATTCTCGGAATATTTAAATAAGTGTTAAACACTTTTAGTCTTCACGGCCATCACGTATGGGCACGTGATAGGTATCCATGCACTGGATATTGAAAGGATTTGCTAGGGGTCACGTGGGGACACGTGAGGTCGCCCATGCGTTGGATATTTAATCCTTCAGCTCTTTCCATCTTCTCCTTTTTTAAAGAGGTGTTTGTCAGGGGTCACGTGGGGACACGTGAGGGCGCCCAAAGTCTGTTATGCCTTTATTTTTGAGAAGTTTGTTCAAGGGTCATATGAGAGCACGTGACCCGATCTCATTCATTCTTTTCTGATCATTGAAGGGAGGGTCACGTGTTGCCACGTGATCAGGTTGGATACTGACTTCTTTACGTGCATGGAGAGTTTTAAGTCCCTTGTTTAAGAATTAAATTCTTTTGTAGGGTTAAACCATAATTTTGTTTAGAGGAATTAAATTCCTATGTATATGGAAGAATTAAATTCTTTAAACCCAACTCTTCCTCTAAGTTTTGGATCTGCATGGCAGAATCTCCCTGATGAGAATTAAATTCTCAACTTATGGAGAGATCTGCTTCTGCAGATCTTCAACCATGAAGAAGAACTAAGTTCTTGTTTTAAGGGTTAAACCCTGTCTCTGTTGGAGGAATTAAATTCCTAATTACTTTGTGGGAGAATATAATTCTCTGAACTTAGGTCTTCTCTTAGGTTTTAGATCTGCATGGCAGAATCTCCCCGATGAGAATTAAATTCTCAACTTGTGGGGAGATCTGCTTCTGCAGACCTTCAACCAAAGGAAGAACTAAGTTCTTATTCAGAAGAGTTAAACTCTTAGTTTGAGAATTAAATTCTCTTTTTGTTTTGTGGAGCTTATGATCTATTTCCCTTTCTCATCTAGGGTTTCTTTCTCTTCTGAGAAAATCTTCTTTTCTCTCTGGAAAATTAAATTCTCTTCTTTTTTCTCTCTGTTGTTGTTGTATCTCCCTTTTTTTCTTATTCTTCTTGGCTCCTATTTATAGGAGAAAGAAAAAAATCAGTTTGTTTAGTCAATCTTTCATTGAAAGATTTTCATTGATTTTGTAACCAACATGATCTTTTAGATCACTCAGTGAATTTTATTTACCATTGGAATTTTAATCCAAAAGATATTTTGTCTGTTATTCCTGGCAAATTTTAGGGAAATCGTTCCTTGTATAGATCTTTCTATAAATTGGTGGTTTTTAATCACCATTGGATTTTTAATCCAACGGTGCTCCACTTTACAGAGCGCAATCTTTTTGTTTGGAAAGATTCTAGGAAAATATTTTTCCAACTAGGGTTTTTGATTTCCCTTAATTAGAATTTAATTCTATTAGTTCAGAAGGTTTAAGAGCCTATCACGTGTTAGCACGTGACCCCACCGATTGACCATTTAACCAGAATTTAATTCTGTTATTTTAAAGAACTCGGGAATTATCACGTGTGAGCACGTGACCCTTGGTCACGTGTTGGCACGTGATGCCCCATTGGGGGTTTTTCCCATTGTTTTATTATACCTTTAATTCTTTTCAGTGGGTGTAAAGGCCCATCACGTGTGGACACGTGACCCCATTTGATTAGGATTCAACTCTTATCATTTCAGAGCCTTCAGGAAGCCATCACGTGTCGGCACGTGACCCCCGATCACGTGTGCGCACGTGATGCCCCATTGGGGTTTTTCCTTGTATTTTATGAGGGAACAAATGACCCTACAGCGTTGTTCTCACGTGTTTGCACGTGAGTGCAACGCTGTAACTTTTGTGGCCGTTGGATCTACCTAGGCAAGGGGGTAGATGAACCGTTTCCCATCACATCATATAAATGCAGGGGTCTCTTCAGAAGCACCTCCACTCTTTTATCTTCTTCCTTCCTTGTTCTTACCTTGAGAATTTAATTCTTCTCCTCAGAGCTTAGTTCTGTGTTATGCACGTGGGCTCTTCTGATGGGGTCATTTCGTCTCCTTGCATTGATTTTAATGAGTCGCCTCTTTTCATTTCCAACGCTCTCCCCTTTTCCCTGTCTTTGGAAATGGTTCCATCATGCACAAGATTTTTTGTGCATAGCATTGAATGCTCCCTTTTATAAACTGAAGTCGTGCCTTTCTTTCTCTCTTCAAAGAGAAACCCATTTAGACCTTAAGGTGATCATTTTTGAGAAACCGATCAAGTGTTATGGCTTGCAACCGCCCCCACGCTCGTCGACAACCATGGGAGATGCCCGTCGAGGAGATGATTCCTCGTTTTGCTGCGCGACTAGTGGATCCTCTTCTCACCGATGCCGAATGTAACGCGGTGACGTACGAACTCCTAACTCGTAGGGGGCTCTCCCCTTCCTATGGGTTCCATTTGGCTGCGGATGATCTTTTCGTCCGTACTTGCCGATATTCCTCCTCATCCGGCAGAGATGACCCTGGCAACTCTCAATACGGCGGAGGACAAGATCGAGTGTTTCTATGAGGCACGCTTGATTACTCGGGCTCTGAAGGATTGCTCGATCCATCTACTGGGTCAGATAAGAGCCCGGCAGGCTGTCATGTCTGCTTTCGCCGATGAGCATGGCGCGAATCGGTGGGGAGCAACTCCTCGTGAAAACCGTCGCTTCGATGTGTTGGAGAAGGCAGAGACGGAGTTGGAGAATTTTGTTTTTTTTTTGTTAACCCTTGTATCACCGATCCTTTGTTTGGTGACCTTTTCCCTGTAGCGTAGTATATTTAAATCAATGTATCCCTCTTATCATTGGCTGTTGAATGCTTTTCTACTGAATTTTTTCTTTTCGTTATATATTCGCACGTGCATCTCACCTGAGTACATGAACATTATACTTGACCCCTCGGAATTTCCTTTAGGTGCGAGCATCGTCGTTGTGTTGTCCATAAATCAGCGCGTTCTAGATACCATGAACGCATGCTTAAAGGGATACCTACCGAAAACTTTCCTTATTGCCAGAAAGAGAAAATAGTTTGTGCGTGCTTTGAATCGAGGATTGTCATCGAGTGGAGGTCTGCCCACACGGGTTTGAATGCATCTGGCTTCCTTCCGACATCTTAAACCTGAGATCAAGTCTGCGAGGATGTATCGAACGGTGCATGGCCAATTATTAAGACCACTCATGCATATGAAATCTGGCGGGTGCTTCAAGAAGCTATCAGAGAGGTGGCAGCTATTGATAAAGCCGTCATTTTTACTCGCGGGATGGTTGAAGCCCATAAAGTTACCGAAAAGGAGCTTGAAAGTCGGCTTGCTTCGTACCAGGCCCAACAGTCTCAAGCGGAGGCCCGTCTCTTAGCGATAATGAATCATGAAGCCGAGGCCCAGCGGAAAAAGGATGAACTGGAAAATTTATTAAATCGTCCGCCGGTTTGAAGAATTGTATATCTTTCCTTTTGTTCTTCTTTTGTACATACTCCTGAATGAGAGTATTTTTTTATTCTGATTCTTTCATAAATTGTACTTTGTATTCATTTTGATTCATGAATAAAAGACATATTTTGCTTCATGGTGGTGTGTCCCTTTTAGTAAATGCATTTTGTGGATAATCTATTTTGATCTCCTTGTAGGACAGCGATGGCTTAGGAGTCAGGTTCAGATCTGCCTCCTAAGGCTTTCCAACTTTATGAGCCGTGAGGGTCTGATAAAGGTATTTCTCCTTACGAGTCATGAGGATCTCGTAAGTGTAATTTCTCCTTAGGAATCGTGAGGATTCCTTAGTGTATTTTCTCTTGAGAGTATTAAGAATCTCACAAGAGAATTTTCTTTCTTACAAGTCGAGAGGACTCATAAGTGGTTGTTTTCTTTCTTGTCAGAGAGTGTGGCCGTAGAAAATCTACCTCGACCTCTTTGCGAGGCAACAATGGCTTGGGAGATAGGGTTAGGATCCGCCACCTAAGACTTTTTCAACTTTATGAGCCGTGAGGGTCCCATAAAGAATTTTCTCCTTACAGATCGAGAGGATCCCGTAGGTGTAATTTCTCCTTAGAAATCATGAGAATTCCTAAGTGCGTTTTCTCTTGAGAGTCGTAAGGATCTCACAAGAGAATGTTCTTCCTTACAAGTCGAGAGGACCCGTAAGTGATTGATGAGTTGACTTGCTCCCGAATCAAAGAATTGCTTTGACGGGTAAGTCGAGGGTTGACTTTATCCACATTTCACAGATTCAGGGGGTTGACCTTATCCGCATTTCACAGGGTCAGGGGGTTGACTTTATCCGCATTTCACGGAGTCAGGGGTTGACCTTATCCGCATTTCACGGGGTTAGGGGTTGACCTTATCCGCATTTCACGGGGTCAGGGGTTGACCTTATCCGCATTTCACGGGGTCAGGGGTTGACCTTATCCGCATTTCACGGGGTCAGGGGTTGACTTTATCCGCATTTCACGGGGTCAGGGGGTTGACTTTATCCGCATTTCACGGAGTCATGGGGTTGACTTTATCCGCATTTCACGGAGTCAGGGGTGCACAGGGCATTTTCCACGGGGTCAGGATTGACATCAGCCGTGTTCCATGGGTCCAGGAGGTGCTCTGGGCGTTTCCCACGGGGTCAGGATTGAAATTAGCCGTGTTCCACCGGACCAGGATTTGCTCTGGGCGCTTCCCACGGGGTCAGGATTGACATTAGCCGTGTTCCATGGGACCAGGATTTACTCTGGACGCTTCCCACGGGGTCAAGATTGACATTAGCCGTGTTCCACGAGACCAGGAGATGCTCTGGGTGTTTCTCACGGGTCAGGATTGACATTAGTGTGTTCCACGGGACCAGGATTTGCTCTGGGTGCTTTCCACGGGGTCAGGATTGACATTAGCCGTGTTCCACGGGACCGGGATTTGCTCTGGGTGCTTCCCACGGGGTCAGGATTGACATTAGCCGTGTTCCACGGGACCAGAATTTGCTCTGGGCGCTTCCCACGGGGTCAGGATTGACATTAACTGTGTTCCACAGGACCAGGATTTGCTCTGGGCGCTTCCCACGGGGTCAGGATTGACATTAGCCATGTTCCATGGGACCAAGATTTGCTCTGGACGCTTCCCACAGGGTCAGGATTGACATTAGCCGTGTTCCACAGGACCAGGATTTGCTCTGGGCGCTTCCTACAGGGTCAGGATTGACATTAGCCGTGTTCCACGGGACCAAGATTTGCTCTGGACGCTTCCCACAGGGTCAGGATTGACATTAGCCGTGTTCCACAGGACCAGGATTTGCTCTGGGCGCTTCCTACGGGGCCAGGATTGACATTAGCCGTGTTCCACGGGACCATGAGGGGTTGACTCTCAGTTGTCTGTGCATCGCCGAATCATGGAACTGGGAACTTTGCCGTGGCTCCGATTTGCTGATGTTGCGTCTGTTGTAATGAGACGAATGTTGAGATGATCTCCAGGCTGTCTGTGAACCATCGAGATTTGGCTTCTTTTTCTGATGGAGCCTGCTGGGAAGGTATGGTTCCCTCTTTGTTTGTACCCCTGGATTGTATACAGGGATCGATGTGATCTCACCTGTAGGGCAAAAAGTTTCATTCTATATATTTTTCTTTCCGCGATGCTCTATCATTTCAGCTTTTATATCGTGAAAGTCGCGATTGCCCAATCATTTCGGCTATTTTTCGCGGTGCCCAATCATTTCGGCTATTTTTTTATTTACTCGCTGCTTTTTATTGCAAGTTGCCCAACCATTTCGGCTATTTTGTATGCATACACTTTTACTTGCTGATTTCGTTGCAGGTTGCCCCATCATTTCGGCTATTTCATATGCATTTGTGGCTCGCTGACTTTTCTCTGCGAGTTTGGGATTTGATACCGATTTAGGCATCAGTATCGCTACAACTAGGATATTGCCAGGAGCGAATCATCATTTGCCTTTGTCGATGTCGAACAAAGGTGGCTTAGTTAACAGGGTTAGGATCCTGTCGACTAAGGCTTTTGCCTTCATGAGCCGTAAGGGTCTCATAAAAGTATTTCTCCCTACGAGTCGTGAGGATCTCATAGGTTCGTTTTCTCCTTAAGAATCGTGAGGAGTCTTAAGTGTATAGTCTCTTATAATTCGTAAGGATCTTACAAGAGTGCTTTCTCCTTATAAGTCGAGAGGACTTACAAGTGTCTTTTGCCATATGAGCATATCCCCAGTCTCTGGTGGGACTTTTGTTAAGGAAATGTTTATTCGTGCCCGTGGAATATATACAAGGGTCAATACTGAACCACTTGTAGGGCAAAATCGGGGGGGTATGACTGCTTAAGAACGGGTTCAGATCCCTGTAGCTTAAGGCTTTTGAATCTTATGAGCCGTGCAGGTCTCATAAGGGGGTTCTCCTTACGAGTCGTGAGGATCTCGCAAGTGTAATTTCTCCTTAGGAATCATGGGAATCCCTAAGTGTGTTTCTCCTTTGTGAGTCGTAAGGATCTCACGCAGGTGGTTTCTCCTTACAGGGTCGAGAGGATCTTGCAGGTGTCTTTTAACGAGATTGCGCCCTTTCGGATTTTCACAAAACTCGCCGGTAGTCTTGCTGTTTTTACTCACGGAGCCCTTTCGGGTTTTCATCCGTGCCCATCTCGCTTATGGACATACTGTTTTTTTTGTCAGCCTTAGGATGCTGCGGTCCATAGTAGTTTATAGACGTCTCGGTCAACAGCCAGTTTTAGGACGTCCATCGTTAGTTTAAGGACGTTTCGGTCCGTGGCGTCGGCTACTACTTATAGATTTTGGGCTTAGGAAGATGGCGAGCGGACATAAACGTCGTCATCTGTCGTTGACCTAGGCTGTGACTCGTCAGGCGTAGTATTTTTTCAGGAAGCGACCGTTTATTGGCCTAAAAGGTCTTTCACCATGTATGTCCATGAGTAGATAGGCTCCACCCTGGTAAACTTTGTCTATGATATACGAGCCTTCATAGTTCGGCTCGAATTTCCCCCGCTTGGCACTATTGGGGATCATTGGTCTCTTGACCACCAGCACGAGTTCACCTTGGCGTAATGTTCTCGGCCTAGTCAATCTTTCGTATGAGTGTGTCATCTTTGCTTTATAAGCCTCCAGGTTTTGTTGCGCCATGAGCCGGGTTTCATCAAGGGCGTCGAGCTCCTCAAGCCGAAGGTGAGCATTTTCTTCGTCTGTTAGCTCGTAGTGAACCGCCACTCGTAGAGAGGGTAACTCTATCTCGAGGGGGAGTACCGCTTCTGTGCCGAATACCAATGCATACGGCGTTGTGTTCATGGTTTTTTTGAAGGTAATTCGATACGCCCAAAGAGCTTCATGCAGTCTTTCGTGCCAGTGCCTCTTATTTCGAGACACCGTCTTTTTCACGATCTTCGTCAAGGTCTTGTTAAAAGCCTCAGCTAGACCGTTAGCTCGAGAATTATAGACCGAAGAGCATCTCCAGTCTATGTTATGCTGTTGTGCGAAGCGGCTGATCTTGTGGCTTCTATAGGCTGGCCCGTTATCGAAGATAATCCGTCACGGAGTGCCGAACCGATAAATGACGTGTCTTGAAGAAATGGAGGATATTTTCCGTCTTCACTTCTCTTAGCGGTACTGCTTCTGCCCACTTAGAGAAGAAATCGTTTGTTGCCAGTATGAACCGATGTCCTCTGGACGACGCTGGTTCGATAGGGCCGATTATGTCAGTTCCCCACATTTCGAACGGCCAGCTGGCCACCGTTGGGTATAGCGGATTTGGATGCCGGTGGATAAAGTCCACGTGAATCTGGCATGAGTGGCACTGCTTCGCGTATTCGAGGCAGTCCTGGATCATCGTGGGCCAATAGTAGCCCATCCTTTTGATCTTTAGTTTCATTTTTTGCCCGGCTTGATGAGAACCGCAGAGTCCGTCGTGAGTTTCTTGGACGACTCTCTTTGCCTCTTCAGGTCCCAGGCATTTTAGCCACAGAGAATCAAATGATCTCTTATACAGCGTATCATTGACGAAGGCAAAAGATAGAGCTCGTTTCATGAGCTGATGTCTTGAGGATGCATCTTCAGGTGTTCGACGGGATTTGAAGTAGTCTATAAAGACTTCTCTCCAATCCATAGCCTTTTCCTGGTCTTTTATTTGCAGGGCCGTTTGCTTGGTAGCTCCCTTTTCTTCGGACGACTCCGGCGTTATTTCTGCCGGTGCAAGAACCCGACGGCTTTGCACAACGATCTTCACGTCATCGAGGTTGTCATCAGCCAATTCCTTAGCGAGCTTGGCTAATGCATCCGCCTTGCTATTTTCCGCACGCGGTATGTTTTCCAGGGCATAGGTGGGAATTTGAGCCAGCAATTATTGTACCCTTTCGCCGTACCTTACCAACTCCGGTTTGCACGTCTGATAGTCGCCGTTTACTTGGATAATGACCAGTTGAGAGTCTCCGTATATGAGGAGGCTTTCAATTTCCATATCGACAGCGATCTCAAGACCTGCTATCAAGGCTTCATACTCGGCTTCATTGTTTGTCCTTGGCTCTGTCAAGGAGAAGGCAAAGCGCATTATCCCTCGTTGTGGAGTCACGAAGATGAGGCCTATCCCTGATTTGATTATGGGGGTGCTTTGTTTGCGCTTCTTCATGGAAGATGCTCTATCGAAATAGAGTTCCCACCGGGTATCATTCTCTCTTCTCTCCCCGCCGATCGTGTCAAATGCGTGCTCGTCGGGCAATTTGCAGTTCAAAGGAGAATTGGCGGGTATCGGATGCTCAGCGAGGATGTCGGTGATGGCCTGGCCTTTCACTGCCTTGAGGGGACGATAAGTTGTCGAGAACTCCATCAAGAGCAGGACCCATTTAGCGAGTCATCCTGTTAGTATGGCTTTTGACATCAAATATTTGAGAGGATCCACCTTTGATATGAGTTGGACCTCATGTGCCAACGCGTAGTTTCTGAGCTTCGTTGTCGCGAAGATCAGCGCCAGGCAGTGTTTTTTGATGGGGGAGTAGTTGCTTTCTGCCCCCAGGAGAACTCGACTTAAGTAGTAGAGGGCTCTCTCTTTCCCTTAATCGTTTTCTTATGCCCATAATGCGCCTAGAGAACCCTCAAGGGCGGTTGTATATAGAATGAGGGGCTTTCCCTTAACTGGAGCGGTTAGCACCGGAGGATTCTGTAGGTATTGCTTGATTTCGTCCAGTGCGCTTTGGCATTTGCGATCCCAGACGAAAGGGGTTCCCTTCTTCATCAGGTGACTGTAGGGGCGGCACTTTCCAGAAAGATTGGCTATAAATCACCGGATATTAGCGAGCTTTCCTTGGAGAGACCGCAGCTGTCTGAGATTTCTTAGTGGGGGCATTTCCATAATCGCTTTGATCTTCGACGGGTCTATCTCGATGCCTCGATGTCGTACGATGAATCCTAGGAATTTGCCCGAGGAGACTCCGAACGCACATTTCAGAGGGTTCATTTTCAAGTTGTATTTCCGAAGACATTGGAACACTATTTTTAGATGCTCCCAATGCTCTTCGTGCGATTTGCTTTTCACCACGAGGTCGTCGATATAGCATTCGACGACTTCATGTATGAGGTCAACGAAAATCTTCGTCATGGCCCTCTGATAGGTGGCACCGGCATTCTTTAGACCGAAAGGCATCACCTTGTAGCAAAATATGCCCAAAGGGTCCGGAAAGCGTTATGCTTCTGGTCCTCGGGATGCATCTTTATCTGATTGTATCCTGATGAGCCATCCATGAAGGAGAATAAGTGGACGTATTATCTATCATTAGCTCAATGACCGGCACTGGAAAGTCGTCCTTCGGGCAAGCTTTGTTGAGATTCCGAAAGTCCACACATATGCGCACCATCCCATTTTTTTCATCACTGGGATGATGTTGGCAATCCAGTCAGGGTACTGAACTTCTTGGATGAAGCCGGATTCGATTAGCTTCTTGACCTCGGCGTTGATGCTCATCTCAAGCTCGAGCCGAATTCTTATCGGTGCTTGTTTGATCGGCTTGACGTCTGGAGAAATCGCCAATTTGTGGACAGCAATCTCTGGATCGAGTCCTGGCATCTCTGAATAGGTCCATGCGAAGCAATCTTTATATTGTATGAGCACGTCTTTTAGCGTAGCCACCCTTTCTTCAGACAACAGCTCACTAACGAACGTCGGTCGTGGGTCACTTACTGTCCCTAAGTCGATTTTTCTGAGGTTATCTGCAGTAGTATGTATCCCATCTTCCAGCTCTTTTGGCGCTGGTGGAAATTCTGAGATCACCTCGTCTTCATCGTTTTCGAAGCACCATGGGAGATCATCCATATTCTCGGGTTCTTCCTCTGACAGCGTTATTACGTGACAGGTACGAGATCTCTTCCAAGATTGACGTTGGTCTGGCTCTACTCTCGCCGCATACGTGGCTTTTGGTTCATGCTTCTATAGTGGGGTTACCCTCCAACTGCTGGATAGAGCGAACCTGCCTTACTGATACTGGTCTTCTACCCAGTCTTTGAAGGTGAAGAAGTCCTCGAGAGGATGTCCTATTGCTCGGTGATAGGAGCAATAGTCTGGGTGAAATACCTCGTCTGCTTGCACGGGGTGCTTGGACTCCGGGAGCATCATCATCTGATGTTTTATGACAAGATCGAATATTTTCTCTGTCTTGTCTTGGGGAAAAGAATATGCTCGACCCATTTTCTTTATAAGAGACGGATCCCGGCTGCTCGATTCTCGATCGCGTGGCTTCTCAGACCCGCTACGCTGTTGTCGAACATTTTTTCTATTCTTTGGTTTATTTTTGCCTCTGCGCCGGGTCTTTTGTATGACGGGTTGACGACGAAGAGCATTGTCATTCTCCGCGGCCTGCTGAAGGAGGCGCTACGTCCTGGCTTTCTCGTAAATGGCTATTTCACGGCTATGGTCATCCTGGACCTTCTGACCCGCTTCCCTTATTAGCTTGTCCATCTGTTCTTCAAACGACGAACTTGGCATTTTCATGGCAGGACCTCGTTTTGGTTCCGGGTTAGTGTCTTTTAACAGAACATCTCCTTCTTCATCAAAGTCATGTATAACGCAACAGTCATGGAATCGCTCCCGTTTCTTGGATTGAACATATCCAAGCCCGATCGTTTCCATTCTCCCGTTGGGCAATTTTCGCTGAGTTCCAGGGATGCTCCAGATCCTATTGTAGAACTTGGCTTGTCGATCAGTCTGTTTGAAGGGTACGTCTTGGCGCCTCAATAGCCTCTTCAATCCTTCTGTGTAGTATCTGGGCAGTCGGATGGGCTGAAGTCTGTCAAGTGTCGAGTCAGCACCATGCCAGACTTCTTTCTCCACTTTGGTTTCCGTGGATTGATATAAGAGGATCGCCTTTTCATCTCTTCGCCTGGGAGGGACATAGAATGTTTGCAGTTCTTGCACACTGTAGGTATCAAGTGCGTCGAGCTCTTTGTAATGCTCTTGCGGAACCATGGCAATTTGTAAACTCCGATCATTGTCAGCGAAGGCTTGTATTGATGGCCGGACAGAAAATACGACATTGACCCCATCTTCTGAGTCGCTGCCAAAGACCAGAATAGGGGTGGACGGTCCCGGCTTGTTGCATTGGGGCGGCCCTGAATAAACTATCTCTTCCTCCTCCTCAGTATCACTCCCGAAGACCGGAATGGTGGTGATAGTTTTGTTCTTCGGTTTATGGCATCTTTCCGTGTCTTCGAAATCTGGTAAGAAGTATTTTGCATCTTCGTACTTTCGGACTTCATTCACGGAGAATGGGTTTAGTTCCCCCATTACAGTGTACTCGAGACCATCATTGAAGTACTTCATACACTGATGTTGTGTAGAAGGGATGATGTTGTACTCGTGTAACCAAGGTGTTGGTTATAGTGCCCTCTAAGTCAATTATTGGATCGCAGGTACGTGATTACAATGATTGAGGGAGGACCTATACCGATATGACAGTCTTGCTCGAGATGATAGTATGCTATCTGGTTTGTCTTTATCATCGTATACATACTTTAGTTCACTATTGCATGTTGATAGAGCCCATAGGATTCTTGCTTGACTGCCAGCAGTATGATGGCGATCATATACGTGGGAGCTGGGGTCTGTAAGCACATCCTTAAAGTGTCCCTAGTCGTGGGAGTTTCGAGACAGGGCATCGATACTCCAGAGTAGACTAGTGTATACAGTCGAGACCCCGACGAGGGACGGTGGCCGGTCTCACAAGCCATTGGTGTTAGTTGGTTCACCTAAGATGTATACAGGTGCTCATTGGGTTATGAGTACACCGGACAGGACTCGCCGGGAACCTGCTAGTTGGTATTATACCTAGCGTCAGATAGCAGTTCCGTGGTGACATGTGTACAGGTTAGTTCATCGACCTGAGGTCGTCATTTGTCTCGTGTGAGTTCCCACTGTGCTTTGATTTCTACCCTACCACGGCTCAAAGGAGTCGTGCAAACAGGTCTTTTTTGGGTACAGTCCCGAGCCACATGGAGGCAAGTGAGCGGATCGGCAGGGGATTCGTCTCTCCCGGTATTGGGGGTGAGATCGCATTGTATCTAGGAGAGCCATTACACAAAGCCCTCGTCCGAGGCAAGAGATTTACTGGTAGGTACTCCAGTAGCATCTCAGGGTGTTCTGGGCTACTCTCTGACATGACTTATACCGCTAATGGGGGTCTGACGTTACCAGCCCCCTAGGCAGATATGCGATACACATAGACGAACGGACCGGACTGTATGTATATTGTCATTGTTAGGCTCAGTAGGGTTTCTGGATGAGTTCTCTCGTCAGCTTCCCTTCCAATCAATACATAGGCAACCGTTACGTACAGCTTGTACCTCTGACGTGCTAGTGGTTATACCCTGTGCCAGTGTGTTGATGAGTCATTAGAGTCCCCCACAGACAGTTTCCTAAGTTCGGGCGAAACGTTGTAGAGGCCGTATGGTTTTATGGCAGGGTTCGGAAAATGCACGTGCGTTTACGCACGTGTCGTTTTTCGGGCAGATAATACTGGTAGGCTTTGGTTTAAACCAGATCCGAGTATTATACTGTGTAGATATAATATCTTTGTCTCAGTTGAATTTGTATTCGGTCGTAATACAAATGCGGGTATGTTTATACCATTACGGGGTTATCCTGAAATTCGTTTCAGGATCGCTTTTGGAAGTTGCCAGTTTCCAGTTTTCTATCAACCGTATTAAACATTCGGTTTAATACGGATTTATCTTTTCGTCACTTGGGTGAGTCATAGGGTGAGTCATGTGTGTGGAAGCTTCTAGATGGTGACTAGGATGATGAGGTGGCTAGTGACTCATTAGTGCATTAAATGAAGGATGATGACTAGGTTAATGATTCATTAGTTCATTAAAGTTTATGCAAGGTGCTATCTTTGATTCATGCCTTTCTTTTTGTGCTAATGGTCACCTTCTCCCCTCCTACACTCACCTCCCTCTTCCTATAAGTGGCTGGCCCCTCTCATGTGAGGAAGATGGTTGTTGATTTAAAAAAGATGCAAGTATTTGGTTCATGGAAATTAGTATACTCTATTTCTCATTTTCACCCGATCCAAAAGGCAACTTCATTAACCGTTCGTCCATAGCTTTGGACGTAACGAGACAAAGTGTTCTACTCATTCTCTATATAAATCTTGGTCATCTCTTTTAGCAAACTTGATGATCGAGTTGCCTCGGTTCAGAGGCGGGAGCCCGTTTAAAGATCCGTCGACGTGGTGCCACCTGGACGAGGAGACTGGAGATTCAGGAGATCGAAGCAGCTGCAACAAAGCGTGGGATGATGGTTGAAGACCGAAGGACTTGGATCGCTCGGTATAACATTTCTACCCATTTTGTAGTTTGTTAGTTTAGTTTTAATGGCAGATCCGGGTTATAGTATACGATAGCGCCAGCTAAAAAGTTTTTGTTCCGCATTTGACGTCTGTTAGACGGCCGGGGCGCTACCGTGTACTTACACAAGGCCTGCCGAGCAAAGCGTTTTAGCAAGTCTTGGCATCAATGACATGAAACTTGATGTCCGTGACGAGCAGCCCAAAGCGTAATGTCAATATCACAGACCCGAGCGTCCGTGATGACTGGGAGTCGAACCCGGAGATAGTGATTTTATCACGAGCGAGATGCTGAATGCTCATGCAGATTTCCTTCAACACTCTTACATTGAGGGGATTGACGGAGGACACATTGTCAACCAGGATCTTGCCTATCTTAATATCATGACAGTATCCAGAGACATAAAGGGGACGGTTATGCTCGCACGTCCCGAGGAGGAGATCCTCATCACCGAAGGTGATATCGGTTGTGTGCACTTCTTCCAGCTCGTCCTTCATCTTTTCTTCGGCGAGGAAAGCTTGGAACTGCTCGGGCTCTTGTAGTTCCTTGATCAAAGAATCTCTCGCCTCTTTGGATAGCAGAAGGGCGTCGAGAAAGCTTAGCTGTGAGGGCATCTTCCTCAGGTGTGCTAGAACGTTGTAATCCACCTTGTTTTTCTTGGGCGGATCCTTGGCTGTCAGCTCTTCGACGGCTTAGTCATCGAGGGTGATATCCCCAGGGACCTTTTCTTTTCCCTGATCCTTTTTGTTTGACCCCTTGTTTATGGGTCCAAGATTCTTTTCAGGTAGTGTGCGATTGCGCAGCTTAATGTTCACGCAGCTCTTCGGTTCTTCCTCTTTTCTTGAGGTGGATTCTTTGAAGAGAGGGCCAAGAGCTATTTCTTCTTCAGAGTCACTCCCGAAGGTGATAACTTGCGATTCTACTATCAACCATGTAACAATTGCCGGCAGCTCTTCCACGTTCGTCTGTCGCATTTTTCCGCTGTCGATGAGCTTCACGCTTCATCCTCTTGAAGTGTTGCTTGTGAGCGACAAACCCTTGCCACCAATTTTTAAAGGCGTTGCACTCTTCAGTGGGGTGCGCAATCTTTCGATGATATGAACAGTAATCAGGATGCACATCCTCTTCATTAAGGTGTATCTCCTCAAAAATGTTTTCTTCGGAGGGTAGCAGCTTCATTCCCATCGATATGGCTTTAGCGAACCTTTTCTTCATTTTAAGCCTGCTCTTGTCTGTCGTGGGCATGCCTCGGTCTGGTTGGGGTGCTTCAACCCTTTCATCCAGTCGTCGGCGTTTGGCTTTTTCAAATAGGGCCATTTCGCGCTCTCGATCAGCCTTACTTTTTAGAAGAGCTTCGTTTAGGAATGCATCAATCATTTCGTCCGACGGTCCTAGAAGTTCCGGCTCGGGATCTGCCCCCAGTTTCTCTGCATCCAGAGCTTCTTCACCGTTTATTAATGAATGAGAGATCACGTGGCAGCTTGCCGCATAATTCTCAGGTTCATCCGACGAGTCTTCTCCATTGTCATCATCTCCGTTCTCAAGGACGTGGCTGAGAAACTCTTGAAGTGTGACTGGGGTCCGAACCTTCTGGTTATATTCCTCCAGCGTGTCAATATGCTTTTACAGGTCCGTGCGCTTGTCATCGGGCTTCACGGGATTTTTGGTTTTCTTTTTTTTCTTCAAAGACTTTGACGGCTGGGTATAAGCGTTTTGATTATCGCTACTACGCTAGGCGTGGCTTCAGCATTCCCTTGATGACTTCGGGTTCTAGCGGACTTTTCCATTTGATCGCCGGGCATGTCTGAAGATACTTCAGCATTCTTTTCGTTTTGGCTGAAAGAGCGACCTCCCATGGAGCTTCTTCGACAAAAGAGCACGATGTCCCCGGTGTGACCCCCTTTTAAGAGTGTGCGGCTGGGGCGGGTTTACTTTCCAATTCTCGGACAGTGCGAATTTGCCCTGTTGGTATTGGTTCTCAATCCACCCTTTGAAGACGAAGCAATTTTCGATTGGATGGCCTACCGCTTGGTGATAGGGGAAATAATTGGGATTATTAACCTCACCGGGTTGCAATGGGCGTTTTGGATCCGGCAAATTAATGAGCTTGTTGCGCACCGCTAGTTCAAACAATCTCCTCGTTTTATCCCGGGGAAACGAATAAGGGCGCTTCATTTTCTCATTAAAGAATCGCTGTTTCTCGTCTTGGCGATCAGTTAGTTTCGGACCACTGGGCTGCTGTTGAGCATTGGCGATGAAGGTCACTTTCCCTTTCCCTTTTTCATTCCGCTGCTCCGGCTTCGAAGAGGAAGGCCTGTGGCTCATCTGTTCCATTTGGGCCAACTTGTCAATCAAGGCCTGGAAAGTAGTTGGCTTGAAGAACATCATGAATTGTGAAATGGTCGCTTGAGGGTCAAGGGTCTTTACGAACATGCCTACCGCAGGCGCCTTCTCGATGCGCTGCTCGCACTTTGACCATAAATTTCTCCACCGTATCACGTACTGAACCCATATTTCTCCAGGCTTCACCTTGGCATTGATCAGCGCCGTAATTGGGGTACATTCGCTAGCGCTTGCGAAACGCTGGGTGAATAGCAACTCCATCTCTGCAAATGTCTTGACAGAGTCATTTGGGAGTTCGGAATACCACTCGAATACTGTCTCAGACAAGCTGCCAACGAATTAGCGAGCAGCAGCTTATCGTCACCTCTGGTGTTGCCACACAAGGCTCTGAATTGAGCGACGTGCTGATGCGGATTTCCCGTCCCCTTATATACGTGGAATTTGGGGATCGTATATCCTGGCGGGTACTTTATTTGGTCGTACCAACCCGGATAGGGTTGTCCAGTTTTAACAATTTGCCCAGCCGCTTCATTCGCCTGATGAACTCGTATCTGCTGAGCGATGTAATCATCCAGGGCAGCTTTTGAGATGGTATCCTCTTTGGCTGCTGAACAAGCCGGAAGAGCGTTTGACGTTTCCGCTCGGTCGTCTTCGAGGATAATCGGAGCATCTTCGGCTGGAGGATCCGGCCGTATCATCATCCCGACCATGTCTTGGAAGAGAAGCGTCATTTGTTTTATATTAGCCGCTTGTTCTGCTGCTTCTCTGTCCTTCTTTTCGAGGACTCTGCGGAGGAAGTCAGCATCGGTTTCCTGTTCACGACGCTGCTCTGATGACGCCTCCGGGCTTTCTTTGGCCCAGAGAGTGCGGCCATTTGCGTTAGCATTTCCTGAAGTTTATGTTGCTGCTTCTGGGCTTTTGTCACGGATTGCGTAAGCGGTCGATGACCCGTAGAGATAAGGCTATCCTCTTTTCCGGATGCCATATAGACGGTATGCACCACCATGCCCCCAGACTTAGGGCGTTTAGGCTTAGTTCCCTTAACATTTGTCGCAGACACGGGAATTTTCTCCGGCCTTCTCCTCTTGTAGGAGGTCGTAGTTGAGGGAGCCGTTGCAGCGGGTACCCAAACAGATGACACCTTCTGTGGCTTGACAGGATGATCCCCTTCTCGTCGAGCTTTCATCTTTTTCTGTCGGCGGGGGTAGTCTTGATCAATTACTGAGTCTTGGACTTGACGCCGGACCTTGTAAATTTTAGAGGACGGCCGTTGAGGGGGCTGCTCCAGCTTCTCCTTTGGGGCATTCTCCATAGGTGGAGGAGATCTTTTCAGCACAGCAGTTGGCGAATTCCTGTGCACCCTGTTAAGTAGTTCAAAGCTGTTCCCAGTTGGAACAGCAGTATCAACTTCCACCATTGGAGCTTACGGAGTCAGTCCAGAAGGGGAATTGCCCCCAGCTTTCCTTACTCGGCGCCAATGGCGACGTCGGGCATGTCGTGCGGCCTGGATCACCTCCGCTGTTGGATCAGCTTTTCCAAGCCCTCTGTTCTGATGAGAGTCTGTTATTGGTGCTAGCCTGTCGAAGACTGACGTCCGTTGAGAGGAGATAGTCAGTCTTGCGGAGGCCGACTTTCGAACAGGGGAAGCAACCTTCGTGACTTCGCGTGGAATAGGAGCTGAAACGGCAAGTCTTGTGAAGACCGACCCTTTAGCAGGAAAAGACGCCTTGACGATTTCAGGAGCAGGAATGGCTATCCGCTTCGGGATGGCCGCTTCAGGTATCACGGGCTTCTTCATGGGCCCACTTGAGCTTTAGCCCAGTCTGTTGAAAACTGAGGCACTGGATTTGGGCGACCCGTTGAGAGGGGCCACGGTAGTTGTAAGCCGATCAAAGACCGACTTCTTCGGAGCTTCTTGCAACGGCAGTGGGGCGTTGGAGCTCATTGGTGGGAGCATGGTCTCGAAGAACAGTCCAGTGGTGGCCTGAGTCACCTGTTCCACCGGCATTGTAAAAAGGGAGTCCGCTTGAGGCCCGTAGGTCACTCCTCCGGCGAGGACGGAGTGGGAGTTGTTGCAATTAGTGCAGTTTGAAGCCATTTTCTCTACACGAAGCAAGACACCAATTCTTAGTACCTCGTATCCAGGGGCAACCATAGCAAACCGCGATTCGTTCGCGAAACACGACACACGAAGTGGGTAGTGAAAAGAGGAAAAGGTCCCACCGGGCGAGCCAGAATCTGTTCTCCGCCGAAAATAAAGACGCGACCGCGTAGGTCCGTCTTGCCTGAATTTGGGGGCAGATGCTAATTGGTGCTATCCTTCCACCTCTCCGAAGATACCAAGTTGATTTATGGCACCGTATATCGAAGGTTTAAACGGATGCGGCCGATGTAGCAGACTTCGTCAGATTCCCCCTCATTTGAGGGGTTTTTTATTGTGGGGACGCTCTTCCCTGCAGGCGCAAGCCCCTGCAGTTAATTACGCTACCGCATCGTGGTAACCACTTTCTCCTTCTCCATATGGTCACTTCGTGTCGTGTATGTTTATTTTATTTTTGGTTGCCCGTAGATTGTATACGGAGACTAATTTATGTCGTCGCCCATAGGGCCTGGATTAGTCCAAATCCGTATTTTCTTAGATTTGGGTTTGGGGTTAGGTTTAAAGATACGTTAGTCTCATTTGAGACTAAGATCAACTTAAACGTATGTTAAGGATACGTCAGTCTAATTTCAGACTAAGATCAACTTAACGGGATCGTTTAGATCCAACAAAAGAGTATTTGGGCTCTATTGTTTAGTTTAGAGACATTGCGGTCGATTACCAGTTTAAGGACATGGTGGTCCAAGGTTAAGGACATCATAGTCCATGGGCTTAAGGACCCCACAGTCCGAGATTAAGGACATCATAGTACATAGGTTTAAGGACCCCACAGTCCGAGGTTAAGGACATCATAGTCCATGGGTTTAAGGACCCCACAGTCCGAGGTTAAGGACATCATAGTCCATGGGTTTAAGAACCTCACAGTCCATGGAATGTCTGGTTGTCGGGACCCGTCACCTCTCTGAAGACGTTGAAGGATTACAACGACATGTATCAGAGGAGTGAGGAGATGTACCCTTGAACCAATATTTGTTGGGGGATCTGTAGTTGGATTGATTTAAGGATTGTTAATCTCGTTTGAGATTAAGATCAACTTAAACGTTTGTTAAGGATACGTTAGTCTAATTTTAGACTAAGATCTACTTAGCAGGATCATTTAGATCCAACAAAATAGCATTTGGACTCTATTATTTAGTTTAAGAACATTGCGGTCCAAGTTCAGATGCAAACATGGGTTTGGAAATGCACCAGATAGTTATTGGTCATTGGGACCCACCACCTCTCTGAAGACGTTGAAGAATTACAACGACATGTATCAGAGGTGTGAAGAGATGTACCCTTGAACCAAAGTTGATTGAAAGGGATCTGGGAATTATTTTGAATGTCATATGAGATGACCAATTTTGGAAGACAAAAGTTTGTTTGAGGTTCAGTCAAAAGGGGAATGTTGCCTCTGGAAGACTTGGCTAGTTCAAGCTAAGATTGGCTTGGATATGGTGTTAAACACTAGAGTAAACTCAGCTATCACGTGCTCCCACGTGATGCGCTCAGAATAGTGTTAAACACCAGGGATACAGCGCCCAAAATAATGTTAAACACTAAAAAAAGGAAGCGCTCACGTGGGGTCACGTGAGGCGCTTGAGTGTTGGGCCCAAACTTCCCTTATCTTATTCTCAGAATATTTAAATAAGTGTTAAACACTTTTAGTCTTCATAGCCACATGATAGGTATCCATGCACTGGATATTGAAAGGATTTGCTAGGGGTCACGTGGGGACACGTGAGGTCGCCCATGCGTTGGATATTTAATCCTTCAACTCTTTCCATCTTCTCATTTTTTAAAGAGGTGTTTGTCAGGGGTCACGTGGGGACACGTGAGAGCACCTAAAGTCTGTTATGCCTTTATTTTTGAGAAGTTTGTTCAAGGGTCACATGGGAGCACGTGACCCGATCTCATTCATTCTTTTCTGATCATTGAAGGGACGGTCACGTGTTGCCACGTGATCAGGTTGGATACTGACTTCTTTACGTGCATGGAGAGTTTTAAGTCCCTTGTTTAAGAATTAAATTCTTTTGTAGGGTTAAACCCTAATTTTGTTTAGAGGAATTAAATTCCTATGTATATGGAAGAATTAAATTCTTTAAACCCAACTCTCCCTCTAAGTTTTGGATCTGCATGGCAGAATCTCCCTGATGAGAATTAAATTCTCAACTTATGGAGAGATCTGCTCCTGCAGATCTTCAACCATGAAGAAGAACTAAGTTCTTGTTTTAAGGGTTAAACCATGTCTCTGTTGGAGGAATTAAATTCCTAAGTACTTTGTGGGAGAATATAATTCTCTGAACTTAGGTCTTCTCTTAGGTTTTAGATCTGCATGGTAAAATCTTCCCGATGAGAATTAAATTCTCAACTTGTGGGGAGATCTGCTTCTGCAGATCTTCAACCAAAGGAAGAACTAAGTTCTTATTCAGTAGAGTTAAACTCTTAGTTTGAGAATTAAATTCTCCTTTTGTTTCGTGGAGCTTATGATCTCTTTCCCTTTCTCACCTAGGGTTTATTTCTCTTCTGAGGAAATCTTCTTTTCTCTCTGGAGAATTAAATTCTCTTCTTTTTTCTCTATGTTGTTGTTGTATCTCCCCTTTTTTTTCTTTTTCTTCTTGGCTCCTATTTATAGGATAAAGAAAAGAATCAGTTTGTTTAGTCAATCTTTCATTGAAAGATTTTCATTGTTTTTGTAACCAACATGATCTTTTAGATCACTCAGTGAATTTTATTCACCATTAGATTTTTAATCTAAAAGGTATTTTGTCTGTTATTCATGGTAAATTTTAGGGAAATCTTTCCTTGTATAGATTCTTCTTATAAATTGGTGGTTTTTAATCACCATTGGATTTTTAATCCAACGGTGCTCCGTTTTACAGAGCGCAATCTTTTTATTTGGAAAGATTCTAGGGAAATATTTTTCCAACTAAGGTTTTTGATTTCCCTTAATTAGAATTTAATTCTATTAGTTCAGAAGGTTTAAGAGCCTATCACGTATTAGCACGTGACCCCACCAATTGACCATTTAACCAGAATTTAATTCTGTTGTTTTAAAGAACTCAGGAATTATCACGTGTCAGCACGTGATGCCCTATTGGGGGTTTTTCCTATTGTTTTATTATACCTTTAATTCTTTTCAGTGGGTTTAAAGTCCCATCTCGTGTGGACACGTGACCCCATTTGATTAGGATTCAACTCTTATCATTTCAGAGCCTTCAGGAAGCCATCACGTATCGGCACGTGACCCCCGATCACGTGTGCGCACGTGATGCCACATTAGGGGTTTTACCTTATATTTTATGAGAGAACACCCCTGTGTACTTTAAATCCTCAGACCAGTTACAGAGCACCTTTAAAACACCAATTACTCCACTTTTAATACATTTTAATACATTTTTTACATTTTTTTCAATTAAACCTTTCACATACCCTAACCCTAGCCTTACCCTATAAATACAACCCCTACACACACACCCCTCACTCCAAAATTCTGAACAAAACTCTCAAGAAAATTCCTAGAAGCTTAGTGAACTTTTGGAGTAGCGAAGGGCGAAAGCTTCGGCGATTTTCCGACGATGACCCTAAGAGCTCCCGGTGACGAAACGATGCACCGGAAGCTACGTTCACTTCTTCCTCCTCATCCCTAACATCTAAGCCAGTAAGTCCCCCTCCCTCTTCTCTAATCTTGTTCTAAAAATACGAAATTTCAAAACCCGATGGAATCGGAGTTAAACCGATTTCTGATTCGGTTCTTTCTAAAAATCCAACATTTTCTTAAATACATTCACACAAAACTCTTACATGTTGACTATTAAACATTAATAATCATGTTGATCAAGTTTCATGACAATCTAATTCATTTTGTAACTTTTACCGTACTTTTTCACTAAAATCCCATTTAGTTTCATTTCGACATTTAAATATCACAAACTTACTATACCTTTAAGTAGATCACGAGCTAATGACCTACCTCCTCACAACACTCATATGCAACATAGCACAATACTTTCGGGAACCTAGAATACGGGAAAACGAAACCTTTTAAATAAATACCATTTACTAATAAAACCGTTTTCTAAAAAGATTAAGTATTTTACAAATCTTTGCAAAGCGCCGCTACAACCCATTTTGGGAAACCCGACTGGGATGGTGCGGATTATCGCACATCTCTGGGCTTAGTAGTACGACATGCAGACCTCCGCAAAGAACATTCAGTCTCGAAGATTTAAAATACGAATATTTTAAGAAAATGAGATTTCTAGAAATATAATATATATTAAAATTTATTTTTATATAAATATATATATGTGTATCATCAAAATATCTATTTTGTGATAATATGAATATTCCAACATTTTCCTAAAATCACAATAATCACTTTACATTGAAACACCATGAATTCAATAAAAGTTCAATATTACAATTTAATACCATGTATTATGAAAAATAGGTTTATTCACTAGAAATATCACAAATATAAAATCTGCATTCATGATAACTCTAAAGACGATAATTAAATAATTGGGGTGTATTTTGAAAATTATACAAAAGTATTTTTACATAAAAACCCCTCAAGTTCTATTAATTACCATAAGGACCCTACTAAACATAGGTTTAAGCGGGACCAATTTCTTGAGCCTCAGAGAGCCGGAGAAGTGGGTGCTTTCCTATTTAAGGTAGACAACTTAACAACAGTGTTATCAACACGGTAATCGTCTTTGAAAAAGACACAAATCCTGCCGCCCATGTGCAGCGGTTACCGATAACTTCAAAACAATCAGGACTTCAATTTATTTTTCTAATTGTCTGAATCAGACTGAGTCTCATTATAATAATCTGACTTGAATGTGATTCAAGTACAATATTTACAAAACTACAATTCAACATGAATACATCTATTCAATCTATATTGACCGAACCGAACTATGGATATACTTCCATTTACATGATTCTCCAGTTACATCCATGATTCTCCAGTTACATCCATTTACTGATATCATGGTTTCGGCAAGTCATCTATACAATTCAATTTACAAGACAATACAATTCAATACATTACCATCAGTACAATCATTACTATCAATACAATAAATGCACGGGGTATTGGGGTGGTTCATTCGTGAATCCAACAAAATCTCAAGAGTCCCCCTAAATCATGAATCCATGTCTACTAACACAAGCAAGCAATCATGAGGGCATGTGTTTCCATGCTCCTGGATTACAGCCTGTTGAGTTTGGAATACTTCGACGACGGTCGAAGTCCCGTTACTAACATTTGATTCGGGCCCGTGGTTCCTTACCCCTGGATTACAGCCTGTTGGGTTTGAGAACACTCTTGAGATTGGTTGACATTCACCTTTGAACTTACGATAACAACAGCTTTAACACTAAATACAACAATATAACAAAATAATACAACTTTAAAAGCTACTCTCTCTCTCTCTCTCTCTCTTACTCTCTGTCTAGCCTATTTCTCTCTTATCTTTGGGTCTTACCGATCGATTTGTTCACTGACGACATTCTCTTTCTTTCTTCTTGAATGTCGTCAGGTGATACGGATCTTCCAGAGATCGAACCTACCAGCGAGGACTTGGACCAGCTTGCAGAGCTCTAGCTACCTTGTACACTTTTTATTTCAGTACTTTTCCTTTTCTGTTATGCTACTGTTTAGGCATTGCTTTCTTCCAGATGTATTTACTTTTTCATGCATTGTACAAAAAGAATGTGAATAAATAAAGTTGTTGTTTTATTATATCTTTTCTCTTGTGTGTTTATTTTTATATTGCTTAGATGCGCTTAGCGTATTTACTGCAAAGTAAATACGTAGCGACCTCGTCGCGTCCCCTTCGCCGTATACCGGGAAGCGGGGCGTGACAGGTTTTGTTGGTGGCCCATGCAGGTCAGAGCTGTATGGAACACTACCATGCAGTTCTGTTCTGCGTGAACAACTTAAGCAATATAACGCAAGAACCAGCAACTAAAACATTTTTTACAATTCATGCTCCTTGAATTTTATCATTTCATATTCTTTGAATCATATGCTTTGAATCTGTTCTAACCTAAAAAAAATTATTCAAGCTTATGGATTCCCCAAACAACACCAGCACCAACTTCAACAACACTCCACCTCCACTACCAATCACATCTGTCGTTCATGTTCCACCCAATGAGCAAACGGTTCTGCTTGAGGCAATCCGCAGCCTCCTAGAGGGACAGCAGCAGCTCTTGAACCGTCCCGAGGCAGAAGCACCTGGGGTGAAGCAATTCAGGGCTTTGCACCCCAAACAGTTCTCAGGAAAAGAGAGCCTACTGGAAGCTGAGGAATGGGCTCAGAGTATAGAAGATGATCTGGCAGCAGCATAAGTGCCAGATATAGCTTGGGTCCATGTTGCGAAACTGCAGCTCACGGACAATGCACGGAACTGGTGGAAGGCGGAAGAAAGCCGTCTTCAACAGCCCATTGAATGGAAGACTTTCCGAGACATGTTCGACGCAAAGTACTTCCCTGAGGCTGCCAGGTTCAACATGGAACAACAGTTCATCCATCTGCAACAAGGTTCGATATGGACCAAGTCAGTAGATGAGTATGACGCTGAGTTCACCATGCTCAGTCAGAAAGATACGTCTCAATGTTCAATTTTATATCACATACTACACAGCTAACACAAGACCGTAACAGGTTTGCGGCTCATCTCATACCGACTGCTGAGATCAGAGCTAGAAGATTTCAGCAAGGGTTGGACCCGGAAACCCAAGCTGCATTAGCTACAGGGGATTTCCCAACCCATGATATGGCTTTTAAAGCTGCCCGAAGATATGAGGCAGTGGTGAAGAAGAAGGGCAGACCTCAAACTGCCGGAGTGAAGCGCCCTGCCAACCAGATGGCAGGAGAAGCCGCATCAGGACCACCATTTGTACCAAGGAGACCGGGAGTACCAATCAACAGGCCCAGCCCAACCTTTTGTACCTACTGCAAGAGAGCTGGATATCTGATGGAAGATTGCAGACGAGCAAATGTCTTTGCCTGATATGTGGATCATCCTCACATACCATTGGAACCTGCCCACATAACCAAACTAATCCTGATTCCGCAGCTAGACCAGTTATCCAAGCTCCACATACTCGGTTAACTCTTCCTACACCACCTCCACGTGGACCTCCCTTACCTCGACAACCAGCGATGTACCAGCATGCACGAAGAAACGTGCCGAGACGCCAGGCTTACAATTTGGCAGCCGTAGAAGCTGGGACGGTTGGCGAGGATAACTCTGGTAATCCTCTTCAAACCTTTTCAAACCCTGGTATCACTTTGCTATTTTTCATATACTATCAGTATTTCAGTCAACAAATTTTCCTTGAATCTGTTACACTTTCCTTTTACAAATTTCGAGGACGAAATTTTTATAAGGAGGGTAGAATGTAACAACCCCAAATTTCCTGTACAACTTTCTGTAGAATTTTTTATCAAAATTTCAGAAAGGGGTATTTTTACTTGAACACAAGTTATAAGCCTGTTTTGCTTTTTAAATTACAAGAAGGAGCTTGTAGCTCATTGGTAATACCTTGCACTGCTGAACCAAGCCACCAGAGTTCAAATCCCATACCCCACATTATTTTTAATATTGTTTTATTTTGAATTTTTAGAATACCAAGAGTTTATACGTGCATAACTCACAAAACCCCCACTACACCCAAAAACCTAACAGTACCAGAGGCTACATGAAGCAACAAGGGAGACTCCGGCCACCTGACTCGGCCGAAATCGGCTGACTCGGGCCGCCGCCGCCGGCCGGACTCGGCCGGACCGCCGAGTCATCAACACCAAACTTGTGTCTTTTCAGCTCCCCTGCACCCCTGTGTACTTTAAATCCTCAGACCAGTAACAGAGCACCTTTAAAACACCAGTTACTCCACTTTTAAAACATTTTATCACATTTTATTACATTTTTTCAATTAAACTTTTCACCTACCCTGAAGCTAGCCTTACCCTATAAATACAACCCCTACACACACCCCTCACTCCAAAATTCTGAACAAAACTCTCAAGAAAATTCCTAGAAGCTTAGTGTACTTTTGGAGTAGCGAAGGACGAAAGCTTCGGCGATTTTCCAACGACGACCCTAAGAGCTCCCGGCGACGAAACGACGCATCGGAAGCTACGTTCACTTCTTCTTCCTCATCCCAAACTTCTAAGCCAGTATGTCCCCCTCCCTCTGTTAGTTATATGTATGCCCTAGAGGCCATTACTGTACATACGATGTATATTTTAGTGGATGCTTGGACATATATATGGAGGGCTTTCTTGCTCGACATGATAGTATGTTATCTAGTTTCTCTTTATCTTAACATGTACGCTGATTGTCTCTATGTTACATGTTGATAAAGCCCTTAGGTTGAGTACTTGACTACCAAGACTATGATGCAGATCATACTAGTGGGGACAGAGTAGTCGCTAAGTACATCCTTCAAATATTCCTAGTCATAGGTGTATCGAGACAGGGCATCGATATACCAAAATAGACTAGCGTATAGCTTCTCGACCCATATAGATGGGCGATGGATGATCTCATATCCTTTGGTGTTTGACATCAGAGACAGTATATGGGTGCTCAGTGGAGACTGGGTACACTGAACAGCCTCACCGAGAACTCCCAGATGGTATTATACCCAACGTCAGATGGCGGTTCTCTGGCGACACTGGTACACGTTAGTTTGTAGACCCGAGATCGTCATAGAGTCTTGTGTGATTCCCACCATGCTTTGATTTCCGCCTTACCACGTTCAAGAGAACGTGCAAAACGGTGGCTTTTGGGTACAGTCCCGAGTCACATGGAGGCAATGAGCGATAGGAGGGGTTTCGTCTCTTTCAGTATTGGGAGTTGATGTTGCGCTGTGCTCGATTGGCTATAACAGGAAGTCCTTGGCCAAGGCTTCTTCAGAGATATACCGGTAAGTGTTATCAGAAGTTTCTCGACCCGTTATGAGCCTCATATCGACACGACTTATCGAGTTACTGGGTTCTGACGTTTACCACCCCTAGACGAGATATGAGACATATCAGACGAAGAGACCGGACTGTACGGGAGTGTTACTGATTGGATTTGCAGGAGTATGAGCAGGCTTCCTTGTTGATCTTCTGATTGCTCAATACCCGGGTGGCCGTTACGTTTAGCAGACCGCTTGTGGCTTGTAGGTATTTGATATGATCATCACCTACTGCCGGCGTATTGACGAGTCTTTAGAGTCCTACACGGAGGTTTCCTGGCTCAAGCGAAACGGAGTAGGAGCACATATGTGATATGTGCGGGACCGAGATTAATACGATATGAGATACCGTATTCTATTCTCGCGATTTGTGACATTGGTCGGTTATATGCGATATAGCCGGGTTATCGGATTAAGTGTTGATTCGATAAGTTGTTACATTTGATATTAGTCGGTTATATGTGACATAGCCGGATTATTAAATCAAGTGTTGATTTAATAATTTAATGTATAATTATATATTTAATATATTACATTACATTAACTAATATTAGCTAACTTAAGATTTCTTTTCTCACTTTGGATACATTGATGCATATGTGATATATGTTAAATGTATCAAGCTAGGTTACAAATGCAACTAGGGTTAATGAGGGTTAAACCATGCTAGGGTTAAGATTAGGATTTATAATTTATCATTAAGTAAATCAAATATTGTGGATATTTGTCATGGATGATATTTGTTGAAAACTTGTAGAAGCTTCAAGGCATCTTTGACTTTGTCCACTCTCTTTGTCTAGCTTAAGATATTTTTTGACCTAACCTTTAACCCTAGCTCATGGTTAACTCTCTACAAGGGATAAGCATGGAATGCTTAACCCTTAGTTGCATTTCTAACCTCATACAATAATTCATATGATGAGTTCATTCTTCTTCTTCTTCTTCCTCAAAGCTTTCTAGCTTCAATGGAGGTATGAGAAAAGGTGTGAGAAAATCAAATCTAAAGTGAGCCCACTTCCTACTTCATCATCCTCTACTACTTTCCATTTAGTATAAGGTGTTTACTTCACTAATTCCGTAATTAGTGAAGAGATGGCTTGAGTTAGTGTCTCCTCGACGTAGATCATCTTCGGCCTCGAAGACTTCGAAGCAAGCATGTTCGTTTCTTCAAGGGAGCCTCTCTAGAGTCTGGAGTTCTTGATCGCAGCAAAGGGACTACTACACAGAGCTATTGAAGTGAAGGACCGGTCTACAAAGGTTGTATTCCTTGCTCTCTTTCACTTGCAAAATGTTTGCATTTACATTCCGTCGATTTCTAGTTAACGATTCAAAGTTAGGGTTAGCTAGAACGGCAAAATTTGAATATGGCATGGACGATACCTCCCGAAACCTTGCTGCCATTGTAGGTAACCCTGCACCCTCTTCTCTAATCTTGTTCTAAAAATACGAAATTTCAAAACCCGACGGAATCGGAGTTAAACCGATTTCCGATTCGGTTCTTTCTAAAAATCCAACATTTTCTTAAATACATTCACACAAAACTCTTACATGTTGACTATTAAACATTAATAACCATGTTGATCAAGTTTCATGACAATCTAATTCAATTTGTAACTTTTACCGTACTTTTTCACTAAAATACCATATAGTTTAATTTCGACATTTAAACATCACAAACTTGCTATACCTTTAAGTAGATCACGAGGTAATGACCTACCTCCTCACAACACTCATATGCAAGATATCACAATACTTTCAAGAACCTAGAATACGGGAAAACGAAACCTTTCAAATAAATACCATTTACTAATAAAAGCGTTTTCTAAAAAGATTAAGTATTTTACAAATCTTTGCAAAGCGCCGCTACAACCCATTTTGGGAAACCTGACTGGGATGGTGCGGATTATCGCATATCCCTGGGCTTAGTAGTGCCAGATGCAGACCTCCGCAAGGAGCATTCGGTCTCGAAGATTTAAAATACGAATATCTTAAGAAAATGAGATTTCTATAAATATAATATATATTAAAATTTATATATATATATATATATATATATATATATATATATATATGTATCATCAAAATATCTATTTTATGATAATATGAATATTCCAACATTTTCCTAAAATCACAATAATCACTTTACATTGAAATACCATGAATTCAATACAAGTTCAATATTACAATTTAATACCATGTATTATGAAAAATAGGTTTATTCACTAGAAATATCACAAATATAAAATCTACATTCATGATAACTCTAAAGACGATAATTAAATACTTGGGGTGTATTTTGAAAATTATACAAAATTATTTTTACATAAAACCCTCTCAAGTTCTATAAATTATCCTAAGGACCCTAGTAAACATAGGTTTAAGCAGGACCAATCTCTTGAGGCTCAGGGAGCCGGAGAAGTAGGTGCTTGCCTATTTAAGGTAGACAACTTAACAACGGTGTTATCAACACGGTAATCGTTTTTGAAAAAGACACAAATCCTGCCGCCCATGTGCAGCGGTTACCGATAATATCAAAACAATCAGGACTTCAATTTACTTTTCTAGTTGTCTGACTCAGACTGAGTCTCATTATAATAATCTGACTTAAATGTGATTCAAGTACAATATTTACAAAACTACAATTCAACATGAATCCATGAATTCATCTATTCAATCTATATTGACTGAACCGAACTATGGATATACTTCCATTTACATGATTCTCCAGTTACATCCATGATTCTCTAGTTACATCCATTTACTGATATCATGGTTTCGGCAAGTCATCTATACAATTCAATTTACAAGACAGTACAATTCAATACATTACCATCAGTACAATCATTACTATCAATACAATAAATACACAGGGTATTGGGGTAGTTCATTCGTGAATCCAACAGAATCTCAAAAGTCCCTCTATATTATGAATCCATGTCTACTAACACAAGCAAGCAATCATAAGGGCCCGTATTTCCATGCTCCTGGATTACAGCCTGTTGAGTTTGGAATACTTCGACGACGGTCGAAATCCCGTTACTAACATTTGATTCGGGCTCGTGGTTCCCTACCCCTGGATTACAGCCTGTGGGTTTGAGAACACTCTTGAGATTGGTTGACATTCACCTTTGAACTTACGATAACAACAGCTTTAACACTAAATACAACAATATAACAAAATAATACAACTTTAAAAGCTACACACACTCTCTCTTACTCTCTGTCTAGTCTATTTCTCCCTTATCTTTATGACTTACCGAGCAATTTGTTCGCTGACGACATTCTCTTTCTTTCTTCTTGAATGTCGTCAGGTGATATGGATCTTCCAGAGATCGAGCCTAGCAGCGAGGACTTGGACCAGCTTGCAGAGCTCTAGCTACCTTGTACACTTTTTATTTCAGTACTTTTCCTTTTCTGTTATGCCACTGTTTAGGCATTGCTTTCTTCCAGATATATTTACTTTTCCATGCATTATGCAAAAAGAATGTGAATAAATAAAGATGTTGTTTTATTATATCTTGTCTCTTGTGCTTTTATTTTTATATTGCTTAGATACGCTTAGCGTATTTACTACAGAGTAAATACGTAGTGGCCTCGTCGCGTCCCCTTCGTCGTATACCGGGAAGCGGGGCGTGACAAAAGCACAAGCCCTAGTCAACTTTATCGTCGAGTGCACCATCCCCAGCAAGGAACCGGAGCCCACGCCGACCCTTGCGGATCAACACCCGATCGTGGGGAAACCCAACTTGGTCCCTGAGTGGGTCATCTACGTCGACGGGTCCTCAACCGAGGAAGGCTGTGGCGCCGGCCTTGTTATTGGGGCCCGAACGAGGCAGAAATGGAATATTCCCTAAAGCTCGGATCCAAGGCTTCAAACAACGCGGCAGAGTATGAGGCCCTGCTGGCTGGACTACGCCTGGCCTCCGTACTGAGGCTGAAAACAATTCGAATCCGCAGTGACTCAGCCCTAGTCGTTGGTCAAGTGACCGGACACTTCGAGACTCGGGAACCTCTAATGGCGAAGTATCTGGCCGAGGTAAGAAAACTTCAGAGTAACTTCGATGAAGTCCAGGTAGAGCAAATACCCAGACAGCTCAATGCCCAAGCCGACGCCCTGAGCAAGCTGGCTTCATCCTACTCGGCCAACAACAAGCGATCTATCCTCTTTGAGATATTGCCACGGCCCAGCGTGGAAGACGGGGTGACAATACTTCATGTGTACACGGCACAGGAAGACGACAAAGACTGGAGGAAGCCTCTCGTGAAATTCCTAAGGGATGGAGCGCTCCCAGGAGATCGGGAAGCAGCCCGCCGTCTCAGGACCAAAGCCTGTCACTTCGTCTGGAGCAATGGGAACCTTTAAAAGAAATCCTTCACTCAGCCCCCTGCTCCGGTGCGTCGACCCCCATGAAGCCGACTACGTCCTCCGTGAAATCCATGAAGGGGTCGGCGGCGCACACCAAGGGGCCCGAACCTTAATCCAGAAGGTATTGCTCCAGGGGTACTACTGGCCAGCTATTCACGAGGACGCCCAGAAGCTCGTCAGGAGATGCAAAAGCCGCCAACTCAACGGAAACATACCTCGCCTCCCGGCCACCGAGCTGACCGCGCTGACCTCCCCGTGGCCGTTCGCCCAGTGGGGATTGGACATGATAGGCCAGTTCCCTACCGGCGCGGGCGGGCACAAATATGTTCTCGTCGCGGTAGATTACTTCACAAAGTGGATCGAAGCCGTCCCCATCAGAAAACCGGACGCTTCCACGACCATCAAGTTCCTACAGAACAACCTGATACTCCGATTCAGCATCCCGAGGTGTATCATCACTGACCACGGGACGAACTTCGAGAACGAGAAGGTGAAAGATTTCTGCAACGAATATCATATCCTCATGAAGTTCGCCGTGGTCGCACACCCCTAATGCAACGGGCAGGCCGAAGTCGCCAACCGGGATGTCCTTCGGGGTCTCCGGACCCGCTTGGAGGGGCTCCAAGGCAGTTGGGTCGAGAAATTGCCCCGGGTCTTATGGGCCCTGCGCACGTCAAAGAAGACCTCCACCGGGGAAACCCCTTTCAGCCTCTGCTACGGGACCGAGGCGTTAGTCCCGGCGGAGATCGGGCTACCCAGTCACCGGGTCGAACACTTCGACGACGAAGCAAACACCACGGCACTGCGGACCAACCTGGACATCTTGCTGGAGAAACGGGACCGGGCTCAAATCAGGGCTACCGCCTATCAGCAGCAAACTGCCCGATACTACAACGCGCGAGTCAAGCGTCGTTCCTTCAAGATCGGTGTAATACCCGGTTCTTTTGCGCACTAATATCCGTATTTTTATAAATTGCTACTTACAAAATTTAAGTATTTATATTTATAGGCATATTGTTTTATAATTAAAACCCTAACCCTTTATTTTATCCCTTTCTATTTTCACTCCACTTATTTTATCTCATCTCGCTTTCCATTTAATCAATCCCTCAGCCCAGTCGTTTCCCATTTCAATTTAATTTCCCAGCCTTCCCCTCTGGCCCAAGCACTTTTTCCCAGCCCAAGTAATTAATAAAGCCAAGGAAATCAATTTTTAAACCCTAGCCCAGCCCAGCAGCCCACACCTTAACAACCCGACCCGGCCCGTACCATAACCCTTCTTCTCCCCACGTTCCCAAAATTCCTGCGCGATTCTGCCGTTGCGCCCACGTCGCCGCTCGTCACGCGCCGTGCCCCGCTCGCGAGCGTTACCCACAACGCGCGCCCCTCGACCTCTCCTCGTTGACACCCTCACTCCTCCTCTTCTCTCCTCCTCTCTTCTTTTCCCTTCCCGCTCCTCGCTCGAACCCGCGCACCCGCCAGCACGTCTCGCTCACTGCCCTCGATCCCTCATATCGCCTCCATCTCATCGACACCACCACCATCAACGTAGGCTCCTCCTTCTTCCTCCATACCCGAGTAACCCCACACCACCACCATCACCCTCGTCGGCAACCAAGCCTCACCGATCCGACAACACCTCCCTCTCATTCTTCCTTCAACTCAATCCATCACCATCTCCATCTTCTTCTTCGACCTCACTTTTGTCACCTCCTAACCTCACCATTAACAGCCCCAGCTCCCTCTTCCCACTTGCCTGCATCCCACTGAGACCACCCTCTACCACATCCAACCCCAACAACCGCTGCCGAGCTTCCCTCCCCTGCGCGCCAGCCACCACTTCCATCGTCGGTGCTCCCCAGCCGTCTCCCACGCCAGTGTGATCACCCCACTTCCTCTCTCCCTCGACTTCCTCCTCCTGCTCACCATCCCTTAAGCCACAGCCCCCGAACCCACTGAGCCCTGTCCCCACTGCCTCCAGCCGCCACTCGAGCTCGCTGCGTCACCCGTCATTGCGACGCCACCATCCACGACTGGCACCACCATCCACGACCACCGCCGGCTGCAACCGCCACGATCACCCCTACCGGCGAGCACCAACCTCCAGCTTCTCCAACAACGGCCCATAACACCAACCGAGCTCACCCAACATCCGTGGCACCACTGGAGCTCTACCGCGCAGCCGCCGGCCTCCTCCCTGCCATCTCCGTCACTACCCACTGCACATCAGAGCCCCCAAACTCCACGTCTAGCCGAGGCCAAACCGCAGTTGAGGCCAAACTTTTGCCGTTGTTGCCGCGTGTGTCATGCACGTGCATACCGTGCCATCAATTCATCATCTCCAGGCAAGTTTCATACTTGTTACATGCTAATTTGTCTTAGTTACGAACTATAATTTTATAGATTTCATACTTACTATCCTCGATAAATTATGTGACGCAACTGTTCGATGCATGACCTCAATGGAAATCATCATTTAATTTGGCGGAACTCAATTGTATAGCCTGGCCCGTACAGCTGTGAATCTAGTGTGTGAATTTCATTGGAAAATATGACCGTTAATGACTAAAACGAATACCCCCAAATACATCCATAAAACTGGAAATTTCTCGTATATGAAAACGGTTAAAATCACCGTAAATTATGTACATACTAGAATGATGTGTTCGAGGGCTTAAATCGAAGCCTACTCGACGAACTATAACCCTATGCAAGTTTCTAAATATTTCTGTACTTAAACTGTGACAATATTTGGATCGGAGTACGACTCTGGACTGCAGTCCAGAGCGACTCTGTTTACTGTGTGCTGTCCCGTAATGAGCACCACCCTGTTTTCTTAACTCGTAGGTTGCGTAACTCTGCAGTTTATTAAAGGTGGATCTATTATCTGGATAACACAAGTGGTTTCACCCTATTTCGTCATCATTTGCTATTTAATCTGTAATTTAATAGATGGGGACGTATAACAGTCCCAACAGAATCAGAATTGACATACTAGTAGTAAACAGTGTATATCTCTTGACGTACAGACACGATTGAAAATCCGTCTGTTGCGTTGAAAACCTTACTGAAAACCCTAGATTTCATTCAACTGTAGCGTCACTAAATTCTGATCCCAACTGGGATTAAAATGCGTTGCGAAACGGAATTCCGATTCTGGAACCGGATTTCCAGCCGTGAACGCTTAAAATGAAATGGCCATAACTAGTGATCCTGAAACCCGATTGTCATGAAACCAAATTCGCTGGATAGATAATCAAACATACTATTTATTCCCCTTTCATTATTTTGCTAAACTGAACCAGTATGATTTATGATAAATTGTGCAAGTGGTAGATTACTGATTCATGACATCCAAATCATGCTTTACATACTGTTTACACGACACATCATACATATGTCACTGCATTGATAACCTAGTGATAATGTGCATTACCCAGTGTTAGGTATTAGTGATGATTGTGGCAAGTACGTTAGTGTTCGTGTATAAGTGAATAAGTAAAAGTGACACGTACTTGTACACAATCAGCGAACCTTATTATTCTATTGCATTGTCGACGTCTGTGGGACGCGTGTACGTGTGACTATAAGTGGTATGGGACACTTATGGAAACTCTTGCATGGGTGTCAAAGATAAAGCACCAGACACAGCCATTTATCTTAGATATTAGTCGGGACGTGCTTAATGGAAGTCCTGCCTCCAGTTCTCGCGCAGACTTGTCACAGACCGATTAGTATTTGAGGTTATGGTTAGCATTTGATGTAGACCACGGGGTGTGGGGTAGTTTAAGTGTGAGTTCAACAGAATCTCGGGAGTCCCTTGCCGGCTTATATATATGGAGATATATGGAGATTTACGGGGTACATGATTATTACCGTGAGTTACATGTTGGGCCCTGTTTCCTGATTTAAAATCAGGAAAGCCTACGGAAAAGGCTTCAGAAAAGGGTCACGTGCTTACACGTGACCAGCAGTCACGTGTTGGCACGTGACATCTAAAAAGCATCGGCAAGGCAAATCCAGTTTCCCAACTACATCAAAGAAAAGGGCTTCAGAAAGGGTCACGTGCTCCCACGTGCCCAGGGTCACGTGCTGGCACGTGACACTCAAAAGCGGCAGACTCAATTCCCTGATTGAATCAAGGAAAAGGCTCCAGACGAGGGTCATGTGCTCACACGTGATGAGGGGTCACGTGATGGCACGTGACGACTAAGCAGCGACCAGAAGACAGAGCGCAAAAAGAAAGAAGATGGCTCGTTCCAAGGGGGTCACGTGCCTACACGTGACCAAGGGTCACGTGCCCACACATGACCAGGGGTCACGTGGCCACATGTGACCGGCTTTCAAAGCCTATCTGTTAACAGAATTAAATTCTGAGAAAACACCTCTTAAATCTTTCCAAAGGAAATGATTGAATTAAAGATTTAAAGATTGATTAAATATCATCTATCTATAGGAAAATCTCGAATTTGGAAAGATTTCCCCTTTAAATCTAACCGAAATAACAAAGGAGAATCTCTGGATTTAAAATCCAATGGTGAATAAAATTCACCTAATAATCCAAAGGTCCAAAACGAATGGTGAATACAAATCAAATCTCCCAATGAAAGATTCACCAAAACTAATTGATTCGGCTGCTTCTCCTATAAATAGGAGCCAAGAGACACACAAGAGGGAGATATGCAGAGAGAGAGATAGAAAAAAAAAGAAGAGAGAGGGATAGAGGCAGAAGGAATCGAGACAAAAAAAAGGAGAGCCTTGATACTTTGGAGAAATTTGGATCTTCTGCAAAAGAAAACCCTAGGTAAGAAAGGGAAGGCCTTTTGAAAGGAAAAGAAAATTTAATTCTCAACAGAGTTTAACTCTGATATAAAAACAGAAGAACATAGTTCTCTCTTTGGTGGAGGATCTGTAAAGTGCACATCTCCCCTTGAGTTGAGAATTTAATTCTCAATGGGTTGAGATCCTGCCATGCAGATCCAAAGTATAGAGAGGGAATGGAAGCGCGAGAATTTAATTCTCATAGAACTATAGGAATTTAATTCCTTTAAAATAAAATTAGGGTTTGACCCTGTGTTATGGGAATTTAATTCCTTCAGAATGAAAAGAATCAGGGTTCAACCCTAGTTAAGAACTTAGTTCTGTTAAAACAACAGGAATTTAATCCCCTTAATCTCATTCCCCAGAATAATTCTTTAACTGAGAGTGGGAGTTTAATTCCTTAAAGCTTTTATTAGGGTTTAACCCTATTCAGCTCTTCACATATATGAGGAATTTAATTCCTACAGAAAATTCAGAGTTCAACCCTATTCCAGAATATAAATCTTCAAAAGGAAGTAGAAATTTAATCCTTCTGAAATTATTGTCAGGGTTCAACCCTACGAGGAATTTAATTCCTGAAAGGGATTAACAGATCTTCTAAAAAACATACATAGAGGCAGGGTCACGTGTCACCACGTGACCCCCAAAAAGATCTACAAAGAAGCCCCTTTGAGGCAGTGCCTCACGTGACCCACGTGACCCTTGGCAGAGGCTTTAACATACTCCATTTAAACACCCGTCACGTGATGGCACGTGATGCTCCAAAAGATGCGATATTCTCAACAGAACAAATGAAGGGAGGGCGCCCTCACGTGCTACCACGTGACCCCTCTTGCCCTAGCGTCTAACGCTAAATTGGAACCCCTGAATCCAGTGTTAAAACACCGTTTGGCCTTAGTGTTCAACACTAATCAAAGAACTTTATTTGCAGTGTTCAACACTGATTACCTTAGTGTTTAACACTAATTTGAGATTTCTGTTGCCAGTGTTTAACACTGATCTGTTTTAGTGTTTAACACTAATTTGAAAGCCTTGTTGCTGGTGTTTAACACCAACTATCTTTTAGTGTTAAACACTGACTTATCAATCTCATTCCCAGTGTTCAACACTGATTGGTCTTTAGTGTTTAACACTAGGCATTGGCCCAATTGGCTAAATGGCCAGAGGTAAAGCCTCTCCTTCAAGGGACCAACAGGAGGGCCGATATCCCAGACATGATTGGACTTAGCCCAAGCTGGCCATAAGTCCTCAATTCATAATTAATTGGGCTAGTGGGCTCATAACATAATTAATTGGTCTTGATCCCAAATTGGGCCAAAGACTATTTAATCCACTCCGGTTCCAGGGTACATCTCTTCACTCCTTTGATACTTGGCGTTGTAATCCTTCAACGTCTTCAAAGAGGTGACGGGTCCCGATGACCACACATTGATATGGACTGTGGGGTCCTTAAACCCATAGACTATGAGGTCATTAACCTTGACCGAGATGTCTTAAAACTAACAATGGACTGTGGGGTCCTCAAACCCATGGACTACGACGTCCTTAACCTTGACCGAGATGTCTTAAAACTAACAACGGACTGTGGGGTCCTTAAACCCATGGACTATGACGTCCTTAACCTTGACCGAGATGTCTTAAAACTAACAACGGACTGTGGGGTCCTTAAACCCATGGACTACGACGTCCTTAACCTTGAACGAGATGTCTTAAAACTAACATTGGACCGCAATGTCCTTAAACTACCCATGGACCGCAATGTCCTTAAATACCAATGGACCACTATGTCCTTAAACTGGCAATGGACCACTATGTCCCTAAACTGGAGAAGGACCACCATGTCCTAAACTGGAACAATGGAGCCCAAATTCTCTTTTGTCGGATCTAAACGATCCCGTTAAGTTGATCTTAGTCTCAAGTTAGACTAACGTATCCTTAACAAATGTTTGAGTTGATCTTAGCCTCAAATATGGCTAACGTATCCTCAAACCAAACCCCCAAACCCAAATCTAAGATAATACGGATTTGGACTAGTCCACGCCCTACGGGCGACGACATAACTCGGTCTCCGTATACAATCCACGGGCCACAAAACATAAAATAAACACATACGACACGAAGTGACCATCTGGAGAAGGAGAAAGTTGTTACCACGACGCGGTAGCGTAATTAACTGCAGGGGCTTGCGCCTGCAGGGAAGAGCGTCCCCACAATCAAAAACCCCTCAAGCGAGGGGGAATCTGATGAAGTCTGCTACATCGGACGCATCCGTTCAAACCTTCGATGCACGGTGCCATAAATCAACTTGGAATCCTCGGAGAGGTGGACGGATAGCACCAATTAGCATCTGCCCCGAATCTCAGGCGAGATGCCCAGTCGACGCCGCCATTCGGAGGGGAACAGATTCTGGCACGCCCGGTGGGACCTTTTCCTCTTTCCACTCCACACTTCGTGTGTCGTGATTCGCGAACCAATCGCGGTTCGCTAATGGTTGCCCTTGGGTTTCAAGATACTAAGACTTGGCATCTTGCTTATTTCTGAAGGCAAAGAATCGATGGCTTCTACTTGTGCGAAATGCTCCAACTGCTCGGACTGCAATTGCAACCAGCGCTCCGCCGTGCCAGGAGGTATAGCTTACGGACCCTAAGCTGCTTCGCTATTCACAATGCCCGTGGAACAGGTCACTCGAGCCACCACAGGATTGTTTTTTGGGACCATGCTCCCGCCGACAAGCTTCACCGCTCCGGTGCTGACAAAGGAAGCTCCCAAGAAGTCGGTCCTTGATCGTCTTACCCCTGCCGCGGCCCCTCTCAACAGGTCGCCCAACATCAGCGCCTCGGTCTTCTCTAGATTGGGCCAGAACTCCTGTGGACCCACAATGGGGCCTACAATCCCAAAGAAGGCTGCTTCTAAGAAAGTGACCGGTCCTGCTCCTGAAGTCGTCAAGGCGGCTTCCCCTGCCAAAAAGTCGGTCTTTACAAGATTGACGGCTCCAGCTCCCGCTCCTGCTACCCAAAGGACATCGGTCTTTGACAGGCTAACACCAGCAGCGACCCCCCACCTACACACGGGGCAAGACGAAGCCATCCTCACCGCTGAACCAGCGCCGTCCGCTCGACACGCTCGACGTCGTCACTGGCGCCGATTAAGGAAGGCTGGGGGCAACTCCCCCTCTGGGCTAACTCCATCAGCCCCGACGGCAGAAGTTAATGCTGCTGTTCCAACTGGGAACAGCTTCGAGATGCTAAATAAGGTGCGAAGGAATTCCCCTACTGCGGTACTAAAGAGGTCTCCTCCCCCACTAAAAAAGGTTGCGGAAATAAAGTCAGAACAACCCCGATCCCCTCAACGGCTGTCTTCCAAGATCTATAAGGTTTGGCGGCAGGCCCAAGATTCGATGATCAATCCAAACTTCTCCCGCCAGCACAAGAAGCTGAAAATCTAACCGGAAGCCAGTCACCAGGCTAAACCACGAAAGGCTGTCTGGGTGCCCGCCTCAACGGCCCCCTCAGCTCCCACTGCTCATAAAAGGAGGAAGCCAGAGAAGATCCCCCAGCCTGCAACGACAGCTAAAAGCACTAAGCCCAGACGCCCTAAGTCTGGGGCATGATAGTCCATACCGTATACATGGCGTCAGGAAAAGAAGACAGCCGTGCGTCTACAGGTCATAGACCGCTTACACGGTCGGTGACCAAAGCTCAGGAGCAACAGCAAAAGCTCCAGGAAATGATGAATGCTATGGCCGCACTTACCGGGCCAAAAGAAAACCCAGAAACGTCCTCGGACGAACGCCAGGAGGAAGAAACCGACGCCGAATTCCTTGGCCGGATATTAGAGAAGAAGGACAAAGAGGCTGCTGAACAAGCAACCAACATACAGCGTGTGGGCCTTCTCTTCCAAGATATGATAGGAATGATGATCCAACAGGACCCACCCGCCGAGGATCCCCCAATCGTTCTTGAAGACGACCGGAGAGAAACGTCAAATCCACCACCGGCCCTCTCAACGGCCAAAGAGGAGACAATCTCTAAGGCTGATTTGGTCGACTATATAGCCCAGCAAATCCGGGTTCATCACGCGACTGAGGCAGCTGGTCAAATCGTAAAAACGGGGCGGCCATATCCAAGCTGGTACGACCAAATCAAGTACCCGCCAGGTTACACAATTCCCAAGTTCCATGTTTACACGGGGACCGGCAATCCCCACCAACATGTCGCCCAGTTCAGGGCCCTTTGCGGTAACACCGGCGGTGATGATAAACTGTTGCTTCGCCAGTTCGTGGGCAGCTTATCAGAAACAGCGTTCGAATGGTATTCGGAACTCCCGAATGATTCTATCAAGACGTTCGCTGAAATGGAGTTGCTATTCACTCAGCGATTCGCAAGCGCCAGCGAACGCACTCCAATAACGGCATTGATTAACGCCAGGGTAAAACCAGGCGAAACTTGGGTCCAGTATGCTATACGCTGGCAGAATTTGTGGTCGAAATGCGAGCAACGCATTGAGGAAGCGCCCGCCGTGGGCATGTTCGTGGGAACCCTAGACCCTCACGCAACTATCTTCCAGTTTATGATGTTCTTTAAGCCAACCACGTTCCAGGCTTTAATCGACAAGTTGGCTCAGATGGACCAGATGGGTCATAGACCACCTCCCGCGAAGTCGAAACCTCGGAATGACAAGGGTAAAGGAAGGGCAACCTTCGTCGCGAATGCCCAGCAGCAACCCAACGCCCCGAAGCTGGCGGATCAATTGGAAGAAAGACGCCGGTATTATAATGAGAATATGAAGCGTCCCTACTCGTTCCCACGAGACAAGACGAAACGGTTATTCGAGCTGGCAGTACGCAGCAGACTTATAAACCTACCAAATCCAAGGCAACCGCCACAACCCACTGAGGTGAATAACCCTAACTATTGCCCTTACCATCAAACGGTAAGTCATCCGATTGAGGATTGCTTCGTCTTCAAAGGATGGATTGAAGATCAATACCTCCAGGGGAAGTTTGCACTGTCCGAAAAGTGGAAGGTGAATCCACCACAGCCGCATACTCCTAAGAAAGCAGATACACCGGGGGCAACCTGTTCCTTTATTAAAGAAGCTCCATGGGAGGTCGTGCTGTCAACTAAAACCAAAAGAATGCTGAGGGACCTTCATGCGTGCCCTGCGATCGAATGGAAGGACCCGCTTGAACCTCAAATTATCGAAGGGATGTTGAAGCCGCGCCCAACTACGAAGACTCGTGATGATGGCCCAAATACTCACGCCCAACCGTCAAAATCTTCGAAGAAAAAGAAGAAGAAATCCAAGAAGCCCATGAAGCCTGGAGACGAGCACACGAACTTGCAGAAGCAAATCGACACGCTGGAAGAGTACAGTCAAAAGGCGCGAACTCCTGTCACACTGCAAGAGTTCCTCAGCCACCTCTTTCAAGAGGACGATGATGGAGAGAGCTCGTCGGATGAATCCGAGGGATATGTGGCGAGTTGTAACGTAATCTCCCACTCGTTTACTGACGATGAGAAAACTCCTGGCACTAAGAAACTGGGGACAGAGCCTGAACCAGAGCTCGTGTGGACAACAGAAGAAATGATCGACGCCTTTCTAGACGAGATTCGTCTGAGGAGTAAAGCGGATCAGGAACGTAAGATGGCCGCATCGGAAGGAGCCAAATGCAGGAGACTGAACGAAAGAGTTGAAGTACTCCCGCCAGATCGAAAGGCATCCGAGGCAGACAAGAAGATATTCAAGACGAGGAAAAGGTTTGCCAAAGCCATGTCAATGGGAATGAAGCTACCACCCTCGGAAGAAAACACGCTCAATGGGGCAGAGAAGCACCCTGATTATTGCGCATATCATCGGAAAATTTCACACCCCACGGAGGAGTGCGACGCCTTTAGGATATGGTGGCAAGGATATGTTTCTCATCGGCAACATTTTAAGCGCATGAAACGCAAGACTCGTCGGGAACGAAGGAGTACTGCCGACGGGCACAACAGAACTACTGGCAGCTGTTACATGGTTAACGCCGGGGGGTCACAAGTTCTCACCTTTGGGAGCGACTCTGATGAAGAAATGGCTCTGGGCCCTCTCTTTAAAGAATCCGTTTTAGGGAAAGAGGAGAAATCGGAGGCCTGCGAGAACATTCAGCTGCGCAATCGCACACTCCCAGAAAAGAATCTCGGGCCCGCGAATAGAAAAGATAAGGGAAAGGAAAACGTCACTGAGGATATCACTTTAGATGACCAAGTCATGAAAGAACTGACTACCAAAGACCCTCCTAGGAAGGGTAAGGTGGACTACAATATCCTAGCGCACCTAAGGAAGCTACCTTCTCAGCTTAGCATTCTCGATGCCCTCCTATTATCAAAAGAAGCGCGAGATTCACTGATTAAAGCGTTACAAGAACCTGAGCAATTCCAAGCCTTCCTCGCCACTGAAAGGATGAAGGATGAACTGGAGGAAGTGCATACGGCCGACATTACTTTCGGTGACGAAGACCTCCTTCTCGGGACGTGCGACCACAACCGTCCCCTATATGTCTCTGGATACTGCCATGATATCAAGATAGGCAAGATCCTAGTGGATAATGGATCCTCCGTTAATCTCCTTAACGTTCGGGTGTTAAAGGAAATCTGCATGAGTGTGCAACACCTCGCTCGTGACAAAATTACCATCTCCGGTTTCGATTCACAATCGTCACGGACTCTCGGATCCGTGATACTAACATTACGCTTTGGACTACTCGTCACAGACATCAAATTCCATGTCATTGACGCCAAGACCTGCTACAACGCCTTGCTCAGTCGTCCTTGGCTACACGAGTACAACATCATCCCTTCTACACAACACCAGTGTATGAAGTACTTTAAGGATGGTTTCGAGTATACCGTAACAGGTGAGCTAAACCCATTTTCCGTGAACGAAGTCCGCAAATACGAAGATGCGAAGTACTTTTTGCCAGATTTCGAGGATACAGAAAGGTGTCGCAAGCCGGAGAACAAAGCCGCCGCCACCATCCCTTTTTTCGGGAGCGATACCGAAGAAGAAGAAGATATAGTTTATGTTGGGCCATCTCAACACAACAATACGGGGACGTCCGCCCCCATGTTGGTCTTTGAAAGTGACTCGGAAGATGAGGTTAATGCCGTGTTCTCCAATCGGCCGTCAATACAAGCACCCCCTAACGATGATCAGAGTTTGCAAATCACCATGGTGCCGAGAGAACACTACAAGGATCTCGACACACTTCAAGCTTACAATGTGCAGGACCTGCAAACATTTTACGTCCCTCCCAGGCAAAGGGGTGAGAAGGTAATCCTATTCTACCGATCCTCAGAGTCGAAAGTAGAGAAAGAGATCTGGCATGGCACGGATGCTACACTCGACAGGCTCCAATCCATCCGTCTGCCCAGATACTATACAAATGGATTAAAGAGGCTATTGAAGCGCCAAGGAGTACCCTTAAAACAGACTGTTCGACAAGCTCGGTTCTACAACAGGATTTGGGATGTCCCTGGGACTCAACGCAAATTGCCCAACGGGAAAATGGAAACACTTGGGCTTGGATACGTGAGAGCCGGAAAACGGGAACGGGCCCACAGTAGCTATGCTATATATACCTTTGATGAAGAAGAGGACGCCCTGTCAGGAAATGCCAACCCCTCATCAAAACTAGATCCCACGATTGAAGTGCCGAATCCGTCGTTTGAAGAACGAATGGACAGGCTTATCAGGAAAGTGGGTCAAAAAGCTCGGGAAGACCACAACCGCGAGATGGCCATCTACGAGAAGGCCAGGACGCAACGTCTGTTTCAACAGGCTGCAAAAGACGAAGATGCTCATCCCTGTCAACCCGTTGTACGAAAGGCCCGACGCAGAGGCAAAAATAAATCAAGAAGCGGAAAGAGGAGCCGACAACAACGACGCAGGATTAGAGAGTTACGTGATCGGGTATTGCGCGGCTCGGATTTGTCCCTCATGAAGAAGATGAGTCGAGCGTACTCCTTCCCCCGGGGCAAGACGGAGAGGTTGCTCAAGCTCGCTATAAAACATCAAATGATCGCGCTTCCAGAGTCTAGACACCCTGAGCAAGCTAACAAGGCTTCTCATCTGAGCTATTGCTCTTATCACCGAGCCATAGGACATCCTACCGAAGACTGCTTCACCTTCAAGAACTGGGTCGAGGACCAGTACCAACAGGGCAGATTCGCTTTATCCGACGGCTGAAGGGTAACGCCGCCACAAAAGCATGAACCCGAAGCCGCAAAAGCAGAACCAGATCCACCTCAGCCCTGGAAGCGGATTCGCACCTGTTACACGGTTACGATATTAAAAGAAGAGCCCAAGAACATGGATGACCTTCCCTGGTGCTTTGAGAACAGCGATGATGAGGTGATCTCAGAATTTCCGCCAGCTCCGAAAGAACTGGAAGACGGCATACATACTACTGCAGATAACCTCAAGAAGATTGAGTTGGGATCGGCAGATGACCCGCGACCGACATTTGTCAGCGAGCTGCTATCTGAAGAAAGGGTGGCTGCGTTAAAGAACGTGCTTCTACGGCATAAAGACTGTTTCGCGTGGAACTACTCCGAGATGCCAGGATTAGATCCGGAGATTGCTGTGCATAAATTAGCAATATCCCCAGATATCAAGCCAGTCAAGCAGGCGCCGAGAAGGATGCGTCTCGAGCTTGAGATGAGCATCAACGCCGAAGTCAAGAAGCTGATCGATTCTGGATTTATCCAAGAAGTCCAATATCCCGACTGGATCGCCAATATCGTCCCGGTAATGAAGAAAAATGGGACGGTACGCATATGCGTGGATTTCAGGGATCTCAATAAAGCCTGTCCGAAGGACGATTTCCCAGTACCGGTAACCGAGCTAATGATAGATAACACGTCCACTCACGAGGTTTTCTCCTTTATGGACGGTTCATCAGGATACAATCAGATAAAGATGCATCCCGAAGACCAGAAGCACACCGCTTTCCAGACCCCTTTGGGTATATTCTGCTACAGGGTTATACCCTTTGGTCTAAAGAACGCCGGCGCTACCTATCAAAGGGCCATGACAAAGATCTTCGACGACCTCATACATGACATCGTCGAGTGCTATATCGATGACCTTGTAGTAAAGAGCATGTCATACGAAGAGCATTTAAAGCATCTAGAGACTGTATTTCAACGCCTTCGGCAATATAATTTGAAGATGAATCTCCTCAAATGCGCGTTTGGAGTCTCCTCGGGTAAATTCCTGGGATTCATCATCCGACACCGAGGTATCGAAATAGATCCATCTAAGATCAAGGCGATCGTGGAAATGCCTCCGCCAAGAACCCTCAAACAGTCGCGGTCTCTCCAAGGGAAGCTCGCATACATCCGGCGATTTATCGCCAATCTTTCAGGCAAATGCCGTCCTTACAGCCACCTGATGAAGAAGGGAACTCCATTCGTTTGGGATCACAAATGCCAAGGTGCACTAGACGAGATCAAGCAGTACCTGCAGAACCCTCCGGTGTTGGCTGCGCCGGTCAAGGGAAAACCCCTCATTCTTTATACAACCGCCCTCGAAGGTTCCTTAGGCGCATTATGGGCACAAGAGAACGATCAAAGGAAAGAGAGAGCACTCTACTACTTAAGTCGAGTTCTGCTGGGGGCAGAAAACAACTACTCTCCCATTGAAAAACACTGCTTGGCGTTAATCTTCGCGATAACAAAACTCAGGCACTATGCGCTGGCGCACGCAGTCCGTCTCATCTCGAAGGTGGACCCTCTTAAATATTTGATGTCAAAGGCTATATTGACGTGTCGACTCGCTAAATGGGCTCTACTCCTGATGGAGTTCTCGATAACGTATCGACCTCTTAAGGCGGTGAAAGGCCAGGCCATTGCCGACTTCCTTGCTGAGCATCCAGTACCTGCCGGTTCTCCTCTGAACTGCGATCTGCCGGACGAGCATGCATTTGATGCGATCGGCGGCGGTAGTACCCGATGGGAACTCTATTTCTATGGAGCGTCCTCCGTAAAGAAGCGCAAACAAGGTATCCCAATGATCAAATCGGGGATAGGCCTCATCTTCGTAACTCCACAAGGAGGGATAATGCGCTTCGCCTTCTCCTTAACAGAGCCGAGGACAAACAATGAAGCTGAATACGAAGCTCTGATAGCAGGCCTCGAGATCGCCATCGACATGGGAATTGAAAATCTCCTCGTGTATGGGGACTCCCAACTGGTCGTTAGTCAAGTAAACGGCGACTACCAGACATGCAAACCAGAATTGGTGAAATACGGCGAAAAGGTGCAACAACTGTTGACCCAAATTCCCTCCTATACTTTGGAAAGTATACCACGCGCGGAAAATAGCAAAGCAGACGCGTTAGCTAAGCTCGCTAAAGAACTGGCTGACGAGAACCTCGATGACGTCAGAATCGTGGTACAAAGCAGTCGAGTGCTCGTCCCGGCAGAAATATCTCCGGAATCATACGAAGAAAAGGGAGCGACTGAGCAGACGACCCTACAAATAAAAGACCGTGAGAAGGCCGAGGACTGGAGGGAAGTCTTCATAGACTACTTTAAGTCCCACCGAATGCCCGAAGAAGCGTCCTCAAGACATCAGCTCATGAAACGAGCTCTATCTTTCGCTTTCGTCAACGATACTCTATACAAGAGATCGTTTGATTCTCTGTGGCTGAGATGCTTAGGACCTGACGAAGCAGAAAGAGTCGTTCAGGAAGTTCACGACGGACTCTGCGGTTTTCACCAAGCAGGCCTAAAGATGAAGTTAAAAATTAAACGGATGGGTTACTACTGGCCCACGATGATCCAGGACTGCCTCGAATATGCGAAGCAATGCCACTCATGCCAAATCCACGGGGATTTCATCCACCAGCATCCGAATCCACTACATCCGACGGTGGCTAGCTGGCCATTCGAAATGTGGGGGACTGACATAGTCGGCCCCATCGAATCAGCATCGTCCCGGGGACATCGTTTCATCCTGGCGACAACTGATTACTTCTCCAAATGGGCATAAGCAGTACCGCTGAGGGAAGTGAAGACGGAGAATATCCTCCACTTCTTCAAGACGCACGTCATCTATCGGTTTGGAACTCCACGACGGATTATCTCCGATAACGGGCCAGCCTACAGAAGCCATAAAATTAGCCGTTTCGCGCAGCATCACAATATAGACTGGAGATATTCTTCAGTTTACAATCCGCGAGCTAATGGTTTAGCCGAGGCCTTCAATAAGACCTTGACAAAAATCATGAAAAAGACGGTGTCCCGAAATAAGAAAGACTGGCACGAGAGGCTGCAAGAGGCCCTTTGGGCCTATCAAACTACGTTCAAGACGGCCACGAACACAACGCCGTACGCACTGGTATTTGGGACGGAAGCAGTGCTCCCCCTCGAGGTAGAGTTACCCTCTCTACGAGTGGCAGTCCACTACGAACTGACGAACGAAGAAAATGCTAACCTCCGGCTCGAAGAGCTTGATGTTCTTGAAGAAACACGGCTCATAGCACAACAAAATCTAGAAGCTTATAAAGCAAAGATGACACGCTCATACGAAAGATTGACCCGACCGAGAACATTCCGCCAAGGCGAACTCGTACTAGTGGTCAAAAGACCTATGATCCCCAATCGCGCCAAGCGGGGAAAATTCGAGCCAAACTATGAAGGCCCGTACATCATAGATAAGGTCTACCAGGGTGGGGCCTATCTACTCATGGACATGCACGGTGAAAGGCCTTTCAGGCCGATAAACGGTCGCTTCCTAAAGAAATACTACGCTTAATGATCCACAGCCTGGGTCAATGATAGATGACGACGACTATGTCCGCTCGCTATCTTTCTAAGCTAAGACCTTATAAGCAGTAGCCGGCCTTTCCTTTAACGACGGACCGAAACGTCCTTAAACTATCAACGGACCGAAACGTCCTTAAACTAATGACGGACCGAAATGTCCTTAAACTAATAACGGACCGAAACGTCCTTAAACTATCGACGGACCGAAACGTCCTTAAACTAACGACGGACCGAAACGTCCTTAAACTATCGACGGACCGAAACGTCCTTAAACTAATACCGCAGCATCCTTAGGCTGACAAAAAAACATAAATAAGGAAAAATATAATAAATAAAAAATGGTATGTCTATAAGCAAAAAGGGCACGGATGAAAACCCGAAAGGGCTCCATGAGTAAAAACAGCAGGGCTACCGGCGAGTGTTCGTGAAAACCCGAAAAGGCGCGGCCTCGTAAAAAAAAAGGGGAGAAAAAGAAAATGAAAAGAATAAAAAAAACGGTATGTCCATAAGCAAAATGGGCACGGATGAAAACCCGAAAGGGCTCCGTGAGTAAAAACAGCAGGACTACCGGCGAGTGTTTGTGAAAACCCGAAAGGGCGCAACCTCGTTAAAAGACACTTATAGGGTCCTCTCGACCTTGTAAGGAGAAACCACCCGCGTGAGATCCTTACGACTCACAAAGGAGCAACACACTTAGGGATCCCCACGATTCCTAAGGAGAAAATACACTTGCGAGATCCTCACGACTCATAAGGAGAATTCTCTTATGGGACCCTCACGGCTCATGAGATTTGAAAGTCTTAAGTTACAGAAACCTAAACCTGTGCTTAAGCAAATCCCCCACAACCTTCGATACTGCCCTACAAGGGGCTCGATACTGCCCTACAAGGGGCTCAATACTGACCCTTGTATACAATCCACGGGCGCGAATAAACATTTCCCCAGCAAAGTCCTACCCGTGACTAGGGATATGTCCATATGATGAGCAACCCTTGTAGGTCCTCTCGACCCATAAGGAGAAAGCCCTCCTGTAGGATCCTTACGACTTGCAGAGGAATATACACTTAGGAATCCTCACGATCCCTAGGGAGAAAATACACCTACAAGATCCTCATGACTTGTAGGGAGAAATACCTTTTGTGAGACCCTTACGGCTCATGAAGTCAAAAGCCTTGGTCGACAGGACCCTTAACCCTGTTTGCTAAGCCATCTTTGTTCAACATCGACAGAGGCAAATGATGATTCGCTCCTGGCAACATCCCAGTTGCAGCGGCGCTGATGCCGAAATCGGTGTCTAAAATCCAAGCTTGCGGCGAAAAAAGCTAGCAAGCCACACATGCATACGAAATAGCCGAAATGATGGGGCAACTTGCAATAAAAAGCAGCAAGTAAAAATGTATGCATGAAAAATAGCCGAAATGATGGGGCAACTCGCAATAAAAAACAGCGAGGGAAAATGAAATAAATAGCCGAAATGATGGGGCACCGTGAAAAATAGCCGAAATGATGGGGCAATCGCGACCTTCGCGATATAAAAGCTGAAACGATAGAGCATCGCGGAAAAAGAAATAAAATAAAAATAAAATTTATGCCCTACATGTGATGTTCCATCACACCCTGTACACAATCCAAGGGCGTAAACAAAAAAAAGGGATCATACTTCTCCTCCAGGTTTCATCAGAAGAGGAAGCCAAGTCTCGACGGGCCACAAGAGACCTAGAGATCATCCCAACACTCGTCTTGTAACGACGGACACAACTTCAAACAAAGCGAAGCAGCGGCAGCTCCCAGTTCCATGGCTCGGTGGTATACATATCGCCAACAGTCAAACCTCCATCCCGTGAAATGCGGATACAATCAGCAAAATTCCTGGTTACGTGGAACGCGGATAACGTCACTCTTTGACCCCGTGGAAAACGTCCAGAGCGGATCCTGGTCCTCGCAGAGCACGGCAGTGAACCCGTGTGAAGCATCCAGAGCGGAGCCTAGTCCTCGCCGAGCACGGCAGTGAACCCGTGTGAAGTATCTAGTGCAAAATTCCTGGTTACGTGGAACGCGGATAACGTCACTCTTTGACCCCGTGGAAAACGTCCAGAGCGGATCCTGGTCCTCGGAAAGCACGGCAGTGAACCCGTGTGAAGCATCCAGAGCGGAGCCTAGTCCTCGCCGAGCACGGCAGTGAACCCGTGTGAAGCATCTAGTGCAAAATTCCTGGTTACGTGGAACGCGGATAACGTCACTCTTTGACCCCGTGGAAAACGTCCAGAGCGGATCCTGGTCCTCGCAAAGCACGGCAGTGAACCCGTGTGAAGCATCCAGAGCGGAGCCTAGTCCTCGCCGAGCACGGCAGTGAACCCGTGTGAAGCATCTAGTGCAAAATTCCTGGTTACGTGGAACGCGGATAACGTCACTCTTTGACCCCGTGGAAAACGTTCAGAGCGGATCCTGGTCCTCGCAGAGCACGGCAGTGAACCCGTGTGAAGCATCCAGAGCGGAGCCTAGTCCTCGCCGAGCACGGCAGTGAACCCGTATGAAGCATCTAGTGCAAAATTCCTGGCTACGTGGAACGCGGATAACGTCACTCTTTGACCCCGTGGAAAACGTCCAGAGCGGATCCTGGTCCTCGCCAAGCACGGCAGTGAACCCGTGTGAAGCATCCAGAGCAAATACCGGACTGTGGAGTTCTTAAAATCCACGGACTATGATGTCCTTAACCTCGACCGTGATGTCTTAAAACTAACGATCAACCACCTCGATTCCCTACGGATTCTGCCTTGGTTTAAGGGTACATCTCTTCACTCCTTTGATACCTGGCGTTGTAATTCCTCAACGTCTTCAAAGAGGTGACGAGTCCCTGCGACTAAACTTCGGACTGTGGAGTCCTTAAATCCACGGACTATGAGGTCCTTAACCTTGACCGTGATGTCTTAAAACTAACATCGGACTGTGGAGTCCCTAAATCCACGGACTATGAGGTCCTTAACCTTGACCGTGATGTCTTAAAACTAACATCGGACCGTGGAGTCCCTAAATCCACGGACTATGAGGTCCTTAACCTTGACCGTGATGTCTTAAAACTAACATCGGACTGTGGATTCCCTAAATCCACGGACTATGAGGTCCTTAACCTTGACCGTGATGTCTTAAAACTAACATCGGACTGTGGAGTCCTTAAATCCACGGACTATGAGGTCCTTAACCTTGACCGCGACGTCTTTAAACTACGATACCTGGAGAAACCCCTGACTCCGTAAAACACGGGCAAGGGTGACCACATCCAGCACTTACAAGTCCTCACGACCGGTAAGGAAGAAAAACTCTCTTGTGAGATCCTTACGACTCTCAAGGGAAAACCAGCTCAAGAATCCTCACGATTCTTAAGAAGAACTTACACCTATGGGATCCTCTCGACCTGTAGGGAGAAAAACTCTTTATGAGACCCTCGTGGCTCATAAAATGCAAAAGTCTTAGAAAGCAGATCTTAACCCTGAATCCTGAGCCATTGCTGTCCTGCAAGGAGATCAAGATAGAATATCCGCAGAATACATTCAATAAAAAGGGGACACACCATTGAAGAGAAGAATATGTCTTCATTTATAAACCTCCCTTCGACAACAATACTCGATCTAAAGCCAGCACAAACCACCCGATACGGGAGATAACGTGGCAAGTTTCTGATCTGTATCCTATCAGGCACGCATTTGCAACTGTACGAATGTTTAAAAGGAAATGTTGCCCGAGGCACTAATATGCATGCAACGTAACGATGGTGCTCGTAATTAAAGAAAAACAGACAGCTCATTTACGCAAGCAAGACACACGTACGACTATCTTACAAGCATGAAAATTCAACAGAAAGCATGCAAACCACCAATGATTAAAGGAGTACATTGATTCAAATATACTACATTGGTGGGAAAAGATCACCAAACAAGGGATCAGAAATACAAGGGTTAACAAAGCAAAACACAAAATTCTCCATCTCCCTCTCCGCCTTTTCCAGTACGTCAAAACGGCGGTTTTCGCCAGGAGTCGCTCCCCACCGGTTAGAGCCGTGCTCATCAGCGAAAGCAGACATGACGGCTCGACGAGCTCTTATCTGACTCAGTAAATGAACTGAGTGATCCTTCAGAGCTTGAGTGATTAGACAAGCCTCATGAAAGCACTCAAGATTGTCCTCCGCCGCGTCAAGGATCGCCGAAGTCATCTCCGCCGGATGAGGGGGTATATCGGCAAGCACAGACAGGAGGATCATCCGGAGCCAAATGGAGCCCATGGGAAGAGGAGAGCCCCGACGGGTCAGTAGCTCGTACATCACCGTGTCACATTGAGCGTCGGTGAGAAGGGGATCCACCAGCCGCGCAGCGAAGCGAGAAATTATCTCCTCAAGGGGCACCTCCCATGGTTGCCGACGAGCATGGGGACGATTGCAAGCCATGGCGATTGATCGGGTTCTCAAAGATGACCACCTTAAGGTATGAATGGGTTTCTCTGTGAAGAAAAGAAGTAAGGCACAGGGTTCAGGTTATAAAGGGGAGCATTTAATGCTATGCACAAAAAATGTTGTGCATGGTGGGACTATTCTCAAAGCCCGGAAAGAAGGGGAGAGCGTTGGAAATGAAATCCAACGACGCATTGGAATTAGGTTAGGGAAATGAAACGTCCCCATCAAGCAGATCCCTGCATACGCAACACGTGAGCACTAGCCTTTGATTGGAAAATGAGGCGGCACTGCACAGACACAACAGAGAACTAAGCTCTGAGAACGAGAATCAAATTCTTAAAAGAAAGGTTTGAAAGGAAGGACATGAAAAAGTGAAGGCGCTTCTGAAAGGACGTTTCGTCTACCCTACTCCCCAAAGCAGATCCAACGGTCACAAAAGGTGACAGCGTTGCACTCACGTGCGGACACGTGAGAACAACGCTGTGGGGGCATTTGTTTCCTGATTTAAAATCAGGAAAGCCTACGGAAAAGGCTTCAGAAAAGGGTCACGTGCTTACACGTGACCAGCAGTCACGTGTTGGCACGTGACATCTAAAAGCATCGGCAAGGTAAATCCAGTTTCCCAACTACATCAAATAAAAGGGCTTCAGAAAGGGTCACGAGCTCCCACGTGACCAGGGTCACGTGCTGGCACGTGACACTCAAAAGCGGCAGACTCAATTCCCTGATTGAATCAAGGAAAAGGCTCCAGACGAGAGTCACGTGCTCACACGTGACCAGGGGTCACGTGATGGCACGTGACGACTAAGCAGCGACCAGAAGACAGAGCGCAAAAAGAAAGAAGAGGGCTCGTTCCAAGGGGGTCACGTACCCACACGTGACCAGGTGTCATGTGGCCACACGTGACCAGGGGTCACGTGGCCATACGTGACCGGCTTTCAAAGCCTATCTGTTAACAGAATTAAATTCTGAGAAAAGACCTCTTAAATCTTTCCAAAGGAAATGATTGAATTAAAGATTTAAAGGTTGATTAAATATCATCTATCTATGGGAAAATCTCGAATTTGGAAAGATTTCCCCTTTAAATCTAACCGAAATAACAAAGGAGAATCTCTGGATTTAAAATCCAATGGTGAATAAAATTCACCTAATAATCCAAAGGTACAAAACGAATGGTGAATACAAATCAAATCTCCCAATGAAAGATTCACCAAAACTAATTGATTCGGCTGCTTCTCCTATAAATAGGAGCCAAGAGACACACAAGAGGGAGATATGCAGAGAGAGAGATAGAAAAAAAAGAAGAGAGAGGGATAGAGGCAGAAGGAATCGAGACAAAAAAAAGGAGAGCATTGATACTTTGGAGAAATTTGGATCTTCTGCAAAAGAAAACCCTAGGTAAGAAAGGGAAGGCCTTTTGAAAGGAAAAGAAATTTTAATTCTCAACAGAGTTTAACTCTGATATAAAAACAGAAGAACATAGTTCTCTCTTTGGTGGAGGATCTGTAAAGTGCACATCTCCCCTTGAGTTGAGAATTTAATTCTCAATGGGTTGAGATCCTGCCATGCAGATCCAAAGCATAGAGAGGGAATGGAAGCGCGAGAATTTAATTCTCATAGAACTATAGGAATTTAATTCCTTTAAAATAAAATTAGGGCTTGACCCTGTGTTATGGGAATTTAATTCCTTCAGAATGAAAAGAATCAGGGTTCGACCCTAGTTAAGAACTTAGTTCTGTTAAAACAACAGGAATTTAATCCCCTTAATCTCATTCCCCAGAATAATTCTTTAACAGAGAGTGGGAGTTTAATTCCTTAAAGCTTTTATTAGGGTTTAACCCTATTCAGCTCTTCACATATATGAGGAATTTAATTCCTACAGAAAATTCAGAGTTCAACCCTATTCCAGAATATAAATCTTCAAAAGGAAGTAGAAATTTAATCCTTCTGAAATTATTGTCAGGGTTCAACCCTACGAGGAATTTAATTCCTGAAAGGGATTAACAGATCTTCTAAAAAACATACATAGAGGCAGGGTCACGTGTCACCACGTGACCCCCAAAAAGATCTACAAAGAAGCCCCTTTGAGGCAGTGCCTCACGTGACCCACGTGACCCTTGGCAGAGGCTTTAACATACTCCATTTAAACACCCGTCACGTGATGGCACGTGATGCTCCAAAAGATGCGTATTCTCAGTAGAACAAATGAAGGGAGGGCGCCCTCACGTGCTCCCATGTGACCCCTCTTGCCTTAGCGTCTGACGCTAAATTGGAACCCCTGAATCTAGTGTTAAAACACTGTTTGGCCTTAGTGTTCAACACTAATCAAAGAACTTTATTTGCAGTGTTCAACACTGATTACCTTAGTGTTTAACACTAATTTGAGATTTCTGTTGCCAGTGTTTAACACTGATCTGTTTTAGTGTTTAACACTAATTTGAAAGCCTTGTTGCTGGTGTTTAACACCAACTATCTTTTAGTGTTAAAAACTGACTTATCAATCTCATTCCCAGTGTTCAACACTGATTGGTCTTTAGTGTTTAACACTAGGCATTGGCCCAATTGGCTAAATGGCCAGAGGCAAAGCCTCTCCTTCAAGGGACCAACAGGAGGGCCGATATCCCAGACATGATTGGACTTAGCCCAAGCTGGCCATAAGTCCTCAATTCATAATTAATTGGGCCAGTGGGCTCATAACATAATTAATTGGTCTTGATCCCAAATTAGGCCAAAGACTATTTAATCCACTCCGGTTCCAGGGTACATCTCTTCACTCCTTTGATACTTGGCATTGTAATCCCTCAACGTCTTCAAAGAGGTGACGGGTCCCGATGACCACACATTGATATGGACTGTGGGGTCCTTAAACCCATGGACTATGAGGTCCTTAACCTTGACCGAGATGTCTTAAAACTAACAATGGACTGTGGGGTCCTCAAACCCATGGACTACGACGTCCTTAATCTTGACCGAGATGTCTTAAAACTAACAACGGACTGTGGGGTCCTTAAACCCATGGACTATGACGTCCTTAACCTTGACCGAGATGTCTTAAAACTAACAACGGACTGTGGGGTCCTTAAACCCATGGACTACGACGTCCTTAACCTTGACCGAGATGTCTTAAAACTAACATTGGACCGCAATGTCCTTAAACTACCCATGGACCGCAATGTCCTTAAACTACCAATGGACCACTATGTCCTTAAACTGGCAATGGACCACTATGTCCCTAAACTGGAGAAGGACCACCATGTCCTAAACTGGAACAATGGAGCCCAAATGCTCTTTTGTCGGATCTAAACGATCCCGTTAAGTTGATCTTAGTCTCAAGTTAGACTAACGTATCCTTAACAAACGTTTGAGTTGATCTTAGCCTCAAATATGGCTAACGTATCCTCAAACCAAACCCCCAAACCCAAATCTAAGATAATACGGATTTGGACTAGTCCACGCCCTACGGGCGACGACATAACTCGGTCTCCGTATACAATCCACGAGCAACAAAACATAAAATAAACACACACGACACGAAGTGACCATCTGGAGAAGGAGAAAGTTGTTACCGCGACGCGGTAGCGTAATTAACTGCAGGGGCTTGCGCCTGCAGGGAAGAGCGTCCCCACAATCAAAAACCCCTCAAGCGAGAGGGAATCTGACGAAGTCTGCTACATCGGACGCATCCGTTCAAACCTTCGATGCACGGTGCCATAAATCAACTTGGCATCCTCGGAGAGGTGGACGGATAGCACCAATTAGCATCTGTCCCGAATCTCAGGAGAGACGCCTAGTCGACGCCGCCATTCGGAGGGGAACAGGCCCGTGGTCCCTTGCCCTTGGGTCCTACCCTTGGGTGGAGGACACTCGCGAGTGGTTGACTCTCACACTTGGACTGACTCCCGGCTTAGTGACTCGTACAGTGAGACTTAGAGACTGATAGGGATGATAGAATCGATATACATACTACTGTGTTGACATACTTGGCATATTATTTTACTGCTTTTACTGTTCCACTGCATTGATTACTGCATGTTCATACCTATACCGTCATTGATTTACTGCATATATATTTATTATCACTGTTAGAGTTGTCACTTGGATTTATATATTATATTGCTATTGTGTCGCTCTAATGACCTGAATATGCATGCTCAGTGTGAGGAGAAGATTTAGCCTGGATCAGGACTAGACGTACATCACGGATATCCTGATTTGCTATCCAGAGTTATACCCTTTTGTTTCCATCAGGTCAGTTCTTTATATTGTTTTGTTTCAATTACTGCATTTCTCATTACCTGCGCATTATTTACTGTTTACCACGTAAAGCTAGAAGCCGAAGTGTGACTACGGCAGGACATTTCCTTGACCGTAGGAGCATGGCTGGCCTTGTCAACCCCTCGTATTCTGTATTTTGGGAAGCGGGGCGTGACAATCGGAGACCTGGTCCTACGGCGAAACGAGTTCGTCGATCAAGACAGGCTGTATAAGTTCTCCCCGAAATGGGACGGTCCTTTCCTCGTCTCCGAAGTACTTCCTGGCGGAGCCTACCGTTTACAAGACGCGGACGGCCGCAAGTTTCTACGGCCTTACAACGCTGAGAAGCTTAAGCTGTACCAATGAAACGGATACCTACGAGTGTGTACCTCTCCTTTCTCAAAGGCAATGTAAATTTTTCTAAAAAATTCTTTCTGCTTAAATAATAAGAGGGGAATGCTAGAGCATTGCAAAAAGAGGAATCTTATTAATTCAAAAAGGTACTCTGGGCTCCTCAGCCTTACAAAAAGGGGGGTTACAAAAAAGGTGGAACGGGATTGAAGAAGTACTCCTGGTGATACTCAGAGTAGATCTCCGTCAACCGGGCCCTAGCCGCTGCAGCCCGCTCCTGCCGACGCTGCATGCGGACCCGCGACGCCACGGAAGCACCCGACTGACCGCCCGCTGAGCCTTGACCTACGATGTACCTCATCTTGAAACATTCAAGAATCAGAAGAAAGGATCGGTTGTGCCTGGCCTTCGAGATGAGGCCAAACAGGAAGATCAAATGCATCGTGTCAAGCGCCTCGTCCAGAAGCTCCTCAGTGAAGGGGTTGTCCAACCCTGAGGACCTCCTCCAGATAGCGTACATTAGGAGCTGGAGCAAAGACGACCGCCGAGGGAGGAGACGGCCGAATTGATCCTCGAGACGCCGAACCACTCCTCGGCACCCTCCTCGGACAGCGATTGGTCATACAAGGAGACATCACCAAAGGTGATAATCTCTTCGATCAAATACACGCGCCCAGTCATCTCGAAAGTAAGCGGTGCCAAAGGTACTGCCATCTCCTTCCCTACTTATAGCTTCAAGCAGAATCTCCAAGGACCCGGATTCTCGGGCACGCCAGCGTGAATCTTGGGAATCGCAACAACTACCCCAATGCCACGCCGCCACGTGACGAAACTGGCACGACATTCCAAAACACTTTGCGCTCTCTAGCGCGTGTCACCCGCGGCTGTCCATCTTCCCAAAGCTCTCACGAAGAGGCAGCCCAGAAGCTACCGTGCTCGGCTATCCCTAGCCGGTAGCTCGCCTACCCCACAATGCCAGGGATCAAAGCCTTCACTAAGAGGCGACCGAGCTGCTTCACTGCTTGGTTCATCCTTGGCAGGCCTCCCACGGCCCTTCCAGCGCCAAGGATCGAAGCTCTCACCAAGAGGCAGCCTTGAAGCTACCCTGCTCGGCTATCCGTGGCTGGTAGCTTCCCTACCCCATAACGCCAGGGATCAAAGCCCTCGCAAGAGGCACCGGGCAGCAACCCTGCTCGGCCATCCTTAAGGACAAAAAGCCCTCGCCAAGAGGCACCGGGCAGTAACCCTGCTCGGCCATCCTTAGTAGGCCACTTACGGCCCCTCCCGCGCTAAGGATGAAAAGCCCTCGAAAGAGGCAACCGGGCCCGCCCTTGCTCGGTCATCCCTGGCTGGTAGCTCCCTACCCCAACAAACCAGGGATCAAAGTCCTCGCCAAGAGTAAATCGGGCCCGCCCTTGCTCGGTTGTCCCTGGCTGGTAGCTCCCTACCTCAACAAACCAGGGATCAAAGCCCTCGCTAAGAGGCACCGGGCAGTAACCCTGCTCGGTCCGTCCTTAAGGATCAAAGCCCTCGTAAGTGGCAACCGGGCCCGCCCTTGCTCGGTTATCCCTGGCCGGTAGCTCCTTACCCCAACAAACCAGGGATCAAAGCCCTCGTCACGAGGCACCGGGCAGCAACCCTGCTCGGCCGTCCTTAGTAGGCCAATCACGACCCCTCCCGTGCTAAGGATCAAAGCCCTCGCCAAGAGGCAACCGGGCCCGCCTTTGCTCGGTTATCCCTGGCTGGTAGCTTCCATACCCCCACAACGCCAGGGATCGAAGCACTCACCAAGTGGCCGCCCCACAGCTACCCTGCTCGGCTATCCCTGGATGGTAGCTTCACTACCCCACAACGACAGGGATCAAATCCCTCGCCAAGAGGCACCGGGCAGCGACCCTGGTCGGTCAATCCTTAGCAGGCCTCTTACTTCCCCTCCCGCGCTAAGGATCGAAGCCCTCACGAAGAGGCAACCGGACTCGCCCTTACTCGGTTACCCCAGGCTGGTAGCTCCCTACCCCAACACATCAGGGATCAAAGCCCTCGCCAAGAGGCACCGAGCAGCTACCTTGCTCGGCCGTCCCCCGTTGGAAACCTTAAAACTCCAGGGATCGAATCCCTCGCCTAGAGGCACCAGGAAGCTACCCTGCTCGGTCCATCATCAGCATGCCTCTCCAAGCTTCCCACGCTAAGGAACGTGACCGCGTCAAGAGGCAACCGGTTCTACATCTAAGCAATCTCCACCTCGACTTCGGGGCCATGGAGATACCGTCTTCACACTGATCTTTGCACACTCGGCAAACAAACAGATTCAACTCGATGTGTGATCACTAGACAAAGAACCGACATAAAATGAACGCAGTGTTGCGCAAATACGAGTGCTTACCGACAAAGGAAAATACGAGCACAAACACTACTGCAAAAACAAAAATCTTTATTCACAAAGTCAAGGTCTTTACAAGGGTATTGTGGGCTCCCCAGCCTTACAAAATGCCCGGAGGCTTACAAAGGAGAGCGGAGGAAAAGCCAAGAAGTTCGGGCCGCGAGCCCGGCCTAGGCCTCACTTCCCTCATCACTGTCGATCGGGGGGCATGACCACTGAAAGTGGGATCCGAGCTCGAAGCTCACCATCAGCAAACTCTGGAAGCTGCTCCTTGACGGCATCAAGAGCTTTATTCCATGCAATGGCGGAGGCCTCGCCGAGGTCAACGTAAAACTGGTCCGAACCCTTGTAATCGGACACCGCCTTTCTAGCCCGGATCACGGCAACCTCCGCCGCCTGAAGCGCCGCCTCGGCATCCCGCCTTCTGGCATCCCTCACTCTCTTCATGGCGGCAAAGCGGTCGGCCAGTTCCACCAACTTCGCCTCGATGGCTTGGTGGGACTCGCTCAGGCAGCGATAGAACTCTCGGCACTTTGAAACGGCGAACTCCGCGGCTTCCGACCGGGCTTCAAGGACAACCATCCTCTCCCTCTCCAGACGCAGCTCGAATCGCAGATCCTCGGCCTCCGAAGAAGACTCTTCTGCTGACCTCGCAGCATGGAAGGCCCCCTCGGCCTCCATACGAGTAACGAGGGCGCAGTGCTGAAAGACCTGGCGAAAAACGGCAGAAAGACTTAGGGACACTCGAACTAAGAAGACGGCGCTCAAAACAACACATGAGGGAGTACATACCTGAACCGCCTCCTGCGCGATAGCCGCCATTTGAGCCCTGAGGGTCCCCCGAAGCATCTGGCCCCCGACCGACTCCTCCATACCAGCAAGAAGGTTGGCAGCGACGGAAAGCTCCGACGGGACCACGAAGTGGGTGTCCCCCTCCTGCACGGGAACCCCCGCAGGAATCTCCGACGGTAGCGCACGGGAGACTGTCTTCTTCCTCTTAAGGGGAACCCCGTCTTCGTCCTCTCCTGCATCCCTCGTCTGGGGCTCGGGGACCCGCGGACGCCTTTGGCCTCCGCCGAGGGAACCATCGAGAGCTCGTGACGAGGCTGATGGCCCCGCTATCGGCGGCACATTTGGTGCGAGACTCGTTTCAGCCGGAAGCTCGACTGCACCGGCGGCCCCCCTCCGGGGCTGAGTACCGGGGGCACCAATAGTCCCGGATCGATCCATTGGTCCTGCCAAAGGGAGAAGCAGTGTCAACTCAGAAGGAGAAGAAGCAGGAAAAAGGAAAAGAAGACATCTAACCCGATGGGAAGAAATCCTCGAGAAGAGAAAACGCAAAATCTGACCTAAAAGGGGAGAGCGCCGAGCTAACAAGGCTCAGAATGAGGAAAATGTGAAGAGAGAGATCCCGAATCGGGCCTACCCTCGATTTATACTGCCGGCATCCTCATCCAACGGCGACGGTCGACTCCCGCCAAAATGATTCACTGCACTCGACGACCACGATCGCTCCACCTGTTGCAAGCACAGCATCCTATCGGACGCCAGAAGCCTACGGCACGTCACATCAGCCAACCGGCACCCGACACGTGGTCTGTCGCCTCAGCAAAAGTGCACACGATCTGGCGCACCCTCTTTAATGCGGAGATCTCGCCCTGATTCGCTGGCATCACCCAGAAAAAAACAGCCGATTGCCCAGGGACACGCCCGACGATATCTTCGAAAAGGAGCTCACTTCGGGTGACCAGGAAAACCACTCTCGACCCGACCCGTCAGCTGGTCGGGACGAGAGCGGGGGGCTAATGATGATGCTCGATATCGGTGATCTCCCAGATCAGGACATGTGGCAGATGGCGTATCCCAGAGCATGCAAGAAAAGACCTACAGTGGCCGACCAGACCACGCCTATGCTCATCCTACCGAGCAAACGTTGGCTCACCTCCGAGCCCCCTGCATAACCGGCCTCCTCGGCCTCACGGCTCGTCTCCGGGCTGCCGCAGAACCAAGATATCTCGGCTCTCCCGCTCGTCTGCGAGCTCTCCCGCCGAGGCCATCTTCCTCGATCTCATCGACCGACCAACGGCACCGCTTGCAGGCGTAACTGCCATCCCGCGAATCTCGCCATGCGCGAGATCTCCGCCGGACACATCCCGCATTCCACGCCACCACGATCCCCCATTAACGAGCCTGTCTCGCCATTAATGGGAGGTCTCGCTCATCACGCGGGCGTGACGTCGGGAGCGTAACGGCCGGCGTGATTCTCGCGCCTGCCTTACCTGCTGCACCACTATATAAACCCCTTCTTCAGACGGTTCAAGTAAGCCATTTCTTACTCCACTAAGCCGTTACTCTGCTCGGATCTATAGTCTAACTTGACCGTCGGAGGGTCCTCGGTGGTACAACCATCTCGGGACTTCCTTGCAGGTAGCTAGGCAACCACAACCTCAAACCCATTGAGATCCACACGCTTCAGGAGCGACAGCCTCCAGATCCAATCTCAGCCACCCATTGCAGCCATCAGCAGATCAACGGAGGGCAACATCTGAAGAAGATCTACGCCTCCATCACTACCTATTGCATGTGTTCAATGGATGATAAATTGCCTTCGAAAATCCATGCCAACATCACTGTCTGCATTTGAAATTTTAAAAGATTTTCTCCGGAATCTTCCCGCTATCATCCCTGATTGCTCTCGATCTCCGTCCTCCTTCAGACAACGATTATCTTCACTCATCATGTACTCTTCTCTTATTAATTTTCATATTATATAATTTAACTTACGACTTTTAATATATAGAAGTGTATATACCTTTTAATATATATTTCATAGTCTTATTGATAATTGATCTATAATATATAGATTTTCATTTCTTATAACTATCTATATCCATATTTGCATCCGTCAATAATCATGCGATACGAATATGATAATATCTACATCCAATCCTTATCCGATCGATGGGAACTATACAAAAGTAATTGTGAAATTGTTTATAGCAATTTTTCAAAAAATATCTGAGCCTCGTATAATTTTTCATGCACTTACTTATGCAAAATAATGGTGGATGGGCATATCCAATTGATGAGAACATATACAAAGTAATAGTAAAAGTGTTGACGGCTATTTTTCAAAATACATCTCAGCGTAAGCTAATTTTCCATGTATGTACATATGCAAATTAATAATGTACTGGTTGATTACAATTTTCAAAAGATATCAAAGATCTCATCTAATTTTCCATCCACATATGTCGAGTGAGAAAATACTTTCCATAGAATTTACGGTACAATCTAGATTGAATAGCGATAATTTGTATAAAAATAAATACAGATAAATCATCAGAAAATATATTGCGTGAATCCGAAATAAGCTTAGAATGGGCCAAATGCATATTAACTTAAATTGTAAGGAGCGGAGGATTAATTTCTTGCAAGAAGAGGCTAAAAGCAAATTTTCTTAAATTAAAGGGGTAAAGTATATTTATGCATTAAGACAAAAGAAAGCTTGGGACATTTGAGCTAAGGACAAAATAGCAATTAAATTGAATAAAAGAGGAAAAATGGGAAAATTAAAAGCTTGAGGTAGTACTTCATACTATATATAACAATAACAAAATCGTAACCAAAAATGCCCCAAAAAACGCAGTGTTCCAAGATTGGACCCTGCTCCTCCAGCTTTTTAGCCTAAAAAGAAACCCCTTATGATCCGCTTGATAACACTTAAAATGTAACTCCTATTTTATTTGATAGCTACTTTTAGCTGTCTCTGTCTCTACTATTTTCTCTATTGTTAAAATGCAAAGAGGCCGTCATGTGGCGCGCTCTCATGTTATGTTTGTTTTAGATTAATCATTTATTCTCAGATGATCCACATTATCTATTTTTTGCACGTGTGATGCATGTTGATATATATTAGAATTAAACCGTCAAGATTTTTAAAAGACTTTTAGTTAAGATAATAGATACTTTGAAAACTTTTAGTTAAAATTAGCGAAAGTATTTTTAAAATTCTTCTGCTTTTGAAAAAGAATATCCACAATGAATGAAAATATTCACACCATGCAGCTTTTATTTTAATAAAGACGTGCATCACACGTGCGAAATACTAGTAACTCCCTAAATTGATTTCATTTTCAATTCCAACGTAGCCTCATAAAACGCCACATCGGTAAAAAATAAATGTAGAATTTTCTTTAACAAATATTTAATAAATACAATCATAACTGCATCAGTTATAACAATACAATTATCTGATCTTATATAACTACCAGAATCATTATGATTCTTTTTGAAAACAAAATAATCGCTTCCACCATGCAACTTTTATTTGAACACGTGCATCACACGTGCAAGATACTAGTATATGTATACCGCACTCAGAAATCCAAGTGAGACAGCCGCCTAACCTGGACCCTAAAGGATCCGTCCCTAGGCATTAGGAAGATATTTAACATCCACAAAAAACAAAAAAACACAACATGCATTTTATTGATATTATTCAAGCATTAGATATAGACGGAATACTTACTTTCCTTTGTGAAAGGTAGAAACAAAAAGAATTATGAATGCATAGGTTAGAATGTAATACTAAAAATAAAGAAAAGAGAAAATAGGTTAAAATGAACAAAAAATAGAAAAAAAAGAATATAATGGAATTTTCGATTATGCTTGCTAGCTAGTTATTTTCTCTTTCTCTATCCTCACTGCTATTATGGAACCTTTCCCCAAAAAATTAGAGATGATATGGTTGAATACTTTATTTGATGGGTGCATAAAGTAAGTTGGTTGATGGTGTACAGAGTTCTAAAATGGAGATTTGGCCCTTTTTTAATTTTATTTTTACTTTTGAATTTTGTAGCTAGCAGTGGATATATATTGTCTTTTCTTCTATCTTTTATGATGATTACATGGCATGTTCTACTTTAACATATAGTGCAGCATTTTCCCTCTTATTTTCTTGTATTATCTTGTTTAATCATAAAATATATCCTTCATGGTATTATGATATAAAAGAGAGTAATATATAGCATACACTACTTGACCATCAAACAATAAACTTGGGCATTAAGAAAGAATCATAACAAATCTAGTAATATCCTAAAATAACTAATGTCACTAAATATCCTAACACCCCTGGGTTTGGATTAATTATTGTAAAAATGCGCCGTATGTTTAAAGGATTTGATGAACCGTATAATAACGGCAGAAAGAAGCCGTGAAAGATCCGTTTGATGTTCTGAAGAGATGACGGCATGGTAGCATGATTGCAACAAAAAGAAGCCGCAAAACAAGATCTCTTGGACATATGATAACGGCATGGTCGTGTGATGACGACGAGTTGGAGCCGCTAAAGGAGATCTCTTTAACATCGGATTTAGCATCAACAACTGAAGCGCGGAGCAACATCAAGATAGAGACGAAGAAACGAGAAGGTGTCGGAAAGTCATCAAAGTTGTAAAGATAAAAGATCTACAGTTTTTTTTCTTTTGGATGGAGGAAGATGAAGCAAGAAAAGTGAAACCCTAACCCATTACTCTGATACCATATCATCTTACTTAATCATAGAATATATCCTCCTTATTATTATGATATAAAAGATAATAATATATAGCATACGAGACTTAGCCATCAAGTAATAAACTTAGGTATTAAGAAAGGATCATAAAAAATCTAGTAATATCCTAAAATAACTAATATCGCTAAATATTATAACAGTATTTTCTTAATTTGGATATCTACAAATTAACTTGACTCATCATTTTTAAAGAATTGTGATTAGGGGCTGTTTGGTTGCAAGATTATGAAATTTGGATTCCAAAATAGTACGGTTGAAAATTTCTGGATTTGGTAATATGTTTTTTGGTTGGTTTTGGATTCCTTGTATTGGATTTGTAGATCCTTGCTGCTGATGCTCGATATCGGTGATCTCTCAGATCATGACACGTGGCAGATGACGTGTCCCAGAGCATGCAAGAAAGAACCTACAGTGGCCGACAGACCACTCCTATGCCCGTCCTACGAACAAAGCTGGCTCGCCTCCGAACCCCCAGCACAATTGGCCTCCTCGGTCTCACAGCTCGTCTTCGGGATATCGCAGAACCAAGATACCTCGGCTCTCCCGCTCGTCCCCGAGCTCTCTTACCGAGGGCATCTTCCTCAGTCTCATCGACCGACCGACGGCACCGCTCACAGGCGCAACCGCCATCCCGCGAATCTCGCCATGCGCGAGATATCCGCCGGCCACATCCCACGTTCCACGCCATCACGATCCCCCATTAACGAGCCTATCTCGCCATTAATGGGAGATCCCGCTCATCACGCGGGCGTGACGTCGGGAGCGTAACTGCCGGCGTGATTCTCGCACCTTCCCTGCCTGCTGCCATCGCTATTTAAACCCCTTCTTCAGATGGTTCAAGTAAGCCATTTTTACACCACTAAGCCGTTACTCTGCTCGGATTTCCTCTCTAACTTGACCGTCGGAGGGTCCTCGGTGGTACAACCACCCTGGGACTTCCTTGCAGGTAGCTCGGCAACAACCAACTTCAACACCCATTGAGATCCGCATGCTTCAGGAGCCTGCCTCCAGATCTAATCTCAGCCATCCATTGCCGCCATCTGCAGATCAACAGAAGATAATATCTTGGCGTGATCCCGGCCGCGTCAGCTGGCGCCGTCTGTGGGAAATCCTTGATTCCACAAAAACAAAAGTTCATCTTCCGATCTCAATCCAATGGCGAGCGATCATCATGACGATCCAAAGCACTAGCCGCCGCATCCCCCTCAACGGAGGCGCGGACGAACCTCCTCCCCCGAATGCCATCGATGCCTTTGCTGGCCGAATAGACCGACTCGCGTCCGTTGTGGAGGCGCTCATCCGTGTCCAAGCAGCAGGGCAAGATCCCCAGGTCGCCGCTCCCCCACCTCGGGACCGGGACCCCTACAGGGGGAGAGTAGACTTCGTCCGCGCAGGCACTACCGACCACCGTACCGCTACCTCCCACGGCCGCAGATCTCCCGGGACAATACGTTCTGAGACCCGCTGGGAGCCCCACAGTTCCACACCGAGGTCCGTCGCCAGAGCACCTCGCCCCGAGATCCTTCGCGCGCCTGTCCCTCCCGAGGAGATGTCAGTCAGCTCGCCTGTTACCAGGCATGACCGACATCCTCTCCCTCGACGGGGTCACGCAGACGGGACTCGCCTCGGCGGCTCGAAGACTACATCGCCGGGGGATCTAAGGAACCTTATTGAGAGGAACCGGGGCTGCGGCCAGCCGCAGGCCTCCAACAGCAGAGGCCAGGAATCAGAATGTGCCGAATCGTCGGGGTACCACGGCCGACTCGACGCCCTCGAGAAGAAGATCGAGGGTATGCATCGGGAAGGTCACCGCTCGAGCGACGGGGCTAAGTACGCTGCCGACTCGCTCACAAAACCGTTCACCGAGGAGCTGCTCATCGTCCACATCTCCTCTCGCAACAAGCCCTCGAAGGTCTCCCTCTTCGACGGCAAATCTGACCCGAAGGACCACTTGGATGCATTCATCGCGGGAATGAGCTTCCAAGACAACTCCGACGCCGCCCAGTGCCGAGCCTTCTCGACCACTCTCATCCGATTGGGACGAGACTGGTTCCGAGGACTCGAGCCATGCAACTTTGGACGGGCTGGACACCCAATTCCTCGGCCACTTCGTTGGGAACAGGCGGCAAAAACGCACAGTTGACCATCTCTTCACGATCAAGAGCGGGGACAAGGAGACGTTCAAAGCATACGTCACCCGCTTCTACAACGCCCTTCTTGAGGTCCCAGAGTACCGGGATGAGATGGTCACCACGGCACTGAGGTCTGGTCTTAGGCACAAGGAGTGGTTACGCTCCTTTGCATTAGCGCAACCTAAGACCATGGCCGAGGTAAAGGCCTGGACCGAGCGCGAGGTCCAGCTCGAATCCGAGGTGAACGCAAATCTCCCCCGGGCAGAGCAAGCTGACCAAAAGAAAAGGGCAAGGGAAGACAGAAGGGGACCTGAGCGGTCAAAGCCCTATCTCCCGAAGTTTCAGGAGTACATCCCGCTCAACGTCTCCCAGACAGTGCTGCTAGAAGAGGCAAAGGGCGACGGGTTCTTCAAGCTTCCCCCGATCTCGCGCATGGCCTCAAAGCGAACCCGGGGCCCCTACTGCGGTTTACACAGGTCGCTAGGCCACTCCACGGAGAGCTGTAAGCAACTCCGAGACTACATCGAGGAGCTCATCCGTGCGGGGCACCTCGCAGCGTACTTGAGGGACAAGCGACAGGCCGACCACGAGCAGGAGCAGCGTCCCCCTCCCGCCGAGCTGACCATCGACCAAATCATGGTCGTGTCAGCGGAAGATACATCTGGCATCCATGAAGCTCAGTACCCTATGCCGGACATAGATGACAACAGACATCCGAGGGGCTCAAGCTACACGAATAAGAGCATCTACTAACATGTATTTCCTTTCCAAAGCAATGTACACCTTTCTTGAGATCTTTTTGTTTATATAATAAAAGGACCAATAAAGCATTGCAATGAAAGAAAAAGAATCTTATTCATTCAAAGGGTACTATAGGCTCCTCAGCCGTACATAAAAGAAAAAAAATTACAACAGCGGGGAAATGGGGTGCAGAAAGCACTGCTCGTGGTACTCTGAGCATATTTCCTCCAGCCGAGCCCTCGCGGTGTCTAACCACTGCCTTCGACTCCCCCCGCGAGCGTCGGCGTCATGCCTCAACTGGTAGCACTCAAGGACGGGCGCCTTCGAGCGGTGTAGCCGACTCGCAAAGATCAGGCCAAAGCGCCTCAGAGACCGTAGCTTGCCAACAGCCTCGTCCTTCAGCTGTTCGGACAAGGGGTTATAGAGCCCCGGCGACGCCCTCCAGATGGAGTACATCAACATCTAAAGTAAGGGGAGCGCCGGGGGAGCAATCGGCCAAAGTGATCCTTGATGCGGCCTATCACCAACTGCACCGTGTCCTCGGTGCGGTACTGGTCGTAGAGGTACACGTCCTCGAAGTTTATGATGTCGGGGATGGTGAAAGGGAAGTCCTCCATTCTTACGTTTCGGGGTGAGGAAGGGGATAATCAACACTCCCTCCGTTTTATAGCCCACAACGCCCCCGGAATTCAACGGTCACCCGTTTCACCCGCAACTGGGCCGCCATGCGGCAGGCATCTCGCCGCTCGATGCGAAATCGAAACGGCACTCCTCCGACGCTTCGCGTTCCCTACGCGATCACGACACGTGTCGCCAGCGACTGTCCCTCTTCCCGGTACTCACACCAGAGAGGACGGAAAGAACCTCGCACAAGAGCCGGCCCAGCAGCTACCCTGCTCGGCCGTCTTTAGAGATCAAAGCCCTCACCAAGAGGCAGCCGAGCGGCAACCCTGCTCGGCTATCCCTAGCTGGTAGTTCCCTACCATGCGACGCCACGGATCAAAGCCCTCACCAAGAGGCGGCCGAGCGGCTTCACTGCTCGGTCCATCCTTAGCAGGCCTCTTACAGCCCTTCCAGCGCTAAGGATCTAAGCCCTCACTAAGAGGCAGCCGAGCGGCTACCCCGCTCGACTATCCCTGGCCGGTAGATTCCCTGCCCCACAATGCCAGGGATCTAAGCCCTCGCTATGAGGCAGCCGAGTAGCTACCCCGCTCGGCTATCCCTGGATGGTAGCTTCCCTACCCCGTGACGCCAGGGATCAAAGCCCTCACTAAGAGGCAGCCGAGCGGCTACCCAGCTTGGCTATCCCTGGATGGTAGCTTCCCTACCCCCACAACGCCAGGGATCGAAGCCCTCGCCAAGAGGCACCGGGCAGCAACCCTGCTCGGCCATCCTTAAGGATCAAAAGCCCTCGCCAAGAGGCACCGCGCAGTAACCCTGCTCGGCCCATCCTTAGTAGGCCACTTACGGCACCTCCCGCGCTAAGAATCAAAAGCCCTCGCAAGAGGCAACCGGGCCCGCCCTTGCTCGGTTATCCTTGGCTAGTAGCTCCCTACCCCCAACACACCAGGGATCAAAGCCCTCGCCAAGAGGCACCGGGCAGCAACCCTGCTCGGCCCATCCTTAAGGATCAAAAGCCCTCGCAAGAGGCAACCGGGCCCGCCCTTGCTCGGTTATCCCTGTCTGGTGGCTCCCTACCCCAACACACCAGGGATCAAAGCCCTTGCCAAGAGGCACCGGGAAGCAACCCTGCACGGCCCCGTCCTTAGTAGGCCCCTCCCGCACTAAGGATCAAAAGCCCTCGCAAGAGGCAGCCGGGCCCGCCCTTGCTCGGTTATCCCTGGCTGGTAGCTGCCTACCCTAACACACCAGGGATCAAAGCCCTCGCCAAGAGGCACCGGGCAGCAACCCTGCTCGGCCCCGTCCTTAGTAGGCCCCTTACGGCCCCTCCCGCGCTAAGAATCAAAAGCCCTCGCAAGAAGCAGCCGGGCCCGCCCTTGCCCGGCTATCCCTGGTTGGTAGCTCCTTACCCCAACACACCAGGGATCAAAGCCCTCGCCAAGAGGCAATCGAGCAACTTCACTGCCCGGTCCCTCCTTAGCAAGCCTTGCACGGCCCTTCCTGTGCTAAAGATCGAAGCCCCCACCAAGAGGCAGCCGAGCGGCTACCCTGCTCGGCCATCCCCGGCTGGTAATTCACTATCCCACAACGCAAGGGTTCTAAGCTCTCGCCAAGAGGCAACTGAGCATCTTCACTGCTCGGTCCATCCCTAGCAAGCCTTGTACGGCCCTTACAATGCCAGGGATCCAAACCCTCGCCTAGAGGCACCGGGCAGCTACACTGCTCGGTCCATCATCAGCATGCTTATCCGAGCCTTCCACACTAAGGAACATGACCTCACCAAGAGATATCTGGTCTATCTACGTCTGCGCGATCTCCACCTCGACTTTGGGGCCATGGAGATACCGTCTTCCCGCCGGTCTTTGAACACTTGGCAAGTGAATAGATTCAAGTCGACGCGTAATCGCTAGACAAAGAAACGACACAACACGAAGGCAGTACTATGCAGATACAAGTGTTTACCGACAAAAGGAAAATACGCGTGCAAACATGACTGCAAGAAAAAAAAAACCTTTATTTCACAAATTTAAAGCTTTTACAAGGGTATTGTGGGCTCCCCAGCCTTACAAAATGCTCGGAGGCCTACAAAATTCCCGATGAAACAAATAAAAAGAAATGAAACAAGAAGACGACGGGCTTCAGGCCTCAGGGCCAGGCGCAACCTCGGGAAGCTCAGCGCCCACCACAGGGGCCTCGGCGTAGCCCTCGCCGGGAATCTATTCCCCGGTCTCGCCCCCGGGGGCGTCCCCCTGCTCGTCATCCCCGTGAGGATATTCGGATCGGAGCTTCTCATCAGCGAACTCCGGCATCCGAGCCTTGACGGCGTCGAGGGCCTTATGCCAGTGGCGGTAGTGTCCGAGATTAGGACGGTGTAAAAATGTTCCGACTTCTGGAAGTTCTCCACCGCCTTTGCCGCTCTTAGGTCGGATTGCTTCGCCGCCTCTACCGCCACCCCCAACTCCTTCTGAAGGGTGCTCGCCGACTTCTTCATGGTGCCAACGAGCACCTTGGAGTCCTGAAGCTTGGCCTCGACGGCTTCGCGGAACCTGGCAACCTCCTGCTTCGAGGCCGCCACTTCCTGCTTCCCGGCCGCCACCTCCTGCTTCGCGTACGCCACTTCCTGCTTTCCAGCCGCCACCTCGCTCTCAAGGGCAGCGACCCTCGTCATCGCCGCCTCCAGCTCCAGCTTTGAGTTCTCCCCCAGCGAGGAGAGCTCGCCCGCGGCTCGCATCGCCGGGGTTATTTCCTCCTCCTCCATCCGGACGACGAGAGCGATGTGCTGGAGGACATGAAGAAATCAGAGGGGGTCAGAAAGAAAAAGGAGCACCAAATCTCGCGAATGATGAGACGCTGAGTGAAAAATTGAGTGAGGTACGAGCACTAACCTGCACGACCTCTTGGGCGATGGACGCCGTCTGCGCCTTCAGAGTCCCCTCAGGGACCTTGCCCCCGGCCAACCTCTCCATGTCGGACAGCAAGCTGTCAGCGACGGAGAGCCCCGAGGGCACCTCAAAGCGGAGCTCCCCCTCGTCCACCAAGATCAGGGAGGCCGGGGTCCGCAGGACTGCGCGGGGGAACCTCTTGAAGGCCAACGGTGGAGGGATGGTCTCTGCCTCCGAAGCCGGGGCCTCCTGCCCCCGAACTCACTTTCAGCTCAGCGCCTTGCTGGGCTCCGGGGCACGATTCGCACTCGAGCGTTGGGGCGGAACGACTGCTGGGGGAGCCGGGATCGACGTCTGACGAGAAGAGCTGGGCCCTCCAGCCTTCGACCTCTTCTTTGGCTTGCGCATGGCCGCTCGAAGGTAGCTCAAGTCCATGGGTTCTGCACAAGGCAAGATACAACGAAGTCAGCAACACAAACAAAAATAAAAATAAACGCAAGCCCAACAGAACGCCTACGAGCTCCTAACTTACCGACGAACTGGGCGGGGCTGAGCCCGGCCCAACTAAGGGCCCGCTCAGAAAGCAGCATGTCAGCCCGGGGAATGGGCTCCCACTCCGCCACTCTCACCGTGTCGGGGTCGTTGTACGAGCTTCCCCGCCAGCACCTATCCCTAGACCACTGGGTGGGCACGGGCCAGTCATCACCTTCTGGCGGCCCAACAAAGAAAAACTTCTTCTTCCAATCGTGGATGGAAGAAGGTAAGACGACGACACCCGACCCAGCTGCACTCCCCCGTCGTTTCCTAAAGGAGAGGTAAACCCACCTCGGGTCGCTCGCGCGAGTACCGGGATGACCTTTGTAAATGAGAGAGGAGGCAAGGATGGACAGACCGAAGGGGATCATCTGCAGCTTCATATGGACCAGGAACCCAAGGAGAATCCTCCATGAGCGCTAGCTGGCCCGGGGCTAACCCAAAATAATTTAGCGCTCTAACGACCTCGGGAGAGAAGGGCATGCACATTCCGGCCCAAAAGGATTCCAGGTACAAGGCAATCTCTTTACCCCGCACCCGATCCGCCCTCTCTCCTTCCTCGGCCAAACGTAGAGTATAGCCGGGAGGGATATGGAAACGAGCCCGAGCGATGGCAAGCTCACCCGTGTACCTCACCAAGGAAGGCACACCAGGGGTGTTCACCACATCCGCTCGATGATCCGCCCCTGACGCGTGACCCCGGGAAGAGGATCTGACCCTAGCTTCCCGGGAAAACTCCGACTCGGCGGAGGAATCCCTAGAATCTACCCCGACGATATCTACAGACTCCTTAGAGGAAGACATCTAACCTGATGGAGAAGTTCTTGGGAACGCAGAGATCCGACCTAAAGAGAAGAGCGCCGAGCTTACAAGATCAAGGATGAGGAAAATATGAAGAGAGATAGGCCCTGAAGAGGACCCCACCTCTATTTATAGCTACCGGCGTCCTCATCCAACGACGACAGTCGACTCCCGCCAAAAACAACTCTTCGCATTTGACGGCCACGATCGCTCCACCTGTCGCACGCACATTGGTCGTACCCCATCAGATGCCAGCGGTCTGCGGCCTGTCACATCAGCCAACCAGCGCCCGACACGTGGGTTGTCGCTTCAGCGAAAGTACGCACCATCTGGCGCACCCTCTTTAATGCAAAAGATCTCGCCCTGATTCGCTGGCATCATCTAGAAAATACAACGGATTACCCGGGGACACGCCCGACGATATCTTCGAAAAGGAGCTCACCTCTGGTGACCCGGCAGACCACTCTCGACCCGACCCGTCAGCTGGTCGGGACGAGAGTGGGGGGCTAATGATGATGCTCGATATCGGTGATCTCCCAGATCTTGACGCGTGGCAGATGACGTGTCCCAAAGCATGCAAGAAAGGGCCTACAGTGGCCGACCAGACCACTCATATGCCCGTCCTACAAACAAAGCTGGCTCGCCTCCGAGCCCCAGCACAATTGGCCTCCTCGGCCTCACAGCTCGTCTCCGGGCTACCGCAGAACCAAGATACCTTGGCTCTCCCGCTCGTCCGCGAGCTCTCCCGCCAAGGTCATCTTCCTCGGTCTCATCGACCGAACAACGGCACCGCTCACAGGCGCAACCGCCATCCCGCGAATCTCGCCATGCGCGAGATATCCGCCGGCCACATCCCACGTTCCACGCCATCAGATCCCCCATTAACGAGCATGTCTCGCCATTATGTTGGAGATAGTGCCCTCATAGTCAATTATTGGATCGCAGGTACGTGATTGCAATGATTGCGGAGGACCTATCCCGGTAGGACAGTCTTACTTGAGATAATAGTATGCTATCTGGTTTGCCTTTATCAGTCGTGTATATGTTCAGGTGACTGATTGCATGTTACACTTTGATAGAGCCCTTAGGATCTTGCTTTACTACCAACAGTATGATGGCGATCATATACGTGAGAGTTGGGTAGTTTATATGCATATCCTTAATTGTGGTCCCTAGTCGTGGGAGTTTCGAGACAGGGCATCGATACTCCGGAGTAGACTAGTGTGTACAGTCGAGACCCCGACGAGGGGCGGTGGCCGGTCTCACAAGCCACTGGTGTCAGTTGGATCACCTAAGATGTATACAGGTGCTCATTGGGTTATGAGTACACCGGACAGGACTCGCCGGGAATCTGCTAGTTAGTATTATATCTATCGTCAGATAGCAGTTCCCTGGTGACATGTGTACAGGTTAGTTCATCGACCTGAGGTCGTCATTTGTCTCGTGTGAGTTCCCACTGTGCTTTGATTTCTACCCTACCACGGCTCAAAGGAGTCGTGCAAACAGGTAGCTTTTGGGTACAGTCCCGAGCCATATGGAGGCACGTGAGCGGATCGGCAGGGGATTCGTCTCTCCCGGTATTGGGGGCGAGGTCGTGCTGTGTCTAGGAGAGCCATTACACAAATCCATGGCCATGGTAGGAGATTTACTGGTAGGTACTCCAGTAGTATCTCAGGGTGTATTGGGCTTCACTCCGACACGACTTATACTGCTATTGGGGGTCTGACGTTACTAGCCCCCTAGGCAGATATGCGATACTCATTGACGAACGGACCGGACTGTATATACATTGTCACTGTTAGGCTCAGTAGGGTTTTCGGAGGAGTTCGCTCATCGGTCTCCCTTGAGTTCGCTCCTCGGCCACCCTTGAGGTCAGTCCGTGGGCAGCCGTTACGCATAGCTAGTGCCGCTGACGGTTTGTGGTTAAACCCACTGCCAGGGTGCTGACGAGTCATTAGAGTCCCCCACAGGCAGTTTCCCAAGTTCGGGCGAAACGTTGTAGAGGCCGTATGGTTTTATGGCAGGGTTCGGAAAATGCACGTGCGTTTACGCACGTGTTATTTTTCGGGCAGATAATACTGGTCGGCTTTGGTTTAAGCCGGATCCGAGTATTATATTGAGTAGGTATAATATCTTTGTCTCAGTTGCATTTGTATTCGGTCGTAATACAAATGCGGGTATATTTATACAGTTTCGGGGTTTTCCTGAAAGTCGTTTCAGGATCACTTTTGGAAGTTGCCAGTTTCCAGTTTTCTATCAGCCGTCTTTTAACATTCGGTTAAAGACGGATTTATCTTTTCTTGAGATGAGTGTGGATTCTTCTAGAAGTTTCTAGAAGAGGTGACTAGGATTAATTAGTGTTGGATTTTCATTGGTTGCATTTATTAAGTGGTGACTATGCTTAATGACTCATGCTTTGTAGTTAATGCTTTTTGTTTTCCTTAAGATATTTCCTTCTTGATCTTTAAGTGAGAAGCATTCTCTTGTGGTCACCCCCCTCTCCTACGGTCACCTCCCTCTTGATATATATAGCCTCCTCTCTCTCTCTCTCATGGATTTACTTGATTCAAGAGAGAAAAGATTATGATAGATATTTGGGGTGTATGGAATTCACAGATCATTTCATTCCATCACCCAATTTCCACGGCAACTTCATTAACCGATCGTCCACTGATTTGGACGAAGTGAGACAAAGTCATCTACTCATTCTCTACATCATTCTTGGTCGTCTCTTTTAGCAAACTTGACGATCGAGTTGCCTCGAGTCAGAGGCGGGAGCCCGTTTAAAGAACCGATCATGTGGTGCCACCTCGACGAGGAGATCGGAGATCGACGAGATCGGAGCAGCCGCAACGGAGCGTGGGATGATGGTTGAAGAACGAAGGACTCGGATCGTTCGGTATAACCTTCCTACACTCTTTACAGTTTGTTAGTTTAGCAATAATGGCAGATCCGGGTTAAAGTATACGATAGCGCCAAGTTTAAAAGTTTTATTCCGCATTTGGCGTCTGTAGACTGCCGGGGCGCTAGCGTAGACTTACAGTGGTATCAGAGCCTAACCATTTTGCTATACTAACTTGTGCTAACGCGTTTAAAACATCGATCCGACCGAAAATCGAAAACTGCCAAAAATATCATTTTCCTTACTTGACAGTTTCTGTTGAATTTAAACAGTCTCAAAATTGATTTCTGGATGTCTTAAAAATCCGAGCAGAGAATTATAAGACCCACGACGAAATTTGGAGTCGTGACTCCTCCAAGTTGCCGCGGAAGGGCGGCCAAACCCATGGTTTGGCCGCGCATCCGCGGCCATGTGAGGAGCACGTGCTCCAATTTTTTTTCAGTGGGTTCTGTTTGGAATTTTGGGGTTTTTGGTGTATAAAGTTTTGGCCCAGATTTTGTTACTGTTCACCAGTAAGCTTTGGGGCCCACTTTTTGAAATTTGGTCTTTGGTCGATCGTAATTTAAACACGTTAGTTTACAGTGCTTACATTATATCTCCGACCGGGAATGTCATTTGATCGGTAAACCGCGTTTGATTGCTATAGTTCTTTTAGACGGGTTTGCGAACGTGACATTCGCGTTGATGTTCTGTGTTGTGCTGTATTGTTGCGGATTTGTCGTGGTGGATAGCAGTGTGCAATGGTAGTACAGTTTGAGTTTATTTGTACATTTGATATTGCGGGGCGAGCGTCCAACTTGTGGACAGCCGTCACTGCCTGTTGTATAATATTCTTTTGGGGCACGACCAGGTTGCGGTCGATGTGCCTGTTGTACTATTTTTCATTACTGTACTAGGTATTACCCCGAGACGGAGTGCACGGATAGCCGGGTTCGGGAAAGCAACGGGTCCGCATCTCATAGCTTTGAGAGGCAGAGGGACCCCACTTCAGAATTGGCAGACTATTCGCCGCACTCGTAGGGGGTACAGGTTGACCCAAGGAGGGGTGCTCAATTTACCGGATTCCGTGAAGTACCGGGTGTTCCATTCACTATGCTGTGGGGACTACCTCGCTTCAGGTTTTGGCGGGTAACTTGCCGCACCCGTAGGGGTCTAGATTTCATTGCACAGGCTATCCACACGACAGGGGAACGTCGAGTTTCAGCAGCGGCTCTGTGAAACTCGGGGATCCCAGATATCTGTATTGTTCTGTAATGCTTATTACTTTTCTGTAATGTTGCATATTATCACGCCTGGAGCGATTATGTATATTGGTTTATATACTATTAGATGTTGTATATGTTTTACACCCGCGCTAGTCCAGTCCCCGCTCTGTCGTTAGTTAAGTAACCTAACGGGTGATGACGGGACCCAGTGACGAATGCGGATGGCATATACGTACATTTTATTTTCGTTCTTTTCTGGTGTGATTATTTGATGGGACTGCGTTGATTCTGATCAATGCAAAGTAAAACAAACCTGTTTACAGTTGTTGGAACAATTTAAAAAGTGTTATTGCAAAGACGTTTCCTTTTGTTATGCATAGCGGTATTCGGTGTGAATATCCAGCACCTCATTCGATGAGGCAAGGGCTGATATCCCTTCACCGGGAAAGACCCCTTGGACAGAAGTTTGCGTCAGGGTAATAACTTTACTATAGTCGATTACAAGTTGCTTTGCATAGCGGTATTCAGTGGAATATCCTGCACCTCATTCCACGAGGAAAGAGCCGAGATCCCTTTACCGGGAGTGACCTCTTTAGCAAAAGGTTTTCGCAACTATATTTTAAAAAGCTATCAGGTTCCTTCAGCAATATCAAGTTCACTACGCTAAAGGTTTTTCGCCAAAAACCAGCCGTAGCCCTCCGTCACTTCTTTTGGGTATTCAGTAGTATTCAAGCTATGCATTTTAGCCAAAGTTAAGGCATAGTGTTTGGTAGCTGCTGGGTATTCAATTGTTGCATAGATAGATGAGTTAGTTTGGGACAGTCGTTCTGCCGATTGGCCAAAGTCAGGGGCATGTACGGGTGGGTTCAAATTGACAAGATAGTGATGGGTAGAACTTGGCATGTGACTTATGACATTTTGACCAAAGCCAAGGTTATAAGAGCATGGGGCAAAAATCATATCAGGAGTTTCTAAAGAAACTGAAACTTGCCGAGTATGCGCATACCTTCTGGAGTATGAGTAACGTGGATGCATTCCATCACGTTATCATGCGATGAGAGTTGGATCCTGATTCCCACTGACGAGTTGGTTTACTCTTCGGGTGATCCCGATTGATTCTTCTTTAGGTTTGGAGGAGAATTTGACAGGACAGTGGGAGGTTTCCGGATTAGATAAAATGATGACCATTCTGATCTAGGTTAGAGTGCACGCAGAGTGTTTCTTTTCTCTCTCTCTCTTTGGCAGCGACCTTTGACCGACCCTAGACTATGACTCAGTGACCAGGTTGACCGAACCTTCTTAAAATACTGGCTTTTGGATTGTCTGAGTTGCATAAGTCATTGCCACTCCTTCTTTTACCCTTTGAATTTCTCAGAGCACCCGTATTACTACGGATATCCACTTCCATTGGATAGATCCATCGTATGGTTATATACGAACTCGAAGGGACTTCTTCGAGGATGGATCCAGGTTCAGGAGAAATAGAATTGGTTTATTCAGTTGTCTTTTATTATCACCTTCTCTCAGGTTGCGAGAGCTCCTTGGTTTAGGAGAGTACACCTATTACGCCTATTGGATAATCTTATTCCAAACCATAGGCTGGTGCCGAAAGGTAGGGAATGAAGAAAACCAATTAGCCTAAGTAGGGTGTGCAGAAGGTAATATGTAAAGACAAAATAAAGGGATTAGAAAGAGGGCAAAGTAAATTGCGACTGATATCATTCACGACCAAAACCGCGTACTTCATCGCCACTCCTATTTCACCTTTAAAAGAATAAGGTATTATTCAGTTGTCTTTTATCGTCACCTTCTCTCAGATGCGAGTACTCCTTGGTTTAGGAGGGTACACCTATTATGCTTACTGGATAGTCTTCTTCCAAACCATAGGCTGGTGCCGAACGGTAGGGAAGGAAGAAAACCAGTTAGCCTAACGATGGTGTACAGAAGGTAACGACTAAAGACAAATAAAGGGATTTGGAGAGATGGCAATAAGATATACGGTTGAAGTCATGAATTGGATTATGGAAGAGGCATTGCTATGAATACCAGGATACCCCTACGAAACATTTTCATGTTTCAGTGCATTGTTAAGGAAAAACTGTTTTTCCCGATTAGACACTTACTCCAAGGGTATTTATTTACCAGGTTTCATTCTCATATCTGTATGGTTTTACAGATGATGAGTGGGAGTAAGATATTGGGAATTAGGTGATCATCCTCATTATATCGGAATTCGTTGTAATTGGTGATATTTGAGGAAATCGCCAGGGTATAGTTTTCCACCTACAACGCACAGGTTTTGAGTTGTTTAACTCAGTGGACTTATACAGAGTATTGTATGTTGTCCAAGTGTCCATCAGGACAAAGGGGTAGGTCCTAGTACTATGTTCTATTTACTTATAACTTCTCTAGTATTTAGACGAGTGTTTTAAAGAAATACAAGGTCTAAGTTTTGAGAAGTTGTGGGTATAAGAATAAAGTAGAGAACCAGGTATCACAAGTATCGGGATTCTTCAAAGAGATCGAAGATGTAGATTCTTGTGATTGGTATTCAGATGATAGTGATGGTTTTGAGAAACGGGTTTCTTTTTCAGGTTACTCATAATTGGATGGATTCCTAAGTTGAGTAATGCTGATTAGCCTCTTTCCATTAAGTTGATATGCACTGGAGACAGCTGCATGGATTGAATATGGTTCCAATTAAATTAGTGCCAAAGTTTCTATTTTGGATATAAAATAGATCGTACCTTAAAAGATGTTAAGGTACGGAGAGTTGTCCGGCTTATGATTAAAACCAGACACTGGATAACTCATGGCACGTTTCTGTAATGGCTGTTTGTGGGTTGACCCTGGTTTTGACGAGGGTTGATATTCTACCATTTGGAAGATCAATAGTGATATTGTTCTTGACTCGCCACAGTTTTAGTAAAAATGGATCTTTTTCAGAAAACAGTAGTGGGAGTATGGTAGAACTGGAAGTGATTCCAGAACCGCGAACGATTACGGAAAATTTAATAGGACCTATACATTCAATCAGGTTTGACATTCCAATAGCCACTCCGCAGATATGGTGGGTAACCTCAGACGCCCGAGAGGTACTTCGGTAGCCTCAGTGACGGTGACAGGGAGGTTCTTATCTACCAAGACTTGACACTACTGTTGTTCCAGGATATGAGACCCGGTAGGAGGGTTGTCGTAGTCAGTGGGAGCAACGGAAGCATAGTGGGCAAGTTGCTTATATCTATTTATAGACTTGAGCAGTTATAGCGGAGATAGATCATCAAATTTTGATGTGACAGTCATAGGTTTGACTTCAATCAGAATAAGGGATGGATCAGTTAAGAAGGTAGTAGGGTGTGATGTTATGGTATCTGGATGACATACACAGAGTAGGAAGTAAAATTCCTATACTACGATCGGTTGTACTGTGGTAGTCACACAGTTGTTTCTCCAGACAGGATATGGATATAATATTTGACATTCTGGTTTCTAGATCTATGGTTTTAGATCTGGATTTGGGTAGTTTCCCAATGTGGGTACTTTGACAGATATTCTAATGGTTTTTGGAATAGTTGACTCCTATCATGGTGGTGTACCTGCAGGTGATGGAGTCACCCTCTCTAAAGGTGTCTTACAGACTAAAGGGGAGAGGGATGTGCATGATTGGCAGATCACTTGCTTAGGCAATTGAGTCAATCATGAGATGTCAAGTACCACACCAAATGTTGGTTTTGCACAAGATGCAATAAGTTTGTATTAATCCAATCCTGGAGAAACATAAGGAAGCAGTTTTAGAACATTAGTACATGTTCTACGGATTTGATAACGGCAGCCTCTTTCGGGAGACGGTTATCATTCCAGGCTTCAAAGGTGACATGGATGACAGAGTGATTGTCAGAGTTTTTAGTTTTCCCTCTGACGAGGGACAGTATTATGGACAGGTGGTTCCAGAGGATACTGTGGGTGGCATGGTGCCGGATACTGATTAGGTTCAGTGATCCATACAGTCTAAGAAGTTTGGATATGGAGTTCATTTATGAACTAAGGTCCCATCAGATATCCAGACATATTCTAAGACAGGTATTACTCAATTCGGGAGATGGTTTTCTCCGCGAACTTGAGATTAAGAGAGATATAGAAAGATACTTCTAGGCGGATCCACTCACTGAGGCTATTTCTCGAACACAATAGTTTTACAAACGGGCTTTGTGAAACTGATTAGTAGAGGAGTTGGATGTTCGGTTTCACACGGGCTGTGAGTAGTCGACATCGCAATATTAGCCTTGAGTGCAAGTGGGAGATTGTTGGAGATAGTGCCCTCATAGTCAATTATTGGATCGCAGGTACGTGATTGCAATGATTGCGGAGGACCTATCCCGGTAGGACAGTCTTACTTGAGATAATAGTATGCTATCTGGTTTGCCTTTATCAGTCGTGTATATGTTCAGGTGACTGATTGCATGTTACACTTTGATAGAGCCCTTAGGATCTTGCTTTACTACCAACAGTATGATGGCGATCATATACGTGAGAGTTGGGTAGTTTATATGCATATCCTTAATTGTGGTCCCTAGTCGTGGGAGTTTCGAGACAGGGCATCGATACTCCGGAGTAGACTAGTGTGTACAGTCGAGACCCCGACGAGGGGCGGTGGCCGGTCTCACAAGCCACTGGTGTCAGTTGGATCACCTAAGATGTATACAGGTGCTCATTGGGTTATGAGTACACCGGACAGGACTCGCCGGGAATCTGCTAGTTAGTATTATATCTATCGTCAGATAGCAGTTCCCTGGTGACATGTGTACAGGTTAGTTCATCGACCTGAGGTCGTCATTTGTCTCGTGTGAGTTCCCACTGTGCTTTGATTTCTACCCTACCACGGCTCAAAGGAGTCGTGCAAACAGGTAGCTTTTGGGTACAGTCCCGAGCCATATGGAGGCACGTGAGCGGATCGGCAGGGGATTCGTCTCTCCCGGTATTGGGGGCGAGGTCGTGCTGTGTCTAGGAGAGCCATTACACAAATCCATGGCCATGGTAGGAGATTTACTGGTAGGTACTCCAGTAGTATCTCAGGGTGTATTGGGCTTCACTCCGACACGACTTATACTGCTATTGGGGGTCTGACGTTACTAGCCCCCTAGGCAGATATGCGATACTCATTGACGAACGGACCGGACTGTATATACATTGTCACTGTTAGGCTCAGTAGGGTTTTCGGAGGAGTTCGCTCATCGGTCTCCCTTGAGTTCGCTCCTCGGCCACCCTTGAGGTCAGTCCGTGGGCAGCCGTTACGCATAGCTAGTGCCGCTGACGGTTTGTGGTTAAACCCACTGCCAGGGTGCTGACGAGTCATTAGAGTCCCCCACAGGCAGTTTCCCAAGTTCGGGCGAAACGTTGTAGAGGCCGTATGGTTTTATGGCAGGGTTCGGAAAATGCACGTGCGTTTACGCACGTGTTATTTTTCGGGCAGATAATACTGGTCGGCTTTGGTTTAAGCCGGATCCGAGTATTATATTGAGTAGGTATAATATCTTTGTCTCAGTTGCATTTGTATTCGGTCGTAATACAAATGCGGGTATATTTATACAGTTTCGGGGTTTTCCTGAAAGTCGTTTCAGGATCACTTTTGGAAGTTGTCAGTTTCCAGTTTTCTATCAGCCGTCTTTTAACATTCGGTTAAAGACGGATTTATCTTTTCTTGAGATGAGTGTGGATTCTTCTAGAAGTTTCTAGAAGAGGTGACTAGGATTAATTAGTGTTGGATTTTCATTGGTTGCATTTATTAAGTGGTGACTATGCTTAATGACTCATGCTTTGTAGTTAATGCTTTTTGTTTTCCTTAAGATATTTCCTTCTTGATCTTTAAGTGAGAAGCATTCTCTTGTGGTCACCCCCCTCTCCTACGGTCACCTCCCTCTTGATATATATAGCCTCCTCTCTCTCTCTCTCATGGATTTACTTGATTCAAGAGAGAAAAGATTATGATAGATATTTGGGGTGTATGGAATTCACAGATCATTTCATTCCATCACCCAATTTCCACGGCAACTTCATTAACCGATCGTCCACTGATTTGGACGAAGTGAGACAAAGTCATCTACTCATTCTCTACATCATTCTTGGTCGTCTCTTTTAGCAAACTTGACGATCGAGTTGCCTCGAGTCAGAGGCGGGAGCCCGTTTAAAGAACCGATCATGTGGTGCCACCTCGACGAGGAGATCGGAGATCGACGAGATCGGAGCAGCCGCAACGGAGCGTGGGATGATGGTTGAAGAACGAAGGACTCGGATCGTTCGGTATAACCTTCCTACACTCTTTACAGTTTGTTAGTTTAGCAATAATGGCAGATCCGGGTTAAAGTATACGATAGCGCCAAGTTTAAAAGTTTTATTCCGCATTTGGCGTCTGTAGACTGCCGGGGCGCTAGCGTAGACTTACACATTAATGGGAGATCCCGCTCATCACGCGGGAGTGACGTCGGGAGCGTAACTGCCGACGTGATTCTTGCGCCTGCCCTGCCTGCTGCCACCGCTATTTAAACCCCTTCTTCAGACGGTTCAAGTAAGTCATTTTTACACCACTAAGCTGTTACTCTGCTTGGATTTCCTCTCTGACTTGACCGTCGGAGGCTCCTTGGTGGTACAACCACCCCGGGACTTCCTTATAGGTAGCTCGGCAACAACCAACCTCGACATCCATTGAGATCCACACGTTTCAGGAGCCTGCCTCCAGATCTAATCTCAGTCATCCATTGCCGCCATCTACAGATCAACGGAAGGTAACATCTTGGTTGTGATCCCGGTCGCGTCACTTGCAGTCTTTGTTTGGTTGGTGAAAAGAAAGTGGGATTTGGATTTGAGGATTTTAGAGAGAGAGGATTATTAAATAAATAAAGCACCACGGGTCCCATCTACAAGTACAATGAATAGTGCCAAATCCCTGCAAATTATCCCATTTTTTAGGATTCAAGAATTCTTGTTTTGTGGTGGCCCCACATAAAAGACAAAGGAATCCTACAAATCCAAATCCTCCAATCAAACACAAAATTATGGAATTCTTGGATTCCACGATCCAAATCCATGGTAATCCTGTAACCAAACGGGCCCATAGTAGAATAGTACATATTGAATTATATAAATGTCTTGAAAGAATGGAATAAAAAAGGCTTTTGATATTGCTTCAGGCTTGACGTAAACACCAAACCCACCGTTGCCGGTCCCAAGTCCGGATGAGAAAGGGTGAGGGTTGTGGTAGGCTTGTGACAGCCAACATAAAACTTTGTCACATTCTATGACATGAACCATAATAAGAATATCGTTGGGGCGTCCCCTACTCAGCGACGCGCTACATCGGATCCCGGGTGTAGTGTTAAATATGCAAGGGCTTCTAGGTCGTCGTCCAGATGCGGCGCGCTACATCGGACCCCGGGTGTAGTGACAAATAAGCAAGGGTCGTCGTCCAGAGACGGCGCGCTACATCGGACCCCGGGTGTAGTGACAAATAAAAAATGGTCGTCGTCTACAGACGGCGCGCTACATCGGACCCCGGGTGTAGTGACAAATAAGCAAGGGTCGTCGTCCAGAGACGGCGCGCTACATCGGACTCCGGGTGTAGTGACAAATAAGCAAGGGTTTCATAGGATCCGTCTAGCTTCCTGGAACATAGATTCCCTTACGGGTAGACTATTAGAATTAGTGGAGGTGATGATTAGGAGGAGAGTCGGTATTATGTGTTTGCAAGAAACTAAGTGGGTGGGTGAAAAGAGTAGAGTCATAGAGCCTTGGGGTTATAAGCTTTGGTATACGGGTAGAGATAAAAATCGTAATGGGATAGGCATAATAATAGATAGATGGTTGCTTGAGGATGTAGTTGAGATTAGGAGAAAAGGTGATAGAATTTTACTGGTTAAGCTTATTCTAGGTGGAGAGATCCTTAATATTATTAGTGCTTATGCACCACAGATAGGTCTTGATGATGCTAGTAAGCGTCTATTCTGGGAGGATTTAGACGAGGTGGTGCAAAGTATACCTAGTGGAGAGAAGTTATTTATTGGTGGTGATCTTAATGGACATGTAGGTACTAGTCGTAGTGGGTTTGATACTATCCATGGAGGTTTTGGTTTCGGACAAAAGAATGAAGTAGGTGACTCGATTCTAGATTTTGCTTTATCTTATGACTTGATCTTAGCAAACACCTGGTTTAGGAAAAGAGAGTCCCACCTTATCACTTTTAGGAGCGGATCAAGTGCTAGTCAAATAGACTTTTTTCTGACGAGAAGAATAGATAGAGGTTGTTGTATCGACTGTAAGGTAGTGCCAGGTGAGAGTGTAACCACTCAACATAGACTTTTAGTTCTAGATTTTCGATTTAGAAGAGAACCTAGGAAGATTAGACGTAAGGTAGAGCCTAAAATTAAATGGTGGCGATTGAAAGAAGGTAACCAAAAGGCTTTTATAGATCGTGTAGTACAAGAAGCGGATTGGCAGTCGGAAGATGATCCAGACAAAACATGGAACAAAATGGCTAGTTGTATCAAGAAGGTAGCTAGAGATCTACTTGGTGAGTCGAGAGGTGGTGCTCCACCATCTAAGAACATATCATGGTGGAATGAAGATGTAAAGGCTGCTATTAAAGTTAAAAGGGATTCTTATAAAGATTTGAAGAAAAGTAGAGATGTGGAGAGATTTGAGAAGTACAAAATGGCTAAAAAGGAAGTTAAGAAAGCTGTTCGAGAAGCTAAATCTAAGGTCTACAAGGAGGTGTACGAGAAATTAGACACTAAAGAGGCTGCAAATGATATATACCGGATTGCTCGAATGCGGGAAAGGAAGACTAGAGACTTATGTGCGGTGGAGTGTGTCAAAAATGAAAATCAGAAGGTTTTAGTTCGAGATGAGGATATCAAGGACAGATGGAGAGATTATTTTGACAAATTGTTCAATGAGAGCTCTACTAAGAATTTGGATGGACTTGTCATTCAATCTCAAGATATAAACCGTGATTTCATGTGTAAAATAAGATTTCCTGAGGTTAAAGAAGCTTTGAACAGAATGGGTTTAAGAAAAGCGGTTGGTCCTGACGGGATTCCTATCGAGATTTGGAGATGCTTAGGAGAAATAGGCGTTAAATGGCTGACAGATCTGTTTAATAAGATTTGGCTGACAAAAAAGATGCCAAATGAATGGAGGAAAAGTATCCTTGTACCTATCTACAAGAACAAGGGTGACATTCAAAGTTGCTCAAACTACCGTGGAATAAAACTGATGTGTCACACCATGAAACTTTGGGAGAGAGTGATTGAACACAGGCTAAGGAAGGATATTAAGATAACAGAGAACCAATTTGGGTTCATGCCTGGACGATCGACGACAGAGGCGATTCATTTGCTTCGTCAACTTGTCGAGCGCTTTCGAGAGAGGAGAAGAGATTTGCATATGATATTTATTGATTTAGAAAAAGCGTACGACAAGGTACCTAGAGAGGTATTATGGGGGACAATGATGAAGAAGGGGGTCCCTGTCAAGTATATTGACATAATCAAGGATATGTACGACGGAGTAGTGGCAAATGTCAGAACTTGCGGCGGCTTAACGAGTGATTTTCCGATTACTATTGGTTTACATCAAGGATCTGCATTAAGTCTATTCCTGTTTACCATCGTGATGGATGAGCTTACTAGAACTATCCAAGATGAGGTACCTTGGTGTATGCTATTCGCTGATGATATTGTTCTAGTAAATGAGACGAAAGCAGGGGTTAATGCCAAATTGGAATCATGGAGGCAAACATTGGAATCTCGGGGATTCAGATTGAGCAGGTCCAAGACAGCATATATGCACTGCAAATTTAGTAGCCAGAGAAGTCAAAACCATGTTGGTATAACATTGGAAGGGCAAGAGATATCACCGAGCGACCAGTTTAGATATCTAGGTTCCATCATCCAAAAGAATGGGGAGATCGATAGTGATGTTAATCAAAGGATCCAAGCTGGTTGGTTGAAATGGAAGAGTGCAACAGTGATTTTGTGTGATCGTAACTTTCCGTTAAAATTGAAAGGGAAGTTTTATCGGAGCGCTATTCGGCCTGCCTTATTATATGGTACAGAATGCTGGGCTCCTAAGAAGCATCATACACAGAAGATGCACGTAGCGGAGATGCGCATGCTTCGTTGGATGTGCGGTAACATTAGAAAAGATAAGGTGCGGAATGAGGATATTCGTGCAAAAGTTGGTGTAGCACCTGTGGAGGAGAAGATGCGGGAAAACCGGCTAAGATGGTTTGGTCATGTGCGACGCAGACCTATGGAAGCACCGGTCCGACGAATAGATACTCTCGATATGGGCAATGGCAAAAGGGCAAAAGGAAGACCGAAGAAAACATGGATGGAGGTGATACGAAACGATATAGTTGCCAAAGGACTCAATGAAAGTATATTGTTCGATAGAAGTGAGTGGAGACAGAGGATTCATGTGCTGGACCCGGCGTGATTCTCATGTTGGTTCATGTAGCCTACCCCATATGCTTGGGATAAAAGGCTCAGTTGTTGTTGTTGTTGCTTGACGTAAACACCAAAACTCAAATACCAAAGAGATGAACAAGGTTAATTAAAAATCTTACCCATCCCAAAACCAAATCATTTGCAGCTGCAGTATTAATAATTAGCAAACAGAAACAAATGAAATCGACAAGGATTTCAAATGTTTCAGCTCCCCTGCCCTCCTCCGCAACCTAAAGGCCCCCATCTATACGATTTTCCAAAAAATTTCGCTACTTTTTCTTCTTTTGCTGGGTGAGAGAAATTTTACTGGCTACCTTGCGCTTTTCCGAAGTTGCTGCAAAGATGAGTTGATGAACTCTCTAATAGTTCGAGAGAAAATTTGGCTCAAAATTCTTACTAACAAATAAGACCGCAGAACTTTATAGTTCAAATTGATAAGCAAAACATGTGCCGTAAAACTAGTTTAATACTGAAAAGGTAAATTGCAGCCTATCTATCGAAATGCTAATCTTAACCAAAAAGTTATAGTTTGGCCTCTTGACTGTAATTGTAACAGGGTCTATTTCATCATCATTATCTACGGTGCAAATGGATCTTGATTTACAAGTATCGATTTTTTAAAAACTGTAAATTTTATATAGCAATCGAATTTTCACGGTTTTTGAGGTGGCCCAAGAATTTTTAAATGGTTTCTTACCAAACGGTCCTTCAAAGCTTGACTAATTACTAAAGATCCTTATTACTTGATAATTACTATTTACTTCCTAAACCTCTAAATAATTATTAAAAGGTTTTCCTGACTTGCTAAAAATATTATTTTTCTTTCATTCCGTTAGATATCTAACGGAAAGATGTTGAGACCAGGGTTTTAAATCCCCAAATCATTCTCTTACATCTAAAATCCTCAAGTTTGGTCCCAGATCAAAATAAGAGTTGGGGATTTGCTCCATCAAAACCTGATTCGCACAGAAAATAGGATTTTATTATAACAACCTTCTCCTCCCGTGCATAAGTGGAATATGAATACGGTCATGTTTGCAAGTTAAAGATAAGTGAAAAATCTAAATTGAAAGGAAAGAACTCGAGTGTGTAATTGGGGAGAGAGCTTTGAAATAGAAAAAACGATTGATTCCCGAACGATTTTCGAATGAAATCGAGATTAATTGAGGAGGTATTAAAATTTCCTAATGGCGATGTTACCTTTGGATGAAATTCTTGGTGGGGGTAAAAATTAACAATTTCAACGTTTTGAGAGAGAGCAAACATTAATTATCAAGCATTGTGGCTTTTTTAGTAACTATGTAGGTTTTGATTTACCATCCAGTAAAAAATTTATTTAAAAAAGGAGGTATTTTCCTCAAAAGGTATTTTTCTTTCAAAAAAAACTCTCAAATCTAATTCATTATTTGGGAAATTTCACTCCATGTACATGGTCGTTTGAAGTTGCTGAATCCATTTGTGCTTCATAAGCAGTCATCCAAAACTAACATCAATTTCATACAGCATTGAAAATTCAAGAAGGGTTCATAGCATTATTAAAGTTTGACGGTGTCATCTAAATTAGACTGTATTTTATAAAATTTACCAAAAAAGAGATCGTAGATATTTGTCTCATGGAGAAGGATTGGTCTTAGAGGCTGTTTGTTTGCTGGAATCAAAATACAAGAATGAGAATTGAGGACTTGCAAACAAAAATTTTTGGTTTCCGGAATCATTATTCTTTTGTTTGTTTGTAAAGTATTGGAACGTTTTTTGTTCTCTTCAATTCTTTACTTTATTTGGTTGAACAAAGAAAAATGGGAATTGAGTTTTGCGCATTGGATAAAAAGAAAAGAGAGAAAGTAGGCAACCATAACTTTTTCCAAATAAAATAACATATATAACACTATGTGTCTTTGAGAATGAGCAATTCCATCCTAAAAAGCTTGGATTTGGAATTGTCAAAAAGGTAATATCAATTCCCATTTTGATGATGCCAATTCCTAAAACCTGCAATTCCTATTCCATGCAAACAAACAAAGGAATGGTAATTCCATGCATTTTTCTTTTGATGTATAGTGTCTTGTCCCCCAATTCCCATAAGTTTTGACAATTTCTTGCAAACCAACCCGGTAAAAAGCAAGCAATTGAAGGCAATTCTGATTGGAGCAACAAATTATTACATTTTTTTTGGGAGAGTTGGGGGTTGAACAAGTTTTAACCCATGGGTCCGCACGTGAGGAACACGTGAGAGAAGGCGGGCGAGTCCTATATTCGAAACTCACAGCTGCCTTCCCTCGCTTTGCTTGACCTAATTATTAATAACCCCCCAAATTTTCTTCCGCTTCGCTTCTCCGCCCTTTTCTTTTTTGCCTCCAAAATCCCCCAAATATCCTCGATCATTCCAATCCCCAAACCCCAGCCCAAGTCTCCCCTAAATTTCTCCCTCTTTCTCATCAAAACCCTAACACACAACCCCCCTCCAATTCTCTCTCTCTCCCCTCTCCGATCATGGCGAGCTCAGATGGATCTCATCCTCACCGGCGACCGCCGAGCAGTAACGGCCGCCCTCAGATCCACGGCCCCTCCATCAACCGCCACTTCCCGTTGCCGTACCCCACCGACAAGCCCAAGATCCCGCTCCCTGATTCCCCAGTAAGCTACTGATTTTCTGTGTTTTTTTGGGGAATTATTGCAAATTGATGATTAGATTATAAAGTTTGGAACTTTATGTGAGTTGTTTGTAGTTATGGAGATCCTGTGTTCTACTTTTAGTTCTTTGCTGTTTTGTTAGTGATGATCTGTACTGCGATGATGCTTTTTAGGGGCGAAATTTGATTAGATTAGTTCCAAGGATTAGTAAATTGCAATATGTACAACCTCAGAGTTTACTGTTTGTGGCGTGAAATTGGAAATTGCTGAAAGCTCATGGTATTCATTTGCAAATCATTAGGTTTATGGTATTATATATGGTATTTATCTGGTAAACACTGAGGAGTAATTGTATTTATTGAATTTTAGCCCGTTTTTTTAATCGTGTATTTGTGATTAATGTGCAACAAAAAAGGAAGTATTTAGATTGAATATCAGTTCATACATTATGCTCAGTAACGATACTCGTGGCTCCCATCACCATAAATTTCGATCTGCTAAAAGTAGAAAGAATATAGCCTGCGGTATCATTAAAGTTTTAGAGATTATGTGCATATTTATATGCTGTGGTCTATGTTGTATTCTACTTTTGGTGATATTTAATATAGTTGGACTATATCCTATGTTGTATGTATATACATGTGACCCACAACCTATGTATATGCTGGTGACCATGTTTGTTTTATATATAAAAATTTCTTACGAACTTTTATAGAGCTTCGCTGAGGCATGAGTTGCATGACAATGTTCCGTATCCGTATCCGTATCCGTATCTGAATCCTTGCATGTAACCATATATATAGAATTATAGATACATATCATAGCCAGTACAATTCCTGGGTACCAAATGCAAAGTGAGTCAGTGGCTCATTTTAGTCAATACTCCCAACAGTTAGTTATGATTACGGGCCATGTTCCATTTGTTTACATACTTACAAGAAGTCGTCTTAAAATGCTTGTGCTTAGGAAAACTTCTCAATTTGGACCGGTTGATACTGCAATTCCCTGAATTGTATCACAGTTTGTTTTAAGCTTCTTTCTTTTCTCTATTTTGTTTTACCATCTACAATTCTGATCCATCTTCATTTGTTATTCTATCTGTAAATAGTTATATGTGTCTTGTTCACTCTGCTATAAACTAATTTCCTATTTTCTTCTTTCTATATTGATGCATTAACTTTATTCTATCATTTGTAATATTAATTATTAAATGTATACTTATCCTTTTCACAGTTAAAACCAATACTGAACAATGAAGTTCATGGAGTTGGCAGTGTCAAAGGTACAACTGAACAAGATTGTAAGAATCAGAAGAAGGAAAAATCAAAACATAACAGACGTATGCAAGAAGCGCTTGGATCAATTGATGGTAAAGTATACTAAAATGGATATGCTAAAATCCTTTATTTATGACGTGGTCACTTAGAACACAATGGTATCATTAGTTTGATCCAACTTAAACGTACAGGTAAAATTGGGACTTCTCTGTGCTCTAAATCAAATTAAAAATAATGCTTGCTATGCTATTTTTTCAGGTGTTCAAGATGCATCCAATGGATGTCGTTACGACAGTTCTCTAAGTAAGCTAATACTAAAATATGTCAAACCATGAATTCTGTAGGTTATCTTTCATGTATTTCCTCTGATCATAATATGTCATGGCAGGCTTGTTGACAAGGAAATTTGTTACACTTCTGCATCAACAAGAGGACGAGTCTCTGGATTTGAATAGCGCAGCAGATATTTTACAAGTATGATTATCTACTAATATGATGTTTATTGCTTTACGTTTTTGTAAATTTGGTTACAGCCGTGTTTCTTATAGCCTATTTCAACATTTATACTATGTCAGGTTCAAAAGAGGAGGATTTATGATATAACAAATGTTCTTGAAGGGGTGGGACTGCTAGAAAAATGCCAGAAGAACAGAATTCGTTGGAAGTAATTTTTTTCTGCCGCTTTCTTATTTTTTATTAATCAAATTTCAAAATTAAAAACTGATTGAGAAATCTATATATAAAGGAGAGATGATACATTTGGGCCTATGGAGCTTGACAAGCAAATTGCTGCATTGGAGGTATGGACTGCAACAGAAAATCCAATACCTGCCTGCTCTACTACTCATTTTTTCTTGCATTTTCTTGCCATCGTTTTTATGTTTGGTAGCTTGCTTTGTAGCTCTGTTCTGTAGGATGCATTATCAGGGTAGGGATATTTCTAAGTCGTTATATCTGAATTACAGCTGTAACAAGAGCAAGTTAAATACGTAACTGATTATTTCCTTCGCTCCACTACGTATTACATTCTACGTGTTTTATTTACTTTGTTAGTATCTAGCTGTGCTTCCTGTAAACCTTGCAGTCTTTGTATCTAGCGCACTAGATTTTCTACTTGCATTTTCAAGAAGTTGAGAAGCGTAGATTGAAGTGTTAACGAAGATGCATATATCAATATGAACCCAAGCATTCTGTATAGTATTCTTGGTTGTTATGTTGGCGTACTCATTCATCATAGCTTTGCTCATTCTTCTAAGTAGTTTCCTGATGTAAAGTATTAAGTATGCTACCTTGAATCCTTGTGGAATTTCCATAAATTTAGGATCTATAGTATACCTAGTGGGTTTTTTTGATATATGAACATGATCATGATTTAGAATAGATTATTTTGGCACCATACCTTAAATTTATTCCAATGTGAACTTCAACTATGTTTTCCCACATGGTTGAGTGTTCGGACTTTGAAAAGCAATTCTAGAAGCCTTTTTATTTTGAATCAAAAGGAAATTATTCCGTACTAATTCTTTTTAAAATATGTTCATGAAATTAAGAATCTCATGGGGCTCATAACTGAAAAATCCTATACTTCAAGCATCTTTCATGCCTTAAAACTCACAGTGAAGTCCAAATGCAAGTACATAAAGAAGTAAAACAAACATGAATAGGAAATCCTTCCAAATAGCTAGAATGTGAAACAAATAAGACCTCTTTCCATTTGCAAGCACATGTTGATCATAGTGGTGTGGTGTCACTGTCATCACCTCCTTCTCGGATAGCAAATCTGCAAAATAGAATATAAACATAAAATTGTTGTGAGTTAAGTTACCTTATATCCCTCCCTAGTCCCTATAAATTCTTAAGCATTTAATGTTTAGTAAACCCGTACATGCTCACTTGACAGCCATCACGCACATCCACATTACCCAGCCTCTATTCCCCCCTTTTTCTTTTTTTCTTCCTCTTCCTCTAACTGTTTGCAGAATTTTAACCGAGAGAGAAAAGCAGGTGATGTTGTAAACCAAAGCATAACCTTCTTAACCGCACACCTCCCCCTTTTACTATAGAATTTTAAGTTGTTGACACATATCGGACGTCGACACTTGCAACACTTGTGTGACATGTGGTAGACATGCCATATACATGTTTGAATTCACCATATATATGTACATACAGTTGATAACTTGCTAAATTAGATTATTATATATTGCCTAATCAACTTGTTAGGTGGTGTTTCTTTGTTTATATGTACATACAGTTGATAACTTGCTAAATTAGATTATTATATATTGCCTAATCAACTTGTTAGTTCTTTTATGACGTGTTTAACTCTCTTTATGGACATTACTCTTTCTTGCCTTGAACATGCTCATCGGTTCATTCTATTAAATGCATTTCTTTATCTTATATGAGGCATATGTATGCTTAACTGTCCTTCAATTTTATTTGTTAGTTTCTACTTGTTCATTGTTATAAATGAATGTGGTTATGGTATTAATATCATAGTCAGTATTTTATTTTGTTTTTACAAAATATTATATACACAGAATTTTCATTTTGTTGTGTCCTACTTATAAGAATATGCCGTTGCGATTTGTTGTGTCATATCTTTGTCCCATGTCTATGTCCATGCTTTCTAGGACTTTGCCAAACAAACTTTCATTTCAACTCAAATAGGTGCACTTGTTAAATAAGCTTCAAATTTTGGACCCCCAAAAAAAATAGATACACATTTACGCTCAGACATGCACACAGATACTTGAATGTCTACCCAACCATTGAAGAGGCTTTAGTTCCACACCACTACCGATCAGATTTTATATATCTCTATGATGCTCCGAGAAATTGCCTTTCCTCTATCAAATCCACCATGCCCATTTCCCCTCTATGTTAGTAACTTTTAATACACCAGCTCTTACCCCCCTTTTCATGGGAAAACTATAACTTTAAATGCATGAAATATACAGTTTCTTAAAATTGTTTAATTTCAGATATTATATGCTTTACTGGACCCTGCCTCGGATATGCTGTTGTTGTTCTATTCCTTTATTGTGATTGTATGGTATGCCTCCAAATTGATCTGTTGATAAACATGCTATTGCAGGATGCTAATCCTTTCTTTTTTTCCTATTGCTAAACCAATATGGCCTGCTTAAAACCTGGGAACTCCAAGTCTCTAATATTTATAAGCTTTCCCAGTCATTTCTAGTTTTCCTTTTATTCTATCTATAGATAGCATCTCTTGGGGAGCAAAAAGGATTTCTCCTGCTTCGAAAAATATGATTCTGTATCATTTATTTCTCACAAGCTTAATGATGGAAAACTTACAGCTTTGCATAAAATCTCGTGATATTATGTGATGTATTCACTATTATACAAAAGGAATTAATTTCTTTTATTTATTAGGACTTTTTTATGGAATATATACTAAGTTCTCTAATGATTAGGACTAGTTGGACTTAGCTGCAAAGTTCACATGGGTATCTGTGTCAAGATATTATTAAGCACTACATCAGGGAGTTGAGAATATCCCATTTCTTTATTATTGTGGAAATTGAAAATTGAGAGTTGAAATATTTGGCAACTTCTCAACCTCTTTCTTTATTATTGCGAGAGTTAAGGGCCCGAGTTTAATTATGCCACTTTTTTCATTATCATCGTGAGAATCTAATTATTTTTTTTATGATACTTAAATCATTATTTGGTATTTTATATTAACAATCATAGGCGAAGAAGAAAGATGGGTAGTTAGAGATAGATTGATGGATTTTCATGGAATAGTGAATAACGCTTTATCTTAGGCATACATATATTGATCAATTTGAAGAATATGTCAGTATTTTCTCATGCTCAATAAATACAGTTTATAACGGTAACTTGCTGCTCAATGTCTTCAGGCTGAAAATGTAACCCTGTCTATAGAGGAGAGCATAATTGATAGAAGGATAAGGTGAGTTCTGAAAACTTCTTTTAGCTTTCCCAGGCCTTGAACTAACATTGATCACTTTTACAGTGAAATGCAAGATTATCTAAGGGTCTTGAAAGAAGAAAGCGAGAATAAGTAAGTCATATCTGAACACTTTTCATTGCCTTAAACTGTACACAAAGATCTTATGTGTGTGTGTGTGTGTGTGTGTGTTTTATTACACTAACAGTCATTAATTGCTTTGTTAGTCTGCTCTACATTACCAAGGAAGACATCAATAGTCTCCCATGCTTTCAGGTATGACTTCTGTGAATTCTTATGCTTTGACTTCTTTTCCAGTTAATATTTTGAAAATTTTCTCTAATCGTTATTCTCTGTCTCTCTCTCTCATGATAGAACTCCACACTTATAGCAATAAAAGTTCCTCATGGAACTAGTATTGAGGTTCCAGATCCTGATGAGGTGTGTATTAAGAAATGGAAAAAGTATAAATTTTTTGAATTGAGCAAGTATACTTAATTGATTGATAGGTTTATTTTATGTGTAGGGCCTTGATAATTCACGGAGGCAGTACCGGATCCTTGTCAGAAGCTTCACCGGACCCATTAATAGTTTCCTCGTCAGGTATCTTTTTTATTGCTGTGCCGCACAAATTATTTAGATTTATTGGCAAACAGTATTGTGAAGCACACCTCAAGTTAATAATTTTAGTCTGATATGTATTTTATTCATCATTGTCATTTGAAAATATAGTCATCTTACTCAGTTTTTAATATCTCAAAGAACAATGTGTCTGACACAGTGGACACCAAATGTATGCATTTGTACTTCACAGCGGTGGTGGAGGCAAGATTATGGTTCAGTGGGGTCAAAAATATATTGGGCTATATTGGGCATGGTTCAGTGGGGTCAAATCTCTTTATTCAAAGCTGAAAAGCCACAAAAACATATGGTTTTAAGCTTTATTCAAACCCCAAAAGCCTTGTTTACCAAATTTCAGTGGGGTCAATTGAAACCCCTCCCCTATATGTGGATCCACCTATGCTTCACAGTGACAAACGTGTTAACCTTTGTCAGTAAAAAATACATATATTATGAAGTGCATCATTGACCTGCTTAAAGAAAAACTAACTTTTGATTAAATAATTTTACTGTTTATGGTTATTATAATTCGTAATAGGGAATCAGGGGGTCTGCAGTGACATACTATGTCGCGAAGTCTATAGTGGCGTTGATGTGACCTGACAGTATCATAATGGGTATTATCTATATTTTAATTCTATGGAACCAACACATTTCTGTTGAATAAGTAATTCATTTTATGTCACAGCAAATTAAATTATCGGAAGCGGCAAATAATGTCGTCTTATTTGCTGGCCTTTGTTTCCTCTATATGATAACAACCAAATGCATATATTAACCTTGTGTATAATATATGCATATTCAGAACGACATACATATATAGCTATGTCCTTGTGCTTGAATCTTGGTAATCATTATGTTTGATATCCTATATCCGTGTACCAATAATTGCTTAATATTTACAGCTTACCACTTAAGCACTTCGTTAAACATTTTATTTTCTTGGAAGTTTTTAGTTGTGCAAACTTTTAATTACTTGAGCCTTGCAATTATCTTACAGCAATTGCGAGGAGAGACCCGATTCTTCAAATGAGAGCGAGCAGCGAACACCCATGGATTTATCTACTGATGGAAGTTGCAATAACGGAGATGGTATATCAAGCTCACATTCAGATGACCAAGGCACTGATAAAGTGTCGAGCCTGTTACAAGAGAGAGATACTCAAAATCTTTCTTTCGATCCTATGATTTCAGATGAATGTGGGGGTGGCATATTGAAGATTGTTCCACCCGATGTTGATGTAAGTATCAAATACAAGTTGAGATTTCTCTAATTTAAAAGTATGAGTAGTTTTGTTCATTGCTTTGTGTATATTTGGTGATTTGCAGGTTGATGATGATTATTGGTTCAAATCAGATGTAAATTGCATCACAGATATGTGGAATTAATGTATCCTTTTTTATATAACAAAAATAACATTACCTTTCATGCTGAGAAGAATTCGTTTTCAACAATGCAAAAAATATTATCTTTTCAAACCATCTTTTTATATTGAAAGCGACCTTTTCTTACAAATGTGATCTTTTTCATTGTAATTATCTTATCATAATATCTCAATTAATATGAACTTACATTTGAATTTTTCCATAGGAAATATAAATGTATATGTAAATGCTATTTATCTTAAAATTGAATTATCAGATTATCTTGTCTGTCAGAAAAATTATGAATGTTTTGAATCTACTAATTTGAAAGTTTTTTTAGCCTTATTAAAAAAAGGATCATTTTTCTTTGAGAACATCAAATTAAAGTAATAAAGTCACAAGAGATTTGTTGAGTAGTATGGATAGATATCTTATCGATCTTTAGATGCCAAATATATGCTGCAATTTCCTGTTCCTTTACTCGTGAAATGCAGAACACCACATATGACATTTTCTTCTTTTTTTTCTTTTTCCGTTTATGCATCGTCGATGGAAATTCACCTACAGCTTGAAGACTCAATGGAGATGCTGACTGCTCGAGGTGAATATAGAAAGTTACACCAAATTAAGCAATTAGGCTTATGACTTAGGATTAGCTGGGGTTGGATACTCTAAATTTCCTCCCCACCTTTAGATTTTATGTTAAGTTGTAAATATAGATGGTACTTCTCATTATTTAGCCTATAGTCAGAATAGGCTTCTAGCAGTTATTTTGAACTATTATTTTCTACAGTCGCAATTCAAGACAATTTTTCTGACAGGTATGCAGGTTTTCTTTTTCATGATTTGTCTATAATCAGTTTCCCTCATAAAAGTAATTTTCCCAGATATTAGGATCATAGCATACATATTTGAATACTGGCCATATTTATTCGACTTGTTAGTAAAAGTTTTCATAAAAGAGTTTATTATTGTTCTTTTTAATTATTATCCTTCGTTATGAATCTTTATCGTCTATTTGTTTTCTTTGTTAGTGGGTGATGGAGGTCGTGATCTTCCTCAGATGTTGTCCTCCGTCGATTTGGTGCGAGTGGTTTTGAGCAGTTGAGATTTGGTTTGAGGGTTGAGTGTGTGGATCTCAATGGGTTGGTGTTGATGCTGAGCTATCTGCAAAGGAAGTCTCGGGGTGGGTGATCACCGTAGGACTCTCCGACGATTAAGTTAGTATCGTGGAATAAAAGCAGATAGCGGTCTATTGGAATGAATTCGACTTACCTGAGTCGTTTGAAAGAGTGGTTTATATAGGGGTCGCATGGAGCGAGCCGGCGCGAGATTCTTGCCGTTCGTTACGCCTATGTATTATGCCCGTGTCGATAGCGGGATCCGTTTATTAATGACGGGATACACTCATTAATGGAGGGACGTGCCAGCGTGGGACGCGGAACGTGGAGCGGTGGATATCTCGCTTTAGCGAGATACGCGGAACTGTGGCGGGAGCGTTTGGGCTCCGCGCTCTCGGTTGATCGGGAAAGCCGAGGAAACTCAGCTCGGTGGATGGCTCGGAGACGAGTCGGGAGGCCGAAGAAGCTCAGTCCTGTAACAGCTTGGAGACAAGCAAGGAGGCTGGGAAGCTCGGTTATAAGAGGGTACTTCGGGAAGGTTTCCAAGGGGTCGGACGCGACCTCGGAGACGAGGTCTCCCGAGTAACGTCCCCAATGCATCATACTTATTCCAGCTCCGAATTTCTCAGAAATCTAGTGGACCTACGTAGATGACACGTCATTCGCTACGAGTCGTGATCTGAGGAATTCTTACTTGTAAGCATCCTCATTCGCCCTCCACTCTCGTTTCGACCTATTTATGGGTCGGATCGAGAGTGGTCTGCTTGGTTTTCTCTGCTCAGGTTGGTGCTGAGAATTCTTCGTGGAGGATTGTCCGGGGACGACAGGGCGTTTGGTAATTGCTTCTTTTCGATCTTCGAGTCCACACGGCGTCTCATCGTGCGCCTAAATTTTCACGCGTATCCTCGATGACGTCAGCGGATCGGTGAAATGATTGTGTTTTAAAGAGGGGACGCCGTTTCACTCGATCGTCGGTTGGGCTATGGGCCACGTGTTTGACGTTGGTTGGCGAGGCGCGACAGGTTGTCTCTGCCTCCTGCCATGAAGAGACGTTTCCAATAGCCGATGGCCATGTGGAGCCTCGACGGCCGCTAGGCGCGACGCTTCGTTTTGGCGGGAATCGATTTGGGCCGTAGGATGTTTTCTTTGGAGTGTATAAATAAAAGGGGGCCATCCCAGGGCCGACACATTTGTCTTAGTTGCTTCTCGTTGTTTGAAAATTGCCCGGCGCACTCCCGCTTAGGTCGGATCTTCTGCTGAATTTTCTTCGGCAAACACTTTCCTTGAATCAGGTTAGATGTCTTCTTCCGAGATATCTGTGGATGTAGTAGGGATAGAGTCGGGCGATGAGGCTCCGGTTTCTAGGGCCGAGTCCAGTGGGTCTTTCTCTTCCTCGGCTTCAGATAACCGAGGGGGTTCTTCTTCGTTTACGTCTTCTGTGTCGGGTTCGCCCTCCAGGGCCAGGGCCGTCCTTGTCACTCGCCGTCGGGCGGCGACAAGGGCTCCCAAGGTGCGCATCGGGAATACCCGTGACGCGCTATCAGTCTTGAATCGTCTGGACGAACTTTCCGACATCCGGGCTCGGTTCTATATCCCCTCTGGCTATTCGCTCCGTCTGGCCAGAAAGGGTGAGTGGGTAGACCAGGTGTGGGGCAAGAAGATTGCCCTGTATCTGGAAGCGTTCCAGGCAAGGATGCGTCTGCCCTTCTCATTTGAGATTTGTGCGGTGCTCCATTGTTTCCGTCTTGTCTCGGGCCAGCTAGCGTCGACCTCGTGGAGGATCCTCCTCGGGTTTCTGGTCCGGTTAAAATTTGATCGGATCCCCTTGGATTTGAGCCTCCTCCTGTCTTTTCTTTGTTATAAAAATCATCTCGGTACCAGTAAGGAAGAGCCGAGCTGGGTGTATCTGTCATTTAAAAAACGTAAGGATAGGACAGCCGGGTCGGGAGTAGTGGTCATCCCTTCTTCCATCCATGAATGGAAGGAGAAGTTTGTCTTCGTCGGGCCACCGGTGGACGAGTATTGGCATGTGCCCACCCAGTGGCACAGGGCCGACTGTCCGAGGGTGAGGCAGTCGAACGCTCCCGAGGCGAAGGTGGTGTCCTGGTGGGAACCGATCCAGCGGGCTGATGTCCTGCTCTCCGATCAGGTGCTGAGCTGGGCCGGGCTCAGCCCCACGCGTTTTTTGGGTAAGTTAGGGCTTTTGACGATCTGTTTAGACTTCGCCAACATTTTATTGTCGTTTTTGTGTTGCTGACCCTTTTCTTATGTGTTTTTTTGCAGAACCCATGGATCGATCGAAAATTATGGCTGCGATGGCTGCTAAGGCCCACGGAAGAAAGACCGGTGGTGCAAGTTCGTCCCGACCCGGTCCGAGCGCGGCTCCTAGGCAAACTCCTCCGGCCAGGGCTTTCATAGCGCCCCCCCGTCCCGGAGAAATGCCGATGGGGAGGACAGAAACATGTGCGTGACCCGGTGCCTCGTGCTAGGGTGGAGGTGACCCTCCCCGCTGAATCCCCCTTCAAGAGGAAGGAGCGGGTGGTTTCTCGGCCACCCCCGGTCGGGATCTAAGTGCAGGAGGGTGACTTCTGCATCGAGGTGCCCTTGGGGCGATTTGTGGCCGACAGCTTGCTGGCGGACATGGAGAAGGTCGCTGGGGCCAAGATTCCCCGGGGCACCATGAAGGCCCAAGTTGCCGCTATAGCTCAGGAGGCGGTTCAGGTCGGTAGTTTTTCCCAAAAGATTTTTTTAAGGGTTATTTTCTCGGTTTCAGTTTCTTAACACAGTTCCTGTTTTCTTCAGGTCCTCCAGCACTGCGCTCTCTTCACCGTTATGGAGTCCGAGGAGGTTGCCCCAGCGTTAAAGAAGGCGGGCGAATCTTCTTCGCGAGAAGAAGAGCTTCTCCTTCAGCTGCAGCAGGCGGAAGAGAAGGCGGCTCTCCTTGACTCACGATTGGCCGTCGAGGGCCCGGCGGTTTCCAAACTGAAGGAGTCCCATCGGCTCCTAACCGAATCCAACCGGGCTATCCAAGCCCAGATGGAAGAGGCCAACACACTTTTCGACGCCATGAAAATGTCGAGGGACGCCCTCAAAAAAGACGTTCGGGCGGCTTGCGAGCAGCAAAGCTCGCGGAGGCCGGACGATGGGGGTCGTGGAGGCGTACAAGGTGTCCGATCAGTTTTATGTCGACCTTGCTGACTCCGCGGCCGTTGGGTGGCATAATGCCTTTGACGCCGTTAAGGAAACCATACCCGAGTTCGATGATCGTGAGCTCCGCGCAAGGTATCCCCTTGCCGAAGAAGCGCCACAGGGGGAGCACCGAGCAGGGAGAGGTGGCGGCTGGCTGAAGTGCCGAGCCCGAGGTCGCCGTTGTGGTCCCCGGCGGAGGCGCAGAGCAAGGAGAGGTGGCGGCCGAGCGGGCAGCATGAGCTATCCCCTTTTTTCTTTTCTTTTAGAATTTTGTAAGCTTCCGGGCATTTTTGCAAGGCCGAGGAGCCATAATACCTTGTATATAATTTTGATCGTAAATAAAGTGCATATATTTGCTTAAGTTTTTTTTAGCTCGCAAAACTTCTCTTCTCTTAGCTCATAAAACTTCTCTTCTTTTATCTTGTAAGTACGAGTTTTTTTTATCTTGCAAGTAATTTTAGCTCGCAAGCGCAAAAGTTATTAAATGGGCGTGACACAATCCTCCTGTAGGCTAAGTGTAGGAAGGTCGGTATCCTCCCTTTTCCTGGAGTCGTGGTGACGACCGCGCATCGAGTATGAGTCGAGTGATAGCCAAGTTTGAATAGGTCGGCGTTCCTCGATTCCTTCTTGGTGCAGGTCTTGGATCCATGTCTTCGTAGGGCAGGAAGCTACCCTTATCAGATGGACCGAGCAGGAATCTGCTCGGTGGCCTCGTGATGAGGGTTTTGGATCCACTTCTTTGCAGGGTGGGAAGCTACCCTTAGCGAATGGACCGAGCAGGAATCTGCTCGGTGGCTTCGTGATGAGGGCTTTCTGAATTCCATAGTTTCTTTTTGGGATGTCGTTCAACCTTCCGTGACCTGTAAAGGCGGGAATGGTGACCGTCACGGACGATACGTGGCAGTACTATATCGGGAAAGTGCGATACTCCGTGATTTGCGTTGTTGCGCGATTAGATCTTGGCCATTGGAAGATATTTGTTGAGGCTATAAGTACCGAAGGTAGTCTCAACTTCGAATTCTTATATTCTTTTCTTTCTAGTCTCGTGTTTCCCGAAGATGACTGGCCGTGTATATACCATTAGGGAGATCGTTTCTCGGGACGACGTGTATTTTTATAATCTAGATCGCTCAGAAGAGACCTATGAGGCGGTGATAGGCCGCTTGGAGGGCCACTGTGGGCGGTTGCTTCCCCGGCAATCTCCTCTCCTTCAAGTGATAATCTACGCGATATGGAGGACTTCCCCGGGCTTGTACAACACCCTTTCTCCGCAGTTGATGGACGAGACGTTTGATAAAATGCATATGGTCCACGGGCTTGGTCTGATCTCGAAGAGCAGGCGGGACCGCTCGGTGGACCTTCTTCTTGAGAGTTCGAGCAAAGGTTGATCGTTGCGTCTTGCTCGGCGGGTGGGGATCCCGGCGAGTCCGTGGCTTCTAGGGTCCACGGGTACCGTCAGCGGAAGCAGGCAGAGGCTGCCTGGGCTCGGCTGGAGGAGATTTCTTCTGAGTATCACCTACAATGTTTTTTAATCCTCGCCTTCCTCTGCTGTAATCGTTGTAAGGCTGGGGAGCCCACAATACCTCCGAATAAATGAATTTGCCTTTGGTTATGGTGTATTGTCTCTTTCCTCCCTTCGGTGTGTGTGTGTGTATATATATATATTAAACCCCGGAGTCTTGACAAGTAACAAAGGGCTGGGCCCCGGGTAGTGCAGAAGTCTCTTCTGTAAGAGGACCCAGTTCGGAAGACTTAGTTAATGCTGAAAGGAATTACATTATTTAAAAGAGGGTGCATGTTTATTTATACAACTTAAGCTTTTCTGCGTTATAAGGCCGAGGAAAATTACGGCCTCCGGTGTCCTGCATGCGGTATGCTCCACCGGGCAACGCTTCTATTACGAGAAACGGTCCATCTCACTTCGGTAAGAACTTATGTAGTTTCTTTTGGTCTATGAACTCGTTTCTTCGTAAGACCAAATCTTCTGCCTTGAAAGCCTGATGTTTAACTCAGATATTGTAGTAGCGAGCGATCTGCTGCTGATAGGCGGCTGTTCTGATTTGCGTTCAATCTCGCCTTTCCAACAAGATGTTTAAGTTGCTTCGGAGTGCCAAGGTGTTAGCTTTGTCGTCAAAGTGTTCGACCCTATAACTGGGTAGTCCAATTTCCGCGGGGACCATTGCCTCGGTTCCGTAGCCGAGGCTAAATGGGATTTCTCCCGTGGTTGTCTTTTTTGACGTCCGCAACGCCCATAGCATCCGCGGTAGTTCTTCGACCCAGCTGCTTTGCTTTCCTTCCAAATAGGCTCTGAGACCGCGGATGACGCCTTGGTTCGCTATTTCGGCCTGCCCGTTTGCATTGTGGATGTGCGACCGCGGCAAACTTCATCAATATGCGGTAGTCGTTGCAAAACTCTTTAACTTTATCGTTTTCGAAGTTGGTCCTATGGTCGGTAACCAAGCACTTCAGGTTCCAAATCGAGAGATTATGTTGTTCTATAGGAACTTTATCGTAGAGGCGGTGTCCGATTTCCTGATGGACACGGCCTCTATCCAATTCGTGAAGTAGTCCACAGCGACAAGGATGTATCTGTGTCCGCCCGTGCCGGTGGGGAGTTGGCCCACAATATCCATCCCCCATTGTGCAAACGGCCAAGGGGAACTGAGTGGCGTTAGTTCAGTGGCGGGGAGACGAGGTATGCTATCGAAGAGTTGGCAGTTCTTGCATTTTCTGACCAGCTTCTCGGTATCCTGGTGTATTCTCGGCCAATAATACCCTTGAAGTAGTGTCTTCTGGACCAGAGTGCGGGTCCCCTTGATGTGCCCCCCCGACCCCTTCATTTATCTTTCGCAGAACGTAGTTTGCCTCGTGGGGGTCGATGCACCGGAGCAGAGGCTGAGTACTAAGTGTATGACTTCTTGTACAGGTTTCCGTTGCTCCAGACGAAATGGCATGCTTTGGTTCGAAGCCGGCGAGCTTCTCTTCGGTCTTCGGGAAGTACACTGTTCTTTAGGAATTCCATGAGGGTCTTTCTCCAATCTCGGCCTTCTTCCTGAGTTGTATAGATCTGGAGCGTTACCTCTTTGTCTTCCACGCTGGGCTGTGGCAAGATTTCGAAGAGGATATTTCTTTTATGGTTGGCCGAATAGGAAGAAGCGAGCTTGCTCAAGGCGTCGGCCTGGGTGTTCAAGTTCCTGGGAATCTGCTCCACTTGGACTTTGTCGATATTTTTCCGAAGCCTTTTTACCTCGGCCAGGTATTTTATCATGAGTGGCTCTCGGGCCTCGAAACGCCCGGTTATTTGGCCGACGACTAGTGCAGAGCCGCTGCGAACCCTGATGGTCTTCAGCCCTATCCCGGAGGCGATCCGCAGTCCTTCCAACAAAGCCTCGTATTCCGCGGCGTTGTTTGACTCTCTGAATCCAAGCTTTAAAGAGTATTCTATTTTCGCTTCATCCGAGCCGTGGATGATGAGGCCAGCCTTGCTCCCCTCCTCTATGGAGGATCCGTCCAAGTAGAGTACCCAATCCGGGATGGGGTCGGGCACCTTCTCGACCGAGGGACGTGGTTCGGGGCCCTGTGCTGCCGTTCTTCTTTAGTGGGGACGGTGCATTCGACAACAAAATCCGCTAAGACCTGTGCTTTGATGGATCCTCGGGGGCGGTATTTGATATTGAATTGGGATAATTCCCACCTCCATTTCTCCAGATGACCTGACGATTCAGGGGAGGCGAGAATAGACCCTAAAGGTCGCTCGGTGAGGATGACGATTGTGTGCGCTTGGAAATAGTGTTGAAGTTTCCTTGAGGTGACGACAAGCGCCAGGACTATTTTCTCTATGGCCGGGTATCTCGTTTCCGCGTCCTTGAAAACCTGGCTCATGTAGTAGACCGGTCTTTGTATGCCTTCGAATTCTCTGACGAGCACCGAGCCTGCAGCTTGGTCGGAGATGGCTAGATATAGCAATAGCTCGTTACCCTCGACTGGTCGGGTGAGTAGCGGCGGGGTCACCAGGTGTGCCTTGAGTTGTTCGAAAGTGCTCTGGCACTCTTCAGACCATTCGAACTTAGAAATTTTCTTTAGGGCCCTGAAAATCGGGAGGTATTTTTCTCCGGATCTGGACATAAAGCGACTCAGGGCAGCCACCCTCCCCGTGAGTCTCTTGATGTCGACATTGCTTTTGGGTGTTGCCATAATGAGGATGGTGCTGATTTTTTCAGGGTTCGTTTCGATTCCTCGGTGGGTAACCATGAACTCGAGGAACTTCCTACTGGTGACTCCGAACGCATACTTAGCTGTATTCAGCTTCATTTTGTACTTGCGCAGGACGTCGAATGTCTCGCTGAGGTCTTTAGTGTGCTTAGCTGACGAGGTGGATTTTACGAGCATCTCGTCGACGTAGACTTCCATGTTTCTCCCAATCTGCGGTTTGGACAGTTTGTTGACAAGCCGCTGGTACGTGGCCTCGACGATCTTGAGTCCGAAGGGCATCACTTTGTAGCAGTAGACCCCTCGATCAGTGGTGAAGGCGGTAAGTTCTTCGTCGGCCGGGTTCATTTGGATCTGATTGTAACTGGAGAAAGCGTCCATAAAGCTCAGTAGTTCGTGGCCGGCGACTGTCCACTAGTTGGTCTATCCGAGAAAGTGGATAGCTGTCTTTGGGGCAAGCCTTGTTTAAGTCCGTGAAATCGACGCACATGTCCTATTTCCCGTTTGCCTTCTTGACCATGACCATGTTTGCCAGCTAATCCGAGTACTCCAGGTTTTTGATGAAGTTGGCGGCGAGCAATCGATCCACCTCGTCTTCTATCGCCTTTTGTTTAACCGGCTCAAAACTTCTTTTCTTCCGTCGGATGGGCCGGGCCTTCGGGTTGATCCTGAACTTGTGGGAGATTACTTCAGGGTTGATCCCGGGCATGTCCGCTGGCGCCCAAGCGAATACGTCCGAGTTATCTCGGAGGAACCGGATCAGGCCTTCGCGGTGGTCCCCTGTCAAGAAAGAGCCGATTTGAACTGTCCGGCTATCGGTTCCCTCTATGAGGGGGACCTCCGTCAACGCTTCCACCGGGGCACCACGAACTTCCCTTTGGTCATCGCGTGTATCTAAAGACCCCTGGAAGTCATGTGTGTCTTCAAAATCGTTGTCCTGCTCTCCGGTGGGGGACGTCGAGGCGAGGCAAATCTTGGCGGTTTGCTGGTCCCCATAGGCCCTGCCTATCCCTCTTTGATCTAAAGGGAATTTGAGCGCAAGGTGATAAGTCGAGATCTGAGCCCGGAAGGCGTTTAGGATAGGGCGTCCCAGGAAAACGTTATAGGACGACGGGACCTTAGCAACGAGGAAGTTTACCGGTATGGTCCGCGTCTTGCCTGCTTCCCCAATGTTGAGGAGGAGGGTGACTAATCCCTCTGCCGGGACAGAATGGTTGGTGAACCCAAAGAGGACATGGGAGGTCGGATAAACCTAACCCCATACGCCGGAAACAGTCGTAGAACATGATGTCCGCCGAGCTTCCTGAATCGACCAATATTCTCTAGACCTCGTAACGGTGGACTCGGACCGCTATCACAAGGGGGTCATTATGAGGAAGTGATATGCCGTAAAGGTCTTCGTCGATGAAGATGATCGGGTCACCCTTCCTGCACTTCTTGTGGGGTGGATCGCTTACCTCCTCGACTGGTAGGAGGCGGTGGTTCCCCCCGCTTTCCCGAGCTGGATCCGCGGTAACGACCATGATTTGCCCAATCGTTAATTCTCCGGGAGGAGTTTGGTCCTTTTGTAGGGTTACGACAGCGCCCCGACCATCAATCCGTGGCCAAACGCGGAATAAAAACTTTTAAAACCCGGCGCTAACGGAACCCTAATCGACGGATCGTACTATTAACCCTATACTAGTTCTATAAAAAGAGTTTGGAGAGATTATACCGATCGATCCGTGTCCTTCGGTCTTCAACCTCTATCCCAAGCCCCTCGCGGCTTCCTCGATCAAGTTCGATCTCCGGTCTCCCTCGTCGAAGACGATCCATGTCGAGGATTAGTAATACGGGCTCCCGCCTCAAAACCGAAGCAACTCGGGTATTTAGTTTGCTAACCTAGATAGCCAAGGTGAAGTAGAGTGTGTGTGTGAATACTTTGTCTCAAAACACCCAAGGATTCTCAACTCATGAGAGGGTATGGGTGGAGGTTGAAAAAGAAGCCATGGGGTGAAAGTGTGAAGCAAGTGAAGAGAGCTTGTGAGGAAATGGCTTACTGCCCTTTTTTAAGTGTGTGTGTGTGTGTTGTGAGATATTATGTGAGCACCAAAAGAAAATCCTAGCACTAGAAAAGATCTGCCCCTCTCACAAATATCTCACAACACAATAATTGAATCAAGCATGGCACATGCCACAATCAATGCATCAAAGCCAAAACTCACACTCACAATCCAAAACTTACATTCACACATTTCACCATTATCAAACATTAAAACTAAATGTTTAATAAAGAAAAAGAAACGGCGTCAACTAAAGTAATATTGTAACGGATTACAAGAATACCCTTCATCTGTATATACATACCTGCATCCGTATTCCTACTGAATACGAATCCAACGAGACGAAAATAATCCAACAATATAATACTAGGCTCCGGCTTAAACCAAAGCCTATTAGTATTATCCGTCCAATCATGATCCGTGCATAAGTGCACAAATATGTTCGAACCCTGCCATAAAATCATACGGCCTCTACAACGTTTCGCCCAAACTAGGGAAACCCTCTGTGTGGGACTTTAAAGACCCGTCAATACGCTGGCAGTGAGTTTAACCGGATAGCTTTTTACAAATATACAGTGGCGAAAACTTTTGCTAAAGAGGTCACTCCCGGTGAAGGAATCTTGGTTCTTTCCTCGTCGAATGAGGTGCATGATATTCCAATTGAATACCATGATGCAAAACAAAAAGTAATCGACTATAGTGAAATTATTACCTTGAAGCAAACTTCTGCCCAAGAGGTCACTCCCGGTGAGGGGATCTCAGCTCTTGCCTTGTCGAATGAGGTGCGGGATATTCATAACTGAATACTGCTGTGCAAAACAAAAGAAAACGTCCTTGTAATAACAGCCTTTTAAAATTGTTTCAACAACATCAAATAGGTCTGTTTTCTTTGCATTGATCTGAATCAACGCAGTCCCATCAATTGATCACACCACAAAAGAACGAAAATATGATGTACGTATATGCCATCCGCATTTGCCACTGGGTCCCGTCATCACCCGTTAGCTTACTTAACTAACGATAGAGCGGGGGCTGGACTAGCGCGGGTGTAAAATATATACAACATCTATTAGTATATATAACAATATATAATAATCGCTCCAGGCGTGATAAATGCAACATCACAGATAAGCAATAAGCATCACGGAACAATACAGATAATCTGGGACCCTCGGGTTTCCTTTGAGCCGCAAGTGAAACCTGACGTTCCCCTGGTCGTGTGGATAGCCTGTGCAATGAAAACCTAGACCCCTACGAGTGCGGCAAGTTACCCGCCAAAATCAGAAGCGAGGCAACCCCCTTCATCAAAGTGAATGGGCCACCCAGCACTTCACTGAATCCGGTTACTTGAGCATCGCTTCTTGGGTCAACCTGTACCCCCTACGAGTGCGGCGAATAGCCTGCCAATTCTAGAGTGAGGCCCCCTCCTTCTCAACGCCATGAGATGCGGACCCGTTGCTCTCCGGAACTCGGCTATCTGTGCATTCCATTGCGGGGTAATCCTAGTACATAAAAGAAAAATATGTACAATGGTGATATCGACCTCAACCCGGTCGCGCCCCAAACAAATAATATACAAACATGTAGTGACGGCAGTTCACATGTCGGATGCTCGCCCCGCGATATCAAATGTACAAATAAAACTAAACTGTACTATCATTGCTACCAAGCTATCCACCACGAAGATTCCGCAACAACACAGCACAACACAGAACATCAACGCGAATGTCATGTTCGTAAACCCGTCTAAAAGAACTATAGCAATTAGACAGGTTGTACCGCTCTAATGACATTCACGGTCGCAGATAGTAATGCATGTACTGTAAAACTTTAAACAATGTTAAAAATATCGAGTTCGAAACACCTCAAATAGCCCCAAACAACAAGATAAAACCACATCCAAATTGGGTTAAACAAGCAATACCACTGAACCAATATTCCAGAGACTAAACCACACCACAAAAATCAAGTCCCAGTTCCCTACAAAAACCGGCCACCTCAGAATTTCCGGCAATCTTGCCGGCCCAGTAGAGGATTTTGGGGCTCGTGTTTGGTGTGTGTTCTAGTGGTCACCCGAGTAGCCTTCTGCAGTTGCTAAAATATTTTTAGAAGACTCGGAAAAAATTGACAGAAACTGGAATACTACGGGTATTGTTTCGGTTTCGATACTTTAAAATCGTCTAAACCAACTAGTATGTGGTTAATGGGTTAGCTCTGATACCATGTAGGGTTACGGCAGCGCCCCTGCCATCAATCCGTGGCCAAACGCGGAACAAAAACTTTTAAAATCCGGCGCTAACGAAACCCTAATCGACGGATCGTACCATTAACCCTATACTAGTTCTATAAAAAGAGTTTGGAGAGGTTATACCGATCGATCCGTATTCTTCGGTCTTCAACCTCTGTCCCAAGTTCCTCGCGGCTTCCTCGATCAAGTTCGATCTCCGGTCTCTCTCGTCGAAGACGATCCACGTCGAGAATTAGCAATACGGGCTCCCGCCTCAAAATCGAAGCAACTCGGGTATCTAGTTTGCTAACCTAGATAGCCAAGATGAAGTAGAGTGTGCGTGTGAATATTTTGTCTCAAAACACCTAAGGATTCCCAACTCATGAGAGGGTATGGGTGTAGCTAGAAGAAGAAGCCATGGGGTGAAAGTGTGAAGCAAGTGAAGAGAGCTTGTGAGGAAATGGCTTGCTGCCCTTTTTAAGTGTGTGTGTGTTGTGAGATATTATGTGAGCAACAAAAGAAAATCCTAGCACTAGAAAAGATCTGCCCCTCTCACAAATATCTCACAACACAATAATTGAATCAAGCATGGCACATGCCACAATCAATGCATCGAAGCCAAAACTCATACTCACAATCTAAAACTTACACTCACACATTTCACCATTATCAACTATTAAAACTAAATGTTTAATAAAGAAAAAGAAATGCCGTCAACTAAAGTAATCTTGTAACGGATTACAAGAATACGTCTCATCTGTATATACATACCTGCATCCGTATTCCTACTGAATACGAATACAACGAGACGAAAATAATCCAACGATATAATACTAGGATCCGGCTTAAACCAAAGCCCACTAGTATTATCCGTCCGATCATGATCCGTGCACAAGTGCACGAATATGATCGAACCCTGCCATAAAACCATACGGCCTCTACAACGTTTCACCCGAACCAGGGAAACCCTCCGTGTGGGACTCTAAAGACTCGTCAATACGCTGGCAGTGAGTTTAACCACAAGCACGTCAGTGGCACTACCTGTACGTAACGGCTACCCAAGTATTGAGCGAAAGGGAGGCCGACGAGCAAACTCATCCTGAAACCCTACTGAGCCTTTCAGTGACAATATCCGTACAGTCCGGTCCGTTCGTCTATGAGTATCCCATATCGAGTCTAGGGTAGTGGATAAAGTCAGACTCCTAATAACTTGACATTTAGTGTCGGTATGAAACCTATCACCAACTGAGAAACTACCGATCCTAGATCGGTAATTCTCGTCTACCCCGGCCGAGAATTTCTGGTGATGGCCACCCGTGCACACCGCGGCATCAACCCCCAATACCGGGAGAGACGAATCTCCTGACGATCCGCTCACTGCCTCCATGTGGCTCGGGACTGTACCCAACTAAAATCTGTTTGCACGACTTCTTTGAGCCGTGGTAGGGTAGTAATCAAAACACAGTGGGAACTCACACTAGACAAATGACGATCTCAGGTCGATAGACTAATTTGTACACATGTCACCTGGGAACTGCTATTTGACAATAGGTATAATACCAACTAACATGTTCCCGGCGAGTCCGTCCGGTGTACTTATAACCCAATGAGCACCTGTATACATCTTAGGTGAACCAACTGACACCAATGGCTTGTGAGACCGGCCACCGCCCCTCGTCGGGGTCTTGATCCGTATACACTAGTCTACTCTTGGAGTATCGATGCCCATGTTGGGGTAAAAATGTACACCCCGGTTGACCAAGTCAAAATCAGAGTTAACCCCAAGCCAGGTGGGCCCAAGCCCAGGTCAAGTGGGCCAATGCCCGGGTCGAGCCCGAACATGAAGCGACCGGCCTCCACCATGCCAAAATAAAAATTTTGTAATAAATAATTTTGTTGTATTTATTTTATTTTTATTTTATGAAGAAATATAAGAAAATGGGCATAAAGCCGAATTTTTGTAAAGCCCATGGCTTATGTGCAAAAAGAAATAGCACATGAGGCATGAGATGGGCAAATGCCATTTTTGTAAAGCCCAAGGGGCTATATGTAAAGTGTATAGCCTATAAAGGCAAAGCTAAAGAAAACATCTCAACAACTTTTTTACTCTCCAAAAGAATCAAGATCTGTGATCTTCTCCTTCCTCAAGGTTCTAAAAACCTTCTTTTCCTTTTGAATTAAATCAAGAATTTTACTCTTCCTTTTCCAAAACTAAATAGTTTTTTACCACGAAACCCACAAAGGGGAACTCAGATCTCCCATAAGATCTTAAAAATAAGAGATTTTTAAAAATCTCATACTTCTTGTTCTTCAAGATCCAGCCAAAAGAGGAGGAAGAAGGATACCCATCTCCTAAAAATCCCATTTTGGGATGATCCAGAGCTCAAGGGAGAAGCTTATTTCAGCATCTCCAAAAACGTCTTAGGAGTTTAACTCCACTCTAAATTCTTTTTCGGGAGATTAAATCCCATTTCTGGGGCTAAAAGTCCCTTGTCCTCGCCGGCGCCCAAGCGTCTAGCGCCCCAAGCGCTCGAGCGCCCAGCGTTCACGTGCCGGGCACGTGGTGCGCTAGCGCTCGAGCGCCTAGTGCTCAAGCGCCCAGTGTCCACGTGGTGCGCTAGTGCCTAAGCGCACAGCGCCTAAACGCACAGCGCTCAAGCGCCCACGTGCCGTGCACGCGGTGCGCTAGTGCTCGAGCACCTTGCGCTCAAGCGCCCATCGCCTACGTGCCGGGCACGTGGTGCGCTAGTGCCTAAGCGCACGGCTCAAGCGCTCGCGTGCTAGGCACGTGAGGCGTTGGCCCCACGCGTCCTTTGGGCGCTTTTCCCCTTTATATATATATATATATATATATATATATATATACACACACACACACTCCACAACACCGTCCATGTTAGAAAAAAATTTCTAACGGGGCGTTGCCCCGCACCCCGCAAGAGGGCTGCTAGCCCCTCTTGACCCCCAGCCCGCTATCCGGATAGCGGGACCCCCGTAAAAACTCTGCGGGCCCCCCGATATATCCCAAACCCCTTCAAAACACAACACTGCACATTGAGTTCGCATGACCAGTTTAACCCGTCAATCAGAGGTTCTCTCGTTCCAAATGCGAGGGGTAATTAACGGCAGCTTAGTCCGCGGCTGCCGGAGATTCGGATCTTCACAATCAATAAACCCCAGCCTAACCTAGGCGGGGGAAATCTGTAATGCGCCTGACAAGCGCGTGCGTATTCCTATCTCAATGGGGTGACGAAAAACACCCTACAGATTCTGGCACGTCCGGTGGGACCTTTCTCTCCTCCCATATCTCGGGTCAAGTGTTTATGCGAACTCATTTAACATATATGCCGATATTTGTACTGAAATAATGTTTTTTCCCCGTGCAGCAATCAACTTTCAATGATAATGTCTCCCAAGACGAATTCAACTTCCAACGCGACCCCGACCTCGTACGTGGTCAAGATCAATGCTCGTGTGGTTCTCCCCGCAAGCCTCAGTCGACAGTGGGAGGAACTGCCCTGCCAGTTCGGTTCCGTCATCATCTACCCTGCCGGAAGCACTCATCTGGCAGAAATCCCGACAAAACAGGTGGCCAAGCCGGTCTCAAGGGGCAAGAGGACGAATGTTGTGATCGTTAAGGCACCACAACCGATGCTTAAGACAGTGTCTGAACGACTCACTGGTGCTCCAGCCGGGGGCAAGACTTCCGGTACAAAGGGCAACATCAAACGTTGCGGACGAGCTCAGGCGATAACTCCAACAAATGCACAATCAGGCATATCTCCAAAGCCCTCCATCGCTCGGTCTACGGCGGCTTCCCGAAGAGCCATAGTCAGCCAAGTGCTCAAAACAGAAATGTCGAGACAGAAGCGGCTCAGGTATCGAGCCAACAAGAGGGCCAGGACTCCGGCCAGGTGGAATCTTATGAGGTTCCAAGAGCAAAGTCATCCTGCGACGACGGTTGGGTCGGCCATAAAAATTAGCAATTCCTTCGAATCTCTGAAGTGGGTTCAGAGAAATGCCATGACCACCAGGATCAAGAAGATAGCAGTCCGAACAATGCCACGAAGGGACGTGTCCCTGCCCCAAAAGAAAAAGCATGACACCGTCTCTTCCAGAGTCTATCAGTCGCTCTGTGCCGCGCGAAAACAGCGGGGCAAAACCAAAAAGTATGCGTCAGCACCATTCAAGAATCCGGCCAGGCCAGCCGCCTTCAATCGACTGCCCGCTACCGAAACAGTGGGGTCAAGATAGCGATTCGTGAAATTAGCCGTCGATAATAAAAAGACGTCTGGATATATTATCCATACGGTCTAAATGGCGAGCGGGCGCCCCAGCGACAACCTTCGCAGCAAAAGCAAGGATGGGGCCACCACATTCCATGCCCAATCTGGCTTGAATGTGGTTGCCGCTTCCCAAGAGCAGCCACCTCCGCTGGATGATGAAAACTCTCTCGATGAGGACGATAGACAGAAAGACCCTTCGGTCCAGGCAGAGTCAAGCTCGGTCAGCGAGGAAGAGCCGAATTTCCGTCCCAGGACTGCGGAGCAAGAGCTGCTTCAAAGGCTTCGGAAACAGCTCAAGAGCAAAGATAAAGAGATGGCCAAGCTCTATTCGAAAATTGACGACCTAACGAACGTGGTGATGCAGCTTACGGCTGAAATTGCTCGAGCGCCTCCTAATCAAGCACAAGTGGCTACTCATGAGCCGGATGATGACAATCTGAAGCGGCCGATGCCTGTCCCTTTGGGTCCAAGATTCGTCGAGCTGCACGAAAGCCGGCCACATTCCGCTTCTGGGGACGCCTTGGCCCCAGATAATACTATCTCGCTAACACAAGATCGGATTATGGATTTGGTCACCAGCAAGGTTAAAACATTGGTGGCCGAAGCTGAAGCTCAGAAAGAAATTGGCAGTAGTGGGCGGCCATACCTCGCACAGTACGATCCGATCGAGTTCCCGAGCGGCTATGTCATTCCTAAGTTCGGAAGGTTCGACGGGACGGGAAATGCAAATCAGCACGTCACCCACTTTAAAGCATCGTGCGGAAATACAGAGGGCAATGATGCGCTCCTTCTTCGTCAGTTTGTCAACAGCCTGACCGGTGTCACTTTTGACTGGTACGTGAATATACCAGACGGGGCCATCATTACCTTTGCCCAAATGGAGTCTCTGTTTCGGCAAAGGTTCATGAGTGTCAGTGATAAAATCTCCATTGCTGACCTTGTGAGGACCAAGCCGGGGAAGAATGAAAGCAACACCGACTTTATCGCCCGATGGCGTAATCTCACGGTCAAGTGCGAACCGCCGCTGGAGCAGGACCAGTCCGTCAGCCTTCTTATTGGGAACCTCAGCATTTGGATGGTCCCATTCTTGTGTACGGCAGGCCTCAAGACGTTTCAAGAGCTAACCAAGAAAGTACAAATGTTAGAACGCTCGAAGCAAGAGTCTACCCCGGACTCTCAGAGAGACAAGACTTGGAAAAGCAAGCGGGACGACAACCGTAGAAGCGGGAGTTCCAGCAGTACCAATGTCTTCAATGCGTCCGACAATGAAGAAAAACAAAGGGCGGGCGAATCCAAAACCAACCGGTCTCGAAAGCCAGTGCTGGGAGGAGAGGGGCCTTCCCTAGAGGAGAAAAAGAACAAGGTTTACTCTTTCAGGACGGACAAGGTCCGAAAGATATTTAAAGATGCCTTAAACAACGGTCTACAATTGCCAGAGTCGAAAAGACCTCAAGAAGCAAAAAATGACCGACAATCCTCTGTATTGCCCGTACCACCGAGTAGTGAGCTATGCGATCGAGAATTGCTATATCTTCAAAGACTGGGTCGAGAAGCAGTACAAGGCTGGAGAGATCGAGCTGTCCAAAAGCGTGTTGGTGAACAATCAAGTTGCAACCACCAACTTTATACAGACAGAAGCTGAAGCCTTCTGGGAGCAGACAGCCGAACCTGCTGCCCTGAGAAATGAAACCGACTCACCGCAGCCTCCTTGGAGTAAGCACATATCTAATAAGACGAAGAAGATGCTAAAGCTATTTCAGAAAGAGCCCAGAACGGAATGGGAAGGGTAGAAGAAGCCTACCGTACCAGCTGCCAATTCGGCTCCATCAGGCTCAAAATCCAAAAAGCTTAAGAAGAAGAAAAGTGCAGCTCGGCGCAAAAAAGAGTCTGCAGGGAGATCGACCATTAAAAAATATATCGATTCTCTCGAAGACCATGAACAGAAGGAAAGAACTCTAATTCAATTGAAAGAGTTCTTCCCTGTAGAAGCGGCTGAGATTTTGGAGGAGTTAGAAGAAGACTTCAATGAAGAGATTCCTATAGTAATCTGCTACGCCATCCACCTGGGCAGTGACTCTGAGGAGGAGCTCTGTTTTCCCGAAGAGGACGAAGAGCTCGCCACTAAGGCCAACCAAATCCAGCTCAGAAGCGGCAAGGCTCTACCGCCAAATCAGGGAAATGCCCCAAAAGGAAAGGAAAAACATGTGGCTAGTGAGGAAGATGGTAGAGAGCCGGCTAATGAAAACTCAAGTCATTCCTCAGTGGACTATAATGTCTTGACTCATCTCCGGAAGCTTCCGTCTCTCGTGAGCATCTATGATGCCTTGGTCCTATCTAAGGAGCTTAGAGATGTTCTCATTCACGCTCTACAAAACCCCGAGCGGCATCAGGCTCGCTTTGCGGAAATTAATATGAAAGAAGCCCAGTACGCTTTGCTTGCCGCCTCAGTCACGTTTAAGGACGAAGACTTGCTACTGGGAACGGCTGAGTATAATCGGCCGCTTTACGTGACCGGGTACAGAGACGGAGATCGGATTAATCGCATATTGATTGATCCGGGGTCCTTAGTGAACATCATGAACTTGCGAACTCTGAAGAGTTTGTCAATGGACGTCCGACACCTGTCAAGGGAAAGGATTGTCATTCAAGACTTCAACCAAAATTGCCAGCAAGTTCTGGGGTCCATAGCTCTGCCAATCAAATTTGGGGATCTGCAGACCGAAGTTAAAATATACGTGATCGACGCTGACACGTCTTATAAAATTCTCTTGGGGCGGCCGTGGCTCCACGATTACGGCATCATTCCGTCAACTCTCCATCAATGCATGATGTATACTAAAAATGGCGGAGAAAGACGCATTGACGGAGACATCCAGCCGTTCGGTGTGCACGAAGTTCAATATAAGGATTCTCGGTACTTTATGAACCACCAAAATGCTAAGCCGCAATCGACTGAGGACAGAGCGACCCTAAGACTCAAAAGCAAATCTGAGCCAGCGGTCACTTTCAGAAGCAAAAACGCCCAGGTGCGCCCGCGCTTCGGTAGCGACACTGACGAGTACGACGCTGGAAGTCCGTCCTTTCGTAAAACTCGCCCCCTTTTCGGTAGCGATACGGACGAATCTGATACTGAAGGCCCATCTAGCAGCAAAATCCGCCCTCATCTTGGCAGCGACACTGAAGAGTCGGAGGAAGAGGACCTGCCTTGCAACAGCTGCGCAGATTGGACCCCCATGCAACAAGCGAAATTACGAGAGACCTTCGAAATTGTAGAAGTGTCCCTAGCCATCACAAGGGCGCCGGAACGGATGTGCAAAGAGCTCGATGCATTGTCAGTTTCTACCGTTGACCAGCTGAAAACTTTCTATGTTCCCGGAAAGAAAAGTGGACAGAAGGGCATCCTGTTTTACGGGTCAAATCCTGTTGTGCACCCGGACGATTTGTCTGTCGCGTGCCTTCCATATGAGAGAGGCATAAGAGCCGTCATCAATCCCAGATACTATGCGCCCGAGATGCGGGAATACTTAAAAAAGTGCGGATGCTGGTTATATCAAACGGAGTCCGAAGCAAAGTTTTACAAAGGGCTATGGCATCCACCTCAGGTCCGAGCACTCATCGATGGACGAATTCCAGATAGGCGGGGAATAGGTTTCATCCAGCCTGATTTTAAGGCATGCTACATGATCCATATTGGGGAACCCGGGAAAGGTCAAATGATGATGACGAGCTAGCCGAGCCAGAAGAAGCTCCTCAAGAGGTTGAAGATGGCGGACAGGCAACCTTTGACGAGCTAACCGAGATTGACTTAGGGACGCCCGATAATCCAAGGCTGACCTACATCAGCTCACTCTTGTCAGAGGAAATGAAAGCGCAGATAATCGCCCTGCTGCACGAGTTCGTCGACTGCTTCGCGTGGACGTACAAAGAGATGCCTGGCCTTTCCCTTGAAGTGGCCGTGCATAAGCTGGCTATATTTCCTGATGCTAAGCCAGTCAAACAAGCTCCTCGAAGAATGAGAAGGGAACTGGAAGAAAAGGTCATCGAGGAGACCAAGAAACTCATCGATGCCGGCTTCATCAGGGAAGAGAAATATGCGGACTGTATCGCATGCATAATCCCAGTGAAGAAGAAAAATGGGCAGATCCGAGTTTGTGTCGATTTCAGGGACCTCAACAAGGCATGTTCTAAAGACGACTTCCCGCTACCGGTCATGGAAATGATGGTCGATGACACCTCAAATTACGAACTGTTCACCTTTATGGATGGCTCGTCTGGATATAATCAGATCAAGATGTCGCCTGAGGATGAGAAACACACAGCATTTCGAATCCCGATCGGAATATACTGCTACAAAGTGATGCCGTTCGGACTGAAGAACGCAGGTGCTACATATCAAAGGGCAATGACCAATATCTTTGATGACCTAATTCATAAGGTCGTCGAATGTTATGTTGATGATCTGGTCGTCAATACTAAAGCCAAGGCCGATCACATCCAAGATCTTAGGACCATTCTCACCAGGCTGAGGGAGTACGATCTGAAAATGAATCCCTTGAAGTGCGCCTTTGGCGTGTCATCGGGAAAATTCCTGGGCTTCATAGTCCGACATCGAGGGATCGAAGTTGATCCATCCAAGATAAAGGCCATCATGGAGATGTCCCCTCCGAAGAATCTGACGCAGCTAAGATCTTTTCAAGGCAAGCTTGCTTATATACGAAGGTTTATCTCAAATTTATCGGGGAGATGTAGGCCCTTCTCAAAGCTCATGAAGAAAGGAGTTCCTTTTGTCTGGGATGCTGAATGTCAAGAAGCGTTCGAACGCATCAAACAGTACTTGTTGCACCCTCCAGTGCTGGCCGCTCCCATTCCAAACAAACCACTGGTTCTCTACACTGCCGTGCTAGATGAGTCACTCGGTGCGCTCCTTGCCCAGAACAACGAGGAGGGAAAAGAGAATGCCCTCTACCACCTCATTCGAACTTTAGTCGGGGCGGAACACAACTATTCCCCGATTGAAAAGCAATGCCTGGCTCTGATGTTCGCTGTGAAGAAGCTGAGGCACTATCTGCTCGCTCATCGGGTTATGCTGATCTCTAGGGTCGACCCGCTCAAACACTTAATGACCAAAGCAAGCCTAGCCGGTAGAATGTTGAGATGGGCTGTCATGCTACTTCAGTTCGATATAGTTTATAATTCTCAGAATGCAGTAAAAGGGCAAGCTCTTGCGGAATTTCTCGCTGCTCATCCCATACCGGAAGGGTCACCGCTCAATTGCGAGTTACCCGATGAACAAATATTGCACCTCGAGGATAGCAAGCTATGTTGGGAGCTCTACTTCGATGGGGCCTCATCAATAAGGACCTCCAGTAAATCAAGCGTCCCGGAGATAAAAACAGGGATAAGATTGGTGTTCATCATGCTATCGATGGGAACCCTACGGCGCTCTTTTGCTCTCACCGAGCCTCGAACAAACAATGAAGCTGAATATGAAGCTTTGATAGCTGGTCTGGAGCTCGCAAGAGAAATGGAAATCCTTCGGCTACGGGTTTACGGTGACTCCCAGCTTGTCGTCAACCAAGTAAGCGGCGACTATAAGATATACAAACCCGAGTTAGCTCGGTACAGAAGCCGAGTGGTGGAACTCATGAAACGGTTCACTCACATTGAACTAATGAGAGTCCCCAGAGCGTTGAATGGAAAGGCTGACGTACTCGCTCGCTTAGCCAAGGAGCTGGCTTGTCACGACCCGAAGGTACGGAACGTGACTGACACTTAAATTACGAAACGTCTAGAGGCGTAACGTAATCTAAGCAAGCCGAAGCCCAGAAATCTAAACCCTTTAAAAGAAGAAGTGTAAGAAAACAAGTTTTAAAAGTAACATCAAATTTTCTCAAAAATTTCGGTAGAGTCTCCTTTGTAAAAACTGGCCCCAAACGGGTATAAACAAGAATAATATATACAAGCAACAATAAAAAGGCATCCCCAAGCGGGTTAAGTCTTTCTAAATCAGTCTAGTCCAATAGGACCCTACTCGCCAAGAATCTAAGGTCACGTCCGACTTTCTAATAACAGTACGAAATATCCCTATTCTACGTTTGCGGGGGTGCTATACGCTATCCACCCGATTTCCCCCGTAGATATACATCTACTCACCTGGTCCTTGTCTGCCGAAGTTGATGTCGCCCTCCTCTTCTTCCTCATCCGAAGTCCACGTGAGAGGTACCTATACGCAAACATATATAATATCATAAACCGAATCGCGGACAAAACCAAAACGGCGCACGAAATGCGTATAGGTTAAAACCTATGGCCAGCTCATGCAAAAGAACCAAATAACCCTCGATATCGGCGTACAAACGCCGATTGATCGAGATAAAACACAAACGTACAAATCGTAGTTCCAAAACTCATTAATTATAATATAAAACATGGTTTAAATCATCAAAACCTTAAAATCAATCAAATCGTTCTATTTCGCAAAAACCTAGAAAGCGTCAATTAACCGTTTTACTTCAAAACTTGATGTTTGAACGAAACTAATGGCCATAATATTCTCTAAATATCATAACTAGGTTAGATAAACCATTTCTATAATTTATTCTCATCAATTTGTATTAAACCCAAAATTCTAGTTTGCAAAAATATCAAATTTTAACACTTTTTAAAACAAAATTCACAATTCAACAACTAAGCTTGGTTTTGCATGAACTAAAGTATTAAACTACAATTTGAAATGTTAATAATGTCATAAAAACCCTAATTGGATTTTAATCTCAATTATTTAATGAATTTCAAAAGACCTAGTTTGCAAAAACTAGCATAATTAGCATAATTTCCAACTAACAATTTGAAACTAGTAACTAGATAACTTTTTGCATTCAATTAACATGTTAATCTACTCATTAGAACCATAATCTAATGATAGAAACCCTCACTAGAATTTTATCTCCCCAATATATATATATATATATATATATATATATATATATATATATATATATATATATATATATATATATATAGTTAGCAAAATTATACCATTAATACAATTTAAAAGTAACACTTAGCAAATTTAACAACTAGACTAAATTTTACATGCCCTAATATGTCAAACTACATGTTGTGACCCTAATGATGTGGTAAAAACCCTAACCTTAATTTCAATCCCTCTCTTGAAACTTAGATATTGAAATTAAAACTATAATTAATTACCTAATTAGATTAGATTGAAGTAATTTAGCAACAAATTATACATGGGGTTAGGATTATACCTCACAAATCAAGAGATCAACCTTGCAAACATGCCTCCAAAAAGTGGCCTCTTGCTTCTAAATCCAAACTAAATTGGTCAAAGAATAATGGGTATGGGTTAAATGGAGATTTAGTTAGGTTTTTCATTGATTTTGGATGAATTTTTATGGATTTTAATTGGAAAATGGGGTGAGAAATTTTTTGGGGCAGCCAAGAGGAGGCTCGGCCATGAGGAGAGTGAGGGGAGAGAGAAAAAAAAGTATAGAAATGTGTAGAAGTTTCACAAATAAATCACCTCACTTTAGTCTTTACAATAATTTATTTAATTTTATTTATTTTCTTAATTAATATCGTGCTAGAATGCTCTAGAATTATAAAGACAAATGGAGAAAAAGAGAATGTATGGTGACATGTTATTAAGTTTGTCATGGTCCACCTTTGCTAAATTAACCCATTCAAATTTGTAATTTACACTAATTAAATTTATAATTAAAATTTATGTTAATATTTTAATTTAATTAATTTAGGAAAAATATTTTAGTAAACTAGAAATTTACAAGTGACCAAATAAATACCAAATACTAGCAATTACATAATTATAATAGGCGTATTTAAGTTTATATTGAAAAATAATTGTAGTTGAGTTTTACGGAAAATACGGTTTATTTTACCGATTATTAAAAAATTCACCTAAAGGGTTTTATTTATTTATTTATTTATTTTTAAAACGTTACAATCTTCCCCCTTAAAGAAATTCGGTTCCCGAATTTAAATTAAAACTCCTCCCAAATACTAAAACATTTAGCAAAACACTCAAATCGTAGGGGCTCCGAAATCATCAATACATAAAACACATCTTAGCGCAATGCATGCGTATGAAAAACAAGTACATAACTCAAAATCAAAACTCCGTCAAGCACCGCAATCATCGGAGTTATGGTGAAAATACCATGTCAAAGTCCAATACGAAAACCAACATGAAATATATCAAAACTATAACTTGTATATAGTGCGCATCGTAGTAAAATTGTCCAAACATCTGAATAGAGAAGCATGCAAAAACATCTAGGTACTGTTCTCAGAACAGTCCTGCTCGGTTACTACACCAAATAGTAAATATCATAAAAAAAACCGTACTGCTCAAAATGAAATCAATCTCAGATACAATATACAAGGTACCACGTCCGTCCGGTGCGCACGAAAATCGAAATCAAATACAGATGCCACGAATACGCACAGAACAAAACTGAGTGCAACGGGCGTGCACCAAAAACATCTGTCAAGTGCAACGGGCGTGCACGACAACAATATCAGGTGCATCTAATCTGCACAAAATCCCGATTTAGTGCACATGGTGTGCACAAAATCGCATCAAGTGCGCCAAGTGTGCGCAAGAATCTCAATCAAGTGCACATGGTGCACGAAAACATATACCGAATATCAAAATCGAAATCACAGTACGAAAAGTGCATGAAAACTATGTCGAAGTATACGTCAAAATCATGTGCAACCCATATGCACGAAATCAAATCAATATCTCAAAATGTATAAAACCAAATCGAGTGCACTGGGTATGCACAAAACAATATCACTACAACTGATATATGAAACACGAATAGAGTGTAATGAATGTACACATAGGAAATACCAAATATAGAACAAAATCCTCAAAATACCAAAATCCAAACAACGGAAATATGAAATTTAAATCACCAAATCGCAATCGTAAACACTATCATCAATGTGCGCCTTTCCTAAGGTCGACTGATTCAGACTCGTCTCCTCATAGCTGTGCCGACTGCGCTACAAACGGCTATGCTCACATCTAGAGTCTCCCATGTAATCTATCCCTTCACCTGATATCTGGACTACGTTAAACTTTTCGATCGATTCATCAAAATCCCATAATTCCCCGAGAGCTCAACACTCAAGTACAGTTTAAAAATATCCAGTACATGCCCCAGCATCTGCGGACCAGCCGTAGAAGGGCAAACCCAAGCCTCACTAATGGCACCGCGGAACTGCCGTAAACCCTAAGGTTCAAAAGCGTTCTCATGGTCATTATGTCGAGTTAGGGTTTCATTCTTCTAGAGGGTTCATAGAATTACCCGCATGTTCTTCCGAATACCTTAAACTTGGGAAAATGGGTTTCTGACAATCGTTCGAACCTTTTAACTTCGTCTAGACGACATGTGAATACCCTTCGTCCACACGCTAAACAGTGCCTTGATCCTCAGGAATAAACGACACCCTAACGATCATCGCATTCGAGCCGCAGCTCCCTCTGCCCGTGCGACCGTGGTAACAGAAACCACCATACAACATTGACGAAGATAGATCATAGGAACGAATAGAATATGATGCAAAGAAATGTATATCCTAAGGTTTCCTAAGCAGAGTAGCGTATCGTAAGTATGCCGCGGATCATACCCACGTCACGTCACTCTACCTCCATCAACCAAGGTCAACCTAGACTCGGACAATGGTTAAACCTAGCGCTTTGATACCAACTTTGTCATGGCCCGAAGGTACGGAACGTGACCGGCATTTAAATTACGAAACGTCTAGAGGCGTAACGTAATCTAAGCAAGCCGAAGCCTAGAAATCTAAATCCTTTAAAAGAAGAAGTGTAGGAAAACAAGTTTTAAAAGCAATATCAAATTTACTCAAAAATTTCGGCAGAGTCTCCTTTGTAAAAACTGGCCCCAAACGGGTACAAACGAGAATAATATATACATCAACAATAAAAAGGCATCCCCAAGCGGGAGCTAGCTCTTCGCCAATTGGCGGTCACAACCACGCAAGCAATCTAATATACAACGCCGAAGGGCAAGGAACAACACTCAAAAGAAAACCCAATCCACCAGAAAACCATAATAATACAAGCGCGACTTTAAGGTCGAAATGAAAACAACTGGTCTTCTAAATCTATCAAGTAATACAAGTCTGGTTGATGAAGCTTATTAGATACAAATGTAATAAATAACAGTACAACGGCGGTCCCGATACAATGAACCAACCTACCAAGCAAATCACCCTAAATGAAATGGTGTGCCAGCAAGCTGCCAAGGAAACCTGTACATCGAAACCTGTAAGAAAAATTTGGCACAACGGGGGTGAGTTGCCAACTCGTGAGTAGAAGACATCTGCGAGTAGAAATCGCATGCATGACGATCTCCTAGGTCATAATAATATACTTAATATAACACTAGTTATCTAGTAGTGGCAGGGTAATAATCTATGCGTAAGTGCAATGCTCAGTGCTCGTGTTAGCGCCTCAAATAGTAACATGTCGTGTGTATGAGTATGCATGCACCATGAATGTAAAACAATCAACTATGAAATCTGGATATATCTGTATAAGAAATCTTTAATTTTTCTCATAGTAAAATTTTATGGTAATCTGAAATATCATTAATGAAATCCATGGAAATCCGTGTCAAGTATCGACACAAAACATGTAAATCTCAAAGTCTCAATACCTCATAGTCTCAATATTTCATAGTCCCAATATCTCATAGTCTCAATATCTCGGGCTCCGTCAATCCGGATCGGCCTATATCATCAAATCACACGACAACGGTCTGTATCCTCCGGATATCCGCCGCGCCAGACATCACCGGTAGGTAGTCTTCCCTTGCCAGGCTCATCGTCTACAATTCGAGCTTCTTGCCCCGGGGTACCATACCGGGCCCACCATGTACCCGAGACGGTTCATCCACTCCTCGAATCGGGTCTCGAAATCCAACAGAAAACATGAAATCTCATGGTGGATGACACATACATCACGAGAAAACCGCAACTTGTATTTTAAAATGAGAGGGGGAGAGAGAGAAGTTTTTATATATATTCTTGCGGTTTTCCCCAAAATCCAGAAATCTTATAGAAATCCAAAATTCCAAAATCATGAGTAAGTAAATAATGAGCATCGGCATAAGCCCTAGAATACTGCATGATAATATGAATATGTGAATGCATGAAGTGTCTAAGTAATAAATGTAATGTCTAAACTAGCATATGTGGGTAATCACACAATATTATATTTGACTAGCATTTAGCTGATTATATCAATAAAAGATAATAAGTTATAAAGTGTGCGTGACATGGCAATTACCGATGATGATGTGTGTGAGCCGGCAAATAAGTGTACGTGGAACATGCGCATCATCGATAATGGTGTTGGTGTCCTAACAGGCAGAATTTCATATTAGTTAAAGAAACATATGTGTGAACATGCAATGCGATGAATACAATATAAATATAACAGTGAATGTGTAGTAAACGCACAACTAGAGAATACATACTAATTACAAGTCATACAGTTTATTGTTTGAAAAAAAGCACGAATCGTGGTTTTTAGAAAATTAGGGGCTATGGGTTTTTTAAGAAAAGATATGTCCTTTGAAAAATCCGTAGTATCTCTCAGGCTGTCTTTAAAAATGCACACGATTCGTTAGTCTTGAAAATAAGTATGACTCGAGTCTAAACTAAGATCTATCTAATCAACTAAGGAACTAACTAAAAACACTAGTCGAGAGGTAAGAAGAATCCTTCTAAAGTCTGAGTCGATATCTTTAGTAGTCGGCGATCCAGCCTCAATAGCGTCACGTACGTAGTACGACTTCCTCGAGTCAAGAGTGCGGATCAATCCTCACCTCTATGCCTTGTACGGTAAAATCCATCGTACGGCATCCCAAAATCGGGATACGGGTCAAGTATCATATATATACATCATCGTTCGTATAGTATCATCATCAACAATATCATGATCAAGGGTACTGTACTATAATCGCATATATCCCAATATTATCAAACATATATCATCTTCGGTGCAAATATCCATTCTCAAATGATCCACTAAAATATCATGTCATATATCATATCGTGATTAAGTCACATATTACAATCCGGGTTCTATTCTAGAGTCTCATTCATTCCAATGTCATCAACACATATTATCGTTTATATAAATATATTTTATATAATCTCATTGCCCAACGATCCGCTACTATCATAACACATCTCATATCATAATTCGATCATATATCCAATAAATCACGGCATCAAGCCTAGTCATATCGACTCATCCCCATGTATCATATAAGCTCCTCATATCACATGTATATGTTGTGTATGTATACACACATACACACACACACACCTACACACATTCCTATACACACACACACACACACACACATACCAAGTCAAGTTTATATGTGTGTGTGTGTCTACATGAAACCTACGAATTCCCTCCAGGGCAATCTTCCTCTGGTTAAGTCTTTTTAAATCAGTCTAGTCCAACCTAAAGTCTTCAATAGGACCTTACTCGCCAAGAATCTAAGGTCACATCCGACTTCCTAATAACAGTATGTAATATCCCTATTCTACGTTTGCGGTGGTGCTATACGCCATCCACCCGATTTCCCCCGTAGATATACATCTACTTACCTGGTCCTTGTCTGCCGAAGTCGATGTCACCCTCCTCTTCTTCCTCGTCCGAAGTCCACGTGAGGGGTACCTATACGCAAACATATATAATATCGTAAACCAAATCGCGGACAAAACCAAAACGGCGCACGAAACGCGCATAGGTTAAAACCTATGACCAACTCATGCAAAAGAAGCAAATAACCCTCGATATCGGCGTACAAACGCCGATTGATCGAGATAAAACACAAACGTACAAATCGTAGTTCCAAAACTCATTAATTATAATATAAAACAGGGTTTAAATCATCAAAATCTTTAAATCAATCAAATCGTTCTATTTCGCAAAAACCTAGAAAACGTCAATTAACCGTTTTACTTTAAAACTTGATGTTTAAACGAAACTAATGGCCATAATATTCACTAAATATCATAACTAGGTTATATAAACCATTTCTGTAATTTATTCTCATCAATTTGTATTAAATCCAAAATTCTAGTTTGCAAAAATATTAAATTTTAACATTTTTTAAAGCAAAATTCACAATGCAACAACTAAGCTTGGTTTTACATGAACTAAAGTATTAAACTACAATTTGAAATGTTAATAATGTCTTAAAAACCCTAATTGGATTTTAATCTCAATTATTTAATGAATTTCCAAAAACCTAGTTTGCAAAAACTAGCATAATTAGCATAATTTCCAACTAACAATTTGAAACTAGTAACTAGGTAACTTTTTGCATTCAATTAACATGTTAATCTACTCGTTAGAACCATAATCTAATGATAGAAACCCTCACTAGAATTTTATCTCACCAATATATATATATATATATATATATATATATATATATATATATATATATATATATATTATAAAAACCTAGTCAGCAAAATTATACCATTAATACAATTTAAAAGTAACACTTAGCAAATTTATCAACTAGACTAAATTTTACATGCCCTAATATGTCAAACTACATGTTGTGACCCTAATGATGTGTTTAAAATCCTAACCTTAATTTCAATCCCTCTCTTGAAACTTAGATATTGAAATTAAAACCATAATTAATTACCTAATTAGATTAGATTGAAGTAATTTAGCAACAAATTACACATGGGGTTAGGATTATACCTCACAAATCAAGAGATCAACCTTGCAAACATGCCTCCAAAAAGTGGCCTCTTGCTCCTAAATCCAAACTAAATTGGTCAAAAAATAATGGGTATGGGTTAAATGGAGATTTAGTTATGTTTTTCATTGATTTTGGATGAATTTTTGTGGATTTTAATTGGAAAATGGGGTGAGAAATTTTTTGGGGCAGCTAAGAGGAGGCTCGGCCATGAGGAGGAGAGTGATGGGAGAGAGAAAAAAAAGTGTAGAAATGTGTAGAAGTTTCACAAATAAATCACCTCACTTTAGTCTTTTCAATAATTTATTTAATTTTATTTATTTTCTTAATTAATATCGTGCTAGAATGCTCTAGAATTATAAAGACAAATGGAGAAAAAGAGAATGTATGGTGACATGTTATTAAGTTTGTCATGGTCCACCTTTGCTAAATTAACCCATTCAAATTTGTAATTTACACTAATTAAATGTATAATTAAAGCTTATGTTAATATTTTAATTTAATTCATTTAGGAAAAATATTTTAGTAAACTAGAAATTTACAAGTGACCAAATAAATACCAAATACTAGCAATTACATAATTAAAATAGGCGTATTTAAGTTTATATTGAAAAATAATTGCAGTTGAGTTTTACGGAAAATACGGTTTATTTTACCGATTATCAGAAAATTCACCTAAATGGTTTTATTTATTTAATTATTTATTTATTTATTTATAAAACGTTACATGGCTGATCCTGACATAGACGAAATTCTGATCATAGCCAGGAGCCGGCAAATTTTACCCCTAGTCTCTCTACGAGAAGAGGAAATCGCGGAACATAAGAGCAGTCCTACCGAAAAAGCTTCGATCATCCAAGACGAGCCCGATTGGAGAGAACCCTTCATAGAGTATCTCCGATACGACGAGCTGCCCGAAGGAAAATCTGCAAGGATTCAGCTGAAGAAGAGAGCTCTCCGATACGTGTTTGTAAATGACACGTTATACCGCAGGTCATATGACCAACTCTGGCTCAGGTGCCTGTCCTCTGCCGAAACTCGAAAGGTTATGAAAGAAGTTCATTCAGGCGTCTGCGGTGCTCACCAGTCCGGTCCCAAGATGCGGCTTCAGATCAAACGGCTTGGATATTACTGGCCCACCATGATACGGGATTGCGGAAAGCATGCAAAGAAATGTCATATCTGCCAAATTCACGGTGATTTCATTCACAAGCATCCTAATCTGTTGCATCCTACGGTGGTGTCGTGGCCCTTCGAAGTCTGGGGAACCGACATAGTTGGCCCAATTGATCCTCCGTCATCCAAAGGCCACCGGTTCATATTGGTCGCAACTGACTATTTCTCCAGATGGGCTGAAGCAGTCCCGCTAAAAGAAGTCAAGACAGAAGATATTTTGACGTTTTACCAGCATAATATTCTATACCGGTTTGGTACACCAAGAAGAATCATTTCTGACAACGGGCCTTCTTTCAAGAGCTTCAAAGTCTCAAGGTTCGTTACTTAGCACAAGATAGACTGGAGATATTCCTCCTTCTATAATCCAAGAGCCAATGAGCTAGCCGAAGCCTTCAATAAGACTCTATGCAATCTCCTGAGGAAAAATGCTTCGGCCAACAAGAGAGACTGGAATCTCAAACTTCACGAGGCGTTGTGGGCATATCGTACCACGCACCTTACTCCAACTCAGTCCACTCCATACTCATTGCTCTTCGGAGTGGAGGCGGTCCTCCCCCTCGAAGTTGAAATTCCAAGCTTATGAATGGCCGTTCAGCACGAGTTGACGGAGGAGGAAAACGTGCTCCTTCGGCTTGAAGAGCTCGACGCCCTCGAAGAAAAGAGGCTCGCTGTTCAGCAAAATCTGGAGCTATACCGATCCCAAATGTCACGGGCCTATGACATGATAACCCGTCTTCGCGCTTTCAAGAAAGGTGAATTGGTGTTGGTCCTCAAAAGACCGATCATCCCCAATCGACACGCCAAGGGAAAATTCGAGCCAAACTTGGAAGGACCATACGCCATCGAGAAAGTGTTCGACGGAGGATCCTACTAATAAGTGCCGAGGGAGAAAGGCCTATGCCACCCATCAATGGTCGATATCTCAAGAAATACTATGCGTGAATGCTCCAAGTCGCACGCGAATTGAGCACACCAGCCCTACGGTCTGGATCACACATCTTGCAAAACCGTATACAATCTACGGGCATAAACGACCCCTATCTCTCCCAAGTCTTGCCTGTGAGACTACTTTTAAAGTCCCTCCAATGGCCAAAAAGAAAAGGGTATGTCCACAAGCAAAACGGGCACGGATGAAAACCCGAAAGGGCTCCGTGAGTAAAAACAACAGGACTACCGGCGAGTTTGTGAAAACCCGAAAGTGCGCAAACTCGTGAAAAGAGATGAAATACACTCGCAAAGTCCTCTCGACCTTGTGAGGAGAAAATCCCTACGTGAGATCCTTACGACTCACAAAGGAGTAACACACTTAGGAATCCTCACGATTCCTAAGGAGAACATATACCTGCGAAATCCTCTCGACTCGTAGGGAGAAAATGCTTTTATGAGACTCTTACGGCTCATAAAATTGAAAAGCCTTAGGTGATAGGGATCTAAACATGTTTCCTAAGCCATCGTTCCCTAACGGGCAACGACAAATGATGAGTCGCTCCTGGCATTTCGCTTCAGTGTTAGCGGTGCTGATACCGACCAAAAACCCAAATCCCAAGTCCTCCCGAGGCAAATGATGAGTTGCTCCTAGCATTATTCCAGTGCAGCAATGCTGATGCCAAACAAGGTCCAAATTCCAAGTCCCAAAACGGCGAATGATGAGTCGCTCCTGATACCATATTCCAGTGCAGCGATGTAGACGCCAACCAAAATCCAATTTCTCAAAATTCTCCCAGCCCTACGGTTAGTCCCCAACTTGACTACCGTATACAATCCACGGGCTCAAATAATTCTCAGCATACCCATGCCCCACCGCAATCACCAGTCCAACGGCTGGTCTCCGCTCTTGGAATTATGCTCCATTAGGATGGACCCACTTATATGTCCTCACGATATATGAGGAGAACAAACCTTCGTGGGATCCTTACGACTTACAAAGGAAAAACTCACTTGGGAGTCCCCACGACTCCTAAGGAAAAAGTACGCCTACGAGTTCCTTTCGACTCGTAGGGAGAAAATGCTTTTATGGGACCCTTACGGCTCATAAAATTGAAAAGTCTTAGGTGGTAGGGGCCTAAACCTGTCTCCTAAGCCATCGCTCCCCAACATGAAAAGGCAAATGATGAATTGCTCCTGGCACATGTGCTTCAGTGTTAGCAACGCTGATGCCTACCCTAATCCCAAAATTCCGAACTCCAATCCAATAGACTTCTAAGTCGTTAAACTGGAAGCAGATGACCCCTAAGTCGTTAAACTGGGAACGAGGAAAATCTCCTCATGGCAGATGATGATTCGCTCCTGGTACCATATTCCAGTGCAGCGGTGCTAATGTCAACCCAAATCACATCAAATCAGAAAAACAACCAATGACCTTCCGGGCAGAATCAAACTCTGTCTCGGAAACAAGTCAACCTCTTCCCTGACATCGCAAGGAGCGGAGCAAGTCAAATTCAGCATCGACCGTCCAAGTCCTAAAAAGGGCAGAACCGACCGTCCAAGTCGTAAAAAGGGCAGAACCGACCGTCCACGTCGCTAAAAGGGCAGAACCGACCGTCCACGTCGCTAAAAAGGCAGAACCGACCGTCCAAGTCGCAAAAAGGGCAGCACCGACCGTCCACGTCGCAAAAAAGGGCACAACCGACCGTCCACGTCGCTAAAAGGGCAGAACCGACCGTCCACGTCGCAAAAAGGGCAGCACCGACCGTCCAAGTCGCTAAAAGGGCAGCACCGACTGTCCAAGTCGCTAAAATGGCAGAACCGACCGTCCACGTCGCAAAAAGGGCAACATCGACCGTCCAAGTCGAAAAAAGGGAAACATCGACCGTCCAAGTCGCTAAAAGGGCAGCATCGACCGTCCAAGTCGCTAAAAGGGCAGCACCGACTGTCCACGTCACAAAAAGGGCAGCATCGACTGTCCAATTCGCTAAAAGGGTAGCATCGACCGTCCACGTCGCTAAAATGGCAGCACCGACCGTCCATGTCGTAAAAAGGGTAGCATCGACCGTCCAAGTCGCTAAAAGGGTAGCATCGACCGTCCATGTCGTAAAAAGGGCAGTGCCAGCTTCCCAAAATGCGGGAACCGAATCAAGTCGCCTCTACGTAAAAGATCCATCAATTTCGTGCACACGACCCACATGTGGTGTGCATTTATTGATGGGGGCAATTTGTTGGGGTAAAAATTTACACCCCGGTTGAAAGTCAAAATCAGAGCCAACCCCAAGCTAGGTGGGCCCATGCCCAGGTCAGGTGGGCCAATGCCCGGGTCGAGCCCGGACATGAAGCGACCGGCCTCCCCTCATGCCAAAATAAAAATTTTGTAATAAATAATTTTGTTGTATTTCTTTTATTTTTATTTTATGAAGAAATATAAGAAAATGGGCATAAAGCCGAATTTTTGTAAAGCCCGTGACTTATGTGCAAAAAGAAATAGCACATGAGTCATGAGATGGGCAAATGCCATTTTTGTAAAGCCCAAAGGGCTATATGTAAAGTGTATATTCTATAAAGGCAAACATAATGAAAATATCTCAACAACTTTTTCACTTTCCAAAAGAATCAAGATCTGTGATCTTCTCCATCCTCAAGGTTCTAAAAACCTTCTTCTCTTTTTGAATTAAATCAAGAGTTTTACTCTTCCTTTTCCAAAATTAAATAGTTTTTTACTACGAAACTCACAAAGGGGAACTCATATCTTCCATCAGATCTTAAACATAAGAGATTTTTTAAAATCTCATACTTCTTGTTCTTCAAGATCCAGCTAAAAGACGAGGAAGAAAGAGACCCATCTCCTAAAAATCCCATTTTGGGAAGATCCAGAGCTCAAGAGAGAAGCCCATTTCAGCATCTCCAAAAACGTCTTAGGAGTTTAACTCCACTCTAAATTCTCTTTCGGGAGTTTAAATCCCATTTCTGAGGCTAAAAGCCCTTTTTCCTTCCCGGTGCCCAAGCGCCCAGCGCCCAGCGTCCACGTGCAAGGGACGTGGTGTGCTCGCGCTCGAGCGCCTAGCGCTCAAGCGCCCACGTGTCGGACATGTGGTGCGCTAGCGCCAAAGCGCACATCGCTCAAGTGCCCAGCGTCCACGTGCCGGGCACGTGGTGCGCTAGCGTTCGAGCGCCCAGCGCCCACGTGCCGGACACGTGGTGCGCTAGCGCCTAAGGGCACGGTGCCTAAGCGCACAGCGCTCGCGTGCTAGGCACGTGAGGCGCTGGCCCCACGCTTCCTTTGGACGCTTTTCCCCTTTTTATATATACATACATGTATATATATATATAGATACACACACACTCCACAACACCGTCCATGTTAGAAAAAAATTTCTAACGGGGCGTTGCCCCGCACCCCGCAAGAGAGCTGCTAACCCCCTTGACCCCTAGCCTGCTATCCGGGTAGCGGGACCCCCGTAAAAACTCTGTGGGGCCCCCGATATATCCCAAACCCCTTCAAAATACAACACTGCATATTGAGTTCGCATGACCAGTTTAACCCGTTATTCGGTGGTTCTCTCGTTCCAAATACGAGGGGTAATTAACGGCAGCTTAGTCCGCATTTGCCGGAGATTCGGATCCCCACAGTCAATAAACCCCAGCCTAACCTAGGCAGGGGGAATCTGTAATGCGCCTGACAAGCGCGTGCGTATTCTCATCTCAACGGGGTGACGAAAAACACCCTACAACCCAGTCTCGAAATTTTCACGACTAGGGACACTTTAAGGATGTGCTTATAGACCACACAATTCTCACGTATATGATTACCATCATACTGCTGGTAGTCAAACAAGAATCCTATGGGCTCTATCAACATGTAATATTGATCTGTAATGTCATCTGAAGCATGTACATGGTGATAAAGACAAACCAGATAATATACTATCATCTCGAGTAAGACTGTTCTACCGGTATAGGTCATCCCTCAATCATTGCAATCACGTGCCTGCGATCCAATAATTGACTTGAGGGCACTATAGCCAACACCTTTTGCTTCCGCTCCGCCTGCCGCCTGTCCCGTAGGTATTTTGCCAGGTGCTCAGAGCGGATTAACTCATCGATGTAGTCACGGAGCTGCTTGCGGCTCTCAGTCGGGTGACCCTGCGACCTGTGATGGGCGTAGTACGGGCCGCGGAGACGCTTGTCCGTTCTTTGGATAGTTGGCGGGAGCTTAAAGAACCTTTCGCTCTTAGCTTCTTCCAACAGCTCAGTCTGGAAAATGTTCAGAAGGGTGTACTCCTGGAACCTCGGGGAATAAGGTTTCGGGCGATCGACTTTCTTTTTCTCTTCCATGTCCCTCTTCTTTCGGTCTGCTTGGTCGCCTCTGTGCAGGTTGGAGTTCACCTCTGACCCGAGTTGGATTTCTTGCTCGGTCCATGATTTCATTTCGGCCATGGTCTTAGGTTGCGCCAATGCAAAAGAGTGGAGCCACTCTTTGTGCCTAAGGCCCGACCTCAGCACAGTGATAACTGTTTCGTCGTGGTGCTCGGGAACCTCCAAGAGGGCATTGTAGAAGCGAGTGACATACTCTTTAAAGGATTCCTTGTCTCCGCTCTTGACGGTGAACAGGTAATCGACCGTCTTCTTTTGTCGTCGGTTTTCGACGAAATGACCGAGAAATTGGGTAGCCAGCTCGTCAATGGTCGAGATGGAGCGCAGCGTAAGCTCTCGGAACCAGTCCCGGCCAGCTTGGATTAGGGTAGTGGGAAAAGTTTGGCATTGAGCCGCGTCCGAGTTGTTTTGAAAGCTCATGCCCTCCGTAAATGCGTTCAAGTGGTCCTTCGGGTCGGACTTCCCGTCGAAGAGGGCCACTTTAGACAGCTTGTTCCTGGACGAGACGCGCTCAGCCAGTAGCCTTTCTTTAAAGGGCTTTGTAACCGAATCGACGGAGTACTTTGTCTCTTCACCGGATATATGGCCATCTCGTCGTATGCCTTGAATTTCCTTTTCGAGGGTTTCGATCCGGTGGTGGTACCCAGAGGATTCCGCACAGTCAGAGCGGCGACTATTCTCGCTCTGGGTTTGCGTGATGGTGTGGCTTCGATTCCGCTCTATCACGTTTCTTAAATCCTCGGGCGAGGCCTTTCTTGAGTAGTCCCGACGTTCGCCGTTTGCACGGTCTCGACGGGGGTAGGGGCGCCGGTCGCACCTGGAAGCAGGCGAACTGACCTACACCTCCTCTGGGGAAGTGAGCGCACGGCGAGCGTCGGAGCGACGGCCTGGTCTTCCCTGAGATCGAGTTGTGGAGCTGTTCGGCGTCCAGCGGGTCATGAAATCATTCACCGTATGTGGGTCATGGTTGCCGGAGTCGGCACGCCGTCGTTCAGTGACGTTGAGATGAGCGTGAGCGAGATCGAGGGCCTGAGCGTGCTCATCTGTCCTTCTGCGGACGTCGTTATCCCGGGAAAGGGGAACCGCGGCCTGATGGGTAGGGCCCGCCGCTTGAACGCGGACGAGCGCATCCACCATAGCTGTGAATATGTCGATCTGAGCGGATAAGACGCCGATGACGTTAGGAGGGGAGTAGAACCGCTCCCGTCTCCGTTATGGAGGGTGGGGCGGCTCGTATTGCGATCGTCGCGGTTGTCGCTCGCCATCAGGTCGAGGTCGGAAGATCAATTTTATGGGTGGAGAAGCTTTTGGTTTCCACAGACGTCGCCAACTGATGGAGGTCGTGATCTCTTTCAGATGTTATCCTCTGTCGATCTGGTGTGAGCGGTTTTGAGAAGTTGAGATTTGGTTTGAGAGTTGAGTGTGTGGATCTCAATGGGTTGGTGTTGACGCCGAACTATCTACAAAGGAAGTTCCGGGGATGGATGATCACCGTAGGACCCTCCGAAAATCAAGTTAGTACCGTGGAATAAGAACATAGTAGCGGCCTATTAAGGGTCTGAAAGAGGGGTTTATATAGGGGTCGCATGGAGCGAGCCGGTCCGAGATCCTCGCCGTTCGTTACGTGCCTGCGTTACGCCCGTGTCGATGGCGGGATCTGTCCATTAATGGCGGGATACGCTCATTAATGGAGGGACGTGCCAGCGTGGGACGCGGAACGTGCGGCGGCGTATATCTCGCTTTGACGAGATACACAGAGCTGTGGCGGGGGCGCTTGAGCTCCGCGCTCTCGGTTGATCGGGAAAGCCGAGGAAACTCAGCTCGGTGGATGGCTCGAAGACGAGCCGGGAGGCCGAGAAAGCTCAGCCCTGTAACAGTTCAGAGACGAGTAAGGAGGCTGTGGAAGCTCGGTTATAAGAAGGTACTCCGGAGAGTTCTCCAAGAGGTCGGACGCGACCTTGGAGACGAGGTTCCCCGAGAAACGTCCCCAATACATCATACTTATTCCAGTTCTGAATTTCCCAGAAATCTAGTGGACTTGCGTAGATGACACGTCATTCGCTACGTGTCATGATCTGAGGAATTCCCACTTGTGAGCATCATTAGTGGGATTGATCTTAACACTGCATGTTCCTGTTACTATCTTGAATTCATTATGAAACTTTATACATGGTTTGTTCCTTAGAAATGCGATTTGTGCTCGCGCGCTTATTGAAACTGTTTTCTACTAGCCATAGAAACAATTTGGAAGAAATGGGTAACTATGAAAATTTGTACATGGTTTCTAATGATTCTCCTTAAAACTGCTAAATGTGTTTTGTTTCTTTTTATTATTAATTTTATTTTGTATTGAAGTATTTTACAGTATACATACCATTTTCCTTTTCTTTTTAGGACCTTACATTCTAACCATATTCTTGTTCGGCATAATATTTTGCTTCACATGGGATCTAGCATTGCAAAATTTTGGATATCGTGTCTAACGACTTAATTTGGATTGCTCAGAAGATCATCCATTATAGTACAGATTCCAATCGAGCATATGCTTGACTATAGAATTTTTGCATGATGGATGCTACAATATGTTTATTTTTTGTACATTTGCTGAAACTATTTAATATCAGATAACTATCTTTAAGAGGTCAACCCAATGTTTAAAATAGCTTGTTATTTTGCACTATGAAGCATAACGTAGTCTATTTGTTATGTAACTTTGGAAAAAAAAGCTTAAATACAAAGCAGTTTATGTTTTTTCTTCAAATAGTTTACGTTTTTAATAAATGGTATACGCCACGTTATGTGTACGCTATTTTCTTATAAGATTTTCTATTGAAGTTTTTAAGATTTCAGTATCTAATCCTAAACTATATGAAGACGGTCACATTAAAGTTCTAACCTTTCAATTTGAAATCATATTTATCAGTCATGTTTTTTAAATAGAGATTATTTAATTGATTTTCGATAGGTTTAATATTAGTATGAATCAGATATATGAACTCTCAAGGATTGAAAATTTTGAAAATATTGTTTTTTCTGAGGAATTTTGGAGAGCAGAGAAACTGCAACTGCAAAACATATTGGTATGTTATCTATTGTTCTATGTGCTCAAACTAATTTTATATCTTTATAATAATATAATTTGTTGTAAATGAGATGATCATAGAAATAATAAATAATTTATGTAGCTTACGTTATGCGCAACACTTTTTGCATTTTTCGTTATTTAGTAGTGGAGCGCTGTGTTACACGCTATCGCTATTTTAAACACTGGATCAAGCCCTTACCTCATAGAAATGGTGGTGCAAAGGAGGATGCAATCATCATAGGCAAGTATTTTATATAAAAATAATTGAAATATCAAAATGTCAACGAAAATGCGGGCCAATTTGCACTCGAGTGATTGGACTGCATGAACATGGCCACGCCTTACTGAAGCTCTAAAAAAAGATCATTTTTTGTGTGGAAACCGGCAAGGAATTTGAAATAGAAAAAGTCAACACGATGCTCTACGGTCGGTATCATATAAACCCAGAAGAAGAGAGGGTAGCAGCATGACGATGACATTTGCTCCAAATAATTGAACTTAAACTTGCCTGGAACAAATTTAACTCACAAAAATGGAAGGTAGAAAGGCGAAACCGGTTCGTTTTGAAACTATCGACGGATGAGATTTCTATGATCAAATGAGGTTATTTGATTACCATGGTAATCTAATATATTTGGAAATATATTTTATACCTAAATAAGTATGGTAATATTTGATGAGAATCTAGGATTACCATCTAAATTACCTTCCAGCAAGCGTATCTGATATTATTATTCTTGTTAAAGTCAAAAACTATTTCCAAAAGAAAAAATCATTACTAAAAGTGAGTGGGGTTTCATGCAATTTAGAGGAAAAAGAAAATAAAGAAAAAGGCCAAGAGCCCATTTGATTTTATAGATAATGGTATTTAACTAGCTTCTTAGCAATTACTGGTTTTTAATGAAAATGGAAGTGTTAAGAAACATAAGTATTAATAAGTATTAGAGGAGGAGCGAAAAATAATAGAGATACTACATTGTGAAAAATAGAAGAGAAACAATGGTTTATTTATAAAAGATGGTTTATTTATAAAAGAGAAAACTATAATAATACAATTACCAGAGGAGGACAACTCTTTTTATTTATAATAAACTCTTAAGATTTAATATTTGACCACCAAGCAAGTCTTACTTGACTTTTAAGTAATTTTTAATATAATCAAATTTAAATCTTACCAATCTTTTATACATATCAAATTATATTTCTCACAAATATATATTTTTATTCTTAACACCCCCTCGAGTTAAAAGGGCACATATGATGTGTTCTCATCTTGGTACAAAGTTATTTTCTCACTTTAAAAATAAACTTGCAATTTCAGCAAACCATCTTGTGTTTTCTGTGTTGTCTTGAAAATTTGACTTTTATGCTGTCTTGAAATCTTTCTTCAATAATTCATCTTGCAAACTTGCAGTTTGATTTGAACTGAGATAATCATCAATGAAGAGTTTTGAATGAAAACTTATGCTTTACGTGAACTGTTGTTAATAGCTTCTTCAAACACTTTCATAAGTGTGTCATATCGCATACATTTTTGTGAACTGTCATTAATAACTCATTCGAACAGCCGGTTTAACGACTTAGAGGTCAATCATCCAGTTTAACAACTTAGAGATCAATACCGCAAGTTTAACGATTTTGAGGTCAATCATCAAGTTTAATGACTTTGAGGTCAATACCGCTAGTTTAACGATTTTAAGATCAATCAATAAGTTTAACGAATTTGAGGTCAATATACCAAGGGGTTTCAGTTAACAAGTTCTTCAAATAACTCAATATCTGAAAGTTCTTAATGCCCTCGCCGCTAACTCGTGGCCAACGCAGAATACGAAAATGAAAATTTTGATGGCACTAAAAACTTGTAATCAAGAATCTAAACCAAACACCTAAGCTAGCACTATAATAAGATAGAAATTATAACCTTTGTAGCGTCTTCATTTGCTCAAATTAGGTTGAATTCTAGCATGCTCTCAAGAGCTACGGATCACACTTGCAAGCCGGTCCTCTTTTGCCGAAGTTGATTCACCCGAGAGAACCAAGTTCAAACTTCAACTTCACGATGAAGTAACTAAACATTCTAGGTTGCTAATCTAGGATACTTAGTGATGTGTGCGAGTTCTCTACTATTTTTCTTTCTCTTTATTTTCATGATTCTCAACTCATGAAAACGTTGAAGATGAAAAAGAAGGAGTCATGGAAGAGAGGGAAGCAAGAATGATGAAATAAATAAATTCCTTAACAAATTAAAGCATGCTTCATGTATTTTGTAAAAAGAATTTTCCATTTTAAAACTACAGCCATACTTGAATGGTATTTGCAAATGAATTTATAATTTATTTGCCCATACCTTCCACCATTTCTCTTTTCCATCTCATTTCATATTTTTTTTATAAAGAAAATCCTTGAAATGAGGTGTCTTTTTTTAGAAGAATTCTTGTATGAATACAAGAATACGTCCCCACAAATACATGCCCGTATTCGTATCAAAATACGAATACCCAAGAGATAGAAAAGTATAATGAACATAATAATAGAATATATATATATATATATATGTATGTATATATATATATATGTATGTATGTAAATTATTAAATCAAAACTTGATTTAATAATCCAGCTTAATCCTAAACCGGATGGTATTATCATCTGGTCACCCGATTGAAGTCCGCGTGGCTTGCACACATACCTAATCGGAATCCTGCACATATCAATATACGTCCACTACATCATTTTGCCTGAACTGGAAAAACGCTTTGTGTGGGACTTTAAAGACTCGTCAATCCGCCGGCGGTGGGTTTAACCACAAGCACGTCAGCGACACTAGCTGTACGTAACGGCTACCCAGGTTTGAGTGAAAGGAAAGCCGACGAGCAAACTTATCCGTACCCTTGTTTGTGACAATCTTCGTACAGTTCGGTCTTTTCGTCTGAGATAATCACATACCGAGTTTAGGTGGTGGATAACGTCAGACCCCTACTAACCGGATAAGTCGTGCTGGTCTGAAACTCATCACCCACTGAGAAACTATTTATATCACATCAGTAAATCTCATCCATCTTGGTCAAGAATTTCTGGTGACAGCTGACCCAACACAACGCGACATCGACTCCCAATACAGGAAGAGACGAATCCCTGACGATTGTTCACTGCCTCAATGTGGCTCGGGACCGTACCCAACTAAAACTTATTTGCACGGCTTCTCTGAGCCATGGTAGAGTAGTAATCTAAGTGGGAACTCCCACGAGATAAATGAAAATCTCATGTCAATGGACTAACCTCATGCCACAAGAGAACTTCCAATCTGACTATAGGTATAATACCATCTACAAGTTCTCGGCGAGTCCGTCCGGTGTATGTAGGGTGTTTTTCATCACCCCATTGTGATGGGAATACGCGCGCGCTTGTCAAGCGCATTACAGATTCCTCCTGCCTAGGGTAGGCTGGGGTTTATTGATTGTGGGGATCCGAATCTCCCGCAGTCTCGGCCTAAGCTGCCATTAATTACCCCTCGTCTTTGGAGCGAGAGAACCTCCGATTGACGGGTCAAATAGGTCATGCGAACTCATTGTGCAGTGTACGTGTGTTGTGTTTTGTAAGGGGTTTTGGATATATCGGGGGCCCCGTAGAGTTTTTACGGGGGTCCCGCTACCCGGATAGCGGGCTGGGGGTCAAGGTGGCTAGCAGCCCCCTTGCGGGGTGCGGGGCAGCGCCCCGTTAGAAATTTTTTCTAACGGGGGACAGTGTTGTAGAGAGAGAGAGAGAGTGTGTGTGTGTGTGTGTGTCTATATATATATAAGGGAAAGGGCATCCAAAGGATGCGGGGAAGAAAGCGCCAGCGCCTCACGTGTGCGGCACACGGGCGCTGGCGTTATCGCCTTGGGCGTCGGCACTATCGCCTTGCACGTTGGCGCCTTGCACGCTGGCGCTTTGGGCGCTAGCGCCTCACGTGCCAGGCACGTGGGCGCTCGGACGCTAGTGCCTCACGTGCCAGGCATGTGGGCGCTCGCACTTTGGGCGCTAAGCGCTAGCGCCACACGTGCCAGGCATGTGGGAGCTCGGGCGCTAGCGCCTCACGTGCCAGGCACGTGGGCGCTCGGGCGCTCGCGCTTTGGACGCTTGCGCTTTGGGTGCTAGCGCCTCACGTGCCAAGCACGTGGGCGCTCGAGCGCCGGGCGGCAAAAGGGATTTGGTCCCTGCACTGGGAGTTGTACTCCCAGAAAGAAATACTTATATATATATATATATATATATATGAGGAGTTAAACTCCTAAGATATTTTTGAAGCTGACGAAGTGGCTTCTCCCCTTGAGCCCTGGATCTTCCCCAAAGTGGGGTCTTTGGATATAGGTCTCCTTCTTTCTCCTTTGTTGGCCGGCTCTTGGATAACAAGAGGGGTGAGATTTTAAAAATCTCTCCTTTTTAAGATCTGATGGAAGATCCAAGCTCCCCTTTGTGGGGGGTTTTTGGTGGAAAACTATTTAGTTTTGGAAAACGAAGTGTAAAACTCTTGATTTAATTCAAAAGAAAGAAGAAAGTTTTAGAACCTTGAGGAAGGAGAAAGAGCACAGATCTTGAATTTTTTTTATGAGAGAAAAAAGTTGTTGAGATATTTTCATTATCTTTGCCTTTATAGGCTATACACTTTACATATAGCCCCTTGGGCTTTACAAAAATGCTATTTTGCCCATCCTATGCCTTATGTGCTATTTTTTTTGCACATAAGCCATGGGCTTTACAAAAATTTGGTTTTATACACATTTTTCTTACATTTATTCAAAAAATAAAAGAAGAAAATACACCAAAATTATTTATTACAAAATTTTTATTTTGGTATGGCGGAAGGCCGGACGCTTCGTGTTCGGGCTCGATCCGGGCATTGGCCCACTTGACCTGGGCTTAGGCCCACTTAGCTTAGGGTTGACTTTGATTTTGATTTGGTCAACCGGGGTGTAAATTTCGACCCCAACGGTGTACTCTCCTCCAGTGAGCATCTGTATACTATCTTAGGTGACTCAACACTAATGGCTTGTGAGACCGGCCATTGCCCTTCTTCGGGATCTCGGAAAGTATACACTAGTCTGCTCCGGAGTATCGATGCTTAGTCTCGATACTCTCTCGACTATGGACATTTAAGGATGTGCTTATGAACAACCCAGCTCTCACGTATATGATCGCCATCATAATACTGGTGTCAAGCAATAATCCTACGAGTTTTATCAAAACGTATACACATAATGATAAAGGCAAATCAGATAGTATACTATCATCTCGAGTAAAACTGTTCTACCTGTTTAGGTCTTCGTTCAATTGTCATAATCGCGTAGCTGCAATTACAATAATTGCCTTGAGGACACTATATCCAACAATCTCCACTCGCACTTAAGGCCAATTATTGCGGTATCGCATACTCACAGCTTGTGTGCTACCGAATACCCAGCTTCTCTACTGATTAGTTTCTCAAAACTCGTTTTGAGAAACTTACGTATTCGAGAAATAGTCTCAGCGAGTGGATCCGCTACAGTGTTTCTATCTTTATCTCTCTATATCTCAACTTCGCGGAGAACGACTATTTTCCGAAATGAGCGATACATGTCTTAGAACTTGTCTGGATATCTGATGGGGCCTTGTTTACAACATGAACACCAAATCCAACAAGCTTCGTAGACTGTATCCACTGCTTATTTAATCAGCACCCAGCGCCATGACCACCCCAGTAACCTGCTTGGAAACCTATCCAACATACTGCACCTCAACAGAGGGAAAACTATTAACTCCGACAGCCACTTTGTCATCCAGGTCACTTTGGAAGCCTGAAATAATAACCGCCTCCTTCGGGAGGCTGCCGTTACCATATACCAAGAACATACTCTTATGATCTTTACCGCTTCCTAATGTTTCTCCAGAATTGGATTAATATATGTTTATTGTAGCTAGTGCAAAAGCAATATCTGGTGTGGTACTTGACATTTCATGATTGCCTCAATTTCCTAAACAAGTGATATGTCAATCATGCAAATCCCTCTCCTCATCAGTCTAGAAGACATCTCTTTAGAGAAGGTGACTCTATCACCTGCGGGTACACCACCACGCCAGGAGTTGTCTATTCTAAAACACTTTAGAATAGTTTCCAAGGACCCGATTGGGACACTTCCTAAATCTAAATCTAAAACCATAGATTTAGTTATCAGAATCCTTGATATATTGTCCAGATCCTATGTGGAGAAAACACCTTATGAAAACCACAGTATAACCGATCGTCGTATAGAAATATCACTTCTTATCAAGAGTACGTCATCCAAATACTAGGACATCATTCCCTACTACCTTCTTACCAGGTCCATCTCTTGTTTCGATGAAGTCAAACTCCTTGACCGTTTCATCAAAATAGATGATTCGTCTCCGCTCTTCTTGCATTTGTCTAAAAATAAACGTAAGCAATTTTCACACCACGCTTCTGCTGCTCCCACTGACTACAACAATCCTTTGGCAGAGTCATATACACGTGCACTTCTAAATTCAATTTAGAATGACGTTATAGTCATTCACCTGCCAGATCTCATAGTCATGGACATTAGTAGTGATAATCTTGGGTTATCGAAACCTACCTGTCATCGTCTCCGAGGACACTGTAGTACCTCTCGGGTGGCTGAGGTAACCTGCTAAACTGCAGAATGGTTAATGGATTGTCGAATCCAATTGAATCTCCAGATTCTACTAAATTTTCAGTAATCGTTTGTGTTTCTGAAATCACTTTCAGTTCTATCATACCCCCACTTTTTTAATGCAAAAATATCCCTTTTATAAAAAGGTGGCGAGTCAAGAACAAATCAACTTTTTATCTTGAAATGGTAGAAGTTAAACCTTTGCCAAAAGCCTAGAATAACCCACAATCTGCTATTACTGAAGCGTGTCATGAGTTTGTCCGATTTCATCTTTTAAACAGAAACCGGACAACTCTATATCTTAACATCCTCAATATATGCAACCATTTTATGTACACATAGAATCAAAGACACTAATTTAGATGGAACCATATTCAATTGGTATGCAACTGTTTTCAGTGTATATCACCTAAATGGAAGAAGGCCATTCAACATTACTCATCAAGGAGTGCACCCACGGATGAGTAATCTGAGAGAGAAGCAAGTTCTCAAATATTACTATGATCGAATACCTAGCATAAGTATCTACATTATCGATCACCTCGAAAAATCCTCATACTTCTAACGCATGGTTCTCTACTTTATTCTTATACCTATAAAATTCTCGAAATCTTTGGACCTTACATTACAACGAATGCATGTCTAAAATCAGAGAACTCATAAGTAAACTGAATGAAGTAAGGTTACCAGTCCCTTGTTCTGAAGGACACTGGACAACATACATTTTCACGTATAAGTCTCTAGAGTATACTAACTCAAATTTCGTGTGTTCTAAATTGAAAACTGTATTTTGGTTAAGAATATTTATACCGTTATTCAATGCACCTTACCTTATCCTTAACTGATAAAGGTCAATGTTTAAAACACAATTCGTAAAATTTATATCTCACTTATAAAATAAAAATACAGATATTCAATTTTAAAAATTGGTGCATAACAACGGTTATTCAAAACCAAATATTTGCCGTAAGTTAAAAGCCCAGGCGATTTCCTCAAATATCACTAATTACAAAGAATTCTGATATTGAGAATCTAATCATCCAATTTTCCTATATTCTACTTCCACCCATCATCTGTAACGCCATACAGATGTGAGAATCAAGTCTGGTAAATACATACCCTAGAGTCAGAATCAAATTGGGAAAGTAGTTTTCAATAACAACTACACAGAAAAACTGAAACATGAAAATGTTTCAAGAGGGTGGTCAAGTATTCTTAGTAATGCCTCTTCCACTATCTAGATTCATGACAGTAGTCACAAATTTCCTTGCCCTCACTGCAATCCATTTATATGTCTTTATTTCTTACCTTCTGTACACCGCAGTGAGGATAATTGGTTATCTTTTTTCCCTACCATTCGGCACCAGCCTAAGGTTTGGAAGAAGATTATCCAATAAGCGTAATAGGTGTACTCTTCTAATACTAGGAGCCCTCACAACCTGAGAGAAGGTAAAAATAAAAGACAACTGAATAATGCTATTCTATTTCTTCAGAACCCGTGGACATTCTCTAACTGAAATAAGTTTCTTCGAGTTTGTATGTAACTATACAAGATGGTCTTTCCAAACAATATGGTTCTCCGTAGTGATACGAAGTGTTTTGTAGAAAAACAAAGGGAAAGTAGGAGTAGCAGGGATATATGCGACTTTGTCATGAATTATGACAATCCAAAACCGAATGGTAAAAAGGTCGGTCAACTAGGTGTTGAGTTATAGTTTAAGGCAGGTCATGGTCGCAAACCACGGAGAGAAAAAGAAACACTTAGCGTGCACTCTAGAAAGATTAGATTGGTTAATCACTTTATATAATCAGGATGGCTCCCATCGTTTTCTCGAATTCTCCTTCAAATCCTAAAAAGAGAATTAATCGGGATAACCCGATAAGTAATACATACTCATCAGTGGGAATCGGGACCGAACTATCATTATGTGATAATCTTGACGGAAGCCGACCAAAATTACCACACTCCAGAAGGTATGCGCAAACATGCCAAGTTTCCTTTATATTTGAAACTCTTGATATGGTTTTTGTCCCAAGCGTCTTATGACCTTGACGAAGGCCAACAAATCATAAGTCGCAAGTCAAGTTCTACCCGTCATTGTCCTGATTAATCTAAACCCATCCATACTTGCCCTTGACGAAGGCCAACAAGGCTGTACGACTTTCCTAGATTAATGCATCTCTATACTGCAGAAAAGTAACACATAGCTACTATACACTATGCCTTGACGAAGGCCAACAAACATAGCATGGATACCAGACACTACTCGTCTGAAATGATGGAGGGCAATGGCTAGTTTTTGGCGAAAAACCGTTAACGTAATGAACTTGATATCGTTGAAAGAACTCGAGTGGTTTTGAAATGGAGTGGTTTAGGCTCCACTTTTAAAACCAGTAAATAAACTTTTGCTTAAGAGCGAACTTCCTGTGGAGGGATCAAGGCTATTTCCTCAATGAATGAGGTGCGGGATATTCCTAACCGAATACCTCTATGCAAATCAAAAGAATACAACTATGGTTTTGAAGAAAACCGAGTAGTTTTAAAAATTAGTTCCGACAACATCATTTAGGTTTATTTTTCTTACATTAATCAGAATTAATGCAGTCCTTATCAATTAATCATATAATGCCAGAAAAACGAAAATAGTTACGCACAAATACGCCATCCGCATTCGCCACAGGGTCCTGAGTCTTCACCATAAGATTACTTAACTTACGGCAGGACGGGTACAGGACTAGCGCGGATGCAAAATATATATAGCATCTACTAGATTTATATAATATATATAGCAACATATATAGCGTCTACTATGATGATATCAAACTAAATTTGCTAAAGGAAAGGAGGCTACAACCTTTGTAGATCATGTCATTTTCTTCTAAAGCTCCGGATTGTAGTCCCTACAACTCTACTAGGCTCCATTTGAAGAATGAACACGCTTCCTTCGATGACCTTCGTGCCGAAGATGATACATCCGAAACTCCACTAATCCAAGCTATATCTTCACTAAACTCTTTGGTGAAGGAAACACTATACTTAATTGCTAATCAAGTGTAGGATGGTGAAGAAGAGGTTTTGTTTGCTCACTAGGATTCTCACAAGCTCAAGGGTTCACAACTCATGTATGGGATTGAGCTTGGAGGAGGAGGTAAAGAAAATGTAGAGAGCTAGAGAGTAAGGATCTTAACTCAAGAAAATGATCAAGTGAAGAAAAATGCAAGTGTAGGATGGCTCTCATATCTCCTCACTTATTGAAGCATACAATTTTCAATAATTAAAAATTGTAACCATGCTTCAATAACGAGTCAAGAGTAATAAATAATAATAAAAGGCCATGCTTCACCCCATTGCTCAAACCCAAAATATCTCCTTATTTTCCACATCTTTTCTATTTTCATAAAATAGAAAATCCATGCCAGACTTCTTAAATAATATATATATATATATATAAATATTAATATATATATATATATTAAGATAAGAAAATAATTAGTGAGCAATAATATTAGTTAATGTATAATTATATCAAATATAAATACATATCAAATTATTAAATCAACACTTGATTTAATAATCCGGTTATATCACATATAATCGACTAATATCATTTATATGTATATCACATTATTAAATCAACACTTAATTCAATAATCTGGTTATATCACATATAATCTAACTGATATCAAATAACCGCCAGATTAGAATGCGGTATCACTTACTCGTATTTAATCTGCCCCCCGCACATATCAACATATGTGCCCTACTTCGTTTCGCTTGAACCATGAAACTTCTATGTGGGACTCTAAAGACTCGTCAATACGCCAGCAGTAGGTGATGATCACATCAGTCACCCACAAGCCGTTAGCGGTAATAGCTACACGTAACGGCTACCCAGGTATTGAGCGAATAGAAGATCAATAAACAACCTTGTACAAACTCCCATGAAGCCTATAGGTAACACTTATCATACAGTCAGGTCTCTTCATCTGATGTGTCGCATATTGAGTCTGGGGGTGGAATCGTCAGACCCCAATAACTTGATAAGTCATGCCGATGTGTGGCCTATAACGGTACGAGAAACTACTGATAACATTTACCGGTAAATCTCAACAACAGCCCTGGCCAGAGACTTCCTGTTATAGCCAATCGAGTATAGCGCAACATCAACTCCCTATACCGGGAGAGACTAAACCCTTCCTATCGCTTATTGCCTCCATGTGATTCGGGACTGTACCCAAAATCCACCTGTTTCCACGATTCCTTTGAGCTGTGGTAGGGTGGAAATTAAAGCACAGTGGGAACCACACAAGACTCTATGACGATCTCGGGTCTACAGACTAACCAGTACCAGTGTCATCAGAGAACTGCTATCTGACGATAGGTATAGTACCATCTAGGAGTTCTCGGCGAGTACTGTTCGGTGTACCTATTCTCTAATGAGCACCTGAGTACAATCTTTGATGTCAAACACCAATGAATATGGGATCAACCATCGCCCCCTACAGGGTCAAGAAACGTACACACAAGTGTACTCTGGAATATCGATACCTTGTCTCGATACTCCTTCGACTGGGAACTGTTAAAGGATGTGCTTGTAGACTACACACGTGCCGGTAGTATGAATTGCATCATAGTCCTGGCAGTCAAGCAAACATCCTAAGGGTTTTATCAACATGTATCAGAGAGACAGTATAATAATACTAAGTGTACATATTAAGATAAAGAGTAACCAGATAGCATACTATCATGTCGAGCAAGAAAGTCCTCTATATATATGTCCAAGTATCCACTATAATATACATCAATGTACAATAATGGTCTCTAGGGCATACATATTCCTAACAATCTCCCACTTGCACTAAGGTCAGTTGTTGTAGTATCTTATACCCAACATCCCAAATAGCCTCTCGAATTGTGTCTGGGGGAGGGCCTTCGTGAGTGGATGAGCTACGTTGTCCTTCGTGTCAACTCTCCTGACCTCGATCTCCCGTCGATCTACTATCTCCCGGATCAGATGATATCGCCTAAGAATATGTCTGGATCTCTGATGGAATCGGGGTTCCTTGGCTAAAACCACTGCTCCATTGTTATCACAATATACAGGTATTGGATGCTCAATGGATGGAACCACACCAAGTTCAGCGATGAACTTCTTCATCCAGACATCCTCTTTGGCAGCATCGTTGGCAACGATGTATTCAGCTTCCATCGTCGAGTCTACTACGGTATCTTGTTTGGAACTCTTCCAACATACCGTCCCTCCGTTGAGGGTGAAGGCAAAACCCGAAACCGACTTACTGTCGTTCTTATCACTCTGGAAGCTCGAATCGGTAAAGGACTCCACATGGAGTTCACCGTTACCATACACCAAGAACATTTCTTTAGTCCTTTTCAAGTACTTAAGAATGTTGTTCACAGCTGTCCAGTGCTTTCCCCAGGATCTGATTGATACCTACTCACTACACCTAGCGAGTAAGCTACATCCGGTCTGGTAAACAATATCGCATACATGATTGACCCGACTGTCGAAGCATAGGATATCCCTTGCATGCGAGCCCTCTCCAAATTAGTCTTGGGAGACATATCTTTGGAGATAGTGATTCCTGAACAAGCGGGTAAATTACAACGCTTAGAATCTTCCATACTAAAGCTCTTTAGTATGGTCTTTATGCATCTGGATTGGGACAATCCCAACATCCGCTTAGATCTATCTTTATAGATCTTTATCCCCAGGATGTAGGAAGTATCATCTAGATCTTTCATGGAGAACTTATGTGATAAGAAGAACTTGACCAAGTGTAGCATAGGAACATCGTTTCCTATCAAGAGTATGTCATCCACGTACAATACGAGAAAGAAAACCTTACTATCTATAACCTTCTTGTATATACAAGGTTCATCTACGTTTTTGATGAAGTCAAACTCTTTGATAGCTTCATCGAAACAGATGTTCCAGCTCCGCGATACCTGCTTTAATCCGTAAATTGATTTAAGCAGCTTGCACACGCTTCCGCTGCTCCCACTATCTACGAAGCCCTCTGGCTGTGTCATGTACACGCTCTCTTCTAAATCACCATTTATAAAAACGGTCTTGACATCCATCTGCCAGATTTCGTAGTCATGGTATGCAGCAATGGCAAGTAGGATCCTGATGGACTTAAGCATAGCGACAGGAGAAAATGTTTCATCATAGTCGACATCTGGTCGTTGACGAAAACCTTTTGCTACAAGTCTAGCTTTGAAAGTCTCAACTTTCCATCTACACCAATTTTCTTCTTAAAGATCCACTTGCTCCCGATGGGTTTTACCCCTTCAGGAGCAACTTCTAAAGTCCATACTTTGTTGGTGTACATGGATTCCATCTCAGATCGCATAGCATCCAGCCATTTCACAGAGTCTCCTCTTGTGATGACCTGCTCGAAACTAGTTAGGTCATCATCTTCCATGATGCAATCCTCGCTCCCACCGTCTATGAGAAAACCGTAGTATCTCTCAGGTGGATGAGAAATCTTACTAGATCTGCGGAGTGGTTGAGGTTCGTCGGGGACTATTGAATCCTCCGGTTCTACCAAATTGTCAGTTATAGTTTGTGTAGCTGGAACTTCTTCCAGCTCTACCTCATGACCACTAATTTCTTTCACAAGAAATCCCATTTCTAAAAATGTGGCATGTCGAGAAACAAACACTTTTTGTTCCTCGGTGTGTTAGAAGATATACCCTCGCGAATGTTTGGGATATCCTACAAACTTGCACAGAACTGATATTTCTTCAAGCTTATCCGGATTTTGTGTTTTCACATAAGCCGGACAACCCCATATCTTAACATAATTAAGACATGGTCTCTTTCCTTTCCATATCTTATATGGAGTAGTAGGCACGGATTTGGTGGGAACCATATTCAATAAGTCTGCAGCTATCTCAAGTGCATGACCTCAAAAGAAAATAGGTAACTCAACAACACTCATCATAGAGCGCACCATATCTAATAGGGTGTGATTCCTCCGCCCTGATACTCCGTTGTGATGTGGTGTATACGGAGGAGTAAGCTGAGAGAGAATCCCATTCTCTTTTAAACGGTCACGGAATTCCGTACTCAAGTATTCTATTCGTCGATCAAATCGTAGGATTTTATTACTTTTAGCCGTCTGGTTCTCTATTTCATTCTTATATTCCTTGAATTTCTCAAAACCTTCAGACTTGTATTTCAACAGGATCACATGTCCGAATCTTGAAAGATCATCGATGAATGTAATAAAGTATGAGAAATCATTCCTGGCATGTGTAGACATAGGACCGCTTACATCACTATGTATCAGTCCTAAGAGTTCAGTAGCTCTTTCTCCGTGTCTAGTAAACGGAGTTTTGGTCATTTTACCTTTGAGACATGACTGGCAAGTTTCATAAGATATAAATTCGAACAGATTCAAATATCTATTTTTATGCAACTTAGCTAGTCTTGTCGCATTGATATGACCTAGTCTACAATGCCACAAGTAAGCTTCGTTCATTTCTGAACTTTTCCACTTGTGTGTGTTCTGTATATTTAGAACCGAGGTTTGATTCAGAACGTATATACCGTTACACAACGTACCAAACCCAATCAACACTTGATTTTGGAAAATGTTCATAACATTATCCTCCAATGCAAAGTTATATCCTTCTTTATGCAACAATGAAACTGATATAATATTGCACATCATATTTGGTACGTAATAACAGTCGTTCAGAATCATTGTATTACTATTTGGTAATACAAGGTGATATTCGCCAATTGCTTTAGCTGCAACAATTTCTCCATTCCCTACTTTTATAGATATATCACCATTTCCCAGTTTTCTACCTCTCTTTAGCCCATGTAACAAATTACATACGTGAGATCCTGATCCGGTATCCAATACCCAGGACGTAAAGCAAACTGAGAAACAGTTCTCGGTTATGAACACACCCGAAGAAGATAGATCAACATGCTCCTTCTTCGTTCGGGTGGCGTGGGAATCCCGGTATTCCCCTATTCCTTACTTAGACTTATAACAATTATAAGAAAAAGTGGAACCAACGTTCCCCGGCTCAGTATAATAAGCGGGTTCGGTCAATACATCCATAATATTATCTTGATTAAGGCGTGTCATGGTCGCTACCTGGAGAGAGAGAGAAGGAAACACATTAGCGTGCGCTCTTTACAAGATTAGATTGGTTATTATCTTATCTAATCAGGATGACTTCCACTGTTTTTATCAAATCTTCCTTCAAACCATAAAAGGTAAGATTAGCCGGAATTAATTACACCCTACAAGTTCGTCAATCGGTCATCCAGGCAGGTATTGGTACTCCGAGGGAGTCTCCCCATGCTTTCGCATGGAACTAATTAAATAACCTCGTTTCCTCAGGGGCTTAACCCTGTTAACACCTTTCTTTGACACCTATTGGATCAGCTAATTGTAAAATGAAAAACTCTTCTAGGAGTAACACTTACTCGCAGTGGGTATCGGGATCCAATTATCATATAGAAGATATGCAATCTCATTGCAAATTCCAACACTTGAAATTTCCGATATTTGTTTTTACCGCTAACAACCTATGAGCTTGACGCAGGCCAATAAACCATAGGCCTCTAGTCAAGTTCAACTCGTTCATTTCGTGATTGAATTAAACCCACCCGTACGATCCTTGATGCACGCCAAACAACGTCGTACGACTACCCTAATCCAATAGCATCAAATGCGACAGATAAGCACTAATCAGCTATCGTACACTACGCCTTGACGCAGGTCAATAAACGCAACACGAATACTAAATAGTACTTATCTAAAATGACGGAGGGCTACGACTGGTTTTGAAGAAAACCTTTAACGCAATGAACTTGATATCGTTGTAGAATCTAGGAATTTGAAAAGGAGTGTTTTTGTAGGTTTTGCTAGTTTCGCTAAAGAGGTCACTCCCGGTGAAAGGATCTCGGTTCTTTCCTCATCGAATGAGGTGCTGGATATACATCAAGGAATACCACTATGCAAAACAAGAACTAGAGAAGCTATTAAAACAAAACCAAGTGGGTTGTAGCATTTGCTAGTATTGCTAAACAGGTCACTCCCGGTGAAAGGATCTCGGCTCTTTCCTCATCGAATGAGGTGTTGGATATTCATCAAGGAATACCACTATGCAAAGCAAGAACTATAGCTACCTTTTTAAAATTCTGATTCTACAACATTTTTAGGTTTCTTTTCATTAATCTCATTAATGAAATCTCATCATTTATGTTTACCTAAACATCGCAGAAAAGAAACGAAAATAGAACGTACGCTTATGCCATCCGCATTCGCCATGGGGCCCCGTCATGCACCGTTAGATTACTTAATTAACGACAGAGCAGGGGATGGACTAGCGTGGGTGCAAAACATAAGCAACATTTATTATATATATATAGCATTCGTCTCACGCAATTATATGATCACATCACAGAACACAACAACAGAAATCACATATGAAATATTGGATATACTAGGAGGTCCGTGTTTTAAATTCAGCCAGTAAAGAAAAACACAGATTCCACGGTCGTGATGAATAGCCAAACCCACATCTAAACCTCTACGAGAGAGGCAAGCAACCCTGCCAATTCTAGAGTTAGGAGATCTGGTCTAGACTCCTCGAGATGGTCTCCCACTGGACTCCAGAATCCGGTTACTTATGCTCCCCGTCTTGGGTCTATCCTAATGCTGAAAAGTAAATAATATACATCAATGATGATATCATCCTCAACCCGGAAGTGCCCCAATAAAAGAATATTACATACATTTTCACATGAATGAAAATGAAAAACTCTCATCTCACGCAAAAAACCTGGGCTATTCAATCACGACGATCCAATATAACATATCAGCAACACATAACATCACATATCATCAACGTAAATATGTGTATCCCAAATTCCGTTGACATATAGCAACGAGATCGGGGATACACCACTTATTACACTTACGGTCGCAGAAAAGAAATGAAAAACTACAATAATTAGAATCCGTATTTTCTTAAACATCATAAACTTGGAACATCTCATATTATGAATTTCATGCCTAACCTATAAACACTGCATTTTAGTCTCAAATCGAAAACACTTTTCAATAACTTAGTCGGAAAATTCAACAAGATTCCCGACTACCCGAGTCGTCGGAAACTTTAGTAGATGGCCGCACCCTCGATACCGTCGACGAAATGCACTTAGACGGAACACCGTGGCCGCGAGCACCTGAGTGGATGCTTTTGATAACGGGGTTCTCCTATAGTCACTTGGCCGGGGCTATGGGGCGTGGCTACCTAATAAAGTTATTCGGTGAGTATTCGCGTACGATACGCGATTGCGACGGAGTTTCGATCTGAATTGAAACTTCGTGGCAACCGATCAAAAGAGACTACAATGCTAGATTTACAAAATACTAACTAGTTTTCACAAAACTAATTATTTTGGATTCTAAAAATTGTATCACATACCATCAAAATCTATACGATGTTAAACATTTCGATCGATTTATCGAAAACCCACAAAATCCAGAGATCTCAACAACTTGAGTATCACTAAAAACATCCAGAAAGTGTTAAATTTAAGAATGGAACAGCACAAGAAAAATTAACCCAAAACTCCCCAAACGTTCCGCGGCCAAATTAGGGTTTGGACCGCGGTTCCGCGGCGCTTTATAGGAGTTAGGGTTTCGAATTTCTTATGGCTCCATATAAAACCCTACACGATTTTCTGCATATTTTTAATCACCAAAATTTTAACTTTTGAAAAATCGACAGAAACATGTTAAATTCCGGTCTCAAAAAATCGATCGAACACTTTAACACCGTGAAGACTTACCTTAATGTTCTAGTTTGGCTCTGATACCATCAAAGTCTACCCTAGCACTACTATGAGGTCAAAACCGGTATCAAGCATGTAACTTTAAAAATTTGGGGTGCTAAACTAGACTAACCTAGGATCAAACTAGATAATTAGGGTTACTATGATGATATCAAACTAAACTAGCTAAAGGAAAGGAGGTTACAACCTTTGTAGACCGTGCCCTTCTCTTCTAAAGCTCCGGCTAGTAGTTCTACGACTCCACTAGGCTCCACTTGAAGAATGAATAAGCTTCCTTCGATCACCTTCGTGCCGAAGATGATCCACCCGAAACTCCACTAATTCAAGCTAGCTCATCACTAAACTCTTTAGTGAAGGAAACACACTACACTTAATTGCTAATCAAGTGTAGGATGGTGACGTCGGGGTTTTATTTGCTCACTAGGATTCTCACAAGCTCAAGGGTTCACAATTCATGTGAGGGATTGAGCTTGGAGGAGGAAGTGAAGAAAATGGAGAGAGCTAGAGAGCAAGGAGCTCAACTCAAGAAAATGATCAAGTGAAGAAAAATGCAAATGTAGGATGGCTCTCATATCTCCTCACTTATTGAAGCATACAATTTTCAACAATTAAAAATTGTAACCATACTTCAATAGTGAGTCAAGAAGTAATAAACAATAATAAAAGGCCATGATTCACTCCATTCCTCAAACCCAAAATATCTCCTTTTTTGCCACCTCTTTTATATTTTCATAAAATAGAAAATCCATGCCATGCTTCTTAAATAATACACACACACACACATCATATATATATATATATATATATATATATATTAAGATAAGAAAATAATTAGTGAGCTATAATATTAGTTAATGTATAATTATATCAAATATAAATACACATTAAATTATTAAATCAACACTTGATTTAATAATCCGGTTATATCACATATAACCGACTAATATCATTTATCTGTATATCACATTATTAAATCAACACTTGATTCAATAATACGGTTATATCACATATAACCTAACTGGTATCAAATAACCGCCATATTAGAATACTGTATCACATACTCGTATTTAATCAGGCCCCTGCACATATCAACATATGTGCCCTAGTTCGTTTCGCTTGAACCAGAAAACTTCTATGTGGCACTCTAAACACTCGTCAATACGCCAGAAGTAGGTGATGATCACATCAGTCACCCACAACCCGTCAGCGGTACTAGCTGAACGTAACGGCTACCCAGGTATTGAGCGAATAGAAGATCAACAAGCAAGCTTATCCAAACTCCCATGAAGCCTATAGGTAACACTTACCGTACAGTCCGGTCTCTTCGTCTGATATGTCGCATATTGAGTTTGAGGGTGGAGTCGTCAGACCCTAATAACTTGATAAGTCATGCCGATGTGTGGCCTATAACGGTACGAGAAACTACTGATAACACTTACCAGTAAATCTCATCAACGGCCCTGGTCAGGGACTCCCTGTTATAGCCAATCGAGCATAACGCAATATCAACTCTTTATACCAGGAGAGACGAAACCCCTCCTATCGCTCATTACCTCCATATGACTTGAGACTGTACCCAAAATCCACCTGTTTGCACGACTCTTTTGAGCCATGGTAGGGAGAAAATCAAAGCACAGTGGGAACCACACAAGACTCTATGGCGATCTGGGGTCTACAGACTAACCTGTACCAGTGTCACCAGAGAACTGCTATTTGACGATAGGTATAGTACCATCTAGGAGTTTTCGGCGAGTCCTGTTCGGTGTACCCATTCTCTAATGAGCACATGTGTACAATCTTTGATGTCAAACACCAATGGATATGGGATCAACCATCGCTCCCTACAGGGTCAAGAAACGTACACATTAGTCTACTCTGGAATATCGATACCCTGTCTCGATACTCTCTCGACTAGGAACTATTAAAGGATGTGCTTGTAGACTACACAAGTGCCAGTAGTATGATCTGCATCATAGTCCTGGTAGTCAAGCAAACATCCTATGGGCTTTATCAATATGTATCAGAGAGACAGTATAATAATACTAAGTGTACATGTTAAGATAAAGAGTAACCAGATAGCATACTATCATGTCGAGCAAGAAAGTCCTCAATATATAAGTCCAAGCATCCACTATAATATATATCAATGTACAATAATGGCCTCTAGGGTATACATATTCCTAACACATCACCCATTAAGAAACTACCGATATCATATCAGTAAATCTCATTCACCTTGGCCAAGGATTTCTGGTGATGGCTGACCCAATACAGCACGACACCGACTCCTAATACCGGTAGAGGCGAATCCCTGACGATTGTTCACTGCTCCATATGGCTCGGGATTGTACCCAACTAAAACCTGTTTGCACGACTTCTTTAAGCCTTAGTAGGGTAGTAATTTAAATAAACTCACACGAGACAAATGAAAATCTCAGGTCAAAGGACTAACCTTATGTCACAAGAGAATTTCCAATCTGACTAGATATAATACCATCTAGAAGTTCTCGGCGAGTCCGTCCGGTGTACTCTCCTCCAGTGAGCACCTGTATACTATCTTAGGTGACTCAACACCAATGGCTTGTGAGACCGGCCACTGCCCCTCGTCGGGGTCTCGAAAAGTATACACTAGTTTATTCCAGAGTATCGATGTCCAGTCTCAATACTCTCTTGACTAGGGACATTTAAGGATGTGCTTATGAACCACCCAGCTCTCACGTATATGATCGCCATCATAATGCTGGTAGTCAAGCAATAATCCTACGTGCTTTATCAAAACGTATACACATAATGATAAAGGCAAACCAGATAGCATAGTATCATCTCGAGTAAGACTGTTCTACTTGTATAGATCTTCGTTCAATTATCATAATCGTCTACCTGCAATTACAATAATTGCCTTCAGTGCACTATATCCAACAATATCTTTAAACAAACATCTTTAATCTTAACTTGCAACAAATTCAACGAACCAACAAGCTTCATCAACTTTAAATCGCAACGCCATCTTCAATTTCAATATATTTGATTGGTACATTTTAATGCAAATTTATATAGCCATGTTTATCTTTATTTTGCCTATTTTATATTGTTCTGGGTATCTTTTGTCAATTAATGCAGATTACAGGGCTTAAAGGGAAAGTACGCAAAAAACGTACTACGTGCGGTAGATGTGGACTTCATTGAGCTATAAACAGAGTAAGGGTGCAAATTATCAATAACAGCGAGTGGAACAGGATACCCAAATTCAAGACTAAGCGACACCAGAAATTTGGAAACCTAAATCCACTAGATTTCAGCCGTGGCCGAAATTTTGCATGTTTGGGCTGAATTTTGGAAAAATCTACATCCACTTTTTGGCGGCGTTGCCGAGGAGGCCGATAGCAATTCTAGTTAATTTTAATTTGAGTTAATTTTCCTCATTTTGTTTTATTTTATTCTACCCTTTTCTTTTTTTTATTTCAGGAAATTAGGAGTAGTCTCGGGATATTTAGAGCATGCAGAGGGGACAGATTTTTTCTGTCGGCCAGAATTAACTAAAAATCGGCTAAAACCGATTTTTAGCCGATTTTCTGAGGAGTTTGGCGATTGGATTTTTCTCTCTGTTCAGAATTTCATCTATAGTTCAGATATAGTATCTGTTTATGGTTTTAGGTTTTTTTTCCTCATATTTAGTTTTTTATCTTTTCTTTTCTACCTTGCATTTTAATTTTCAGTATTTCTTTTTAATATGGGTGATGACCATGCTAAACCAATTTTATATGAATTATGTTATCCAGTTAAACCATCATTTCAAGATTGCATTAGAATAAATAAATATAGGAGATATTATAATTCACTTGATACATCCACAGTCGATAACAAAGATTGGGTACGAGAAGAGTTAAACGATATTAGGCAAAAGGTTGAGACACTAAAAATTAATTAGAAGGTTCTTAGTAATTCACCTTTTCAATTTTTTTGCACTAATTGTCAAGATCCATCTCATGTTTATGAAGAGTGTTCATTTATTGTAAAATTTGGTGATTGGAGAAACCAACAAAATTATTGTTGGAATCAAGACATGTATTATGAAGTTACTAACTATAATTTAGGCCAACAATTCCAACCAAACCCTTATTATGATATAAGTCTTCCTTCCAATTTAATTCAAACCGACACAACATTCACTCCTTTCAATTTCATAGACAAAGCACAATGCCCATCACATCCATACTATGATGTTGGTCTTCCTTACGACCATATCCAATCAAATTCTTATCAACCGTACCAAACTTTCATACCTTCATTAGACGTTGATAATGACGAGGATACAAGACGCGAATATGTTGAAAAGCAGTTGGCCACATTTTTGCAAAATGAAATTACGCCAATAAAGCAAACAATGGCAAATATTGAAATTTTTATTGGCCAGATAGCTGCTGCAATAAGTAGTGAGAAAATAGAGCACGAGATTCCGTCAAGTCCGTCTGAAACCTATCCTCAGAATTTTGAATTTCCAATTTGGCCTCCAACAATGAATTTATATGAAAATGATTTAATTGATGATATGTTTGAGGTAAAGATGTTTGATTTAACTGATTATAAAATTGTCATGTCCCGCTTTCCAAAATACGGAATATTAGGGGTAACTAGGTCAGCCATGCTCCTACGGTCAGGGAAAGTTCCTGTCGTTGTCACATTTCGGCTTCTAGCAGTACATGGTAAGCAGTAAATACAACACAAGTAATGAGAATCACAATCACTAAATCTATCACTTTTTAACGAATCAGAGAGCAATGGATACAAGCAAAAGAGATAACTAACCGGTGATAACAAAAGTTCCTAATTTGAAAGCAAGGGAAACGATAAGCTGGCATTGTTGGTCAGAATCTCCGCAATCATCTCGAAAAGGGCATGCCCACTTCTTGCTCTGAGCATGCATACTCAGGTCACGATACAATATAGCAATATAATAATATATCTCAATGTGGAAAGGTCAATAAATATGAACTAGAATTATAAAACAGTAACACAAGGATGTATATGCCATGAACATAAAGCAGTAACACGTGTGAACTATAGCACTAGTCTAGGGTAATACGCATGTCACTAATCTAACAGTTTTTATGTCGGTTGAAATCGAATGGTGGAATGTGTTCTCATGTTTAGCAAGGGTCTCGTGCATGTCCGAGTCTACGGTCAAAACTGTGTCCGAGACATAACCCTGTCAGCCGTGCTGCAAGGCACAACTACCTAATCAGTATATATCGCTAATATCGAATGATCATCCTCTAAAGCAGTAAACCTTACTAAATACAAGTTCGATTCCACCAAGATTTCCACATTTCTCAAGTTATAGTATGTGTTCAGGTATTAGATATGTTGTGAATAAGTGCATATCACTTTCACTTTCAATCGCGTTTTCGCTTATCAGTATCACTTTCAATCATGATTCGCTACGGTACTTGTCACACCCAGTCACTAACACTTATTAATCGACAGTGCAAAACAATCGCTAGGGTTTCAATTCAACAATCACTAAACAGTAGGTGTAAAACAATCACGAGATATGGTAGAAATGCATTAAATAAACGTTCACTAAATTAAAGGAAGCCAGTGTCATATAACTTGCAAAATTCATAATAAATCACACATGCAGAAATGAGCAAAACAATATAAAAAGCATACAAAGTATACTTGATTATCTAAGCAGTAAAATTAGTTTCATGTCAATAGGCATTCATGTTAAGAATTTATCATCATTTTAAATCAATATTTAGTTGCCGAAATTTCAGTTTCAAAACTGGAAGTCCAACTTCACATGTAGTTTACTACAGATTTTATTTAGATTCAAGTGTTGCTCCAGTTGAATAAAACTTGACTCTATCTGTTAGGTTTCTAGCGCATCAAGAGGATCAGTAGTATACTCTGTGCACTAGGAGATATGTTCAGTTTAGTATTAAGGTATATAAACGGTCACTGCAGAAAACTGCAGGACACGTTGACAATTTAAAATATAATTAAAATATCAAACGACGGTAAAATTGAATGAGACCAGAACCATAAGTTGGATAAATTAATTATCTACGCGACTATATAGGACTCCGTGTATTTTCAGTCTTATGTAGGGATGTACAGGCGATTAAATTTAAGTATCAACATGAAAAACTGCAGAAATCGGTCGTATACATCGATAATATAAATTATGTTAAAAATATCAAACACCGATGTAATTCAGTGGAACCAGTGGCGTAAAGAAGCTAACTCAATTTCCTACATATTTATATAGGTTTTCACATATTTGCGCATTTGAAAAGTGAGTTACAGGTGTTTGATTTTAGGTATGCGTAGAGATTTCTGTTCTGGACTGCTGTTTAGAGTGACAAATCCCTACAGTTTTCGCTATATAATTGATACGATATTCATTAAAAGTCACCGTATATTCATAGGTTATTAAGTCATCTTTGCAGAGAGCCTAAGAATGTTAGGATCCAATTTTTGTAAGATTTATTATGAATTTTACGGAATGACATGTATGGGAAAAACCAGATTTCGTATCGGTTATCAAGAACTTCACTTTATGTGTGAAATCTCGTTATTTTGCTTCCAAAATTTCACAAGATATTTGTTAACTATAAAAAGATCTGTTTATCATGAGATCCGCCATATTAGATTAGGTTTTGCTTAAGGTTCGCACGGAACACCTAGATTAAGCATTCGATATCAAACAAAACACACGTATTCCTTAATTAATCGAAAGTTATTATCCCTAAAATTTCTACATTATATTAACACGGACATAAGTTCTAGTCGGGATCCATCAGCACAATTAACACAAACGTTCGCTATAGGGTTTGAATCACGATTCAAATACGTCTATATTTAATTATAATAATAATCATTGCATGATAAGCAATTTTTGAAACATGCCTCAAGACGACCTTAACAACGACGGTGAAACAGACAACACGATCATGGAAATGGCGGCAACGGCAGGGCGATGACAGCATGCGACAAGTTTCGGCTTGGCTAGGTGTTTGGCTTAGCTTGGAGCTCGAGCTTGGGCATGCAGTGCTGCAAGGAGGTCGACGACGACTTTGGTGGCTTCGGTGACGGAGCAGTGGCGACGCACTGAAGAGGCGAAGGTGATCGGGGTTACGATCCGCGGAAGCACGGCTGGGATCGAGGGGAGGCAATGAGGGGGGTACTTGAGGAAGATGGAGAGTGGCTTGGCTATGGGGTCATGGAGAGGTGTGGGCGTTAGTGCTGGTGATGTGGGCAGCGGAGAGTTGTGGATGAGGGAGGGGTCTCGACGGTGGCAAAGGAAGCTCCGACGACGGCAGCAGTAGGTGCTGGAGGTAGATGGCCTCGGCGAAGGTGGAGCTTGGGATCCCTGCCGTTTCACAAGCTGCATTCAAAGAAAGCAGGACCGTTCGACGATTCTGAAGAGATTGGGAACCAATGCCTATCTCTTGGAGTTACTAGAAGACTGGAAGTCCCATCTTCAACGTGGAAGACCTGACAGCATATCTAGGTCATCATGAGGATGAGGAAGAAGAAACTGCACTACCATCCCTACCTACTAGGGTTGTATAGAGTAGAGATTGATTAAGCACTATGTTTAAGGCAAATAAAGCCATCCGCAGAGAGGAATGCCATCAACTAGGGCGCTATTTGCCACTAACCACTCGCTCGCCGGCCGTTCGGGCTCCGCGTTTCAAGTTTGTTATCCTAACCGTCTCCTCTGCTCAGGGTAGGGATGATAGGATTTTGACCAGCAAGAAACCTTAGAAACTTGCGCTAGCGCTCAATTGGTTTTCACCCATTAATTCTGATGAAGATGGGCAACTTTTATTTCTCATTCACAAATCCATCCTTGTCTATGCTGCTTACTCTAGCTTTGGTCCTACTTTTGATATTTTTTGTTACGAAAAAGGGTGGGGGAAAGTCAGTGCCAAATGCTTGACAATCCTTGGTAGAGCTTATTCATGATTTCGTGCCGAATCCGGTAAACGAACAAATAGGTGGTCTTTCCGGAAATGTTAAACAAAAGTTTTCCCCGAAAGTCGATTTGCCTTTGAAAACTCAAAGTCAAATTCGACGTCTTCATGGGGGCGGTCATCGAACCTAACTCGTTTCTAACTAGGGCCCCAATCTTTTGCTTCTCCTCTCCGGAAGTATTAGGCCAATAACCGCCCTCCTTAAGACATCTATCCGCCACTAGTTGAGCCAGCCTCAAGGAAGAGCTTTGATCCTTGCCTTTTGTTCCGGGTAGTAATATCAAGTGATCTGACCTGGTTGGAGTTGGGTTACGATGGGGGAGATGCTGGAGGAGTTGGTAGTGCGTGGTGGGCCCTTATCAGGTGCCTCCGGTAGTGTTGGGTGTAGCGTCGATGGCCGGCAAGGTGATCGGTGCCGTGGGAGCTCGGTGAGTTTTAAGAGGGAAAGAAGGAGTTAGGGATAGAGGAAGAAAGAGCGGTGGAGATATCAGGGTGAAAGGAGAGACGGTTGAGGGATTCAAGGGAGGTGGCGGAGATCTTGGAGGAACGTTAGGCTGTGCGCGAGGTCGTGGGTTAGCGAGTCTTAGGGGATAGCCGTTAAGGCTTTTTTTGAAGGAGAGAAGGAAAAGAAAGAGAGAGGGGGAGAGAACACGAGAGGGGGGAAGATGGGAATGGAGTGAGGGAACCGGGTCAGGTCTGGGCTTAGGGTATTGAGGTTTGGGCCTCGGGCATGGGGATTAAAGAAAGGGAAGAGAGAGAGGCCGAATTTGGGCCAGGGCTGTGGGATTGGGCTAGGGTTTTAGTTAGTTGGGTTTAGGTATAGGAGAAGTTAGATTAAGGTTTTAATTTAGGTAAAATAGTTAGGAAGTTAATTAGGAGATTAAAATAGGAAAAATATTTAGAGGGCAAATATTTCAAAAGAATTTTTTTATTTATAAACCAAAAATTCAAACTTAAGGTACCGGTTATTACAAAAAAAATTGGGGAAAATGTTTCTGACGAATCAACAATAGCGAATAAAATTTTTGAGAAACTTTTCGATGAAGAAACCATATCTGTAAAGGAAACTTGTGATTTTTATGGGGTTGGCATAGATGTAATATTTGACAAAACTATTGATAGAGAGCCCACATTTTCAGTAGGAATGTATAATGAAAATTTTGAGGACAATTTAGAGTGGGAACCCACATTTTTGGATGCGAAAATTCAACCATAAGTCGAGTTAAGGAGGAGGAAAAAGAATTGTTAAATAAGAGATGTGATAAAATTTTTGATGATTCACTATATTAATAGAAGAAGTGCATGAGAAGGAGGCGGTTAATTTTGGAGAAGGCTGTTTTGAAGAAGATAGTTTTGAGGAAATTTTTAAAGAGGAACTCATGATATTTGGTGAATGTCAAAAAACAGCTGATGACATTTGTTATTTAGAGCCAATTTTTGAGAAACTTTTTAAAGATTAACTTAGGATTTTAGATGAGCCTTGCACAGTTGAATCTACGCCTCAAATACTTCCTTTCATCATTGAAACCAATTCTATTGAAAAATAAGATGAGGTTGTGTTTTTAACTCCTATAACTGCATTTTTTATTTATGTACCACATGTTCATATCGAAGACTTTGATCCAATTATCCAAAACTTTAACAAGTTAGTGAAGTTGCATAATTATTTTAGATTTAAATTATTTATTACTGCACTAATTTATTCGGTGAAGTTTGGATCACAAATTTGTTCACCCACGTATAAATACCATATAAATATTATGCATATCAAGTTTAGGGTGTTTATTGATACTTATTGTTATAATTTGTTTTACTATTCTTGCATGATTAAAGACAAAAATTTTGAGTGGTTAATACTAACGTTTCGATTAGCCAAAGTGTTATTTAAATTTAATTTTTTTTCTTTTTCTTCTTTTATTTTTTTAGGGTTTTATTTTTTTGATTAAAAAATAATTATCTTATTCCTTCCTTATTTAAGCACTTTTATTTGACTCCAACACCTAACATAAAAATAAGAAATAAATTGTAGGGTATGTGGTACAAAGCAAGTAGAAGAAATTCATTATCAGATAGTATATTAACGGCAGACTACCGCCTGTTAGCGGCTTAATGAGGGAAGAATCTCCTAAATTTTTGGGCTCTGTAAGTTTATTCTTGTTTAATATTTTTTATCAAACTTAATGGTTTATCTATGTCTAAATTAATTTCACTACGTTATTTTATATATCTGTTTAGCAATGAAAATTGTAGTCATGGTTCTTTACTAATTTGTGAGATAATTGTAGAGAAATGAGTAAGGACATTGAGGACAATATCAGAAATAAGTGTGGAGGTGGTTTGCACTCTATTGTTTTATTAGGTTTTCTTTTATTTTTTTGTTAGGTTTTCTTTTTTAAAATTTCTTTTAAGAAAAGTTTTCGAATCAAGCTAGTAATAGGTAATCATGAATTCGAATCCGAAAGGTTTAAAGAAAATTATTAAATCTGACGATAGAACTATGTCTGAAAAATAATTCCTTTATTGAATTCAAATTTAGAAAATATACACTCTACAAATTGCACAGACACGAATCTTGAAGTTTGAGATAGCAGAGGATACTTTGAAATATCTTGGCTTAAATGTCTAAGTGTTATATATATATATATATATATATATATATATATATATATATATATATATATATATATATATTGGCTTAAATGTCTAAGTGATATATATATATATATATATATATATATATATATATATATATATATAAATTCAGTAAGGATGCTTCATCACCTAGTGTTTTAGACCAACCGGTCTGCGAGTCACTGCTAAAAGCCTAAGTTAGTTGCAAGACTAGGCTTATATATATATATATAAGAGAACAAAAAACTCGCACATTGAGTAATCGGTTGGTTGGTGGCTCAGCAAGCATTAACAGTCGTATTGAAAGGGGTGTGAGTATATCTATCTATATAATCATATAAATAAAATACGAGAGTATAAGGGCATTGATACTATAGCTTGAATTAAATTCTCAAGTGGCAAGATATTTTACATACTCGTAGGGGTATATATTCGATAATTGAAGGAGTGGTAGGAAGCAAAAATAGGATGAAGTTTTATTGAGAGAGAATATAATTTTCGGAGTTGAACAAGACTATTAGGATGAAAATTCATGAAAACTAAATTACCGGCGGAAATTCAAAACTTTTCCTTTTCTTTCTTTTCTTTTCATTTCTTTTCATTTCTTTTCTTTTGTATAGTTTTTCACTTTCTTTCGTTTTACTTTTTCTTTTATTTTTGGTTTTTATTTTCTTTTTGTTTTCCTTTTTGGGATTTTGTGAGTAGTATTCACTGAAAATCCTCAGGAGACAACACTCTTCCTACTAGGGATACCTAGAGATTTAAATCTTATTGCACGTGCTAAGTGCAATCGTACGTCTGCGAAAATGAGCATAGGAGTACATTTTAGCTAGATTTTTATTTTTAGGCTTTTAGTTTTGAGTTTGAAACCCTAAATTTTGCTCGAGAACTAGCAACGGATAAATGTGGGGTATTTGATTGGTGTATTTTAATGCACATTTATATAGCCATGTTTATCTTTATTTTGTCTATTTTATACTGTTCCCGGTATAATTAATGCAGATTACAGGGCTTAAAGGGAAAAGTACGCAAAAGACGAACTACATGTGTTGAATGTGGACTTTATTGAGCTATAAATAAAGAAATGGTACAAATTATCAAAAACAGCGAGTGGAACAGGATACCAAAAATCAAGACCAAGCGACACTAGAAATTTGGAGACCTAAACATGGCCGAAATTTTGCATGTTTGGACCGAATTTTGGAAAGGTCTGGGGACGAGATTTTTAGGGTTTCTTGTACATTCTCATATCTTTTGTAACTCATCCTTAGATTTTCCAGAGCCCCTATAAATACTGTTGTATTCATCATTAGGATTTCATCACTCATCATTAGGATTTCATCACTCTTTTGGCTTTTGGATTTAGGGGTTTTATTTGGAGAGATCAAAACAATTTGTAAGTTATTTATTTTAATATGCAGATTAATGATTTTAATTTGTTTGCTTGTATGATGAGTGGATAATTATCTTTCTAGGGTTAGAATTATTCTTTCTATTATGGTTGTGATGTTTTAATATCTCTATCTCTTTTCTTTGATTTTATTGTAAATTTCTTTTGATAAAAAATTCATCGTTTTGTTATCATTCTAATAAACTAGACTTTATAATGATAATTTAATACCCTTGAATTGGTTTAAGAAAAGATGGTAACACCGATAAACTATTTAGGTTAATGATAAATTGACAACTTAGAAAACTAAACATGGAAGGTAAGATGATGTTTTGATCAAGGTATTTCAACCTAATTAATTGGCATAATCTAGGTTACGCCGATAAATATAATTTAACTTGTAAATTGACAATTTAGGGGTTATTTTATAGAAGGGTAAAACTATGTTACTTGTGATTAATTAGAATTAATTGTTTTCTAAATGATTTTATATGATTGATAGGGTAGATCTCAATTGTATGAAGGATGCTTACTCAGAAGTTTGATATTTCATTGCTAATTATTTTATCGTATACTTTTATATAATTAATAGTTAATTAATTAAAACAATGAAATTAGAAAAGAATAGAATCATGTAAATCAACTATGATAGTAAAGGTAATTCGACACCCCATGATCTCTTTATTATTCAAAACCCGCTTTTTAATTTAACTTGAAATTTAATTTCTTATTTGCACTTTTATTTTTATGCACTTAATTTTAGTTTTAAAATGACCCTTTGATTTTAACTTATTTTAGAATTAATTGGAATTCTCAACGTCTCTTTGTGGTACGATCCATAAGTACTACAATATATTTACTGTGCACTTGCAGTAAATTTGAGAGACTATAAAATCTACATCAATTATTAATCTCAACTTCATTTTCAATGGGTACTTTACCCATATATTCCATATACCCTATATTTCCTCCGCATGTGGATCTTTGAAAGAACATCCATATGGAAAAAAATCTTATTACCACAACGAGCAATCAACACGAAAGAAAAACAATAAACTTCATCAACTTCAGACTTTTAACTTTACCAATTTTTTTCTTTTTCAACTTCCCCAATTTTATTTTATTTTATTTAGTTTTTTTTATAAGGAAAGGGTTTTACCTTAAGAAGGGTCGAAATCTAGGTTTTCAAGAAAAGATCATGTGACGGATTGGAACATTGGCGGTTGAATCAGTTTCGACGGTGAACTTGCTTTTGTCTGGAGTCATAAGATAATACTTAGCTTTCAAGTTTTCTTCTTACCTTTTGTTATTATATACATCTTTTAAGGCAATAAGAGCTGACAAAGTGGTTGAACTCACATCGCCGTCTTCCGATGACTCGTCTAATCCAATTAGCTAGTTGTATATAAAATCACCGAGTGAGATCGAAACATCTTTATAAATAGTTAGTCCATTGAGCAGCTCTTCAAGACTAAAATTTAGATTTCCACCAGCAGATGCAGCCAACTTTCTATAAACCTCAACATATACATGTGCCTTCTCATAGAAAGAATCATAGATCGTTTTGTAGAGTCCTTTAGGTTTTACACACTCATAATCTGCAATTTCTGTAGAGACCCAAATTACAGGGATGCCATCGTCATAACTGGAAATCGACCGAGACTCGATCCGACCGAAACTTTTGCAGTTAACCCTTTTCGACTCTTCTTCGAAACTATTATTCTCGGCCATAATAATAGCAGTGATATAGATATCCTCAAATTCCGACGGCGGCGGATCTGTTGATGGTAACGACGAGGGTGAAAGCAGGGGCGTGGGGCTTGGTGCAACGAGAGTTGATAGTTACATGTCAGGGTTAGGCTCTGATACCATATTAAGAAACATAAGTATTAGAGGAGAAGCGAAAAATAATTGAGAGACTGCATTGTTGGGGGAGGGAGAAGGTATACGCGGAACTATGCTAAATGGCCAATCAAGCAAAACACAATAAACAACGAAAGATAAAATAACGCAAGAAAAAAAGAATCAAACCAGAGAGAGACACGATATTTGTTAACGAGCTTTACCCACCGTATGGTTAATTCCAGGCAGAGCGGAATCTGCAAAACTTCTATTAGATTTAGTCAAGTTATACCAAGAGCAAATCCTAGGAGATTTCTTTTAAATCTCTCTAATCTCTCTTAATCGTCGCCTTCTCTCTATACAATTTAATGGCTTTATTATTTTTCATATGAGAGACCTTATTTATAGCCTGACCCTGATCCCATTTAAATTAGGATTGGATAGAATATGGTAAATATTCTAAACACACAGAAAACCCACGCGCAGGCGTCTGATGATCATATCGACAGATGCATGCTGCTTATCTTTATTGGCTATAAACATTAGGCAGATGTCTGCCGCTTTTGCCTTCAGACGTTTGGCTTTGCTTTGGACTTTTGCTCAATGCTTTATGCATGGTCAGACGTCTGAACCTTTCTTGTTCAGACGTCCGAAGAAGAAAACTACACAATATTGCTATAAGTCATTTAGAAAGGGTTGCACATACTTACTTGTGTTTTTGAGATGTATATCTCTGTGATGGTTTATATGGATTGTCCTTTTGGATAGCCTCTCGTGCGATATTGGTTGTACACTTGTGTCATTTGTATATTCATTATTGCGGGGAAAGCTTCCGACTTGTTGCCACGCCCCGCTTCCCGGTGTACGGGAAGAAAACACGACGAGACCGCTACGTATTTACTCTGAAGTAAATACGCTAAGCATATCTAAGCAATATAAGTAAAATGTACAAGAGACAATGACAATAGATATATATTGAACATCAACTTTATTTATTAACATTCTTTTTACAATACATCTGAAAAGTAAATACATGGAATGAAAAGCAATGCTTAAATAGTGGCATAACAGAAATGGAAAGTACTGAAATGAGTATCTAGAGCTCCGGGTCGAAGGCTAGCTGATCCAAGTCCTCGCTGGTGGGCTCGATCTCCAGTGCGTCCAAATCACCTGACGACATTCCAAAGAAAAGATAGAGAATTTCATCAGCGAACAAATCGCTCGATAAGTCCCAAAGATAAGGAAGAAGTAGAATAGACAGAGAGAGAATGTGTAACTTTTAAAGTGGTATTATATTGTTATCATGTTGTATTTAGTGTTAACGCTGTTGTTTGTAGCTTGGTACAGAAGAGCCCAGTGTATACGAGAGGAGTCTCAATAAACCAGAGACTAAGGTGGACGGAATCAAGAGTACAAGGCTCCGTGATAATACCCGGAACAACGGCGATTGAATTCAGGTTAGGTGTCTTAATGGTTGCAGTCTCGTGCAACTTCTAACACCTTCCGTACCAATCTACCCCTTATAAACCCCGCGATGTCTTGATTGTATTGTTTGTATTGTATTATAAATTGTATTATCTTGTTTTATAGATTGTATAAATGGATGACTTTCCGAAACCATGATATCAGTAAATGAATGTAACTGGAGAATCATGTAGATGCGGGTATATCCATGGTTCGGTTCAGTCAATATAGATTGAATAGATTTAACAGATTGAATATATAGATTCATATTGAATTTTGGTTTGTACTTGAATCATATTCAAGTCAGATTGATTATAATGAGACTCAGTATGAGTCAGACAATTAGAAAAGAAATTGAATCCTGATTAGGTTTTGGTGTTATCGATAACCGCTGCACATGGACGGGTGTTATCGATAACCGCTGCACTCAGTAAGAGGATTACCGTGTTGATAACACCGTTTGTTAAGTTGTCTACCTTAAATAGGAAAGAACCTATATCTCCGGCTCCCTGAGGCTCAAGAGACTGGTCTCGCTTAAACCTATGTTTACTGGGGTCCTTATTGTAATTTAGTATAACTTGAGGGGGTTTTATGTAAAAATAATTTTGTATAGTTTTCAAAATACAACTCAAGTATTTTATTATCGCCTTTAAAGTTTTTATTGATGTATATTTTATCTTTGTGACATTTCTAGTGAATAAAACCTAATTTCATAATATATGGTATTTATTTGTAATATTGGAATTGTATGGTATTTTCTTGTAAATGAGATGTTTTTCTAGAATTTTGGAAATATGGAATATTATAAATATTAAAAATAGATATTTTGATATTAATTACATGTATATTTATTTATAAAAAAATAAGTTTTATTTATAATAGAAATCACATTTTCTAAAGAAAATTGTATTTCAAAATCTTTCGAGACCGTATGCTCCTTGCGGAGGTCTGCATCTCGCACTACTAAGCCCGAGGATGTGCGATAATCCGCACCATCCTGAACGGTTTCCCCGAAATGGGTTGTAGAGACGCATTTGGAATGATTTGTTAAAATACACATCTTGTAGAAAAAGGTTTTTATAAGTCGGAGGTAGTTATGTGTAAAGTCGTATTTTCCCCAAATCTATGTTCCCAAATTTCATCGTGCTATATTACATATGAGTGCTTTGAGGAGGTAGGTCATTACCTCGTGAACTATCTAAAGGTATAGTAAGGGGTAATGATGTTTTATGTCGAAACTAAACTATATGGTATTTTTCTGTAAAAGTGCTATAAAAATTGAAATATAAATTATTTTGATATGAAACTTGTCAATATGTTTTGTTAATGTTTAATGATCATGATGTGAGAGTTTGGTATTATTGTGTTTAAAAAAAATATGATTTTTAAGGAAAAACCGAATCGGAAGTTGGATTAACTCCACTTCCGTCGGGTTTTAGAATTCTAAGTTTTTAGAATGGTAAAAAGAAGAGGAAGAAGGGACTTACTGGATTGTAGTGGTGAGGAGAGTAAAAGGAAGAACTAGGAGATGCCGGTGCATCGTTTCGTCGCCGGAATCTCCTCGGAACGTCGTCGGAAGTTCGCCGGAGCTTCGCCCTTCGCTAACTCCACTTGCACATAAAAAGTCAAGGGAATTTTCTTGAGAGTTTGAACAGAGATTTGGAAGTGAGGAGGGGTGAGTTTAGGTGTGGTATTTATAGGAAAAATTAAGGTTTATGGTAAATGAAAGGGTGTGATAAAAATTGTATTTAATTCTGCATTTAAAAAATTAAAAGGGGTGTTTTAATTCTCTGTTTAATTTCAGAGATTTTAAATAGTGCAGGGGGAGTGGGGTAGGCCAAAAGTATATGGGATTTCAAGAAAATTTGGGTTCGGGCTTACTAAGGCTGGCGGCGGCGGCCGATTCACCCAAGTCACTGGCCCGGGTTGGCCGAGTCGGACCGAGTCAGGTTGCCACGTGTCCCCTGATGTTGTGTCTTGACTCGTGGACCCGTTTGTTTTATGTGTGACTCTTGGTTTTTATGAGTTATGCACGTGTAGACTCTTCGACTTCTAAAAGATTAAAATAATTTTAAATAAAAATAATGTGTGGCTGATGGGATTTGAATTCTGGTGCTTTGGTTTAGCAGTGCAAGATCTTACCAATGAGCTACAAGCTTCTTCTTGCAGTTCAAAAGCAAATCAAACTTATAACTTGTGCTCAAGCTTGTTCACCGCCGGAAGCCGGGAAGACTGTATGTCTTGCCTGAATCTGGGGGCAGATGCTAATGGTGCTATCCGTCCACCTCTCCGAAGATGCCAAGTTGATTTATGGCACCATGTATCGAAGGTTTAAACGGATGCGGCCGATGTAGCAGACTTCGTCAGATCCCCCCTCGTTTGAGGGGTTTTTGATTATGGGGACGCTCTTCCCTGCAGGCGCAAGCCCCTGCAGTTAATTACGCTACCGCATCGCTATAACAACTTTCTCCTTCTCCATATAGTCACTTCGTGTTTTGGGTGTTTGTTTTGTGTTTGGTTGCCCGTGGATTGTATATGGAGACTAAGTTATGTTGTCGCCCGTAGGGCGTGGATTAGTCCAAATCAGTATCTTTCTTAGATTTGGGTTTGGGGGGTGTGTGTTTAAGGATACGTTAGCCTTATTTGTGGCTAAGATCAACTTAAACGTTTGTTAAGGACACGTTAGTCTAATTCTAGACTAAGATCAACTTAACGGGATCGTTTAGATCCGACAAGAGAGCAATTGGGCCCTATTGTTTAGTTTAATGACATTGCGGTCGATAATTAGTTTAAGGACATTACGGTCCAACGTTAGTTTTAAGACATCATGGTCGAGGTTAAGGACATCATAGTCCATGAGTTTAAGGACCTCACAGTCCGATGTTAGTTTTAAGACATCACGGTCGAGGTTAAGGACATCATAGTCCGTGGATTTGAGGACTCCACAGTCCGACATTAGTTTTAAGACATCACGGTCGAGGTTAAGGACATCATAGTCCATGGATTTAAGGACCTCACAGTCCGATATTGTTAGTTTTAAGACATCACGGTCGAGGTTAAGGATATCATAGTCCATGAGTTTAAGGTCCTCACAGTCCGATGTTAGTTTTAAGACACCACGGTCGAGGTTAAGGACATCATAGTCTGTGAGTTTAAGGAACCCACAGTCCGCTGTTAGTTTTAAGACATCACGATTGAGGTTAAGGACATCATAGTCCGTGGATTTAAGGACTCCACAGTCCGACATTAATTTTAAGACATCACGGTCGAGGTTAAGGACATCATAGTCTATGAGTTTAAGGACCTCACAGTCCGATATTAGTTTTAAGACATCACGGTCGAGGTTAAGGACATCATAGTCCGTGAGTTTAAGGACCCCACAGTCCGATGTTAGTTTTAAGACATCACGGTCGAGGTTAAGGACATCATAGTCCGTGGATTTAAAGACTCCACAGTCCGATATTAGTTTTAAGATATCACGGTTGAGGTTAAGGACATCATAGTCCATTTGTTTAAGGACCCCACAGTCCGTAGTATTGTGTGGTTGTCGGGACCCGTCACCTCTCTGACGACGCTGAAGGATTACAACGACAGATATCAGATGAGTAAAGAGATGTACCCTCGAACCGGGTGTAAATTTATTGGAGGAGCAGATGAGCTCAGTTTAACTTAAATTGATGACTTATGGCCAGAATTGGGCTAAGTCCAGTTGAAAATGTTTAACATTTTATTTTTGTTCTGCCTATTGGGCCCTTTGTTTGGGCTCTGCCCTTTTAATAATGCTAAGCATTGGGCTCTGACATTTTTTGTCTTATATTGAATGCATAGCATTTATCAGAACAAAGTATGTTCTGACAACGCGCCACGTGGCGCACTAGGCGCTTTGCGCCAGTCAAAGAGCGCATTGCGCTTCTGTCGGTTAGTGCACACGAGGAGGACACGTGTCACTTAGTGCTAAGCGCTAGTTTGTTAGCGCGCTGCGCTTTTAATTTATGAGCGCGCTGCGCTATTTTATGGGTGCACCAGTGAGTGACACGTGGCGCGCTTGGCGCTGAGCGCCAATTCAAGAGCGCAGTGCGCTGTTTTCAGGAGCGCAAAATGCAAGCTGTGTCTACGGTTGACACGTGGCATATTTTGGCGCTGAGCGCTAGTCCAAAGAGCGCAAAGGCGTAGTTCATGAGTGAAGACAAGCTCGAGTGTTTTCATGAGGCGTGCTTGATTACTCAGGCTCTGAAAGATTACTCGGTTCACCTATTGAGCCAAATAAGAGCCTGGCGGGCTATCATGTCTGCTTTTGCGGATGAACACGGCGCCAATCGGTGGGGAGCCACTCCTCGTGAAAATCGTCGTTTTGATGTGCTGGAGAAGGCGGCGAGGGAGTTAGAATTTTTTTTTATTGTTTTGTTCACCTTTGTGCCACTGATCCCTTGTTTGGTGATCTTTTTTAAATGTAATAATAAACAATAATAATAAAAAGATGTTTTAATTTAGTATTTTATTATCTGTTAAGTGTTCCCCTGTTTTTAATTCTTTATTATTCCTCTGTAAGATGTTTATGCGCTACATAATTTAATTTGCTATAATCATGAAGCGTTGCTTCGCTTTCCAATCTTGGAATCAGAGCTTTGCTCTAATTTGGGGTGCGCAGCGCAATTGCGCTAGCGCATTCGTGTTTTGACACGTGGCGCACAGCGCGCCTTGCGCGATCGCTCTCATGCTCGACACGCAGAGCGCAACTGCGCTAGCGCACCAGTGTTAGACACGTGGCGAGCAGCGCAACTGCGCTAGCGAACCTGTGTCAGACACGTGGCGCGCAGCGTAGAGCGCAGGATCTGAAGCGTTGCTTCAATTTTTGACTCTTAAATTTCTAAACAGAGCTTTGCTCTGATTGGGGGGAAGCAGAAGCGTCACTTCATTTCCAGTCTTGGAACTTGAACAGAGCATTGCTCTGATTGGGGGAAGCGTCGCTTCATTTCCAATCTTGGAAACAGAGCTTTTCTCTGATTGGGGAAACAAATGCCCCCCCACCGTTGCGCTTACGTAGCCCCAAACATGAGTGCGGCGGTGGTAGCATCTCAGTCGTTGGATCAACTTTCGGGGAGTTGAAACGGCTCTTAATGCCTATAAATAGGACCTTTGGTCCTCAGATGATTTCCATCTTCTTCATAAGAATTTTTATTCAGAGCTTAGCTCTTCCGTTCAAGAACTTCCAAGAGTTAGAACTCTTTCCAAACTTAGGTAAAATAAAATTAATTTTAAGAAATTAAGGTTTTTACCCATTAACAGAGCCTTGCTCTTAATAGATCTTTGATCTAAAAAGAACCCATTCAGGGTTTCACTAGCAGAGCTTTGCTCCATAGGTCTAAAGAGAGCTAAAGAGAACTAAAAAAGAACCCTATCAGGGTTCCATTAATAGAGCTCTACTCTCTAAAAGGATTTTTCTTGTGATTTCTTAATTCATTAACGGAGCTTTGCTCCTTTAAAACCATATAGAAGAACTCTTGAGAGTTTTTCATGGATCTTGAAGATTAAAGATCGAATTTTATTTTTGATGAATTATATCATCTTCTTAGAGCAAAGCTCTCAATGTTCTCGGGGGATTTCTTTAACTTCCCCTTATAATTGATTTTGACAGGTGTCACTCCTGTCTGTAGAGCATTGCTCTCGAGGAGTTTAACTTCCTGTGCCTATTTTGAATAAGAAATTGCCTATTCAGTCTGTCTGCTAATCTTTGCTGGTTTTCTTTTACAGGAGTAATGGACGCTCACATGTATGATCTCGACGAGATTATCTCTTACGGAGACATCCGCCGACTCGGCCGTTTTCAGAATCGAGAATTCACAAACGCCGAGTGTGCCAAAATTATGAGTCGCTTTGACGCATACAATGGTCAATTGCTTCCTCGGCGTTCCCCTCTTCTAAAGCTTATTGTGGGAGCGATCTGGGAAGCGCTCCCTCTATTATGTACCGGCGTGCCGCTTAGAGCATTGGATGCCGCTGAGGATAAGGTGCACTCGGTGTATCTGATGAACCTAATCTCGAAGAGACGGCGAGACAATCTTGTCGACCTTCTGCACCAGGCTTTTCAACAGTCTGCCATACTTGCTGCTTATCGGAGGGTGGAGGACATCCATGGAGATCTCGACGCTTGCGATCGCGAAAGAAAGCACATCAGGATGGTTCGCCAGGCGTGGAAAATTCTGGACAAGGTCACGTTTGAGTTCCTCAATCCATGCCCTGGATCTGAGGTTTTGCCGTTGTAATTATTTTGATAATGTATTTGTTTGTTGTTTTTATAATTGTAAGAACCTTTTGCAATATGAATGGAAATTTTCTCATTTTAGCTTGTTTTACTTCATGTTCTGAATCTTTTACACATGCATGAATGGGTGTGCCTCAAACACTTAATTAAATGCAGATCAGCTGTTCTCCCTGTCGTTTTCTTCTCTCTGCTGTGTTGTTGCCATGTGATTTTAGCAAGTGCGATCTGTAGATAGCATATAGCTGTCAATCTTGGATTCTTTGTAGGGCGGTGGTGGCTTAGAAGACAGGGTTAGAATCTGTCACCTAAGACTTTTCAACTTTATGAGCCGTGAGGGTCTCATAAAGAATTTTCTCCCTACCGGTCGAGAGGATCCCATAGGTGTAATTTCTCCTTAAGAATTTTGAGGATTCCTAAGTGAGTTTTCTTTTGAAAGTCGTAAAGATCTCATAAGAGAATTTACTTCCTTGCGAGTCATGAGGACCCGCAAGTGATGGGTGAAGTTGTCCTTATCCGCATTTCACGGAGTTAAGGGTTGCTCTGGATGCTTCCCACGGGTTCACTGCCGTGTTTGGCGAGGACCAGGCTCCGCTCTGGACGTTTTCCAGGATACCGTAGTTTAAAAACATCGCGGTCGAGGTTAAGGACATCGTAGTCAATGAATTTAAGGACTCCACAGTCCGTTAGTTTTAAGACATCACGGTCGAGGTTAAGGACATCATAGTCCGTGAGTTTAAGGACCTCACAGTCTAATGTTAGTTTTAAGACATCACGGTCGAGGTTAAGGACGTCATAGTCTGTGAGTTTAAGGACCTCACAATCCGATGTTCGTTTTAAGACATCACGGTCGAGGTTAAGGACGTCATAGTCCATGAGTTTAAGGACCTCACAGTCCGATGTTAGTTTTAAGACATCACGGTCAAGGTTAAGGACGTCATAGTCCGTGAGTTTAAGGACCTCACATTCCGATGTTAGTTTTAAGACATCACGGTCGAGGTTAAGGACATCATAGTCCATGAATTTAAGGACTCCACAGTCCAATGTTATGTGTGGTCGTCAGGACCCGTCACCTCTTTGAAGACGTTGAGGAATTACAACGACAAATATCAAAGGAGTGAAGAGATGTACCCTTGAACCAAGGTAAAATTAGTTTAAGGACATTACGGTCCATTGTTAGTTTTAAGACATCACGGTCGAGGTTAAGGACATCATAGTCCGTGGATTTAAGGACTCCACAGTCTGATGTTAGTTTTAAGACATCACGGTCGAGGTTAAGGACATCATAGTCTGTGGATTTAAGGACTCTACAGTCCAATGTTTGCTCTGGATGCTTCCCACGGGTTCACTGCCGTGTTTGGCGAGGACCAGGCTCCACTCTGGGTGCTTCATACGGGTTCACTGCCATGCTCTGCGAGGACCAGAATCCTCTCTGGACGTTTTCCACGGGGTCAGAAGTGACATAATCCGCGTTCCACGTAACCAGAAATTTTGCTCTAGATGCTTCCTACGGGTTCACTGCCGTGTTCAGCAAGGACTAGGCTTCGCTCTGGACGTTTTCCACGGGGTCAGAAGTGACATAATCCGCGTTCCACGTAGCCAGGAATTTTGCTCTGGATGCTTCCCACAGGTTCACTGCTGTGTTTGGCGAGGACCAGGCTCCGCTCTGGAAGCTTCACACGGGTTCACTGCCGTGCTCTGCGAGGACCAGGATCCGCTCTGGACGTTTTCCACGGGGTCAGAAGTGACATAATCCGCGTTCCACGTAGCCAGGAATTTTTCTCTAGATGCTTCCCACGGGTTCACTGCCGTGTTTGCCGAGGACTAGGCTCCCCTCTGGATGCTTCACACGGGTTCACTACCGTGCTCTGCGAGGACCAGGATCCGCTCTGGACGTTTTCCACGGGGTCAGAAGTGACATAATTCGCGTTTCACGTAGCCAGGAATTTGCTCTGGATACTTCCCACGGGTTCTCTGACGTGTTCGGCGAGGACCAGGCTCCGCTCTGGATGCTTCACACGGGTTCACTGCCGTGCTCTGCGAGGACCAGGATCCGCTCTGGATGTTTCCCACGGGGTCAGAAGTGATATAATCCGCGTTCCACGTAGCCAGGAAGGGTTGACTTTATCCGCATTTCACGGAGTCGGAATTTGACTCTCGTTCATCTGCACACCGTCGAGTCATGGAACTGGGAGTTTCCGCTGTTCCGCTTTGCTTGATGCTGTGTCTGCTGCAATGAGACGAATGTTGAGATGATCTCTAGGCTATCTGTGACCCGTCGAGATTTGGCTTCTTCTTCTGATGAAACCTGGGGAGGAGGAGTGTGACTCCCTCTTCGTTTGCGCCCCTGGATTGTATACAGGGATTGATGTGATATCACCTGTAGGACATAAATTTCTTTTTTATTTTTATTTTATTTCTTTCCGCGATGCTCTATTATTTCAGCTTTTATATCGCGAAGGTCGCGATTGCCCAATCATTTCGGCTATTTTTCGCGGTGCCCAATCATTTCGGCTATTTGTTTTATTTTTACTCGCTGCTTTTTATTGCGAGTTGCCCAATCATTTCGGCTATTTTGCATGCATACATTTTTTTTTACTTGCTGTTTCTGTTGCAAGTTGCCCCATCATTTTGGCTATTTCGTATGCATGTGTGGCTTGCTAGCTTTTCGCTGCAAGCTTGGGATTAGACACCGATTTCGGCATCAGCACCGCTACAACTGGAATTTTTTCAGGAGCGAATCATCATTTGCCTCTGTCGATAACGAACAAAGGTGGCTTAGCGAACAGGGTTAGGATCCTGTCGACTAAGGCTTTTGACTTCATGAGTCGTAAGAGTCTCACAAAGGTATTTCTCCCTGCGAGTCATGAGGATCTCGTAGGTGTGTTTTCTCCTTAGGAATCGTGAGGACTCCTAAGTGTATGTTCTCTTATAAGTCGTAAGGATCTTACAAGAGAGTTTTCCCTTTATAAATCGAAAGGATTCACAAGGGTTGCTCGCCGTGCGAACATATCCCTAGTCACGGGTGGGACTTGGTTAGGGAAATGTTTATTCGCGCCCGTGGATTGTATACAAGGGTCAGTGTTGCACCGCTTGTAGGGCAGTATCGGAGGTTGTGGAGGGTTGCTTAAGAACAGGTTCAGGTCTCTGTAGCTTAAGACTCTCAAATCTTATGAGCCGTGAGGGTCTCATAAAAGGATTCTCCTTACGAGTCGTGAGGATCTCGCAAGTGTAATTTCTCCTTAGGAATCGTGGGGATCCCTAAGTGTGTTGCTCTCTTGTGAGTCGTAAGGATCTCACGCGGGTGATTTCTCCTCACAAGGTCGAGAGGACCCTATAAGTGTCTTTTTAACGAGGTTGCGCCCTCTCGGGTTTTCACAAAACTCGCCGGTAGCCCTGCTGTTTTTACTCACGGAGCCCTTTCGGGTTTTCATCTGTGCCCATCTTGCTTATAGACATACCGTTTTCTCTTTTTTTTATTATTTTTTTTATCGGCTTTGGGATGCTGCAATCCACCGTAGTTTATCGACATCTCGGTCAACGGCTAGTTTTAAGACATAGTGGTCCATCGTTAGTTTAAGGACGTTTCGGTCCGTCGTTAGTTTAAGGGCGTTTCGGTCCGTCGTTAATTTAAGGACGTTTCGGTCCGTTGTTAGTTTAAGGACGTTTCGGTCCGTTGTAAAGGAAGCCGGTTACTACTTATAGAGTTTGGGCTTAGGAAGATAGCAGGCGGACATAGTCGTCGTCATCTATCATTGACCTAGGCCGTGACTCGTTAGGCGTAGTACTTCTTCAGGAAGCGGCCATTTATTGGCCTGAAGGGCCTTTCGCCATGCATGTCCATGAGTAGATACGATCCACCCTGGTAGACCTTGTCTATAATATATGGGCCTTCATAGTTCGGCTCGAATTTTCCCCGCTTAGCGCGATTGGGGATCATAGGTCTTTTGACCACTAGCACGAGTTCGCCTTGGTGGAATATCCTCGGCCTGGTCAATCTTTCATATGAGCGCGTCATCTTTGCTTTATAAGCTTCCAGATTTTGCTGCGCCAGGAGCCGGGTTTCATCAAGGGCATCGAGCTCCTCGAGGCGAAGGTGACATTCTCTTCGTCCGTTAGCTCATAATGGATTGCCACTCGTAGAGAGGGTAACTCTATCTCGAGGGGGAGTACTGCTTCTGTACCGAATACCAACGCGTACGGCGTTGTGTTCGTGGCCGTCTTGAACGTAGTTCGATACGCCCAGATAGCTTCTTGCAGTCTCTCATGCCAGTCCTTCTTATTTCGGGACACCGTCATCTTCACGATCTTTGTCAGGGTCTTGTTAAAAGCTTCAGCTAGACCGTTGGCTCGGGGATTATAAACTGAGGAGTATCTCCAGTCTATGTTATGCTGTTGTGAGAAGCGGTTGATCTTGTGGCTTCTGTAGGCTGGTCCGTTATCGGAGATAATCCGTCGCGGAGTGCCAAACCGATAAATGACGTGTGTCTTGAAGAAATGGAGGATATTCTCCGTCTTCACTTCCCTCAGCGGTACCGCTTCTGCCCATTTGGAGAAGTAATCAGTTGTCGCCAAAATAAACCGATTGCCTCTGGACGATGCTGGTTTGATGGGGCCAATTATGTCAGTCCCCCACATTTCGAACGGCCAGCTAGCCATCGTCGGATGTAACGGATTCGGATGCTGATGGATGAAGTCCCCGTGAATCTGGCACGAGTGGCACTGCTTTGCGTATTCGAGGCAGTCTTGGATTATCGTGGGCCAATAATAACCCATCCGTTTGATCTTCAGCTTCATTTCCGGCCTGGCTTGGTGAGAACCACATAGTCCGTCATGAGTTTCTTGGACGACTCTCTTTGCCTCTTCAGGTCCCAGGCATCTTAGCTATAAAGAGTCAAATGATCTTTTATACAGGGTATCATTGACGAAGGCGAAAGATATGGCTCGCTTCATGAGCTGATATTTTGAGGACGCATCATCAGGCGTTCGACGGGATTTGAAGTAGTCTATGAAGACTTTTCTCAAATCTTCAACCGTTTCTTGGTCTTTTAGTTGTAGAGCCGTTTGCTCGGTCGCTCCCTTTTCCTCGTACAACTCCGGAGATATTTCTGCCGGTGCAAGAACCCGACGGTTTTGTACCACGATTCTTACGTCATCGAGGTTCTCATCAGCCAATTCTTTAGCAAACTTGGCTAATGCATCCGCTTTGCTATTTTCCGCACGCGGTATGCTTTCCAAGGTGTAGGAAGGGATTTGGGTCAGCAGTTGCTATACCCTCTCGCCGTACTTCACCAACTCTGGTTTGCACGTTTGGTAGTCTCCATTTACTTGACTAACGACCAGCTGGGAGTCTCCGTATATGAGGAGGTTCTCAATCCCCATGTTGATGGCGATCTCGAGACCTGCTATCAAAGCTTCATACTCGGCTTCGTTGTTTGTCCTCGGCTCTTTTAAGGAGAAGGCAATGCACATTATCCCTTGATTGGTTCGAAATATCGTGTTTGTTTGTAGTTAACCGCAATCAGAACGGTGTCGCGTGTAGCTAGACCGAGATGAGTACGGGTCGTCCTCTGGGAAACGTGGAACCTTTTACTTTTACTTTAGATGTGTTGAGAAAGAGATGAGGGATAAAGAATTTTATAGAATGGTTTCTAGATCTCCGTTAAATAAGAATGTAAAATATAGATCTAGATTATTTTAGAGACTTAGATAATATAATAAGAAGGCTTGTAGGGTTCGTTAGGATTTAGTAGTTATGGACGATTAATTAAAAGTTACCATTTTTATCCATTAATAGATTTAGAACTAGAACGACGGTGATGCGTGTAGATTAGGGTTTCTGGAAGGAAAAGAAATCCCACTCTTAACCCTTATCTCGACACGGAACTCCGTTCATATCTAGCCTTTACCAAAACAATCATTAATCTAATCTCTAATCGCGGTCGGAACTAGCAAAGAATTGCTAGCGCGCCCGATTAGGATGTTAATGATTCTTTTGATAAAGTTCCTAAACTTTATAGGACTTAAAAAGGGTTTAGTTATTTTCATCGTCCATTAGCCTACCCTAATCCTACGAACCCTAACAAGCGGAGAATTACTCGCGCATGTTGGGAGAAGAAGATGAAAAGAAAGAGAGGGAAAACATAATGTAAAATGCAAAAAGAATTAAATAAAACAACTACCTTTATTAATCAACTTGAACAATCTACACTTTGATTCCTTAGAAAATGATTACAAAGACTAGTTTGCTTCTCTATCTCTTCCAAGGAGGTAGACGAACAGTTGATGATCAGCCTGGATGCGTGAGCGTCTGGGGATTCGTGATCTCGTCGGCTTGATAACTTTTCCAAGAGGCTCTCAGTGCTATTTTATAGTGCAAAGCCAGAATCTTTTAGTTGGAAACTTGGTAAAATTCAGCAATGATTGATCTCCAAAAATCTTGATTTCTAACTCCATAATATTGCGGCGGATCCGCGGCAAATGGGGGCTAAGGCCGCGGATCTGCGGCCAACGGATGAGATCTCTTGATCAAAATTCTTGTGCTTGCATCTTGTGATATGTGGCAATCCTAGACACCTTCATAATTCAGAAATCTTCTCTCGGTTGCTTCCAGACTTGGTCTCCAAGTTTTGCTTCTTAATTTGGCAAGATTTCTTCAACAGCTTGATTTCTTTGATATATTCTGCATAACAACTTGGAAAATTCTGCACAATAATCTTTAAATAATATTTAGTAGACTTAGTTCTACTAGGATTTGGTCAATGAATTTATTTGCATACATTTTTCTACCAAATGCTAATTAAAATATATTAACACATGGAAAATGGTGTTTTCACACATAAACCCTTATATATATAATATATTATAATAAAGTCCTTTTTTAATATGAAAATGGTAGGAAAAATGTAATACAAATGTGCAGTTTTATCAACTGAACAAATACCCCCAAACTTATCTTTGATCGTCCCGAGCAAACTAGTTTATTTTAAGAGGAGAAAAAGAAAGGAGAAAACTAAGCACACTTTCGTAGGCAGACACGATTGCACTGAGCACGTGCAACAAGCCGTTAAACCTCTAGGTGTCCCTAGTAGGAGGAGTGTTGTCTCCTGAGGGTTTTCAGCGGATTACACCAACAAAATCCTATAACAAAAGAGAGATGGTGAAATTTACATATAAAGATAAGAACCATAAAAGAAAGGCCTTGAAAAGAAGAGTTTCCAACTATACTAGCTTTTCAGTTGTCATGAGCCCTATCTTAATAGTCATGAAAAAAAATGTTAGAAATCACATCATCCCTCAATAAAACATCGTCTTTATTCTTCATTCCTACCTTTCATCCAAACATCGATCATATACCCCTACGTGTGTGTAATAGACATCCCTACACTCGGAGAATTCAATTCAAGCTATCATACTCTTGTCCATCTACCTTAGTACTTTTTAATTTGATGAATATTAAGATTTGCTCACACATTTTCATGCGACCGTTAATACTTCTTGAGGTACTAACAGACCGATTACTTATGTGCTTACTGATTAGGTGATAATATTTTCCTCGTCTTGCACCACCTAAGGCTTAGCAGTGTCTCCCAGACCAGTTGACCTTAGGGCACTAGGTGAAGAAGCACCCTCGCTATATTTTTTTTATTGCCGCCTTGGCGATACAAAACCAGTGTTCATTTTTTCTTTTCACCATTTTTATATTTTCTTCATTTTTTTCACTTCCTTCATACTTTGGCTTTTAGACAAGAGCATTTCAAGGTATCCTCTACTATCCCGAGTTTCAAGGCGTGTGTAAGTGCATATAGTAGGGTATCAACATTCAAATGTTCGGCTTCCAGAATAGAAACTATTTTTCAGACTTATTTTTATCCTCAGATTAGTGACTTCCTTCATTTTACTAACCCTTGGGACAACAGCTCATAACTACTTATTACCAGTTCGTGTAAGAAAACTTCTAATTTTCTTGGTTTTCTTAAACTATTTCTATCTTTTGGATGTAATTTTTCACTTTCTACTCTTTTGTTATAAAAGAAAATTTTTGAATTTTTTTTTAAAATATTGCAAAATATGATGCAAATTGATGTGTAAATAAGCACAAACCTCCCCCAAACCTGTTTACAGCAGTGTCCTCACCGATGTCATCCGTTAAGCTCAAAAACCTGTAGACTTGGGAGGAAATTATTAATGGGGGCAAGAATATATGAAAGTGAAAATCCTCCCCCAAACTTATTTTAGGCTCACAAATTTGTAAAAATCATTTTCTTTTCAAGAGCCAAAATATACAACCCCCCCAAACTTGAGTTAAACAATTTTAATCTTTTAAAATCACATGAGGGGGTCAAGGTTATTGGTCAATGCCAAGCTTTGCAAAGACCGAAGGTCAACACCAACCATTCAAAAATTTTATCGATGAAGCACCATGGTTGGTGGAAGAACATGTCACCTATTGACGTGAAGAAGTGGGGAGGTGACAAGAGGTGTATTGGAAAAGGATTGCGTCTCAATTTAGAGAGACGACACAGTGATAGTAATGATGGATTACTCGCATTGTCATGATTGTCCAAAAGAGGGGGTGGAGGTCCAATTTCTTCATCTTGGAGTTGATTCATCTCAACACCCGTGTCTTGTAAAAATGCGAGTTCATCAGCGAAAATTTCCTCAAAGCTTTCGTCGATACCCCGAAAAATAATGTCATCAGAAAAAATGGGGTGATCGTCAGACTCAATATAAAGTTCCTCATTAGATGTTGACCCAGACAACTCGGTGGAAGAGTAAATGGTTGGGTCAAACAACAACATATGAAAAGAGTCTGTATCATGAGGTTGATCAAATTCGCTGCTGTCGACATCCATTAATTCGACAGAACACACATGAGCATAGGGTTCGGAGGGTTCACTTCCCAACTTGTAAATGTTAAGCTCAATTGACTTCTTTCCAAAGGATAGGGTCATAGAGCCGTTTCTACAATTAATTACTGCGTTGGAAGTGGCCAAAAAGGGTCAACCGAGTATCACCGGGATTTGATTGCGTGGGTTTGCTACAGGTTGTGTATCTATAACGATAAAGTCCACAGGGAATATGAATTCCCCGACTTTGATTAACACATCCTCTAACTCACCCCTAGGTTGGGTGATAGATCGATCGGCCATCTGAAGAGTGCAACGCGCAGGTTTTAACTCTCCGATCCCTAATTGCTCATACACAGAATACGGAAGCAAGTTAACACTAGCACCAAGATCGAGTAGAGCACGATTAATATTTTTACCCCCAATGGAAATAGAAATTGTAGGACTTCCGGGGTCCTTTCGTTTCTTGGGTAGTTGTTGTGTAAAAGCAGTGCTCACATTACTCGCAAGGAAAACTATTTTAGGTACTTGAAATTTTTGCTTCCTAGTGCACAAGTCCTTTAAGATTTTCGCATATGACGGAACTTGTTGAATAGCATCTAGGAGAGGAATGTTTATGTTAACTTGCTTAAAAATTTCCACAATCTTCTCCATTTGTGGACTTGGTCTGTTGCCCCTCAACCTGTTTGGATAAGGTGCTTGATCAATAAGTTTTGGGTCCAACGTTTGTGGAGAAGACTGTGAGGATGGATTCGATCCCAAAAATGGAGTGGGAATCGACTTAGATAGATTTGGCGAAATGGGCGAAGGGTTCGAGCCTTGGGGAAAACGGAGAATAGGCTCGGATGAAGGTGGGAGACTAGACGAATTAGGGGAAGAAGAAGAAGCTGGGGTATCATTGGTGTCACTATCATCACACTGCTCACCCACTTGGTTATTCAACACTCTCCCCGATCTCAACGTAGTAATGGCATTCACATTATGACTTTGTGAATGGCCAGGATTCGGTAGGGGTTGAGATGGAAGTTTCCCTTTCTCTCTCGCACTCATTGCGGCGTTTAACTGTGCGATTTGGTTTTCTATTGATTTAATACTCTCACCATGGGAGGAGGAGTTTTTCGTTAGGGTATCAATAGAAGACCTTATCTCAGCCGAATTTTGCATGGATTGTTTCATGAACATATCCAAAGTTTGTGCAAGTGAGTTGTCGGTACCGGCCACTTGTGGTGTAGAAATGTTGGCCGGATTTTGGAAATTTTGTGACTGAAAGGGGGGCTGATTCTGTGGTTGTGGTTGCTGTGGAGGAGGTCTTTGATAATTGCTTTGTTGGTTTTGATTCCAAGCAAAGTTAGGATGATTCCTTGATTGTATGTGGAAGAATAAGGATCGTTTCTAGGTCGCTGCTGAAAAGCAGCATTAGCTTGAAACGATGCATTCATAGGACATTCTTCCGTTAAGTGTGAAGGATCCGAACAGCAACCACAGACGGTCTTAGGAAGCGTGACCTGATTTAGGGAGAATGTTGAGAACTTGTTTTCAATAGCGTCGAGTTTCTTTTGTATCGCTGCCATTTCGTCTTTTACTGCGATAGAAACATCGAGCTGGTGAATACCTCCCTTAGTTGAAGGTGGTCTTACGCTTTCCCACTGCAACGTGTGTTCAGCAAGGTCTTCCAGATATTTCCAAGCTTCACCGTCATCTTTAGACATGAAATTGCATTGACACATTATTTCAAGCATCTGCTTTGTCGCTGGATTAATGCCCTCATATATAATCCGACATAAATCCCATCTTTGTATTCCGTGATGGGGGCATTGGACAAGCAGATCTTTGAAACGTTCAAAGCACTTCCAAAATGGTTCATTGGGAAGCTGGGTGAACTGGTTGATCTCGCTCCTAACATGTGCAGTCTTATGATTTGGGTAAAACTTCTTAAGAAATGCTACGACGAATTCATCCCAATTAGTGATAGAGTGTGCGGCAGTGTTATAAAGCCATTTTTCTGCCAAGTCGCACAGTGTGAATGGGAGAAGACGTATGCGCATAGCATCTAAGGTCAATTGTGAAGTACCCATCATTGCGCATACGTTTTCGAATTTGGTGATGAAAACGTATGCGTCTTCCGACTCAAGCCCGTGAAATTTGGGCAGCAGATTGATGTAGTGGGGTTTAATTTCGAAATTATCCCCGTTAGGTGGTGGAAGAGATAGACAAGTAGGAAGGGGGCCACGAATAGGATAGCATCTCTCTTGGAGAGAGATGCGCGGTGGATTCTGCTCACCTGCGGGCGGTGGCAGCGTGGTGTTATAATTAGATGGAGTGCCATCCATCACGGTCGATGTGGTGTGTGGTGGGGGAAAAGAAGATGAAGAAGTACCGACTTCGGCGTCGATAGCAGGAACGCGGACAAGACGGGCACTAGGATCCCGTGTCCAGCCGAGCATGCACTAAGCGGGTTTAGTGCAAGTGGCAGCGTGTGTGTAATTTAAAATTGGCTTGTTTTGAAAAAGTGGGACTCAAGACAAATCTCCCTAAAATGCACAAGCAACCCTAGAACTAAGGTCACCTAGGTCCAGTCTCTAGACCGCTCCTAGACTTCCAAAGGACAAGCCGCAGAATTAATCCTCTACCGCCTCCGTACTACCCTTGTAGCCAGGTAAGTGGGAAGGAACCACATCGTGGGCCTAATTAAAAACCACTAGCCTTTGTCACACTTGCCTAGGCACTACAAAAGTAATGCGGATAAACGATAGATTACCCACGACCTTCCTCTGTCCTTATTGAGCGCGACAGTCCTTAGAGTCTGGTCTAGATATTTTTTAAATTAATGAAGGGTTGATCTGTATGCTCGGTTTGTGATTTGCGGGGCTTAGGAAGGGTGATGAAATCCCCACCTAATCTTGATTTGGTCTTTGCCCCTTAGAGTCCGTATTAAATATGCAAAACAAAACCAATCACAAAACTTTTGCAAAAAGATTTTTTTTTGCGGCGCGATTTTGCAAAGAATCCTGCAGAAAATAGATTTTATTAGATTTAGAGGAGAGAGAAGGAGTTAAGAAATATATCAGAGAAGTTCGGAACCCTAGATCTCCTGTTTTCTCAAGTCCGTGACACCAGATTCCCTCGCAAAATTCACACACAAATCGTTAAATATGCAATTTGCAGTTTTGTTTTAATAATGATATGACTCGTCTAAGAATTCAACACAAATAATAAGAATAAAAAATTACGCACGTATCCCCGGTAACGGTGCCATTTGATTGGTTCGAAAATTCGTGTTTGTTTGTAGTTAACCGCAATCAGAACGGTGTCGCGTGTAGCTAGATCGAGATGAGTACGGGTCGTCCTCTGGGAAACGTGGAACCTTTTACTTTTACTTTAGATGTGTTGAGAAAGAGATGAGGGATAAAGAATTTTCTAGAATGGTTTCTAGATCTACGTTAAACAAGAATGTAAAATATAGATCTAGATTATTTTAGAGACTTAGATAATATAATAAGAAGGCTTGTAGGGTTCGTTAGGATTTAGTAGTTATGGACGATTAATTAAAAGTTACCATTTTTATCCATTAATAGATTTAGAACTAGAACGACGGTGATGCGTGTAGATTAGGGTTTCTGGAAGGAAAAGAAATCCCACTCTTAACCCTTATCTCGACACGGAACTCCGTTCATATCTAGCCTTTACCAAAACAATCATTAATCTAATCTCTAATCGCGGTCGGAACTATCAAAGAATTGCTAGCGCGCCCGATTAGGATGTTAATGATTCTTTTGATAAAGTTCCTAAACTTTATAGGACTTAAAAAGGGTTTAGTTATTTTCATCGTCCATTAGCCTACCCTAATCCTACGAACCCTAACAAGCGGAGAATTACTCGCGCATGTTGGGAGAAGAAGATGAAAAGAAAGAGAGGGAAAACATAATGTAAAATGCAAAAAGAATTAAATAAAACAACTATCTTTATTAATCAACTTGAACAATCTACACTTTGATTCCTTAAAAAATGATTACAAAGACTAGTTTGCTTCTCTATCTGTTCCAAGGAGGTAGAAGAACAGTTGATGATCAGCCTGGATGCGTGAGCGTCTGGGGCTTCGTGATCTCGTCGGCTTGATAACTTTTCCAAAGGCTCTCAGTGCTATTTTATAGTGCAAAGCCAGAATCTTTTAGTTGGAAACTTGGTAAAATTCAGCAATGATTGATCTCCAAAAATCTTGATTTCTAACTCCATAATATTGTGGCGGATCCGCGGCAAATGGGGGCTAAGGCCGCGGATCCGCGGCCAACGGATGAGATCTCTTGATCAAAATTCTTGTGCTTGCATCTTGTGACATGTGGCAATCCTAGGCACCTTCATAATTCAGAAATCTTCTCTCGGTTGCTTCCAGACTTGGTCTCTAAGTTTTGCTTCTTAATTTGGCAAGATTTCTTCAACAGCTTGATTTCTTTGATATATTCTGCATAACAACTTGGAAAATTCTGCACAATAATCTTTAAATAATATTTAGTATACTTAGTTCTACTAGGATTTGGTCAATGAATTTATTTGCATACATTTTTCTACCAAATGCTAATTAAAATATATTAACACATGGAAAATGGTGTTTTCACACATAAACCCTCATATATATAATATATTATAATAAAGTCCTTTTTTAATATGAAAATGGTAGGAAAAATGTAATACAAATGTGCAGTTTTATCAACTGAACATCCCTCCTTGTGGAGTTACGAAGATGAGGCCTACCCCTGATTTGATTATAGGGGTGTTTTGTTTGCGTTTCTTCATGGAGGATGCTCCATCAAAATAAAGTTCCCATCGGACGCCACTACCGTCGATCGTGTCAAACATATGTTCGTCTGGCAGTTCGCAATTCAAGGGAGAATCGGCAGGTATCGGATGCTCGGCGAGGAAGTCGGCGATGGCCTGGCCTTTCACTGCCTTGAGGGGTCGATAGGTTATCGATAATTCCATCAAGAGCAGGGCCTATTTAGCGATCCGTCCTGTCAATATGGCCTTTGACATCAGATATTTGAGAGGATCCACCTTTGATATAAGACGGACTTCATGCGCCAACGCAAAGTGCCTGAGTTTCGTTATCGCGAAGATCAACGCCAGGCAATGTTTTTCGATGGGAGAATAATTGCTTTCTGCCCCTAGTAGAACTCGACTCAAATTGTACAGAGCTTTTTCTTTCCCTTGGTCGCTCTCTTATGCCCACAGCGCGCCTAAAGAACCTTCGAGGACTGTTGTATAAAGAATAAGGGGCTTCCCCTTGACCGGAACGGCCAGCACTGGCGGGTTCTGCAGATACTGCTTGATTTCGTCCAGCGCGCCTTGGCATTTGTGATCCCAGACGAACGGGGTTCCCTTCTTCATCAAGTGACTGTACGGACGGTACTTGCCAGATAGATTGGCTATAAATCGCCAGATATACGCGAGCTTCCCTTGGAGAGACCGCAATTGCTTGAGAGTCTTTGGCGGAGGCATTTCCATGATCGCCTTGATCTTTGATGGATCTATCTCGATACCTCGGTGTCGGACAATGAATCCTAAGAATTTACCTGAGGACACCCCGAACGCGCATTTGAGAGGGTTCATCTTCAAGTTGTATTGCCGAAGGCGTTGAAATACGATCTTCAGATGCTCTAGATGTTCCTCATATGATTTGCTTTTCACCACGAGGTCGTCGATATAGCATTCAACGATTTCATGTATAAGGTCATCGAAGATCTTCGTCATGGCCCTCTGATAGGTTGCACCGGCGTTTTTTAGACCGAAAGGCATCACCTTGTAGCAGAATATGCCCAAAGGGGTCCGGAAAGCGGTATGCTTCTGGTCCTCAGGATGCATTTTTATCTGATTGTATCCTGACGAGCCATCTATGAAAGAGAAAACTTCGTGAGTGGACGTGTTATCTATCATCAGCTCAGTGACTGGTACTGGGAAGTCATCTTTCGGGCATGCTTTATTGAGATCCCGAAAGTCCACACATATGCGCACCGTCCCATTTTTCTTCATCATTGGGACGATGTTGGCGATCCAGTCAAGATATTGGACCTCCTGGATAAAGCCGGAGTCGATTAGCTTCTTGACTTTGGCGTTGATACTCATCTCAAGCTCGAGCCGCATTCTTCTCGGTGCTTGTTTGATCGGCTTGACGTCCGGGGATATTGCCAACTTGTGTACAGCAATCTCTGAATCTAATCCTGGAATCTCGGAATAGTTCCATGCGAAGCAATCTTTATGCTGCATGAGCACGTCTTTTAGCGTAGCCACCCTTTCTTCAGACAACAGCTCACTGACGAACGTCGGCCGTGGGTCACTTGCTGTCCCTAAATCAATTTTCTTGAGGTTATCTGCAGTAGTATGTATCCCATCTTGCAGCTCTTTTGGCGCTGGTAGAAACTCTGAGATTACTTCGTCATCATTGTTTTCGAAGCACCAGGGGAGGTCATCCATATCCTCGGGCTCTTCTTTTGATAGCGTTATCATATGACAAGTACGAGCTCGCTTCCAAGACCGATGTTGATCTGGTTCTATTCTTGCTATATGCGTGGCTTTTGGTTCGTGCTTCTGCGGCGGAGTTATCCTCCAACTGTTGGATATAGCGAACTTGCCGAGCTGATATTGGTCTTCAATCCAGTTCTTGAAGGTGAAGCAGTCTTCGAGAGAATGTCCTGTCGCTCGGTGATAAGAGCAATAATCTGGGTGAGAGATCCATTGGCTTGCTCGGGGTGCTTGGACTCCGGGAGTGTAAGCATCTGATATCTTATGGCAAGATCAAGTATCTTCTTTGTCTTGTCTTGAGGAAAAAAGTATGCTCGACTCATCTTCTTCATAAGGGAAAAATCTGGGCCGCTCGATTCATGATCGCGTGACTTCTTGGTCTCTCTTTGTCGCTGTCGAACGACTTTTCCGCTCTTTGACTTGTTTCTGCCTCTGCGTCGGGCCTTTTGTATGACGGGTTGACAGGGAGGGGCACTTTCATCTTTCGCAGCCTGTTGAAGAAGGCGTTGCGTCCTGACTTTCTCGTATATGGCCATTTCGCGATTATGGTCGTCTCGAACTTTTTGACCAGCTTCCCTTATAAGCTTGTCCATTTGCTCTTCGCACGACGGACTGGGCATTTTCACGTCGGGGGCTCTTTCTGGTTCAGGGTTAGCATTCTCCCATTGAGCATCCCCTTCTTCATCAAAGTCATGTACGACGTAGCAGTTGCGGAGTAGCTCCCGTTTCTTGGACCGAACATATCCAAGCCCGATCGTTTCCATTCTCCTATTGGGCAACTTGCGCTGAGTTCCGGGAACGTTCCAGATCCTGTCATAGAACTTATCTTTTCGAGCAGTCTGTTTGAAGGGTATCCCTTGGCGCTATAATAGCCTTTTCAATCCTTCCGTGTAACATCTAGGCAGACGGATGGGCTGGAGCCTGTCGAGCACAGAATCTGCGCCATGCCAAACTCCTTTCTCCACTTTTGTTTCCGTGGATTGGTAGAATAGGATCGCCTTTTCACCTTCTCGCCTGGGAGGGACGTAGAATGTCTGCAGTTCATCCACATTGTAAGTATTAAGTGCGTCTATCTCTTTATGATGCTTGGGTGGCACCATGGCAACTTGCAGACTTTGCTCTTCATCAGCGAATGTTTGTATTGAAGGCCGAGCAGAGAATATAGCATGGACCTCATCTTCCGAGTCGCTGCCAAAGATCAACATAGGGCGGACGGTCCTGGCTTGTTGTATTGGGGTGGACCTGAGTAAACTATCTCTTCCTATTCTTCAGTATCACTCTCGAAGACCGGAATGGTGGTGATAGCTTTGTTCTCCGGTTTATGACATCTCTCCGTGTCCTCAAAATCTGGCAAGAAGTATTTTGCATCTTCGTACTTGCGGACTTCGTTCACGGAGAATGGGTTTAACTCTCCTGTCACAATATACTCGAGACCATCCTTAAAGTATTTCATACACTGATGTTGTGTAGAGGGGATGATGTTGTACTCGTGTAACCAGGGCCAGCCGAGCAAAGCGTTATAGCATGTCTTGGCGTCAATGACATGAAATTTAATATCCGTGACAAGTAGCTCGAATCGTAATGTCAATATCACAGACCCGAGAGTCCGCGATGACTGGGAGTCAAAACCGGAGATGGTGATCTTATCACGAGCGAGATGCTGGACGCTCATGCAGATTTCCTTTAACACTCGCACGTTGAGGAGATTGACGGAAGACCCATTGTCGACCAGGATTTTGCCTATCTTTATATCGTGGCAGTACCCTGAGATATAGAGGGGACGGTTATGCTCGCACGTCCCAAGGAGGAGGTCTTCGTCGCCGAAGGTGATATCGGCTGTATGTACTTCCTCCAGCTCGTCCTATATCTTTTCTTCGGCAAGGAAGGCTTGGAATTGCTCTGGCTCTTGTAGCGCCTTGATCAATGAATCTCTCGCTTCTTTGGATAGTAAAAGGGCGTCGAGAACGCTGAGTTACGAAGGTAACTTCCTCAAGTGTTCCAGAACGTTGTAGTCCACCTTGTTCTTCTTTGGCGGGTCTTTGGCAGTCAGCTCTTTCATGACTTGGTCATCCAGGGTGATATCCTCAGAGACTTTTTCCTTTCCCTTATCTTTTTTACTCGTGGGTCCGAGGTTCTTTTCTGGAAGCGTGCGATTGCGCAGCTGAATGTTTTCACAGGCCTTCGGTTCTTCCTCCTTCCCCAAGGTGGATTCTTTAAAGAGAGGGCCAAGAGCCATCTCTTCTTCAGAGTCGCTTCCGAAAGTGAGAACCTGCGATCCCCCGGTGTTGACCATGCGACAGTTACCGGTGGTTCTTTTATGCTCCTCGGTCGCATTTCCTTGCTCCCGACGAGTTTTACGTTTCATCCGCTTAAAATGTTGCCGGTGAGCAACATATCCCTGCCACCATCTTTTAAAAGCGTCGCACTCTTCGGTAGGGTGCGAAATCTTTCGATGATATAAGCAGTAGCTAGGATGTGTTTCTGCTTCACCAGGAGTGTTTCCTTCAGATGGTGGTAGCTTCATTCCCATTGATATGGCTTTAGCAAACCTTTTTCTCGTCTTGAACTTGTTTTTATCCACGACGGATGTTCCTTGATTCGGCGGGAATGTCTCGATTCTTTCGTCTAGTCGCTGGCGTTTGGCTCTTTCAAATATGGCGATCTCGCGCTCCCGATCAGCTTTACTTTTCAGTAGAGCTTCGTTTAGGAATGTGTCGATCATGTCGCCTGATAGCCCTAGAAGCTCCGATTCAGGACCTGCCCTCAGTCTTTCGATGCAAGGAGCTTCTTTAGTGTATGTCGACGAATGAGAGATCATATGGCAACTTGCTACGTAATCCTCAGATCCATCCGACGAGTCTTCTCCATCATCTTCGTCCTCAAGGACGTGACCGAGGAACTCTTGGAGCGTGATCAGAGTCCGCGCCTTTTGGTTATACTTTTCCAGCGCGTCGATCTGTTTCTGCAGGTCCGTGTGCTTGTTGCCAGACTTCATGGGCTTTTTGGATTTCTTCTTCTTTTTCGATGATTTCGACGGCTGGGTGTGAGCACTTTGGCTATCACGACCAATCTTTGGAGTTGGGCGAGGCTTCAGCATCCCTCGATGATCTGGGGTTCTAGCGAATTCTTCCACCTGATTGCCGGGCATGTCTGGAGATCATTCAGCATTCTTTTGGTTTTCGCTGAAAGAGCGACCTCCCATGGAGCTTCTTCAACAAAAGAGCACGTTGCCCCCGGTGTGTCCATCTTCTTAGGAGTGTGCGGTTGTGGTGGGTTTACTTTCCACTTGTCAGACAGCGCAAACTTGCCTTGTAGGTACTGATCCTCGATACATCCCTTAAAGACGAAGCAATCTTCGATTGGATGGCTTACCGTTTGGTTGTAAGGGCAATAATTGGGACTATTTACTTCGCTGGGTTGCGATGGTCGTCTTGGATTCGGCAAATTGATAAGCCTGTTGCGCATAGCCAGCTCGAACAGCCTCTTCGTTTTGTCCCGCGGGAATGAGTAAGGGCATTTCATTTTCTCATTGTAATAGCGTCGTTTCTCTTCCAACTGATCCGTTAGCTTTGGGGCACTAGGCTGGTGTTGGGTGTTCGCAACAAAGACCGCCTTCCCTTTACCCTTTTCGTTCCGCGGTTCCGGCTTCGGGGGAGATGGTCTATGACCCATCTGATCCATCTGGGTTAGGTTATCGATTAAAGCCTGGAACGTGGTCGGTTTGAAGAACATCATGAACTGTGAAATAGTTGCATGAGGGTCTAGGGTGCCCACGAACATGCCTACTGCTGGTGCTTCCTCAATGCGTTGTTCGCACCTCGACCAAAGATTTCGCCATCGGATTGCGTATTGAACCCAAGTTTCTCCCGGCTTCACCCTGGCATTGATCGATGCTGTTATTGGGGTGCGTTCACTGGCACTTGCAAATCGCTGGGTGAACAATAGCTCCATTTCTGCGAAAGTTTTGATGGAGTCGTTTGGAAGTTCGGAGTACCACTCAAACGTCGTTTCTGATAAGCTGCCGATGAATTGGCGGAGCAAAAGCTTGTCATCGCCACCAGTATTGCCACACAGAGCCCTGAACTGAGCGACATGTTGATGGGGATTGCATGTCCCCTTGTACACATGGAATTTCAGGATCGTGTAGCCTGGCGGGTACTTTATCTGATCATACCAGCCTGGATACGGTCACCCAGTTTTGACGACTTGGCCGGCCGCTTCATTTGCCTGGTGAACTCGTATTTGTTGAGCAATATAATCATCCAGGGCGGCCTTAGAAATGGTTTCCTCATTGGCTGTTGAACGAGCCGGCAGGGGATTCGATGTTTCTCCTCTGTCATCTTCAATAATGATCGGAGGGTCTTCGGCTGGAGGATCTGGCTGTATCATCATCCCGACCTTGTCTTGGAAGAGAAGTGCCATTCAATTTATGTTAGTCGCTTTCTCCGCAGCTTCTTTGTCCTTCTTTTCGAGCATTCTCCGAAGGAATTCAGCATCAGTCTCGTGTTTGTGACGTTGTTCCGATGACGCCTCCGGGCTTTCTTTTGGCCCGGTGAGTGCGGCCATTGCAGTCAGCATCTCCTGGAGCTTCTGCTGTTGCTGTTCCTGAGCCCTTGTGATGGATCGGGTGAGTGGTCGGTGGCCCGTAGAAGCGCGGCTATCCTCTTTCCCGGATGCCATGTAAATAGTATGGACCGTTATGTCCCCAGACTTAGGGCGTTTGGGCTCAGTGCCTTTGACATTTGTCGCAGGCATGGGGATCTTCTCCAGCCTTCTCTTCTTATGAGCGGTCGAAGTTGAGGGGGCCGTCGCAGTGGGCACCCAGGTGGTGGTTATCCGTTGTGTTTTGATATGACGGTTTTCTTCTTGTTGAACCTTCGCCCTTTTCTGTCGGCGAGGGTAATCTTGATCAACTACTAAGTTCCGAGCCTGCCGCCAAACTTTGTAGATTCTGGAGGACAGCCGCTGAGGGGACTGTTCTGGCTTTGCTTCTGCGACATTCTCCACCGGAGGAGGAGATCTTCTCAGTACGGTAGTAGGAGAATTCCTACGCACCCTATTCAGCAGCTCAAAGCTGTTCCCAGTTGGAACATCAGCATTAATTTCCGCCGTTGGCGCTGGTGGAGTTAGCCCAGAAAGGGAGTTGCCCCCAGCCTTCCTTACTCGGCGCCAGTGGCGACGTCGAGTGTGTCGAGCTGATGGAGTTGGCTCGGTGACGGGGATGGTCTTGTCTTGCCCCTTGTTCAGGTGAGGGGCTGTTGCCGGTATCAGCCTGTTGAAGACTGATGTCCTTTGAGTAGCAGGAGCGGGAGTGGGAGTTAGGACAGTCAGTCTTGTAAAGACCGACCCCTTGGCAGGAGAAGACGCCTTGACGATTTCAGGAGCAAGGTTGGTTACTCTCTTCGGAATAACTTTCTCTGGGATTGCAGCCTTCATTGTGGGCCCACAGGAATTTTGGCCTAATCTGGAGAAGACCGAGGCGCCGGTGCTGGACGACCCATTGAGAGGGGCCGCGGTAGCTGTAAGACGATCAAAGACCGACTTCTTGGGAGCTTCTGGTACGGGCACGAGAGTGCTGAAGCTCGTCGGCGGAAGCATGGTTCCGAAAAACAATCTCGTGGTGGCTTGGGTGACCTGTTCCACTGGCATCATGAATAAGGAAGCTGCTTGGGGCCCGTAAGCTACACCTCTAGGTGAGGCGGAGCGTAGGTTGCAGTTGCAGTTGGAAGATCTTGCACAAGTGGACGCCATTGATTCTTTGCTTTCTGCAGCAAGCAAAACGCCAAATCTTAGTACCTCGAAACCCAAGGGCAACCATTAGCAAACCGCGATTGGTTCGCGAACACGACACACGAAGTGTGGAGTGGAAAGAGGAAAAGGTCCCACCGGGCGTGCCAGAATCTGTTCACCGCCGGAAGCCGGGAAGACTGTACGTCTTGCCTGAATCTGGGGGCAAATGCTAATTGGTGCTATACGTCCACCTCTCCGAAGATGCCAAGTTGATTTATAGCACCATGTATCGAAGGTTTAAACGGATGCGGCCGATGTAGCAGACTTCATCAGATTCCCCCTCGTTTGAGGGGTTTTTGATTATGGGGACGCTCTTCCCTGTAGGCGCAAGCCCCTGCAGTTAATTATGCTACCGCATCGCGATAACAACTTTCTCCTTCTCCATATGGTCACTTCGTGTCTTGGGTGTTTGTTTTGTGTTTGGTTGCCCGTGGATTGTATACGGAGACTAAGTTATGTTGTCGCCCGTAGGGCGTGGATTAGTCCAAATCCATATCTTTCTTAGATTTGGGTTTGGGGGGGTTGTGTTTAAGGATACGTTAGCCTTATTTAAGGCTAAGATCAACTTAAACGTTTGTTAAAGACACGTTAGTCTAATTCTATACTAAGATCAACTTAACGGGATCGTTTAGATCCGACAAGAGAGCAATTGGGCCCTATTGTTTAGTTTAATGACATTGCGGTCGATAATTAGTTTAAGGATATTACGGTCCAACGTTAGTTTTAAGACATCGCGGTTGAGGTTAAGGACATCATAGTCCGTGAGTTTAAGGACCTCACAGTCCGATGTTAGTTTTAAGACATTACGGTCGAGGTTAAGGACATCATAGTCTGTGGATTTGAGGACTCCATAGTCCGACATTAGTTTTAAGACATCACGGTCGAGGTTAAGGACATCATAGTCCGTGGATTTAAAGACCTCACAGTCCGATGTTGTTAGTTTTAAGACATCACGGTCGAGGTTAAGGACATCATAGTCCATGAGTTTAAGGTCCTCACAGTCCGATGTTAGTTTTAAGACGTCACGGTCGAGGTTAAGGACATCATAGTCCGTGAGTTTAAGGACCCCACAGTCCAATGTTAGTTTTAAGACATCACGGTCGAGGTTAAGAACATCATAGTCCGTGGATTTAAGGACTCCACAGTCCGATATTAGTTTTAAGACATCACGGTCGAGGTTAAGGATATCATAGTCCATGAGTTTAAGGACCTCACAGTCCGATGTTAGTTTTAAGACATCACGGTCGAGGTTAAGGACATCATAGTCCGTGAGTTTAAGGACCCCACAGTCCGATGTTAGTTTTAAGACATCACGGTCGAGGTTAAGGACATCATAGTCTGTGGATTTAAGGACTCCACAGTCCGATATTAGTTTTAAGACATCACGGTCGAGTTAAGAACATCATAGTCCACGAGTTTAAGGACCCCACAGTCTGTAGTAATGTGTGGTTGTCGGGACCCGTCACCTCTCTGATGGCGTTGAAGGATTACAACGACAGATATCAGAGGAGTAAAGAGATGTACCCTCGAACCGGGTGTAAATTGATTGGAGGAGCAGATGAGCTCAGTTCAACATAAATTGATGACTTATGGCAAAAATTGGGCTAAGTCCAGTTGAAAATGTTTAACATTTTATTTTTGTTCTGCCTGTTGGGCCCTTTGTTTGGGATCTGCCTTTTTAATAATGCTAAGTATTGGGCTCTGACATTTTTTGTCTTATATTGAATGCATAGCATTTATCAGAACAAAGTATGTTCTGACAACGCGCCATGTGGCGCACTAGGCACTTTGCGCCAGTCAAAGAGCGCATTGCGCTTCTGTCGGTTAGCGCACACGAGGAGGACACGTGTCACTTAGCGCTAAGCGCTAGTTTGTTAGCGCACCGCGCTTTTCATTTATGAGCGCGCTGCGCTATTTTATGGGTGCGCCGGTGAGTGACACGTGGCGCGCTTGGCGCTGAGCGCCAACCCAAGAGCGCAGTGCGCTGTTTTCAGGAGCGCAAAGCGCAAGCTGTGTCTACGGTTGACACGTGGCATGTTTTGGCACAGAGCGTTGGATCTGAAGCGTTGCTTCAACAGAGATGTCTTTTCACCTTCCTTTTTAAGTCAAACTTATATTTCCGAGAATCTTTCATTTCCCAATCTTGGAAATAGTTCCATTATGCACAAAATTTTCTGTGCTTCGTCTTTATAACTCGAAGCAAAGCTTCTTCCTTTTTTCATCTCCAAAGAACTTTCTCAACTATGGCTTGTAACCGCCCCATGCTCGTAGACAGCCGTGGGAAGTGCCCATTAAGGATATTGTTCCTCGGTTTGCTGCGCGGTTGGTGGATCCTTCTCTCACGGATGCCGAGTGCGATGCGGTGAAGTATGAACTTGTGATCCGTAAGGGGTCCCCTCTTCCAATGGGATCCATCTGGCTCCGGATGATTCTTCTTGCCGTGCTTGATGACATCCCCCCTCATCCAGCGGAGATGACCCTGGCGATGCTCGATGCGGCTGAAGAAAACCTCGAGCGTTTTCATGAGGCGTGCCTGATTACTCAAGCTCTGAAAGATTGCTCGGTTCACCTATTGAGCCAAATAAGAGCCCGGCGGGCTATCATGTCTGCTTTTTCAAATGAACACGGCGCCAATCGGCGGGGAGCCACTCCTCGTGAAAATCGTCGTTTTGATGTGCTGGAGAAGGCGGCGAGGGAGTTAGAAAAATTGTTTATTATTTTGTTCACCCTTGTGCCACTGATCCCTTGTTTGGTGATTTTTTAAAAATGTAATAATAAACAATAATAATAAAAGGATGTTTTAATTTAGTATTTTATTATCTGTTAAGTGTTCCCCTGTTTTTAATTCTTTGTTATTCCTCTGTAAGATGTTTATGCGCTGCTTAATTTAATTTGCTATAATTATGAAGCGTTGCTTCGCTTTCCAATCTTGAAAACAGAGCTTTGCTCTAATTTGGGGTGCGCGGCGCAATTGCGCTAGCGCTAGCGCTAGCGCATTCATGTTTTGACACGTGGCGTGCAGTGCGCCTAGCGCGAGCGCACTCGTGCTCGACACTTGGCGCGCAGCGCAGAGCGCAGCGCAACTGTGCTAGCGCACCAGTGTCAGACACGTGGCGAGCAGCGCAACTGCGCTAGCGCACCTGTGTCAGACACGTGACGCGCAGCGTAGAGCGCAGGATTTGAAGCGTTGCTTCAATTTTTGACTCTTAAATTTCTAAACAGAGCTTTGCTCTGATTGGGGGAAGCGTCGCTTCATTTCCAATCTTAGAAACAGAGCTTTGCTCTGATTGGGGAAACAAGGCTCTAGTACCCCTTTCTGTATTTTTTGAAAAAAAATTGTACATAAAGTTCAGGGTTGTTACACTTGTGGACTGTCGTTTCTGCCTGTTTGTATATTCTTTTGTTGGGACACGGCCGGGTTGAGGTCGATGTCACCATTGTATATTTCTTCCTTTTCTATACTAGGATAAACTCGCAAAGAAGTGCTCGAATAGCCGGGTTCTAAAGTGTGATAAGTGGTCGTCTCGCAGTGGTGAGTTCAAGCCGCCTAGCTCTAGAATTGGCGGGCTATTCGCCGCACTTATAGAGGTTTTAGGATGACCCACGGTGGGATGCTCAAGTTACCGTATTCCGTGAAGTGTCGGGCGACCCACTCATGACCTAGAGTGCGGGTTGTCTCAATTCTAGAATTGGCGAGTAACTTGTCACGTTCATAGGGGTCTTGGTCTGATGTTATATGAGCTATCCACATGACCGGGGAACGTCGAGTTTCATCTGCGGCTCAAATGAAACGCGGGGCTCCTAAATTATCCGCTATTCCATATTGTTTATCGCATTACTGTAATGTTTATTATATGAGATGACTATATACATATAAATAAATGTTGTATATGTTTTGCATCTGCGTTAGACCTGCCCATGCACTGTCGTAAGTTAAGTAATCTTACGGTGAAGTCCCCGGACCCCGTGGCGAATCCGGATGGCATATATAGACATTCTATTTTCGTTATTTTCTGGTGTGATAGGAACTTAATTGATGGGACCGCATTAATTTTGATTAATGCAAGGAAAAACAAACCTAATATGATGTTGTCGGAACAAATTTTTTGAAAAACTATAATCGTGTTCTTTTGCTTTGCATAGAGATATTCAGTTAGAAATATCTCGTGCTTCATTCGATGAGGGAAGAGCCTTGATCCCTTCATGGAGATTTTGCTCTTATGCAAAACTTTGTGTTACTATAGATTACTGGGTTTTCTTCAAAACCACTTGTTTTAAAACAGAGCCTAAACCACTCCCTTTCAAAACTACTTGGTTCTTTCAACGATATCAAGTTCATTACGTTAAAGGGTACTTTGCCAAAAACCAGCCACAGCCCTCCATCATTTTAGATTGGTAGTGCTTAGTATCCGTGCTATGCATTTTGATTTTTAGTCGATGCGTAGTGTTCGGTGGCTATATAATGCTTTTTTGTTGCATGTTAATGCGATTTGTAACAACCCTAATTTTCTATACAAAATTTTTTCAAATATTTTTTTCAAAAATCCACAAAGGGGTATTTTAGCATGAGCACAAGATATAGGTAATTATTTTGTTTTTAATTACAAGCTACAAGAATATAATAACTCAATTTTTAGTGTACAAGAATTTACTTTAAATTTAATGTATACTAGGAGTATTTATTCTTGCTGCTATCAGTTTAAGTAATTAAATACCACAATAATTACAAGAAGGAGCTTGTAGCTCATTGGTAATACCTTGCATTGCTGAACCAAGCCATCAGAGTTCGAATCCCATACCCAACAATATTTTTAATATTGATTTTTTTAAAAAACCTTTAGAATACCAAGAGTTTACACGTGCATATCTCACAAAAACCCCACTACACCCAAAGATGTAACACTTGCAGAGGGTAGATGAACCGTCGGGGGAGATCCAGGTCACCGGACTCGGTCGGGAATCGGCCAACTCGGCCTTGACTCGGCCGACTCAGTGATCCGACCGAGTCACGGCCGAGTCACCCCCGATTCGGCCGATTCCGGCGAGGGTCACAACATGAAAGTTGTGTCTTTTGGAATTCCCTACGCACCTGCAAAGTTTCAGCCTCATACCACTTCCAGAGCTCTTAAAAAACCCCAATTACTCCACTTTTAATACATTTTTATTACATTTTATCACATTTTTATTTCTAACTTTTCATCTACCCTAACCCTAGCCTAACCCTATAAATACCAACCCTACACACTACCCTCTCACCTCCCAAAATCTTGAGCCACTCTCTCAAAAGTTTCCACAAGAAGTGTGCTTTGAAACCGAGTTCACGGCGAAGCCCTGACGGAATTCCGGCAACGTGTTTTGGAGCAACCGGCGACGTAACCATCCTCGGCCTTCCTCCCTAGTTCTCTTTACTCTTTAGAAGAGTTTAAACCCGTAAGTCCCACCTCTTCTACCTTCCTTTTCTTTAATGTAAAAATACGAATTTCTGGAACCCGACGGAAATCGGACAAACCGATTTCCGATTCGATTTTTCTTTAAAATTCCACTTGTCACCTAATACATATTATCTACCCATATGCATGTTGACTATTAATCACCCTTAAACCAATTTAATCACACTTTTCCACATGAAATGATAAGTTCTTTACAAAACCGTATTTCTTTCATTAAAATACCATGAAGTTCATTTTTCTTAATGTAATCAGGTACCTCACTCCTAAACATGTTTATTTTGATAACTAAACTTGTTTCAATCAATTTGAATGAAATTTCACACATGAAATGATAACGTTTACGAATACCGTATTCTTGCACTTTAATACCTTTAGGTTTAACATAGCTTATTTCACCTTTAAACTTCACCAAAACCTAATATAAGTCACGGGGTAATGACCTACCCTTACACACACTCAATATAACCCTAAATGATAAATATAAAAAATACAGAATACGAAATTACAGGACTTTTCACTAAAATACCATAACCTTTATAACCTTTAGTTAAATATTTAGATTGTAAACTTTTCTAAATAAAATCTTATATAAAATGAAAGCACGATTGGTCATGGACATCGATCGTTTATCTAAACTGTCTTGTGGTGTCTAGGCAAGTATGTCGAAGGCAAGTGGTTACTTAATTAGGGCCACTACTTGTAGTGGAGAGCCTCCCACTTACCTGGCACTTACCTGGCCGCAATTGACGGTGAAGAGGCGATTTGAGGCTTCTAATGACTCATCGTTTAGACCTTAGAAATAGGCTAGTTGGCTTAGGAAACCCTAACAACTAAAATACGGAAAACTATACACTTTTACAAATAAATACCTTATATTTATAAAACTGTTTTCTTAAATGATTAGTATTTATAAAACCTAAGCAAAGTGCCACTACAACCCTCCTTTGGGGAACCCGTTAGGGATAGTACGGTTCATCGTGCACCCGCGGGCTAGTAGTGCGAGATTCAGACCTCCGCAAGGAGCATTCGGTCTCGAAGGGTTTAAAATACGACTTTTAAGGAAAATGAGATTTTGGAAAATAAAATATTTATTTAAAATTATTCTTGTATTAATATATATTTAATTATCATTTAAACACCTATTTTATTATAATAACAAGTTTCCATTTTTTTTCCTAAAAATTACAAGATTAAAAGTTACATTAAAATACCATGAATTTCAAATAATCAATTAATATTTTTATTAGGATATGTTCACTAGAATAACATAAATAAAATCCATGCTCATTATAACTATAAAGACGAATAAAAAATACTTGAGGTGTATTTTGCAAACTATACAATATTACTTTTTACAATAAACCCCCTCAAGTTTTATAAATTACAATAAGGCCCCTAACAAATAAAGAACTTCAAATTATCTTCTCTAGTCTGACTCGGGTTAGAGTCTGACTATTTCTGACTTGAATATAATTCAAGTCAATCTATATTCTTTATATTTCAACTCAAGATGAATACATGAATCCCAGAATCCAGTTAACAATCTATATAACTTGACTGAACCGAACGATGGATATTCCTTTTACATGATTCCCAGTATTCCATTTACATGACTCTATGGTTATATCCGTTTCCTGATATCATGGTTTCGGTCAGTCAGTTAATCACTCATACAATCAACACAATTTTACAAGATAACAATACAAACAAGACATCGCGGGGTTTAAGGGGTAGACTGGTACGGAATATGTTAAAGGTGGCACGAGGTGGTCACTTAAGACGTAATTACATCCATGCCGTTGTTCCGTGGTATTATCGACGGAGCCTTGTACTACAGGTTACCAAAGTCCCCGGTATAAGTGGGACTCCCCTCGTATACACTGGCATCTTCTGTACCAGGCTACAAACAACAGCGTTAATACAACATTACAATATTATAATACAACATTAAAAGCTACACTCTCCCTCTCTTACTCTCTGTCTATTTCTCTCTTATCTTTGGGACATACCGAGCGACCTGTTCGCTGACGACATTCTGTTTCTCTCTTCTTTGAATGTCGTCAGGTGATTTGGACCCGGCAGAGATTGAGCCATCACAAGAAGACTTGGAGCAGTTTACTGAAGACCCTGCACTGTAGTTTCATTGTACACTTTTCCTTTCTGTACTTTTCATTTCCTGTTATGCCACTGTTTAGGCATCTTTTATTTCAGTTGTATTTCCTTTCATGTATTGTACAAAGAATGTTAATAAATAAAAGTTGCTGTTCTTTTTATACTCTTGTCTCTTGTGTAATATTTTATATTGCTTAGCTACGCTTAGCGTATGTACTTCTGAGTACATACGTAGCGGACCTCGTCGCGTCCACTTCGCCGTACACTGGGAAGCGGGGCGTGACACGATTGGTTAGAACAGTTGTGCGATCATTTTGATCTTTAGTCAAGGCTCGAACGAGTAGGTTTAATGCAATCAAGAAAGTGACGAGTAGAACTTGACTAGGACCTTTCGACATTTTGATCTTTAATCAAGCTCACTTGGGTCCTAGAGGTAAAAATCATATCGGGAGTTTTAAATATAAGGGAAACTTTCCAGGTGTGTGCATACCTTCTGGAGCGTGGTGACTAGAGTGACTTCCATCTTGGTTATCACTCGATGATAGTTAGGTCCCGATCCCCACTGATGAGTAGAATTACTCTTAGGAGATATTTTTCATTTCACAGTTAGCTAACCTTTAGATGTCTAGAAAGGTGTTGACGGGGCTACGCCTCTGTGGAAATAAGGTTTATTCTAATTAGGTCCATGCGAGAGTACAGGGAAGCTCCCTTGGAGTACCAACACCCACCTGACTGAACAGTTAACGAACTTATAAGGTGTGAATGATCTCAACTATTTCTCCTTTTAAGATTTGGAAGAGAATTCGAGTAAATAGTGGTAGTCATCCTGATTAGATAAATTAAAAACCAATATAATCTTGCAAGAGTATATACTGAGTGTTTCTTTTTTCTCTCTCTAGGTAGAACCATGTCACGCCTTAATCAATATAATAAAATGTATGACTTAACGGAACCAGCTTATTGCACTGGGCTGGGGAACGTCGGTTCGACTCTGACTTGTGACAACTGTCATGAGTATGAGCAAGGCAAAGAGGAATGCAATGACTTTCATTTGACCCTGATGAAGGAGAAGCATTCTAATGCATCTTCTTCGGATGTATTTGTTATTAGGAACTGTTTTTCAGCCAGCCCTGCCTCCTGGATACTAGATAGCGGATCAGGATCTCATATCTGTAATTTATTATAATGACTGAGAAAAAATAGGATGGTTGGACCTGGTGATATGTCCCTCAGAGTAGGGAACGGAGCACAAGTTGATGCTGCCGCTGACGGCGAATATCACCCAGTGTTGCCAAGTGACAACACCATGATTTTGAACAACTGTTACTATGTACCTTTCATACTTTGCAATATTATATCAGTTTCTTTACTAGATAAAGATAGATATAACTTTGTTTTAGATAGAAATATCATGAATATTTATCTAAATTAGGTATTGGTTGTAGAAGGTACATTATATAATGGTATCTATATTCTAAATCAAAACTCAGTTTTCAACATACAAAACACACAGAAAAGGAAGATTTCAGATGTGAACGAAGCCTACTTGTGGTATTGTAGACTTGATCATATCAATGAGAAAAGACTATCTAAGTTACATAAAAATGGATATTTGAATCCGTTCGAATTTTCATCTTATGAAACTTGTCAGTATTGTCTCAAAAGAAAGAAGAACAAAATTCCGTTCACGGGACAAGAAGAAAGAGTTACAAAGCTCTTGGGACTCATACACAGTGATGTATATGGTCCAATGTCTATACATACAAGGGGTGGATTCTCGTACTTCATTACATTCATTGATGATCTCTCTAGGTTCGGATATATATTTCTAATAAAGCACAAATCTGAAACTTTTGAGAAATTCAAAGAATATAAACGCGAAATAGAGAACCAGACAGGAAAAAGTATCAAGATATTTCGATCTGATCGAGGAGGGGAGTAATTGAATACAGAATTCCATGACTATTTAAAAGATAATGGTATTCTCTCTCTGCTTACTCCTCTGTATACACCACATCACAACGGTGTATCGAAGAGGAGGAATCGCACTCTATTGGATATGGTTTGCTCCATGATGAGTAATACTGAGTTGCCTCTTTCATTCTGGGGATATGCGCTTGAAACAATAGCATATCTATTGAATCAAGTTCCATCCAAATCCGTGCCAAAAACTCCATATGAAATATGGAGTTATAAGAGTCTGTATCTTAAACATGTTAAGATATGGGGTTTTCCTGCTTTTGTTAAAAAGCAGAACCCAGACAAGCTCGAGTCATGATCAGTTTTGTGTAAGTTTGTGGGATATCCAAAGCATTCAAATGGATATCTATTCTACCACGCAGAGGAACAAAAAATTATTGATTCTCGGAACGCAACATTTTTAGAAAAGGAATTTCTTGGAAAATGAATTAGTGGGAGCGTGGTAGAACTGGATGAAATTCCAGAAACACGGACTATAACTGAAGATTTGATAGAAGCAGAGGATTCAATTATTCCGGACGAATCTCAGCCACTCCGCAGATCTAGTAGGATTTCTTGTCCGCCTGAGAGATACCACAGTTTTCTCATAGACGAGGATCGAGAGGATTGCATCTTGAAAGAAGATGATCGTACTAGTTTCGAGAAGGCCATTACCAGTAGGGACTCTGAGAAATGGCTGGATGCTATGCAATCCGAAATGGAGTCCATGTACACCAACAAAGTTTGGACTTTGGATGTTACTCCTCTTGGGGTAAAACCCGGATGCAAGTGGATCTTCAAGAAGAAGATTGGTGTACAGGTGGAAACCTATAAGGCTAGACTTTTTACAAAAGGTTTTCGTCAAAGACCCGATGTGGACTATGACGAAACCTTTTCTCCAGTGGTTATGCTGAAATCCACTCGGATCCTACTTGCCATTGCTGCCTTCCATGTCTATGATATCTAGCAGATGGACGTAAAAACGGCTTTTCTAAATGGAAGTTTAGAAGAGTGCGTTTATATGGATCAGCCAGAGGAATTCATAGATAGTGGGAACAATGCAAGTTGCTTAAATCCATTTATGTATTAAAGCAAGTATCGCGGAGTTGGAACATCTATTTTGATGAGACAGTCAAGGAATTTGACTTCATCAAAAACGAGAATGAGACATGTATCTATAAGAAGATTGTAGGGAGAGCTGTCGTATTGCTTGTCTTGTACGTCGATGATATTCTCCTGATATGAAATGATATTCTTATGTTGCAATCGGTCAGGCTGTTTTTGTCATAAAAGTTCTCCATGAAAGACCTAGGTGATATCTCTTACATTCTGAGGATAAAGATCTACATAGATAGATCCAAGAGAATGTTAGGACTTTCACAGTCCAGGTACATAGACGCCATACTAAAAAGACTCAGTATGGAAGATTCCAAGCTTGGTAATATACCCGCTTTGCACGGAATCACCCTCTCCAAAGAGACGTCTCTCAAGACTAATGTGGAGAGGACTCGTATGAGCATTATACCCTACGCTTTGGCGGTAGGATCTATAATATATGTGATGTTATGTATCATACCAGATGTAGCTTACGCACTTAGCGTGGTAAATTAGTATCAGTCAAACCCAAGGAAGAACCACTGGACAATAGTGAAGAACATTCTTAAGTACCTGAGAAGGACTAAAGAGTTGTTCTTAGTGTCCGGTAATGGAGACCTCCGGGTGGAGCCTTTATCGACTCGAGTTTCTAAAGTGACAAGGATGACAGCAAGTCTGTCTCGGGTTATATGTTTACCCTCAACAGAGGGACGGTCTATTGGAAGAGTTCCAAACAGGACGCTGTTGCAGACTCGACGATGGAGGCTGAATACATTTCTGTCAATGATGTCGCAAAAGAAGTTGTCTGGATGAAGAAGTTCATTACTGAACTTGAGGTGGTTCCGTCTATTGTTAATCCAATACCTATGTATTGATATAGCAATGGGGCTATGGCTTTTGTGAAAGAACCACGGTCCCATCAGAGATCCAGACACATCTTGAGGCGGTATCACCTAATCAGAGAGATCGTAGATCGCCGGGAGATCGAGGTTCGGAGAATGGACACAAAAGAAAACACAGCGGATACGTTCACAAATGCCCTCCCTCAGGCACAGTTCGAGTGAATTTTTGAGATGTTGGGTATGCGATACACCAATAACTGGCCCTAGTGCAGACATTGGGTACTCAATATGCTAATAACTGGCCTTAGTGCAAGTAGGAGATTGCTAGATATGTATGCCCTAAAGGCCATTATTGTATATATATAGTGGATGCTTGGACATATGTATGTACATGACAATCTTGCTTGATATGATAGTATGCTATTTGGTTTTTCTTTATCTTAACATGTGTATATATTTTACTTGTTATTACGTATCGCTAATACATATTGATAAAGCACGTAGGATTATTTCTTGAATGCCAGCGTTATGATGGTGATCGTATATGTGGGGGCTGGATAGTCCATAAACACATCCTTAAATGTCCCTAGTCATAGGAGTATCGAGACTGGACATCGATATTTCGGAATAGACCGGTATATACGTTTTTAGACCCCGAAAAGGGGCAATGATTGGTCCCACGGCCATTGGTGTGTGGCACTTAAGATCGTATACAGGTGCTCACTGAGGGTGAGTACACTGGACAGACTCGCCGAGAACTTCTAGATGATATAATACCTATCGTCAGATAGGAGTTCTCAGGTGACATGAGTACAAGATAGTCTTTAGACCTGAGATCGTCATTTGTCTCGTGTGAGTTCCTACTGTACTCAGATTACTACCATACCACGGCTTTATTGAGTCATGGAAACAGGTTTTAGTTGGGTACAGTCTCGAGCCACATGGAGGCAGTGAGTGATTGTTAGGGATTCGTCTCTCCCGGTATGGGGGGTCGATGTCGTACTGTATCTGGTTAGCCAGCACCATAAGACCTTGGCCAAGGCAGATGAGATTTACTGATAGTTAGATCAATAGTTTCCCGGATTGGTCCTGAGCTACATCGGCACAAATTATTGGGTTATTAGGGTCTGATGTTTGTTGGGCTTTCGCCTGTGCCCTGGCCATCTACCGTGGCCGATGCGGAACAAAAACTGGCATTTAAAAAATTTTGGCGCAAACAAAACCCTCTCAAGATCAAACCATAAACCCATACTAGCAAATAACAAAGAGCTAAACAAAAGGGTTAAAGGTGTTATACCGAATGAACCAAGTCCTTCGGTCTTCCATCAACTTCCTTAGCTCCTTGAGGCGTGCTTGGAAAAACTTGGCCGCCGGTCTTCCTCCGTCGAAGATGATCCACCCGAGAGATGTAGTAATGGCTCTAGCTCCACATCGAGGCATGCAGGTAAAACAACTAGGGATTCTAGGATGCTAGTCTAGGATACCTAAGATGTAATGAGTGAACTAAGTGTTTATCTATCTCATCTCACCTCCTTTCATGATACTCAACACATGAGAGGAGAGGAGGTGGAAGATGAAGGTGGAGGAAACCATGAAAGCTAGAGAGGGAGTGAAGCCAAATGGTGAGAGTGAAGGGATGATCCAAGAAGGAACCATCTCTTTTTTTCTTTTTCTCAAAAATGTCCAAGGCTTTCAAGTGTGCAAAAAAAATGAAGAAAATTCTCACAAGAAAAATTGGTTTTGTAAAACATTTTTCTTTCCTTTTTAAAATCAACCCATACTTGAATAGTATGCACAAATGAATTAAAAATTTATTTGTGCACACTATGCAAGCATGGTCCTCACCATACTCCCACCACAAATTTCCACCTCATTATCTCATTTTTAACAAATGAGTAAATCCAAAATAAGATCTCCACCTTCTAGAATGTTTTCCGGATAAATACGAATTACATTCTACAGTATATACACACATGTATTCGTACCGAAATACGAATACCCAAAAAGACAGAATAACACAAAGAAAAAAATACTAGAATATACATATTGAAATATATATATATATATGTAAATTATTAAATCAATACCTGATTTAATAATCCAGCTCAAACCCGAGCCGGCTAGTATCATCAACCGTCCGATCGAAAGTCCGGATACAAAGTACAATCGATCGATCGGAACCCTACACGTATCCAATATGGCTACTACATCATTTTGCCAGAACCAGGGAAACCCTCTGTGTGGGAGTCTAAAAACTCGTCAATACGCTGGTAGTGGGTTTAACCGCAAGCACATCAGCGGCACTAGCTGTACATAATAGCTACCTAGGTATTGAGCGAAAGGAAAGCCAACGAGCAAGCTCATCCAAACCCCTACTGATCCTGTCTGTGACAACCTCCATACAGTCCGGTCTGTTCGTCTAAGAGTATCGCATATCGGGTCTAGGGGGTGGATAAAATCAGACCTCTAATAAAGCGATATTTCGTGTCGGTATGAAGCCCATCACCCACTGCGAAACTACTGATCCAAATCAGTAATTCTCGTCCACCGTGGCCATGGATTTCTGGTTATGGCTACCCGTGCACAACGCGACATCAACCCGCAATACCGGGAGAGACGAATCCCCGATGATCCGCTCACTGCCTCCATGTGGTTCGGGACTGTACCCAACTAAAACCTGTTTGCACGACTCGTTTGAACCATGGTAGGATAGTAATCAAAGCACAGTGGGAACTCACACGAGACAAATGACCATCTCAGGTCGACAGACTAACCTATACTCATGTCAGCTGAGAACTACTATCTGACAATAGGTTTAATAGCAACTAGCATGTTCCCGGCGAGTCCGTCCAGTGTACTCATAACCCAATGAGCACCTGTATACTATCTTAGGTGACTAACTGACACCAATGGCTTGTGAGACCGGCCACCGTCCCTCGTCGGGGTCTCGATAAGTATACACTAGTCTACTCTGGAATATCAATGTCCAGTCTCGATACTCCCACGACTAGGGACATTTAGAGATGTGCTTATAGACCACCAGCTCCCACGTATATGATCGCCATCATAATGCGGGTAGTCAAGCAAGAATCCTATGGGCTCTATCAACATGTAATAGTGATCTGTAATACCACCTAATGCTGTACATGATGATAAAGACAAACCAGATAGCATACTACCATCTCGAATAAGATTGTTCTCCCCGTATAGGTCCTCCCTCAATCATCACAATCGCGTGCCTGCGATTCAATAATTGACTTGAGGGCACTATAGCTGTAGGGTGTTTTTCGTCACCCCATTGAGATGGGAATACGCGCGCGCTTGTCAGGCGTACTACAGATTCCTCCTGCCTAGGGTAGACCGGGGTTTAATGATTGTGGGGATCCGAATCTCCGGCAGCCGCGAACTAAGCCGCCGTTAATTACCCCTCGCCTTTGGAGCGAGGGAACCTCCGATTGACGGGTTAAACTGGTCATGCGAACTCAATATGCGGTGTACATGTGTTGTGTTTTGAAAGGGGTGTTTTGGATATATTGGGAGCCACGCAGAGTTTTTACGTGGAGTATGTATGTGTGTAAATATGTATACATATGTGTGTGTATATATATATATATGTACATATGTATATATATATATATATAAAAGAAAGAGGGGGAAAAGGCATCCAAAGGATGCGTGGGGCCAGCGCCTTGAGCGCTGTGCGCTTAGGTGCTATGCGCTCAGGCGCAAGCGCGCCACTTGTCGGCACGTGGGCGTTTTGCGCTTGAGAGCAGTGCGCTCGAGCGCAAGCGCGCCACGTGTCGGCACGTGGGCGTTTTGCGCTCGAGCGCAGTGCGCCTGAGCGCAAGCGCGCCACGTGTCGGCACGTGGGCGCTTTGCGCTCGAGCGCAGTGCGCCTGAGCGCAAGCGCGCCACGTGTCGGTACGTGGGCGCTTTGCGCTCGAGCGCAGTGCGCCTGAGTGCAAGTGCGCCACGTGTAGGCACGTGGGCGTTTTGCGCTCGAGCGCTGGGCGCTGGCGAGACAAAGGGACTTTTAGTCCCAGAACCAGAAGCTATGCTTCGGAAAGGAAATATTTATTATGTATATATGTATGGAGTTAAACTCCTAGGATGTTTTGAAGCTGATGAAGGGAGTTCTTCTTCTTCTTCCTCCTGTTGTTTGGCCGGATCTTGAAGATCAAGAGATGTGAGATCTCAAAATCTCTCCTTTTTGAGATCTGATGGGAGATCTGAGTTCCCCTTTGCGGGTTTTGTGGTGGAAAATTACTTAGTTTTGGAAAAGAAAGAGTAAAACTCTTGATTTAATTCAAAAGAAATGAGAAGGTTTAGAACCTTGGAGAAGGAGAAGGAGGCACAAAGAACCCTAGTTTTTTGGGGGAATGAAAAGCATATCTTTATTCATCATCATGTTGCCTTATATAGGCTTACATATTTACATATAGCCCCTTGGGCTTTACAAAATGGCATTTTGCCCATCCCATGGCTCATATACCATTTCATTTTTGCACATAAGCCATGGGCTTACAAAATATTGGCTTTATGCCCATTTTGCATACATTCATGTATAAAAAATTACATAAAAATTATTTATTACGTGATTTTTTTGTTGGCATGGCGGAAGGCCGGACGCTTCGTGTTCGGGCTCGACCTGGGCATTGGCCCACTTGTTTGGGCTTGGGCTCACCTGGCTTGGGGTTGACCTTGACTTTGAATTGGTTAACCGAGGTGCAAATTTTGACTTCAACAAAGTGCCCCCCATCAATAAATGCACACTACATATGTGAGTCGTGTGCATGAAATTGATGGATCTTCTTTCATGTGGAGGCGACTTGCCTTGGTTCCCACTTTTTGGGATGCATTGCCCTTTTTACGATGTGGACGGTCGACGCTTGATGCGTCTCCGAGACGGAGTGTCCGTGGTAGACGTTTCCCTGGCCCGGAGTGATCTGGTTCCTGCTTTGTAGGAAGCCTGCACTGCCCTTTTTGCGAGATGGACGGTCGACGCTTGACGCGTCTCCGAGACGGAGTGTCTGCTTGACGTTTCCCCGTTACAGAGTGTCTGTTGTCGATGAGCCCCCGGCACGGAGTGTCTGCTTGACGTTTCCCCAAGGCAGAGTATCGGCTGGTTGACGTATCCCCGAGACAGAGTGTCTATTGTCGATGTGCCCCCGGCACGGAGTGTCTGCTTAACGTTTCCCCGAGGCGGAGTATCGGCTGGTTGACGTATCCCCGAGACGGAGTATCTGTTTGACGTTTCCCCGGCACGGAGTGTCACTGATCGACTTTTCCCCGGCGCGGAGTGCCGGGTTGACTTTTCCCCGGCACGGAGTGTCGCTGATCGACTTTTCCCCGGCACGGAGTGTCGCTGATCGACTTTTCCCTGGCGCAGAGTGTCGCTGGTTGACTTTTTCAGGGCACGGAGTGTCGCTGATCGACTTTTCCCCGGCGCGGAGTGTCGAGTTGACTTTTTCCCGGCACGGAGTGTCGCTGGTCGACTTTTCCCCGGCGCGGAGTGTCGCTGATCGACTTTTCCCCGGCACGGAGTGTCGCTGATCGACTTTTCCCCGGCACGGAGTGTCGGGTTGACTTTTCCCCGGCGCGGAGTGTCGATGATCGACTTTTCCCTGGCGCGGAGTGTCGGGTTGACTTTTCCCCGTCACGGAGTGTCGCTGATCGACTTTTCCCCGGCGCAGAGTGTCGGGTTGACTTTTCCCCGGCACGGAGTGTCGCTGATCGACTTTTCCCCGGCGCGGAGTGTCGCTGATCGACTTTTCCCCGGCGCGGAGTGTAGCTGGTTGACTTTTCCCCGGCACGGAGTGTCGCTGATCGACTTTTCCCCGGCGCGGAGTGTCGGGTTGACTTTTCCCCGGCACGGAGTGTCGCTGATCGACTTTTCCCCGGCTCGAAGTGTCGCGGGTTGACTTTTCCCCGGCACGGAGTGTCGCTGATCGACTTTTCCCCGGTGCGGAGTGTCAGGTTGACTTTTCCCCGGTACAGAGTGTCGCTGATCGATATGGATTTGGTTTTTTTCGTTTGGCATCTGCATTGCTGCACTGGAATAATGCCAGGAGCAACTCATCATGTGCCCCGAGAGGATTTGGATTTGTTTTTTTTCGTTTGGCATCTGCATTGATGCACTGGAATAATGCCAGGAGCAACTCATCATGTGCCCCGAGAGGATTTGGGAATTGTTTTTTTTTGTTTGGCATCTGCATTGCTGCACTGGAATAATGTCAGGAGCAACTCATCATGTGCCCCGAGAGGATTTGGATTTGGTTTGTTTGGCATCTGCATTGCTGCACTGGAATAATGCCAGGAGCAACTCATCATGTGCCCCGAGAGGATTTGGGAATTGGTGGCTTAGGAGACAGGTTTAGATCCCTATCACCTAAGGTTTTTCCATTTTGTGAGCCGTAAGGGTCTCACAAAGCATTTTCTCCCTACGGGTCGTACGGATCCCATAGGTGTATTTTCTCCTTAGGAGTCGTAGGGACTCCTAAGTGTGTTGCTCCTTTGTGAGTCGTAGGGATCTCACGCGGGAATTTTTCTAACAGAGACAGTGTCGCGGAGTATGTGTGTGTGTAAATATGTATACATATGTGTGTATATATATATATATGTACATATGTATATATATATATATATAAAAGAAAGGGGGGAAAAGGCATCCAAAGGATGCGTGGGGCCAGCGCCTTGAGCGATGTGCGCTTAGGTGCTGTGCGCTCAGGCGCAAGCGCGCCACGTGTCGGAACGTGGGCGTTTTGCGCTTGAGCGCAGTGTGCTTGAGCGCAAGCGCGCCACGTGTCGGCACGTGGGCGCTTTTCGCTCGAGCGCAAGCGCGCCACGTGTCGGCACGTGGGCGCTATGCGCTCGAGCGCAGTGCGCCTGAGCGCAAGCGCGCCACGTGTCGGTACGTGGGCGCTTTTCGCTCGAGCGCAGTGCGCCTGAGCGCAAGCGCGCCACGTGTCGGTATGTGGGCGCTTTGCGCTCGAGCGCAGTGCGCCTGAGCGCAAGCGCGCCACGTGTCGGCACGTGGGCACTTTGCGCTCGAGCGCCTGATCGCAAGCGCGCCACGTGTCGGCACGTGGAAGTTTTGCGCTCGAGCGCTGGGCGCTGGCGAGACAAAGGGACTTTTAGTCCCAGAACCAGAAACTATGCTTCGGAAAGGAAATATTTATTATGTATATATGTATGGAGTTAAACTCCTAGGATGTTTTGAAGCTGATGAAGGGGGGGTTCTTCTTCTTCCTCCTGTTGTTTGGCCGGATCTTGAAGATCAAAAGATGTGAGATCTCAAAATCTCTCCTTTCTGAGATCTGATGGGAGATCTGAGTTCCCCTTTGCGGGTTTTGTGGTGGAAAACTACTTAGTTTTGGAAAAGAAAGAGTAAAACTCTTGATTTAATTCAAAAGAAATGAGAAGGTTTAGAACCTTGGAGAAGGAGCAGGAGGCACAAAGAACCCTAGTTTTTTGGGGGAGCGAAAAGCATATCTTTATTCATCATCATGTTGCCTTATATAGGCTTACATATTTACATATAGCCCCTTGGGCTTTACAAAATGGCATTTTGCCCATCCCATGGCTCATGTGCCATTTCATTTTTGCACATAAGCCATGGGCTTACAAAATATTGGCTTTATGCCCATTTTGCATACATTCATGTATAAAAAATTACATAAAAATTATTTATTACATGATTTTTTTGTTGGTATGGCGGAAGGCCGGACGCTTCGTGTTCAGGCTCGACCTGGGCATTGGCCCACTTGTTTGGGCTTGGGCCCACCTGGCTTGGGGTTGACCTTGACTTTGACTTGGTCAACCGAGATGCAAATTTTGACTTCAACAATAGCCAACAATCTCACACTTGCACTTAAGGCTAATTATTATGGTGCCGCATACTCACAGTCCGTGTGATACCGAACACCCAACTTCTCTACTAATCAGTTTCGCAAAGCCCGTTTGTGAAACTATTGCGTTCGAGAAATAGCCTCAATGAGTGGAACTGTTCCAGTGTTTCCTTCTTTATCTCTCAATATCTCAACTTCGCGGAGAAATACTATCTTTCGAAATGAGCAATACCTATCTTAGAATTTGTCTGGATATATGATGGGACCCAGTTCACAAATGAACTCCAAAACCAACAAACTTTTTAGACTGTATCATCCACTGAATTTAATCAGTATGCTGTGCCATACCTTTCTCAGTATCCGCTTGGACCACCTGTACAACATACTGCCCCTTAAAAAGAAGGAAAACTATAAATCTGATAGCCAATCTGTCATCTAGGTCACCTTGGAAGCCTCAAATGATAACTGCCTCCTGAAGGAGGCTGCCGTTACCACATACCAAGAACATCCGCTTATGTTCATAATTGCTTCCTAACGTTTCTCCAGAATTGGATTAATATATTCTTATTGCAGCCAGTGCAAAAGCAATATCTGGTGTGGTACTTGTTCATATCATAATATTGCATTATTACATTCCCCATTCTTATGCATTTTACAATAAAACAGATGCTTTTGACGCATGTCTGCTACATAGTACAAGTTACAGGTTCTTGGAGCGAAAACAGTGAAAAAGACAAAAGACGACACAAAAAAGGAAGTTTGACCAACAAATAGAAGGATCTTAATCAAGCCTACACAAAAGATCAGTACAAGGCAACGCAAGGTCCAAGATTACAAGGCGAACGGTTACAAGTCCACTGTAAATTGTTCACTGGAGATCTGGAAGAAATAAAGAAGCCAAATTGAAAAAAGATCCAAAGAATATAGAAGCCTAGAACAAGCTCACAAATTTTCAGCATACAGGCTCACCAAAGGGCCGCGGAACCGCGGCCCAAGCCCTACCCATGCCGCGGTTCCGCGGCCGTCTAGTGCCCGGAGTCGAAGATTTTTTTACCAAAATACGAGGCGGAGCTGAATAGTTAACCTGAGGGCAAATTTGTAAATGCAGACGTGCGAATCAATTGTAACCCTAGGGTTTCTATCTTCTATAAATAGAACCCAAACCATTGTATTTTCTTATGCCTCTATTCATCAATAAAATTTCAGTTTCTTAAAGTTGGAGAGCATCAATCGTAAGTAGGTTATTTTTCTGCCCTAGTTCTAGTTTTTAATTTCTTCCCTAGGTAAATTCTTTTCTTGCCCTAGTTTAATATAGTTTAAAATTCTTATTAACTTGTAGTAGATCTCTCCTCTCTTTAATAAAAAAGAAAATAAAAATTATGTCTTTCTTAGATCCCTTAATGAGCGAGTAGTTTCCTCGCTTGTTAGGGTTAGGAATAGGGAAGGGTATGAGAGATGAAGATCTCTTATCTCTTTTCTTTGCCAATCTTTTATGAATATCAGGATTCCATGCATACTTTCATCTTCCGCTCCCTACGGCACCCTACCCACGAGGTAACGGTAATCCGTAGTATAAAAGACCGGAGTTGTAAGTTTTCCATGGAGGTTAGGGTAAAGATTAAGAAAGGAAGGACAAGGATCTAGAGGAAGAAACATCTTCCCAATTATCCTAATCCCCTTTATTAAAATTTACCATAAACCCTAATATGATATCTAATTAAAAGCATTGGAAAGAGGTGTAGATCTTTATTTACCAAACTTTACCTAAACCTAATCCTAGTATAACACAACTTTGTTTTTAGATCTAATTAAAAGACCAAACACCATTTGGAATTAGCTCGTAAGAACATTTAGGAAAATTACAACATCCTGTGGACCGACCCGTATTCACCGGCTAGCTTCATGCGACGCCGTTCTTGATTGCGGTAATAATTTTTGATCGATAAAATCTCTCTAAATCAAATGGCGCCGTTGCCGGGGATGGCGTAAAATTTTCTTTTTGTAATTTCGGGTAAATATAAAATATAAAAATCATAAAAATTTGAAAAATCAAAAATATAAAAATTTTATCATCTTTTATTGTTTGAAGGGTTTCTTTTGTGAATCTTTGCAGGATTGACGGATCTGAAACAACACAGAAGGCGAATCAGAAAAGGATACATCAAAACATAGGTGAATTTCAACAACAGAGCAGTACAGATTTTCTCAGCACCTGAACCTCCCACGAGACCACGGAAGCGCCACCGAAACGCCCTATTGCCGCGGAACCGCGCCTCTTTGGATTCCTCATCGTGCAATTTTTGCACTGTTTGTTTCCTTTTCCCCTCTTCTGAAAATCCCCTATCTTTTGCCAAATCTTCTGCAGGATTCTTTGCGCTAAAATTCTTCTTCCCCTTCCAATAATTGATTTTCTGCAGGATTCTTTGCGCCGCGCTAAAAAGGAAATTGATTGCAAGTGATTTACTGCTTTGCATAATTTAATCGGACTTTAAGGGGCTTTTGACCATTTCAGATTGGGTGGGGATTTCATCACCCTTTCCAGGACCCCAGAAATCACTTAAAGTATTTGCATTGACCACTCTTAATTAAAAAATACTAGACTCAGCCCTAAGGACTTCGAGCTCAATACGACAGAGGACTAGTTATAGGTATCGTCCGTTTATCCTAACCTGACTTTGCGGTGCCTAAGCAAGTGTGTCAAGGAAAGTGGTTACTTAATTAGGACCGCTACTTGTAGCGGGGAGCCTCCCACTTACCTGGCACTTACCTGGCCGCAATTGGCGGTGAAGAGGCGGTTTGAGGTTCTATTTCTAGCCCTTTGGAACAGTTATGATCTGTCTAGGTGACCCTGGATCTAGGCCTGATTGTGCATCTGTGGTTGATCGCATTTGTGTCACAAGTATCTTTTCAAAAATCTCTTTGCAAAAGCTCACATAAAAAGAAAAAAGGAAAAATCTTTTCAAAACTTGCAACTTGTCGCTAAAGAAATCTTTGCACTCACTTACACCACTTCTTCTCATTGACGTTCTCTTACCTCCACATTCTGTCTTTCACTTTTTGACTACACTACCCTTTAGTGTATGTCCGGTTGGACTAGGAACACTGGCGCCCGATTAGTCCGTGTTTTGTTGGTACCGACCGACGAACCTTTCGACTCCGAAGTCGAAATCCTTTCCACTTCTTCACTTTCACCTTCACATTCTTCTTCCGAAGGTATGTCGGATTACAATCCTAACAATACCTTACCGACGGGAATGATTCCACCTCCGTTAGGTGCGAATAACCCGAATCACCCGCCTGTTGAAGCACCCGCACGAGTCGCGCTCCAGGATCTTTTCTACCCCATCCGCACCGCCCTACCTACTTGTCTTTCCCTCCCACCAGCAAATGGGGACAATTTTGAGATCAAACCCCACTTCATCAATATGATGCCCAAGTTTCATGGTTTGGAATCCGAAGATGCATATATCTTTATCAACAAATTCCAAAACGTTTGCGCTTCCGTAACGAGATTATACAATTTTCGCAGCTTCCGTCTGAACCATTTTGGAAGTGTTTTGAAAGATTCAAAGACCTACTTGTTCAATGCCCTCATCATGGGATCAAAAGTTGGCAACTTTGCCAAACATTATACGAGGGATTGAACCCGGCAACTAAGCAGTTGCTAGAAACCATTTGTCAAGGTCACTTTCTAACCAAATCTAGTGACGAAGCGTGGCAGTTTCTTGAGGACCTTAGTGAACAAACAATTTAGTGGGAGAGCACCAAGACCGCATCATCATCTTCTTCTAGTGGTCAACCTAGGGCAGGCATACATCAATTAGAAATGTCGATTGCTATGAAGGCCGAGATGGCCGCTCTTACGAAAAAGCTAGAAGCGATTGAGACCAAAATCTCATCGCCTTCTCCTGCCCCTGTTGTGCCTCCACGAACTGTTTGTGCTTGTTGTTCGGATCCATCACATCTCACCGAAGAGTGTCCTTACACTGCATCTACTCAAGGACATGATCAAGTCAATGCTGCCTTTCAGCAACGACAAAGAAATGATCCATACTCTTCGACATACAATCCGGGTTGGAAGAGTCACCCAAATTTCGCTTGGAACCAAAATCAACAATCCCAAGGAAACAACAATTTTCAAAGGGCTCCTCCTCCACAACAACATGCACCTCCACAAACTCAATTTCAGCAAGCTTTCCAACAGCAACCTTACCCTAATCAAATGAACAATTTTGTACCCAACAATTTTGTTCCACCTCAAAATGACGAGGTTAGCTCGCTCGAAAGAAGTCTAGATGCGTTCCTAAAGCAATCTACACAATCCGCAGCTAGGATAGAGACTTTTATTCAATCTTTGGTGCAAAACGGTGCCTTACACGATCAAAGCATCAAATCTATTGAGGCACAAATTGCACAACTCAATACTGCGTTGAAAGAGCGAGAAAAAGGAAAGCTTCTGTCTCAACCACTGCCAAATCCCGGTCACGCACATGTTGCATATGAACAGCAGAATCATAACGTAAATGCTGTGACCACGTTGAGATCTGGAAAAGTGCTACAAAACAATGTGGGGATTAACCATGACACCCCTGCCGGTGGTCTTTCTTCATCTTCTTCACCTTCTTCTTCTTCTTCTTCGTTTTCTTTAGAGCCTATTCTCCATCCTTCACACGGCTCTACTTCTTCTAGCTCGAACGGACCCACTTCTCACAGCACGAATACATCTACACGGGGATCCGTTCCAACTCAACAATCTGATCCGCAAAAATTGGATTCAACGATTTTTCAAAATGTTCCTTTTCCAAACCGGTTGAGATCCAATAAACCAACTCCACAGATGGAGAAGATTGTAGAGTTGTTCAAACAGGTTAGCATAAATATCTCTCTTTTGGATGCAATCCAACAAGTTCCTTCATATGCAAAAATTTTAAAGGACTTATGCACCAAAAAGAGGAAGTCACAAGTACCAAAGAAAGTTTTCGTGGCTAATGCTATTAGCGATGCTCTTGTCCAATCTTTACCCCAAAAGCACAAGGACCCCGGTTGTCCTACTATTTTGATAACAATTGGGGATAAGAACATCAATAGAGCACTATTAGATCTTGGTGCTAGTGTCAATTTGCTACCTTATTCGGTGTATGAGTAATTAGGCGTTGGAGAGCTTAAGCCCACTCATTGTACTCTCCAAATGGCCGGCCGATCAACCACCCATCCTAAGGGAGAGTTGGAGGATGTGTTAATTAGAGTAGGGGATTTCATTTTCCCCGTTGACTTTATTATTATGGATACACAACCTGTCGCTAACCCCCGGAGTCAAATTCCGGTGATACTTGGTCGACCATTTCTGGCAACTTCTAACGCGGTAATCAATTGTCGTAACGGTTCAATGAATCTATCTTTTGGCAATATGACAATTCAACTCAACATTTTCAAGTTGGGAAATCAGCCTTCCAAACCTAATTCTAGCGTACTTGATGTTTGCTCGATCAATGAGATCGCGGAGGAGGACTGTGAGTTCGAAAATTTTATGTTTGATCACAGCAATGTTGATGCCACTGGTGCGTTCCTCCCAGAATCCGACACAGCTTTCACGGCGGACAACGATTATGAGTGTTTCACCTTTGTAGACGATCTTGAAGACTCTCCACCCGAGTTTGAGTCTTTTGCTTTTTCGGATGAGTTAGTTAAACCATCCGACTCGGTTGCATACACTCGATTTGAACCTTTGATGGAATCCTTCGAGTTTGAAACAGTTACTCCATTGTTACCATCTATTGTTTCACCTCCTAAACTCGAACTAAAGCTTTTGCCGTCGCACCTTAAATATGTTTATCTAGGTGACAATGAGACCTTACCCGTTATCATATCGGCCTCTCTAGCTCTTGAGCAAGAGAAGGCCCTTTTAATGGTCTTACATAATAATCGGCAAGCTTTTGGCTGGTCTATGGCGGACATCAAGGGGATTAGTCCCCTCATAGTCGAATATCATATACACATGATGGATGATGCCAAGCCGGTAAGGGATCCACAAAGACGCCTCAACCCCATCATGAAAGAGGCTGTTAAGAAGGAGATTGTTAAATGTCTTGATAGTGGTATCATTTACCCTATCTCGGATAGCCAATGGGTTAGCCCCATTCATGTTGTGCCAAAGAAATCGGGCATCACGGTCATTACCAATGAGGCAAATGAGTTAATTCATACTTGCACCCAAACTGGGTGGCGAGTTTGCATCGACTATAGAAAACTCAATGCCGCGACAAGGAAGGACCACTTTCATTTACCTTTCATTGACCAAATGCTAGAACGATTGGCTGAGCACGAGTTCTACTGCTTTTTAGATGGCTATTCCGGCTATAACCAAGTCCCCATAGCCAAAGAGGATCAAGGCACGACCACCTTTACTTGTCCCTTTGGCATGTTTGCTTATCGTCACATGCCCTTTGGGTTATGCAATGCACCCGCTACATTTCAGCGGTGTATGATGGGGATCTTTTCGGACATGGTGGAAAAGTTTTTGGAGATCTTTATGGATGATTTCTCCATTTTTGGTGACTCCTTCGACGAGTGTTTACGACATCTTGACGCAGTTCTTACCCGCTGTAGGGATAAGAACCTAACTTTGAATTGGGAGAAGTGCCACTTTATGGTATGAGAAGGCATTGTCTTAGGACATGTCATCTCGTAAAATGGCATAGAAGTTGATAGAGCAAAAATTGAGGTCATTTCTAATCTTCCTCCTCTTAAATGCGTCAAATATATCCGAGCTTTCTTTGGCCATGCCGGTTTTTATAGACGGTTCATCAAGGATTTTAGCAAGATTGCTAGACCCTTGACTCTCTTATTAGCCAAGGACACAATATTTGATTTTGACTCAACTTACATGGAAGCGTTCGAGTCTTTGAAACACTCTCTCATTTCTGTGCCCATTCTTTCATCTCCAGACTGGACGCACCCTTTCAAAATTATGTGCGACGTATCAGATTTGGCCATTGGTGCTGTTCTTGGACAGCACATTAATAAGATACCGCATGTGATTTATTACGCTAGCCGAACACTAAATGAGGCCCAACTAAACTACACAACAACAGAAAAAGAGTTTCTCGCAGTTGTGTTTGCACTTGAAAAATTCCGGCCTTATTTAATCGGCTCTCCAGTTATTGTGTATACCGACCATTCAGCTCTTCGCCACCTTTTGCGAAGAAGGATGCTAAATCGAGCCTAATACGTTGGATCCTCTTGCTACAAGAGTTTGACCTTGTCATAAGGGGCAAAAAAGGATGTGAAAACGTAGTGGCCGATCACCTTTCACGACTTCCTTCTTCGCCTACACTTGAACTTCCAATCACTGATGTTTTTCCCGATAAGCAACTCTAGACCGTTTCTTACGAACCATGGTTCTTTGATATAGTAAACTATTTAGCCACCGACTTGATACCTAAAGATTGGTCGACACAAGATAAACTTCGATTCTTGTCCCAAGCGAAGCATTTTTACTGGGATGAACCTTATCTTTTTAAATACTGTTCCGACCAAATCATTCGTCGGTGTGTACCGGAAAACGAGTTTAAGAGTGTGCTGTCTTTTTGCCACGATCAAGCATGTGGCGGGCACTTTGGCCCAAAGAAGACAGCCGAGAAAATCTTGCAGTGTGGTTTCTATTGGCCACGACTCTTCAAGGATGCATATGAATACTGTAAGACTTGCTCCCGGTGCCAACACTTGGGCCGGATATCGCGGAGAAACGAAATGCCGCTCCAACCAATTTTGGTTGTCGATGTTTTTGATGTTTGGGGTATAGACTTCATGGGACCATTTCCCAATTCTTTTGGGAATGTTTATATTCTTTTGGCTGTTGACTACGTTTCAAAGTGGGTTGAGGCTGTGCCTAGCCGAACGAATGACAATAAGGTTGTCGTTCGATTTCTTAAAGAACCATCTTTTCTCGATTTGGGCACCCTCGAGCGATAATAAGTGATAATGGTTCTCACTTTTGCAATAGGACTTTTGAGTCCTTAATGCGCAAATATTCTATCACCCACAAGCTGTCAACGCCATACCATCCTCAAACATGTGGGCAAGCCGAGGTTTCAAATAGGCAAATCAAGCAAATCTTGGAGAAAACGGTTTCTAAAAACCGTAAAGATTGGTCACTCAAATTAATCGATGCACTATGGGCTTTCCGTACTGCATACAAGACCGATCTTGGTATGTCTCCATACCGGCTTGTTTATGGGAAGGCTTGCCACCTCCCAGTAGAGATTGAGCACAAGGCATTTTGGGCTATCAAAAAGTTGAATTTATCTTTAGGAGATCCGGGCAGCAATCGCAAGCTGCAGTTGAATGAACTAGAAGAGCTGCGGGATGAGGCATATGACAATGCCGTAATTGTTAAAAACCGAACTAAGGTGTTCCACGATAAACACCTTTTGCGAAAAACATTTCAACCTGGTCAACAGGTTTTACTCTATGATACTCGGTTACATTATCACCTCGGCAAGCTCCGTTCTAGGTGGAAAGGGCCATTTGTTGTCCGCACCGTTTATCCGCATGGTGCGGTCGATCTTGAAAATCCGGAGGACGGTACCTTATTCAAAGTTAATGGACATCGATTGAAACCGTTCCTCACAGCGGACCCATGGGAGGAGCTCATGTTTTTGCAGGAGCCGATCTACACCAATTAACTCTCCTCCACTTTCACCCTCGAATTTCCTTTTTTCCAAAACTTAATTTCAAATAAGTTTGGGGGTGTGTATCATTTGTTAATACATTAACATAAAATACCATAAAAATAGAAAAAAATTTGAAGGAAAAAAAAGTGGACCTTTTTGTAAAATTTCAGAATTAATAAATAAATAAAATTTTATTTGCAGATAAATTCCTCCTTTTGGAAGGTTTTATCTGCAAATTCCCATCACCTCACCCTATTTATAAGCCCCGAGCTCCCCCTGTTCTCTGAACCCTAACATTTCCTCATCTAAAAAACCCTTGCGCCGCCACCTATCAACTTCCGAAAGATCTCGCAGCGCCGCCACATAGCCGCCGCGATCCCGCCGCGCTGGCGTGCTCCTGCCGACCTTCCGCCGCCGTCTGCACGCGTCAACCCCTGAAACTTCAGGGAAGGTACTCTCTGTTAAATTCCTCACTGTTTCTTGCACTTTTTTCTGTAAAATCATAATGACGCATCGAATGCAATTTGAGAGGGATTTCTCTCCAGTTTTCTCGCACGAACTTTACGGTAGCTACTTTGCACACGAAATCGAGCGGAGGGGCTGGACTTTTCTGATCTACAATCACCCCTCTGCCTTTGCTCTACCAGATCTAGTTACCCATTTTTATGAATCCATGGAGGATAATTGTCTAGCGGACTTAGGGTATATAAAGTTGAATTGGGGGGATCGCGTAATTAACATTGATCGGGATTTAATCCACGAGGTCACGCTTATACCTCGTTTGCCCGCACATGACCACCCCCTACAGTTTGAGGATTACATGCCCTTGATGGGCAATGACTGTGC